>CM029357.1:39280106-39418867 GCA_017140985.1 Hormaphis cornu | reverse complement strand
AACTTCAATGGTACTTAATTTAATTATATTGTTTGAAGTTATAATTGACTGAAGCAGTTGACGTTTTTATTTCAAAATATCAACTTTTCCCTGTTGAATATTTTAATCAATCAGTTGAGTCCGGAGTGTCTTTTTTTTCATCCCGCAGATCCAAAACTATTAATGTTATTTGTGTTAGATTTGAATGTCCTTAAATTATTTCGAAAATTGTTCGTCAAAATTACATTATGTGTGTTATAGAAACCGTTCGTGTTCCGATGATTTAATGAGTTGTATTGGTCCTGAAAATTAACTATTTAACCTACGCACACAGTACAGTAAGCACTTGTACAGTTTTAAGTAAATTCTTGAATATTTTATTCGCCTAACTTTCAACTCATTGCAGGGCACTCTCTAAAACGTGTCGCTGTTATTATAATTATTTTTTTGACTCGTTTGAGTTTCTGCAGTGCCACGTTGAATAAGAAAAAAAAATATAGCGTTTTTTACCGTCTCGCACGTTCGTTTTTGCGCGAAATTATTCCCTAAAGAAACGGCATAATATACCTACTTCGTCGTCACAATGGGTTTGAATTTTCGACCCTAATCCAACGGATTTTGGACCACCAGACCATTGTGCCGTTGTGTACACTGTGCACAGGAAAATAATAATATATCGTCTGCTCGATTCGCACAATATTGTGTTGTTATTGTTTGTTGGTGAAGATGTGTTAAGTGCCGCACGACATTTTGGACCGCTAATAAAGTGTTTGTTACGAGAACGTATAGTGTTACGCACGGATTTTTTAGATTCCAAGTGCAACAAAGAATATGTATGTATGCTGCTATTACAATGATGTTTTTTTTTCTATCAATACTTTGACGACGGCCAGAGAGTGCGTTCAATCGAAAAATGTCACGTAAAAGTTTGAATAGTGGAACTAGAATGTGTCTTACTTGAAGATTTTTTTAAAATTTTTGTTTGTTTTTGAGTCACGGCTCTGAAACCAAAAAAATGTTTTGACTATTATCGGAAAAACGCTTGGATTTTTGTCATTTGTAATCACTCTAACGGGTAACAGGTGGTTCTAATGTTTTAGTTGAATATCACAAAAAAGAGAAAATTTAGTTTTTAAAATATATTATATATTTTAAATTTTTAGATATTTTGATTATTTTTTGAGTTATCTGCCAAAAACGACAAAAATTGGAACATTGCCAAATTCGATTTTTTGTTCTGATAAATTTGCTTTGTAGCACAGAAAAGTTTTGGAACTTATTTTAAATTGAATATTATTAGAAACAATTTCTTGAAATTGTACATATTTAGCGAGTTTTGATCCTAAAACACACAAATAAAGAATGAAAACCCCAATGGAGAGGCGAGTTTTGGTCCGATCTTTTCATGCATTACTTAATAAATCATAAACATAGTAAATGTAGTATTATAAAAAAAAAAAAAAAAAGAGGAATGTAGGAAGGAAAGAAAGGGTGTAAAATTTAGGTCGGGTGAGAAGTTATTTAGCGTAGCGATTGCCTAAAAAGTCGTATGTCAGATGGTATTTGTAGTTTAGAATAGGTGGATGATATTTTTTGTTAAAATTGTTGTACGAGTATATCAGGACTTATACAAGATAGCTGAGTTGGTAAAGCGATTTTTGAATTCAATGATTTATCATTGCCCTCAGACATTAAAGATTAAGTCTTAACCAGCATTTTCGAAACATTAGTCTATCCAAAGAAGTGACCCACTCCTAAGCGTAATCGCTACGCCAAACAACTTTGCACCCAAATTTACTCCCTTTCTTTCCTTTTAATTCTTTTCGTATTTTTAAAAAATTTATTAATTTGGACGAATATAATTTAAAAAAAAAAAAAAATCAGATATCAACTCGTTTTAACAAAATATATTTTACTGTGACACGGTGGTTATGTCTGACGTTCTCGCATATTATTATTTTGCGTTGCGTTTTTGCACGCCGTGACGTGCGTGTTTGTGTTTTGCTCGAGTCCTTTTTTTCCTCAAAAACTAGAGACGATCAAGATGATAGTGAATAAATGCAAAGAAAACATTATTGTCCTAGTACTGAACCAATCTCTATGGGTAACAAAAAAAAAAATTATGCCGTTGGTTTGCAATCCAAACAATAAACCATAAAATGCCAATCGAAAAAATAAATTCTCGTCTGTTCAATATACCTATCTAATTCTAATATTATTATTGTGTTGAAGACAAGCCCTGAGACCATTCGACGATATTTATGGTTTTCTTTTCTTTTTATTTTTTTCTAGCTTACGACATTGGTTACGGAGCGAACGAAGGCGAGGACCTTTATTTGTCATGTCGAGCCTCACATAAAATTGTATGCGATTAAAATTAACGACTTTGTTTTTTATTGGCTTACCAAAAGCCCAAAATTCCCGAGCCATTCACATTTATTAGCGCAAGAAAAAAGACCGTGAAAGCGATTACTGTATAATTTGGCAAATTCGTGAAACTTAAATTACTTTGCATTGTGATTTACGCGTTATTAATATAATAAAAAAAAATTATTAATTTATTAACATGAAAAATTTGAAATTGTTTCCAGTTAAACGAGACAAGAACTTAGAACGCCGAAATATTTTTTAAATTTTTTCTCTGAATTGATGATATAAAGACGACGGCTAAAGGCCTTCGATCCACGCCAAGGTTGCTTTTCGAGGCCTTGCCCCGATACGATTATTTGTGTTAAGGCAAATTATTTTTTATTTTTTTAATCTCTGCTTTATAACATATTTGTTGTTAAAAAATTTACCGTTCAGTATTCGATTGAAGGTATACCAAAAAACATTCTTTAATTACTAATCGTACAGGATTTCAAACTATCAGAGTTTTATAATTTCATTAATTTTTTTTTTGAGAAATTTAAGCGAGACGTTTTTACTGTAAAACTATGATTTACTTCATAAAAAAAATGACAACGACAAGATACTATTGATAGTATGAGTGTTAAAGATTTTATTTTTCTATATTAAGTATAAGTTTTACGTTTTCGATTTCAAAGCAGAATTATAAAATATAATTAACAGATAGTGCTGTGCAAAAATAGATACATTTATATGACGTTTTGCCCTTTGATTTAAGTTAAATCATTTAAATAATACGTACTTACCGGTATTTTTGTATTTTCGTAGAACGATTTAAGTTCATGTTTATTGTATATGTGTATGTATATATGTGTAATTGTGTATGTTTTAATATCCAAATTAAATTTGAAACGAATAGGAACAGCAAAGAAATAACGTCTTCTTTTTGAATAACTTACGTGATTTTGTCAGTGACACGCATTCGTCTCCAAATTATATTAAACGCACGCTCGATGATGAGAAATATGAGACTTGAAATTATCGGTGTACAATTCATTGTACATCAAAATAATAACTTAGTCGCAACATCGTCTCATCGAATAGTTTGCACTGTACAGTTTTTTTTGTGGTGCCTAAAAGCAAAATCCTTTTACAGATACTTTTTTAATATTCTTGTAAACAGGAAATAATTTCGTATATTTTACTTTTGGAAAAGTAAGTAAGCATTTTGAACTTTGAGGAAAAGTGATATTTTATTAATTGCGATAATATATACATGAATACGTATAGTAATTTTGCAAACATTGGTTGTGGAATGAGAACATTGTTGGATTTTTCGAAAAGTTTAATTTAAAACTCGAACGACGCGCAAATGTGGAAAATAAATCGTTCTGAAGAAACGTCGGTGACAGCCGTAGCTGTAGCGTTGATGGATCTCGAGGAAGGAAACACCCGTAAAAAGGTTGATGTTGTAAAAAAAGGGCAACCAAAAAAAAAAAATTATATGTGTATAGTATGTACAAAAAACTGTGTACTTATCGGTAAACTGCAGGAAATACGCGTGACGGTAAAATGTGTCGCGTGAGCATTTCTCGTTAAGATAGTTATACTAAGCTGGATAGATATGTATTTTTCTTGTCCCGAATAAATGTAAGTAAAAAAACATTTTTTTTTTTTGCTCGATTTTTTATTTTCAGTGCGGCGTGTAGGACCGTGTAGGACCGCATCGATTTCAAAATGATTGTTTTGGGGGTTATGAACACATTGTTTTTACGATGCTTTTTTTTTTAGTTTTTCTGTGAATAATTTTTCGGGTATAAGAAATGCTCAGATTTTTAATGTCAGTAACTTTTCTTATAAGTCTTCAGACTCCGGTGGTATTTTAATAGTTTTTTTTTTTTTTTTTTATATTGCTTGATTTTTGAGTTATACACAAAAAACAAAAATTTGAGAAATTTACGGAGATTTGATTGAAATTGTCAGATTTGTGATGACGTTTTTGTGTAGGAGGAGTGCTCTGATTTTCAATATCATTAAAATCGCTTTAATTTACACATTGGGTAATATTTTCAAAAGTTATGTTCTTGCGCTAACATAAAAAAAACATCCCGATTTGTAAGATTTAATTACTCAATGGTCACTACCATATTTTGGATTTGAAAATACGTTTACAAACTCGAGACTTCGCTTTGATCGGCTCTCGCTTTAAATTTTAGTATACCGTTTAAGTCAGTCAATGAATAATTTGTAATCAAAGACAAAAAAATCGAAAAGGCTTCCGGTGATACTTCGGTATCAATTTTTTTTTTAAATTTTACAAAATTTCTTATATTAAATAATACGTTTGAACCACAGCTTTCCACCTACCAAATCGTAACCACTACTCGTCAAACTACCACGTGACCTATAGAGTCATCCTGGCTTTTTTTTTTTGTTACCACTTTTTATGGCAGTAGAATATACATCTCCAATCTTTATATGCGATCCCTCTAGAGGATAGGCGATTGGACCGAGATGGTACTTTAAATGAATATATTTTTCAATATTTTTCTTATCCTTTGAGTTATAATTGGAAACTTAACGACAACAAACGTCTAGACATTTTTCAAAAATAACCGCTCCTAGAAATCGTTTAAATATTTTGAACTATATGAAGACGACGTTCATTTAGACGTCTTTCAGATTTTTAACGATTTCGATCGATTTGTGCGCTAAATACAAAACTTTAAAATGTTTAATATTTTGCTGGTTTTTTTTTTTTCATTCGTAATCAAAACTTCGACTCATATAAAAACCGATTTGAAATTTTTACACACGGATAAGATAAACTATCATACGAACGTAATCTGAACCGCTATCGCAAATTGTTGCTAATTTTTTTCATACGTTATCGGAACGAATACGAATTTCCAAAAATGTTGTAAAGAAACTATGAAGTTTTTTTAACTCTATATAGGTTTTGTTTAACAATGCCAATAACTTTAACATTCAAGCATCGAAATTTTTGCGCACGAGCTCCAAAACGTTTACTTTTTTACAAGTTGTAAAAAAAATGTTTTCTCTCGTTATTTTATCAAAATTTTCGCATATTAACGAAACGGTTGACGGCGTCGTTCGCAGTTTCGTTTCGGCAAAGACCGTTGTACATCATAATCGATCGAAACAATAAAAACGCATTTGAAATCGCATAAACAATCGCGGAAAGTGTACACGCGGATCGTGCCTCGGTTTTGGTCTGCACGAGCTGCGTCGTACTTTTGTAAATATTAATCTTTCCATGACCGACATGAAAGCCGTGTACATTTCCATCATATATACATATACTTATAGCCACATTGTTGGTAAAATAACAATAATTTCTGCGATGTAAAGTATGGCAAACATGTTTCGAATGTATAAAGAGAGTCGTTGTTATTTATTTATTTTTTTTTTTTGCTCGTTCGGTTCAGCGAGCAATATTATCGTAAAATTCGCGTTTCGTGTTTATTGAGTGTAAAATACGAATGTAATATATATTATATAGCTATCAATATCGGTACGTTTTCGTTTAAAAGAATGCGTTGGTATAATACCGAGGGTTAGTTTAGGTTAGAAGGGTCGATCTGCAAACCCCGTCAAAGGATATACGCTCGTTTTCCACATGCCGTTAAAGAAAAGCTGCAAATGTCGTTTTCGGTTCGAGTGTACGCTATATATATATATACCATATATAGTATGAAAATTGTATGAATTTTTAACATCGGCCGTTGTCAATCGTGACTGATCAGAATATTTAAAGATTCAACACAATTTGAGCTCCTATCAAGGGAGACCGCAGAAATATATATTGGGGGGAAAACATAAAAATAAAACTATGATATTGTCAATTTTAACAGATAACCGTGGTGATCAAACGAGGCAGGAGGGGGATTTGTTAGGGTGACCTTTTTCTCCAAAAAATTTGATGAGATTTTGACCATGTAGTGAAAAACATGTTTTGATTTTACTAATATCTTTTTTTTTTTAATAGCATTTAGAGTAATAAAAAATGTATTTAAGTGGTACTAAAGGAATGGCATCTTAAATGATAATTTATTTAAAAAATTGTTTTTGAATGGTGCTCAGTTTTCAAGTTAATGAACCAGAAAAATTTTTAAATGGCCAAAAATATACGTCACGTTTTTTTATTTCCCAAACTCTTCTAAAAATTGTTTTTTATATGTTCCTTAAAATTTTTACCTAATACTTGAATAAATAAAAGTAAAAATAATTACAAATGTGGTTAAAAAATTAAATTATTTTGATGCTCTTTGCAGAGTGTGTATTATCAAAATGTACATTTTAGAACTAATCATTTTTTGAAAATTCACAGAATGTTGGCACTTTTTATTTCGTAAAAAATGAAGTTTTTTGTATTCAGACTTAAAACATAATCATAACAATAAATTTTTTTGTACATATTATACATACCTATTCAACAAATTTAGAAATGCAGGGAATTAGACTTTACAATTTTCGTTTTTAGACTATCAACACATAAAACATTAGCAAAGAATGATTTATAAAACTTTGTAATACAATACCTCAGAGCTTGGTCGGAATTAGTTTTCCGTAAGCAATTATTTATTATTTTATAAAAATTTAACACAATATGTTTGTAGGTGTTACACAATCTTGTAATCCATCCAAAACATTGACAAATTTTATAGTTTTCAAAACACTATATTTAGTACATACCTAATATTTTAATAATGTTTTTCAGATTAAAAAAATTATTGTTTAAAAAAAAAACCATGTAAATTTGAAAAAAATCCACCTTTTCCCTTCCCATGACAAAATCATTTTACCACCACTGACATTTTATATCAATAATATTTATTAAAATAACAAATTGGGAGAGAGGCACGCCCCCCCCCTCCCTGCGGCCGGCCTTGGCTCCTGTATTGAGAATTGGTTGGCTGTATCGTAGAATCAGGGTGTTTGGGGTAAACCAATATCGATTTTAACGATTGCGTTATTGTAACCAGCCTGAAGCTCAGCCATTGGTCGTATTTTTCTAGCCATTGGATAAATAATTACATAGGTTTCATCGTTAGATATTGGTTCAGTTTTCAAAATTAGTTTTTACATTATCAACTGTAAATATTTAACGTAGTCGTAAATTAAATTGAAATTGTCCTCAGCTACATGTATTTTCACCCAAAATATTGATTATGCTGGTATCGCATAGTATAGGTACATTTTACAAAAAAACTGTGTTTAAGGGAGAAAACAATTTTATTTTTGAGATTTTGACAACAACATTTTTAGATATAATACACCTAAGAAACACTAAAAGTAAATCATATAAAATCTAATTTCTGGGTTAAATTTGACCCAACTATAGGCTCCAAATCTCACAAAACCAATGACACTATCCAAATAATAATATTTTACTGCAACAAATGTTATGACTCGTATGAAACGTAAAATTGAATTTTGATGTTTTAAGTTTTTTAGGATTTAGCCCCCCCCACATACACTTAGTTCCTGGCTACGTCTTTGCTTACTTTTTGTATCTGTAACCTTTGATATTACTACTGAATGTAGCATAATTGTACACAATGCGAATCCTTTTTAAATATTCTGATTTCTAGACGTGAATTGGCAGGATTTAATTAATTAATGAAAACACTGACGATATTGATGTATTAAAATGTACAACTTTAAACATTTCTGCCCACGATTTCCGTTTTATTTCCATAATTTATGCACAGACACACAGCAAACGTTTAAATTTAAAAAACTCTCGTATTCTTATTTGGCAATGACTATAAGCGACAAACGTTCAACAAAATTGAATTTTTCTTTTCATCTTCAAGATCTTTAATATCTGAATTCAGTAATTAAAGCTTTAAATCTATATCAATTTTGTAATCAAATGTCGTAAAATAGGCCTTAACTGTTGCTAATTCACTCTTCAGGTTTTTGTTCTAACTTGAAAAGATTGATGTAAGATAATTGGTATCTTGTATTGTACAATAACACTCGTAATTATAAAAAAATCAATCCAAATCATTTGAGTTTGTCAACTTGTTCTCTTACTGTAGAGAAATATAATGGTGTTTTGCAAAAGAACTCCTAAAGCGAAATATAATTGTTGTCAACATATGAGAAGAATGTTCTCACATAAAAGTTAATGTTTTGTGTAATGTGGTCACACGCATTTTGTTATATTCTGTATACATATGTTAACTTTTTCGTTTTAAACAGTGGCACTTGTCGTTATAGTCATGGTGGCTGTGATGGTCGTAACAACCGTTTTGTCAAGTGCTCAGAATCAATCGAACTGGCAGAACAAACATAATAAAACGTCGAAACTATAGAAAGTAAATCAAGTCAAACCGACCGGCGTTATTGCCTTTTTCAATATTTACAGAAGATACCACTGGCTCTTGATATGTCGTCTTCCTCTTACAAAACACTGTTTTTGAGTCGACCATTTGTTTTATTAAAAAAGTTATATTATCATTTACAACAATTTTACTGACTTGGTATGAAACGTTCCGTCCATCAATGGCCAAACTATTTTATAAGTTTAACATTGAAACGATGGATCTACTAGAACCATGTGAAATTACAATTCACGTTATTTAAAACCTTTTGTGCAGATCATTGTAGAACATGGTTAGGTCACTTTCTCACTTAAAAATATTTAATATTAACTTATCTTTTAATTTTTTTCAACCCTCTAATATTATATTTATATTTTATTTGGTCTTGTTTAATCACTTCAATTGTATATATTTGTGTTATGATCTCAATTATTCCATTTAGCTTAAATATTTTTTAAACATTTTTTTTGTGGTTTTGTACCTAGTATGACACTTTACTCCGCTTCAGTAAATATACTTCATATTTTCTTTTTAAAAAGTTTTTTTTAACCAATACTTTTTTTTTAACAAAGAGTTTAAAAAAAAGTTTTTAATTATTATAGTAAGTTATAAAAAAAAAAAAAAAAATAAGTCAACGAGTTAATAAACTTAACTATTTAACTTAATTTTAACTTTTAACGAGTTTATGCCAATTCTTGCAAATAATAGTCACTGAATAAAACGCGACCGCGGTCGGTTTCACTCCGGTTATAACCATATTATTATAAATATCATGAAAATGTAATCCGACGCGGATTATGCATCAAAAGTCGACAGATTGATTGAAACGATCGCGATGGTTTTGTTTTTTATAATTACAATAAAAAAAAAAAAACAGCTTTTACACTTTGGTCCAAATCGAAGGGGTGGATGGGTCGCCGCACCATTGGCGGTCATTTGTCAAACAACGAATTCCTGTTTCACGTCAAATAGTTGTCGACGCGCAAACGTCACGTCGCGGCCAATGATGATGGAAATTCGGAAAACTGGAAATCGCTAAATGCAAAAATAAATACGATTAAATTACCGCCGATTTTACCAAGTTGTACGCGCGTGACGTGAATCGTTTACCTCGGTTGGGAACGGTATTTTTCCATTCTCACAAGCAGGCAGTGTTCGGCATGTTCCTTTTAAAATGGAATTAGTTCACGTTCACGTTTATGTTGTTAAAAAAGAACTGACTTCAGGCTCGTTCCAACCTTAAAAAAAAGGAACTCTTTCTTTACCCTGTTCTTAACAAAGAAACATTTGAAATTCCTCAAAAAAAAAAAAAAAAATAATAAATTATTAATAATATATTAATTAATTGTTGATAAATTTTAATATATCCTAGACTCAAAAAACACGTACCCTAAAAAATCTCTGATTTCCAAATATATGATAGGTTCCTAACAGGGGACGGATTAGAAGAGTTCAAACATATTTATGAAAAATATTTACTGAAGTTTGTAATATTTGTATAGATTACCGCTAGCAATTTTTACTTTTAAGTATGTTATACTTTTAAGTTGGAAATAAAAGTATATATGTGAAGAAATTGAAAAAAAAAAAATTCTGACTAAAAATATTTAAATACTAAGTTTCAAAAATTTATCATTTTCTTTTATGATAAATTACTATACTTTACTAAAGAATTTTTAACTGTAGTAAAAAGTTAAATCTCAATCCGTGTAACTGTCTCTGCGGCTGACAATAATATGATAATAAATGACGACCAAATACAATTTTCGATAGAGTTTGAAAAATGTACAGTCCTATAACTATAAATTATTTACTTATTTAAATAAGTAAACAAAAAAAGAAAAAAAAAAGTTCACGTCCCTCTAAAAAACGAACAAAATGCCATTATGTGACTTTAAATACGATTTTCCTGGTTTGTTCTAATAAATTAAACGAAATCAAAAGAATTCGGTATTTTGATATATATTGATATAAATATTTGTTATTTTGAACCCGTTCCTTTCAAGCACTGTAATTATAGCTACTTTTGCTGAGTGGGGGACAAATCAATGTCATAATATATGCAGACTTTCAATGGACAAACTTTAACCATCATATTTCTATATGATGGTTTAAGTTCCTATAAAATTTGTGTTTGCTGTGTTACTATAAGTATATTTTTTTAAATTTCAGGATCTAAAAATATTTATTTTTAAATTTATAACGAGAAATGAATGAATCGCATCGACGTATTGTTGGTTTTTGTGACCGCCCATGTCGGTAGTAAACGAGCAGATTTGGCTTTTACGTTAGTTTACCTGAAAATAAAAAATAAGAAACTTAGTGCGCGTTAGACTTTAAAACCGTTCAAGCAATATGATTGGTTTTTGAGTTGTGGCTCCCTACCAGAAAAATAGAAACAAAAACGTTTATGCAGAATAAGTTTTTTATAATTGTTATTGTTTTTGTTTGTTTTAATTTAACTTAATTTATCAATTTTGGAGATAAGTGAGTTTTGTAGCGTATATAAAAAGAGGAAAATAAGAAATAATTAGTTGAATTTTCTTAAAATCCTAAAAAATTATATATATAATAAAAAGAAAAAGTTCATCTCAACTAGTAGTAAATAGCTCGGTTAAAATACTGTGGTATACTGGCGCTCGTAAACAAATTCTTAATTAAAATATAATGGCAAGTGTACAAATTTATTTTGATGGCTG
Organism: Hormaphis cornu; assembly: GCA_017140985.1. NCBI lineage: Eukaryota > Metazoa > Arthropoda > Insecta > Hemiptera > Hormaphididae > Hormaphis > Hormaphis cornu. The sequence continues at coordinate 39,407,487 of CM029357.1, read as the reverse complement.
TTTTACAAAAATTAATAACGAATAAAAAAACATTTAATCGAATTTTTAGGAAAGGAAAAAGATTTAAAACTCATGTCTCATTATTACATTTTTAAAAATTTACTTTACAAATTTTGAACTTGTATATATTCTAATCGGTGCTATTCTGGTCTCGCGTGGAACCGTTCGAATTAATACTCGAAGAAGGAAAAGTTCTCAAGTGAATATTGCTAAGAATATTGAAAATATTTCTTGACAAGAAGTATCCAAACGAGAAATAAAGAATCTAAACGTTAGTAGATTTACTTAAAACGATTGAGTTGTGTATTCATATGAGTTTTGACCATAAAATTGTTATTGTGGTCAGCTAAGATAGTTTAGTTTTTGTGTTTAAAACATATTTTAGAAAATGACCAACCACTTGTGTTTTACAAACTTCTAACAATTAATTTTCAAAAACTTTTTGTGAGAACGCGTTACGATTTAAGAAAGTTGTAATTTCTTCTTACCGTCAAGAAATTTTAAGGGACAAACTGGGTCACGCGCCATCATTATCTTAAACGTAGAAACAAGTCTCGTGGTTTAATGCAGCGATGCTGCAAAAACATTTACCAATGTGTAGAGCAACAGTGAAGCAGAAAGAAGTTGAATAAGATAGTTTTCGTGTTAGTTGGCAGAGATAAAGCCCCGGAAAACACAGCCATTTGACAAGGATCTCTTCGAATGAGCATTATCTCAGTTTCAACAATACGGGTTTAACCGAAAATCGCAAAACATCGGTTTTACTATCGTCGTACAAATATATACGAATATAGTTTGAGACAATGTTTGACAACTCGGAATCGTATACAATCTGTGAGTTGATTTTAATCTGTACTACCAATTTTTTTAGATTCCGAGTGTTAACAAATAATGTATTGTTTTTACAATGGTGTTTTTTTTTTCTGTCAAAAACTTTTTGGGTAGAAGGAATGCTTAGATATTCAATGTCAGTATCTTTAATGAAAGGTCTATGAACTCTAGTAGTACTATTGTTGAACTTTTTTTGAAATTTCACATACTTCTAGAGTTTTACCCCTTGAACAAAAAAATAACCGAACATTTTACGGCGAAAATGTTGAAACTTTCAGATTTTTAATGACGATTTCGGGTAGAAGAAAAGCTCCAATATTTACGTCAAATAACACATAAAAGTCGGAATTTGGGGTATTTATTTTATTTTGTTTTAAGTATTTTTTGATATTTTGATTATTTTCTGAGTTATGAGTCAAAATTGACGAAAATGGCAAATCGTCAAATCCGACGTAACTTTGGTTATAAAAAATTATTCCATGTCGTTTTCAAACTTTTATGAACTAAATTAATTTAATAAATTATAAGACATTGAAAACAGTTTTTGCTTTTTTTTTTTAATTTTGTAATAATAAGTATATTGAATTTTGAAGTATAAAAAAGTATATTGTTTGTTAAGTATGGTTTTTACCAGGACGTGTACTAGATAACTGAGCTAGCTCAGAAATATTTTTTCAAAAAAAATGATTTATCATTGCTTTCAGATATTAAATAATACGTTCGAACCATATTTTCCAAATCAGTCACCCACCCAAAACGTAGTCACTTCTCCGTTAAACTACCCACGCGCCCTAGAGTGATCCCGGCTTTTATAAAAATGATTAACCTACTTCTCGAAATTTGTCAATAAAATAATGATACGTTAAAATTCTAATGTTGTCAGGCAAATTTTTTAGTATTGGTTTGGAATAGTTGGTAACTATTATCAATTTTAGTTTTTTTAAGAGATTTCAAACTTCATATTTATACATTTGGTAAGACAGGAAGTCTTAATTTTTTACTAAGGAAGTTTCTGACGAATTAGTATTTAGGGGCTTACATAAAAAACATTAAAAGCCTGTTTGTGTGATCCACGAGAGTATATTTATAGTTAATTTAGCGTGTTAGTGCATATAAAAACTCCCCCAATCATCTCATCACAATGACTCAGCCCGTAGAAAATATGTGATATACCTCGTATTACTCCAACGAATGTTATCTATGCTGAAAACTTCTAATAGTTACATGAAAATAATTGCAAAAGCGTTAATTTTTTATGCGTTTTGACCGATATAAAAAAAGTAAATCTTACATACTTTTACATTATAGTGGTCCTATTTCGCTTTTGATACTGTGCACGAATTTGTACATTTTTTTAATAGGATTGTTAGGTAAAATTTTTTTTCAAAATAATTATAATATACATGTATTTTATGTATCACGGTGTTTCAAAATATAAAATCATTATTTTAAAACTTTTATTATTTTATAATCAAGAAACAGTATAATTCACGTATTTTTAAAAATTTTAATCGGACCACAAAAAGTATGCTAAATTTCATTTGACTTATTGGTTCAAACACATGAAAAATAGGTAAGTCTACAGCCGTCTTAACTAAATTTTTTTATCTTTTTAAATGTGGTCCCACGAGTTAAACCGAACGAAAGACCTAAATTATAGTTGTTCAAACGTAGAGTAAATTATTGTTAAACAATAATAATTATTGTCATAATCATTATGATTTCAAGTTTAAGCATCTTTTATTAGAACTTATTAAACTTCATTCAGAACTGTTGTTTAAAAAAATATAATTAGATATCTATGATCGTTGTTAATCTTAAAGCAAACATTAAATTTTCTCTGTTGTAAAATGTTAGAATACTTTCGTATAATATATTTTCTACGGTAGGTGATAGTTACTCGTAACAATTTATTGCGCATTTTACATCTGAAAATCATTAAAAAGCTGTAACTCGTGTGACACGTGCTCGAGCAAATGTTGTTTTAACTTATATTTTCTGTTCGTGTTAAGCCTCCTAATTTTAACACGCAACAATAATAAATTAAATTTGTAGTTTCGTTTAACAGGTACCTACCTAACGGCATGAAAACAATATGAATAGTTCGTGTAACAAAACAAACGAGTTTAATGTGTTCATACAATATGTAAAGGTGGATTACAATAAAACATTTTAGTTTTGCAACTATCGTGCGTTTAATTTTAGGTCGAATTATCATATTACCGATAATTAATTTGTTTTACTGTTATAACTACAGGCAGACAAATTTCGATCTATCTGTTTTAATATATATGTATAATATTATAATATGTTAGTAGGTGGGTATAATTGACCTTGATTCAAGTTGATCTATGTTTTGTATGAAAACTCCCATGCCAAAACGATGAAAGCAACATTAAAAATTGTTTTAGAAAACATGATTCCTAATGAAACTTTTATTGAAATATATAAGTGATTGTGCACTATTCGGTTTAATATTTTCCAAGTATGTTGGAGAATAATCAAAATTTGATGAAAATTTAATACCGATGATAAACGATGAAAACTGTTGTACAAAGTAAATGGGTACTCTTTGAATTCTGACAAGTTTTTTCGTCTATAAGGTGTACCACACTAAACGGAAAAAACATCGAATATTTTAAGTCGGTACTATATTTTTTTTTGGCAATATCAACTTCAGCCATCAGAATAAGGATCAACTATGGTTTATGAAAATCTTATACGTTGCGTTTATTAGCAGTACTGTTCACTTTGCGCACTTTTTAGGGCTTTGACGTTTTGCGATTGGACACTCCCTGTACACAAAAAAGTATTTACAGAAAGAAAAAAGAACATTATTGTTAAAAACGATTCGCTACGCTCAGAATCTTCAAAAAATTGAGTTACGTCGCATTTTTCTATTTTCTTTTTCTATTTCTTCTGTTTAGTGGTTAAATTAAATTAAATTGATTCTCTTCACCAAACAGACGCAAGTCTTTTTGTATTGGAATGCCATAAAAATTTCAATATAATTATTTGTACCTTAACTACGTAGAACGTCTTAAGTCTCGGTTCTTCTTGTTTTTTCGGATAAAACTTCTGTTTTTTTTTTTTTTTTTTTTTTTCTTAGTTTTGTACATTTCATTTTGTAATAGTGATCCTTGAGAACTATAGTCGAATAGAATAAAATATTACGTTCACATTATACTTATACGCACCAACAGTTAATTTTTTAGTTTTTAATTTTTGTTTTCTTATAATGTAAACTCTGCACGTGTAACAAAAATGTAAAATTATTAGACTATTGAAAACGTTCTATAATAATTGTGATATTTGTCTGAATTATGAATAAAAGTCAGTCGGTAATTTTAACGGTTGTAATCGATGTATTATATCTATAAATGTTTTATAGTTACATTGCACGTGGCTGGTATATATTTACTATTGTTTTGGTGGGTCATAATCATCGTTTTGGATTAACGTCTCAACTTGAGTTTGGACTGAATTTCTCTTTGTCTACATTTAAGTTGTACACCTACATTTATAATTGAGCTCTCTTCTGAGTTTCATTATTAAGTACATATCATAGATTTTTAAAATTGAATACAAAAATATTATGTTTGACATTATAACAGCTGTTGTGCCTGACCACATTGTACAAGAAAAAAAATTGAAATTCACTTAAATTATCGTTTTTTGATACCTGTGCTCCTGATAATTCGCATTGTATCTTTATGAATATCACATTTTGACAAAGATTGAGCAAATAGTCATTTTTATTTTTTGTATTCTTTCACGTACTCAGTGAATAGGGTTTATTTACATAATTCTATTATTTTTCGTTGTTAAGCTATTGTATCGCGTTCGTGTGTTTTAACTAAATGCGAGGGGGAATTAAACAACGACAAAATTACTATCGAAAAACGATTTGAAGGGTTTTGGCGCCCTCATGCTATAAAGTCTGCAATAATACAGTGGGTGATCATTATTTCTACACCACTGCGGGGATCGTAATGCGATAATATATTGTAAATTTATGTAGTTAATCTGATTTAATCAGGGAGACCGTAAGGCTCGTGATCGTATAACTCATTTATAATATTATTCATTACGGTTGTTCGCATAAATTTGTCCTATATATTATTCATCATGCAACGAACGCAAGAAAAAAAAAATTAAAATATTTTCTTGATATAAAACGGTAAAAAAAGTATTATAATTCCGTGTGTCTAAGAGTTTAATGCATTACGGTTTTAAATAGTGTATTTTTTATTTATTCCTCCGAAACGGCTATTGAATTTTTCAATTTAAACGTTAATTCTCGAATATTGCCGTGAGATACAGTTTTGCAAAAAAAAACCTTATTTTCCTTGGCCATGAAAAGGTAGGCATTTTGCGAGGATAATACCATATTTTGGTCTGCTAAAAATATTTTATATTACTATTGAAAATATAAGTTTCCGTTTGGGATATTGAGTTCATATTATATGTATCATCTGTTTACTGTATTTATTATACAAAGTATAGGTTTAATTTGTCATCGTGGATGTAAATATATTTGTCTGTGTGTATTTTATCAAAGTGTTATGATAATTAAGTATACGTTTACTCATAATATTTATTTGTAAAAAAGTATAAAATTATGATATAATATAACATATGTTCACTTAAATTGATAAAAACCATCACATATTCTACATATTCTTGGTAAATACTGTTGTTTTAAGTGCTTCTCGTGATTTCTGCAGTCGGTTATTAAAAATTGTATTTTTGTGACTATTGTTCCTATACTCGATAAACGTGGAGGATATGAAGACATAGTTCAACACATTTTCAAATGGTACCTATATATATCTTTTATATAATCTTAAATTCAAAGATTTCTGAAAATTAAAATATCATACCATGTTACTACCATCAGCCTCATTTTTATGATTCGAAGAAGGCATTTTCAACAGCCTTTTTTCATATAAATTTAGTTGCAAAAGTCGATGTATTTTTTACAAAAATCGTCGCTTCGCTCCTAATAAAATAATTCACGTTCAACGTGAATAACTGTGGATTTATTTAAACTTTAGAAAATTGTCAGTTTCCGGTATTATTCACTCAAATTGTAGGCTTTATTGTTGGCCATAACATGTAATGATATATAAGTCCCACACATTTTATAAGCCTACGCACAGATTATAGAAAAATAGAAAACGTTTTGGTGAGAAATTGAAACCACGCTGAGAGTCATATGGTCGTCGTCGGTTCACGAGTGTTTTTGAAATTTTACTATATTGCTGGTTGGAAAATAAATGGCGGGCACTCAGTCGATTGAAAACACTGAGTGTACTTTAGTTGTATTGTGGTATCGAATAATGCGATCAACTGCAGGTTTTAAAATTAATTCACTGAAATCACGAACAATAGACCTCAATTTTATCAACTATATTATTCTGTGCGTTGTTTAGCAGTCGGTTTAGAAACTATAACGGAAATCGATTAAAATACAAAAGCTGATCCTACAATATTTTTAACAGTATCCAGACCTTTGTTCCAGTCTATATTGCATTGTGTTTTAATTACTTAATGATGATAAAATTGAAAAAAAAAGAAAATCAATAAAAATGCTGTATCGACCGGAATAGTTTGGAAGTGGTGGCTTGATGTTTTTAGGTACTAATTTTGTAAACAACGGTTCGCCGACAAAAATAACGATTTCAAGCAAGCTGATTTAGTTAAACACTCAAAAATCTGTTAGTTTTGTTTCATACTTGTCACGAATTTTTTTGATACTTTTTTGACGATCTAAATTAATTATTATCTATACTGCAGTAATGATTTCAAGAAATTGATACTGACCGTGTTTGAATCTATCCTGAACATAATTACAATTCATGTTCGTATCAATGCATTATGTAAATAATGCGTTTAAACCACAACTTCTAAGCTAGTTACCCAGTCAAAGCGTAGTTGCTACCCGTCAAACTACTCACGCAAACTAGACTGATCCCGGCGCTTTATATCATAACTGTGTTATAAAGCTTAAGAAAAAAAGAACTAGATATAGGATTATTATTATATGAATTTGATATAGGAAGATCACAAAAAAATTTAACTTTTGAACGTTAAAAATTAAAAATATAATTATTTGTAATGGCAGAAAAATTTTAATTTTAACAGCATGTACACATTAATTTTATGTAACGACCAAAATATGAGTGCACCGAGCTCCGCTCAGATTCGTTATTCTCGTTTACGGATTCTGATCGCTTACAAATTTAATATACAACTTTTGACTGAACCATCCAAAACAATGGACTACAAGCTACAAACGCGACCTAGACATTTCGCACTTTCTTAAAATTTGGTTCCTCTCTTTCCAGTGGCGTACCTGAGATAATTTTTCAGGGGGTGCAAAATACAATAATCTCTTACTACGACACTGTAAATAATTTAATTAAAATGGTTCATTTTTTTTTTCTGCCCATCGGGTAGTAATGGGTTGTACCTATTATTAAAAAAAATATTAACGTATTATAACAAATTAAAAAAGAAAACTATTTATTATCATATACTCTTATGAATTCTCAAAAGTTAAAATACATACTTTTAAGACATAGTCATACTTAATTTAATTATTGATTGATGGGTATTTTACAAGTATAATAAAAGAATTGTAATAAATTGTCCAAATATCTTTTTTTACTTGCAGCGAAAATATCAATCACTTCATCTGTTTTAATTCATCGGTGTCTAATGTCTATGAACATTAAGCAATGCCAATTATCCCACTAAGCGATCTTCATCCATATTCGACCGCAGCAAAGTTTTCGTACTAAGTTTAAAATATCAAAGCATAATATAGTAAAATTATCATGCATAAGCTGAGAAGCGCATAACTATTTGGACGTTTATACTTTATTAGTGTAATAAATGCAATTTACAACATATTAGAAAATGTTATACTTATGAATTATCAGTGCTATGCTATTTTTCTTGACTAAAAGTGAAATTTTACTTACTTAATTAAATATACGCGGTTATCGTATCACGCGGTATGTTAGCATAAGCAACAATGTAGTAAAATTGATTGAACCCCTAAATTATATACTTATATACTCATTCTGTCCGTAATTGGAATATAAAACGCAGTAATAGTTCCGCACGACACGTGGTCGGATCGGATTGTGTAAAAATTTCGTTGATTTTGCAATTTTCATCAATGAATCCCTCCCGCGGAGCGCGAATCCCGGATCCGGTGACGTTGCCGCGGGACGGTTCGTCGCTGAAGCGGGTGGCAACGGCACGCACTCGAACCACAATCGATGCGAGCCTCGGTTACGTCACGAACGCGCGTTTCGACGAGGCAGCAGTGCGGGGTCGGTTATGACATCATCACGCGCGCGCCGCTCCTCGCCGCCGCAGCCGACGCTAATCCGGAGACTTTGCGCAATTGAATCCGACAGGGGACCGAAAAGAGGCCGCGTTCCACGAATTCAGCTACGGGGTTTGTTTCTGCGCCGTTCGCAAACGTTGCGCCCCAACCGAATCAAAACGTATTTTAGAATCTGAGAGGATCGAGAAAGTTTTTTTTATTAATTTTTGTGTCACGCATAAACTCCTTAAGAACCGCTCCGGTTTTTTAGATATAAAATACAGAATTTTCAATACCAAAAGTGTTATATCCGAAACGAATAGTGTTTGAAAAACCGGAAAAGGGAACACTATATTTTGACAAAACCGATACGATTATTTGGACATCCAAATCAAACGATTGAAAACATATGAAATTTGCGAGTAGTCGAGTAGTCGAATTTGGTACAAATTTCAAACTATTTTTTAATCCAAGTATAGAACATTGAAAATTTTCATTTATTTGCGCGATTCTTGTTCAGTAAAAATTTTAATTTTTGCGGAACAGTTTTGAAAATTTAACACTATGTTAGTGACCTATTTTAGAACTAATTGTTACCAAAATATTCAATAATTTGCGCAACAGCATTTTTTATTTCAGTCGGTTACAGTTAGGAATTCGACGGAAATCGGTCATCATTTATCGGGGATTTATTTTTAGAACAAAATTCGTAACTATAATAATTATTTCATTATTTAAAGTTTGAAATAAGCAATAAAAATAAAAATTGTTTCATCTTAATTCTTTACTCATTGGTGCATATCAAAAAAACTCTCCAGTAAAATGCTTTTTTAAAGAGTATTGATAAATCGTTGTTTTTAAAAATTGTACTGTTATATTACACATTATTGCGAATTTGTGACTTAAATCGTAATAGTTTATCAAATAATTGTCCAACTAAAACAAAATTTCTATGAGGTGTTTATAGTAATTTTCTCATGATGTGTAGACAACTTTTGGAATCTTTTGATCATTTTTCATTGTATTCTTTAAAAATAATATTCTTGGAAGTGTCGAATAAGACCCCGGAATGTCGATACGCTTACGGGAAGGCCGTTCGCCTGTTTGGGTTGTTTTCAGTTTTGCGGGTGGCGCTAGTGGCAGTGTCAGATTTTCCCGGTCTCTCTCCGGGAGCGGCGGCGGCACCTGTGGAAAAACGACACTGTGAAATACAAGATTTAGTATCTCCGATGCCTCCGACACGGTTAATTCTGTGTTGGCATTCTTTCGGATGGATATACATCTGAATTCTCGATGGATGATTTCCAATCGTTATTTTTAACAGATTTGAAAAAAAAAAAAAAAGGTGGTTCTAAGTTCGTCTCTGTGGGTATTTTAGATTCACGTAGCGAGGAATGAATTGTTTTTACAATCATGTTTTTTTTTTTTAAAGTCAGTACCTCTAATGAGTCTAATGAAAGATCTATGAACTGTAGTAATATTTTGTTTCTAGAATTTTTTTAATTTTGCTTACTTCTTGATTATATAATACCCCGAAAACCAAACAAATTATTCGGAATTTTACAGCAAAAATTTGAAATTTTCAGGTTTGTGATGACGTTTTCGTGTAGAAATGGTGCTCCGATCTTAGCATAGACAAAAAATTTTAAATTTTGGCTTTAAATTATATTTTATTTCATAAAATTTTTTGAATTCTACATATTTGGCGAGTAATAATAGTCCGAAAACACACAAATTTATACTAAAAAGACCCGCTGGAATGTTGAGTATTTGTCCGATCACATTTAAACCGATAACATTACAATTGGGAGGGCGCCATTTACGTATTACATTTTCACACGTTGTTTAAATTAATATTTTTTTTTAAACGTGGATAGGACTTTTGGAGTTTTTGGACCATTTATATTGTTAAATTTAATTTTACCAGGACGTATACTAGCTAACTGAGCTCACCCAGAATTGTTTTTACGAAGGCAATGGATTTATCAATGCTTTCAGATACAAATAGTACGTCTAAACCAGAATTTTCAAATCATAGTGACCCATCCGAATCGTAGTCGCTACTCGCTGTCAAACTACCCACGCGACCTGACTGATCTTGGGTTTTTTTAAGTGTGTTCATCTCCGCCGATTATAAACCGATATTTTGATGTTTTTTTGTTGTTTGATAGGATTAAACACGAGTGGCGTATAAAATTTATCGAAATTCTCTTAGTGCTTTTTGAAAAAAAAATTTAACAAAAATCAAAAAAATTATACAGAATAATCGTGCGAAAACGTTACGGTAACGTTTACGGTACCGAACGACCATTTTGATTGCAAATGACATGATAAGAATTATGTGAAATTAAAGTAATGAAAATTCACTAAAAATTATGAAATAAAAAATAACTACGAGTATAACAACAAAAACAACCGACTTCAAAAACAAGAAAAAAAAAACACTAAGAAGTATTAAATAATTAAATGAAAAAAAAAAAATGCTATACATTTTCTTTCATTTTCTTATTTTATACTTTATTTTTGTTTTTTTGTCTAAACAAGTTGTAGCAAGTTATGAGCTGAACGAACAACTTAGTTGACAAATACTCGTCTAGACTCGTGTCCGAATGATTTTATACTATTTATTTTATCCATTCACGGTGTGCCTGTTTTACCGTTTTAAACAAGTCCTGTAGTATGCCGGTGTCCCAGTCCAATCATGATGTTTGGGCGGCAAGCATAAATGCACAAGAGGGTAAGATTATCCGCAAATCATTTGACCCCAGCCCCTTGGTAAGATTTGACTTGGAAACAACTAATAATCTTACGAGGTTAATGGTGATGGCAGGTGAAATTTTTGTAACAGTTTTTTTACTTCCGGTACGATTCTCCTAGGATATCTATAACGCAGGATAATGTAATCAAGCGGATAAAATGTTTTTTGGAATAATTTATCCATGTTCCCGGTAATATCTTCCGGTGATATTCAGTGGTGTTCCCATTCATTTTTTTTGAGAGTACACCAATCCGTCTGCAGGTACCAACACATTTAATGCTGTACAAAACATTTTGTTATGATCTTTAAAGGTGAAGGACGTGTTAGTAAACAAGCGCTTGATTTGAAAAAATAGTAAGAGGACACAAATAATTTAAAATTATATTTTATGTCTATACTTCACAATTATAAAGGTACGTAATTAAAAAGGATAGGCTAAAATGATTAAAAAAACAAAAATGAGGATTTTGTTTTCCCGTGCACTTCCCACCTAAGCCAAGCACTGTCAATAAAAAAAAAAAAATTAATTTTTTACATATCTTTTTTGTATTTCCATAATAAAATTAAAACATTTAGATGAATCAATTGATACAAAAATCTTATCACAGTGATTGTTGGACGCCAAAAGGCAAAAACTAAAAAATTTTTTTTATAGCACATTGGCACATATTCTTCATGGCATCTGAAGAATATATTAATAGTCTATCATAGTTTGCTTATCAACGTGATAATTAACGTTCATGTGCATCTTGACATACTGGGAGAGAATCACATAATTTAATTTTTAAAATAAACTGAATTTACTTTCGAGAAGTTTTCTGAGTTACTTAAGTTTTTTCTTTCGTGTATTACTTGAGCATTGAGAGTATACGCAGTATACCCATAATTTTATAAAATTTTCTTGAGAGTATACCCTATTGGAACACCCCAGGTGATATTACTTTACTGTAACACCTGACCAAAACTTCTAATTTTTCTGTTTATGACTTTGAAAGAAATCGAAAGAAAATAACCAATATCCCGTTTCAATCTCTGGTTTATAGAACAATAGAATACAAAATACATTTTATTTAAATTCGAAAAATATTCACCCGATTATTCATTTGGGTTTCATCTAATATTTTATTGTTATTTAAATGTGTTTATTTGGCTTTATAAAGGTAATATTTTTGGCGCTTGGTCTCTACACGGTTCGCTCAATCGGCCAGTGGTATATACTTAACTTCGGCAAACCGTGCCAACACACCGTTTTATAAATTGTTTTCAAGCTAAATAATCTACAAGAACCGAAAACCGATTTATAAACATTCATTAGTTCGATACGGATCACCCAGTTTGTGGTTTATTGTTTGATAATTTTCAGCAGGTAAAACCATTGATTATTATACACTAACCTAAAACCCGTCCAAGTCTCGTAATACATTATAACCCCGTCCGGGTTTCTTCCCCGTATCGCGTTTTCCCGTTTGATAACCTTTCCCGTCTAACTTGCTTTCTCGTCGAATTAACGTCCCCTTTTTTAATTTTGATTCATCACGCATCGTTTTCCCAAATTCAAACAACGAAATCAAGTATAATTTAATTTTTCTATAATAATAATAATGATGTGTTTGTAAAAATTATAATTGAGTTTTATCCACTATACAAATAACAAAATTAACTGTGTTTATTGTTAATAATTCAATTTCGTATCAAAAATAATAGGTATGTTATTTCTTTAATTACATACGAGAATAGTTAATATATAGTATATATTAATATATAGTGTCACAATATCTCCGTGTGTTTGGTTTACAAATTAATACTATTGCTATTTTTGTTCAATTAAATCAATTGTTGTCTGATTTCCATTTTAACCTTATATTCTTTTTTTTAGTTTTTACTTCCTTCCCCTTTTGGTAAACAAATTTTACTACTAGTAATACAGCCTATGCATCTGTCTATATTATATATCTATGCACGCTAAGTTTCAAAAATATACAATCAAAATAAAAACGTTTTTCATTATTACCTCTTCACCCATTTTTTTTACCAATCGTAACCTCTTTTGCGAGTATAAAGCCAAAGTAACAGTGACTATTTTGCCAAATTTAACTATAATCTGTCCAGTAGTTTGTGCGTTGATAGATAAGCTGTCAGTTATGTTTTTGGGAGGTCAAATTTTATCTTTTGAAGAATTCTTTTTTACTGGTAATTTATGTTGTAAACCTAACTTTTCCGCTTTTCAACGCAATTTCATCTCTCCCCCCCCCAAAAAAAAACCGAAAATAGACAAAATCGTATTTCATTTTTACCCCGTTCACCCCCTTTTAAAAGGGGTTAAACTTACAAAAGTTCTTTTTTAGCGAATAGCTACGTCATTATAGCTAGGTATCTGTAAGCCAAATTTCGGTCCGATCGGTTCAGTGGTTTGAGCTGTGCGTCGATAGATCAATCAATCAGCCACGTTAGCCTTTGAAATAATATGTTTTAAACTCAAAACTGTAACTATTTATTAATATTATTTATGATTTTTATAAACTCGGTAGTTCGTACGTATAATTTCCAACACGTGACTTAATAATAACAGTGTTTTTGGTGCGGAAGTAGGAAGTAGGTACGAAAAAAAGCGTATTTCCGAATTTTTTTAAAAAATTGTTTGGTGGAAAAAGAAATATACAGTCGTATTATAAGTCTGACGGAAAAGGGTTTGTTGTTCCTTTTGTACTGGCGAAAGAGATATTGTCCTCTATATGATAATATATTTTTACTGGTTTTTAAAGAATTTAGTTCGGAGTTTGTGCGCATTAAATTTGAATCGAAAAATTTGATTCTTTATCCAATGAACCTTCTAATATACACTATATTAGCTTACTATTAGGACCGGAGTATCGAACGGCCCAAAGTTTTTGCGTAATATAGGCTATAGCTATTATGGGTGTTAAGTGTTTGTACTTCATACCGATGTACTCGTATTATTAATGAAAGACAAGATAATTTTATACACGGCATTTGCAGTATTGACCAGTTTGCATAGTATTATGTCGTTTTTGGGTCGATTATTTGTATATTTTATTTGAAAAAAAAAAAAAAAAAAAAACCATTTAAAAAAAAAAAAACCATTTAAAAAAAAAAAAATGGTTTCTGAGCTTATAGTTAGAGTACCGAGGTCAACAAACAGTTGAAATCAATCCTTGAAATTGTGCGCTAGACGATTTCAAAGTAAACTTATAACTGAAATCAAACTTTTTGTGCTTATCCATACTCAACAATGTATTGTTTTCTGGGTAATTTTGTTTTGTTTTTGTATGCAACTACTAAGCACAAAATTTCAAGGATCGATTTCTATTACATTTTGATTACTCTGAAACTTAAACCTTACGCGTCATGACAGTGAAAACTAAACGGTTTGCGTTAGACGTGCGGACCGAGAGACAAATCTGTTTCTTATCCAAAATAATTTCGCGCCATGAATCCTCCGTACAGAATATTATGTTTGAACTCGGCAATTTATCTTTGTCGTTTTTCCGTTTTCGTCTTATTTTTCCGTCTCCGTGTCAAAATCATTAGCCGATAATATTATTATCGGATGCGTTTCGCAATAAGAAAACGAGTAAAAAATTATACCTATACGTAACGTTCAGTAACCGTCAACTAGTCTGCCCAACCTCTGCTTTCGATTATATATTATTTTATAATTTCCCGTCTAATCCGTTGACTTTTAAACCCTCGTGAAATACTTAAATATCACGGTTTTATAAAGTCGGAGGGTTTTTCAATGTTTCCTCGTGGAATTTTTTAAATCTTAAAAAAACGACATTAAATAGATACTTCCTATGGTGGTGAGTCTAGTGAACGAACGTATAGTGAAGTAAGTCAAAACATTCTTAACTTTCAACTTTTTAACTCGTCAATGTTTAGCATTTCTCGTGTGGTAGCTGATTGGAAAACTATAGATGCATCAGTATTTTATTACAAAAATTTATATTTTAAACGTTTCAGTAGGTTCAGATGACAAGTAAATAATTATAAAAATAATATTATATCTGAGAATCTAAATCTCTTTTCTTACAGTGTATTGATTTTGAAACTGTTAGTTAAATGCTAGATAAATAATATCAGAAAATTACTGGAAATCATAATTTATTATGGGAATCTAGAAGAGTGAATGTATTTTTATCCTTGAAAATTAGCATTTTAGAGGCTGTAGAAAGAATGTAAAATATCGCTGGGACTAAAATTTTAATATATTATTTTGAATTATTAATATCATAGAATAATCTGGCAATTAAATTTTTTCTAAAAATTTTGAAACAAAATGAATAAAATATTATTCAAGTTGTTCAAAACTATTAAGACACGATAGATTAAAAAAAAATAACCCACTTCATATAAATTATGGTAAGTTGATTTTTTTATTTAGGATGCAAGAATGTGCGAAGTTGATTGAAATTTTAAAAAAATGTGTGTTTCAAAATACAATTCTTACTTAATTAAGCTATTTATTTTAGTTTTTATCGAGTTTCATAAGGATTTTATCTACGACAAATATGATTAAATTGAATTCATACATCTGTATAATCCAGTTAAACTTGTGCCTAATGTCTAAAATGTCTAGAAATAGCTTACGTCTAAGAAATAACTAAAAATTATAAGTAATTTTTTGTATTTTTTTTATTCATTTTTAACTTATGATTATTATTTTGGTATTATTTTAATGGTACACCTATTTTATTTTACATTTGATATATGTTACATTCGTGACTCTTGAATCGTTTCCCGTGGTAGAATAACCGAATATTGATAGGGAAAATTTCAACATTTTCTTTTTAAAAACAATTTAATATTGGTAAAACATCACACAAAAGATTCGGGCTGTAATCTTTACCGTTGATGCGATGATTTATCGCCGTTCATATTTAAATAAAAACGTTCCCCTATATATCATATCCGTCGGACACGGTCTTTGGCACTTCAAAAATATCTGTAATTTTAAAAAAATATTGCAATATTTTATTAATTTATCGAACACAAGACGTCGTTTTTTTCTCATACAAATATTTATGCGGTTCAGAGAGAATTCACGTAAAATATTTACACTCGTCGATTTGTATGCTTTGACGATAAATCTACTTAATTGCTTGCTACGTGATTGATGATCAACATTAATAACGATGGAGAAAATTCTTTTATCACAGTTGTTATTTTCTCAATATTATCGATGTCATGTGATATTAATAATCATATTTCATTAAATCGTTACTTACAACTTATAGAGAACAGAACGACGTAAACAATAAAGTTCATGGCAACTGAAATAAAGTAGAATACGTTTTAGATTTAAAATATTGCAATATTAACTTGTTTAAAATTTTTCGACAAAGTATTTTTCATTTTTAACTATTAGAAAAACGGTCATCATAAGTTATAACTTATAGCGGTATATGTTTACATAAATTATTGTTGACCGTCCACCAAAATCAACGCTGTTTGTGGTTATATAATAATGAGTTGGTAAACGGTTTTGAAACTATTGTTCCAATAATATTAGACAACTGTTTATTTGAGTATAAAAATATACATCAACGTAACACTTGGAGTTGTATAAATGATAAAAATGTATTATACCTAATATATATTTTGTAAATCGTAATTAAGCGACGCTGTAATAGTTTTTAAGTACACAAAATTTTTTTGATTTGTACCTAAGTTTAAAACAAAAAAAAAAGACTGATTTTTGTCAAGCAGGCTCTAATTTTTTTATATGGCGTGTTTTGCACTATTTTAACTTTAAATTCGTTTTCATTAATTTTACCCACTTTTTCGTGTTTACACATGATAAACTTGAGAACATTTCACTTTTGTGTTAGTTTATTTTAATTTTAAATGAAGCACTTAAATATTTGTTCGTCTTTTAGACGAACACAATGTTGTACAAACGAGTCAATGAAATACCAACATTTACATTTAAACGAACAAAGTGTTGAGATTAGGTTAACATCCTAAAGTTGAGAACGAGTAATGTTACATCCAATTAATTAAATTAGTAAACATGAAATGTCTTAAGTTTGAATATAGCACCCTATTTTGTGAAGGTTTGAATAAATAATTTTTCAGATAAATATTTTATCAAAAAACAAATTATAAATAATTTATACAATTATTGTCAAAATAGAAGTATGATTATTACAAATATTCGTGAATGAAATTTAATATATATTTATAAGATATTTTGGGACATAATGAAGCTTAGGTGTTTTAAAGTTAGTTTCTATGTTCTACCAAATTTAAACTTTTTAATATTGTCTTCTTTACCATTCTATTAACTTGATTAAAAGTTAAGTACCAAATTTGTTTTTAGATATTTTTAATCAAAATAGATTTAAAAAATTTTTCATCATATTATTTCTCATTTATCAAATATATTTTCACCTTAACGCGTCTTTAATTAAGTGATCTTGGAAAATCTATGTTTATGTTTTATTCTGATTACTTAATACATATTTAGCTATTGATTTTTTTTTTTTTAATGTACTGATTTAGTAAAAAAAAAAACAAAAATACGGTATAAATGTTATGAATATACATTACAATTAAGTGTATAAAATTTTGATAGTTATTATTGTTTGAACAATTTTTGTTAAAAGATACACACCCATAATGTTTTGTGTAAATAAAGAATTAAATTATTGGTTTTTGTATTAGATTTTATTTATTAAGATGTTTTCCTTTTTATCATTATTTTTTGAGAAGTAGAATTCGCTCCAATATTATTTTCATTACTATCTGTTAAAAATATAGTTGGTTCAACCAAAAACAGAATCTTTATTTGAAGCATTTGCTGAAATTATGTTTTCTTACTACCTAGTTTTATGATTCAAAAACAAAATGGTCAAAGTTTCTAAAATTGATTTAAACTATTTTAAATTTCTACACAAATCATATGAAAACAGTTAAAACTGTCAATTAAAAAAATTTGATTCGTATTTGACCCATATTGATCAAAATATAAAATACAATAAAAAAAAAGTACACATTCAAATATTTGACTTTGTTCATGTTCAACAGTTTATGTTTCATACAATTTCAAACACTCTGTTATCAAATATGTTACATTTATCGCAAGCTTAATACAATAATTTTAAAACAATGCTCTTCCAAAAATCTTCATATTATTTTGAAATGTTCACTTGTTATTAAAATAGATTTCAATCAATTTCGAGTAATTAAACTGACCTTGAAATAAAATTTTTTTTTTTTAAATTTAAAATCGTCACCGAGCTCGCTCTGATTGTTACTTTTCTAAGCTATTAGTACTTTCATGAAATTACCCGTAGTTTTTTAATGCTTTTTTCCATTTTCTCTTTTTCTTAATTTATTAAATTTAACGTAGGAAAAGTCAAATTTTATTTATACGAATTTAATGATAATTGCGTAACACGGCGTTTTCGATAGACAATTATGGTACATACCTACATGATTTGCGGATGCCGCATAGAAACTGTTGTTAATATTTTATATTTCTATACAAAAAGTATGCAAAATAACAATATAGACTATTTGTTGACTTTATCGTTTTTAAATCTATCTCAATATCTCTTATAATCTCAAGAATAAATACACAATTTCTAACAAACCTTTAAATTAAATATTGTTTAGAGACAATCTTAAGAGTTAGTGAAATGATAATACCTATTTAAAATCGGATCAGTTATATTTGTTTTTGAAAAATTGACTAAAAAAAGAAAACGTTGGAAATACATCACATTTTCAATGCACTAAGAACTCAAACAAAATATCAGATACAGAGGGGATGTGGACAATCAAATTCCTAAAAGCCGCCTATGGGATACGGTAAATTATCGTATGAAAATTGGTAAGGAATCAGTTATCAAATGACCTACAACTTGTATTACGGTTCTCACGTTACAACATTGTAAGCAAAAAATCTGGCAATATTATTATAAATACCACGCAACCGAAAACGGGGCCGTATTTTTAAAAAATAAATTTTAACCTGTTTCAGAACGTTATAAATATAATGTTAAAAACATATTTTTTAAATATTTTTGCAAACGTTTAAAATACTGTTTGCGCATATATTTTTTTTGTCGTATGATGAACATTAAGGAAATTATTCCGAGAAATTTTTCGTTTCGGTTTGGTTTTAATCCGCGTATACCTCGAGATTGTACTCTTTTGATGTCATTATTTATTGTCTTATGGGACGGGTGTGATTTTTTTTATTTCACTGTCGTATAATTTTTCACGAGGGAAAAAAAGCCTTGCCTCGGGATATTATTAATTCAGTGTTTAACCGTCAGATGTTAACACGACATTGCGATAAAAAATATTTTTTTTGACGGTCTAAAACGACGGTGAAACGATATTTCTTAAATAATTACATCAAAAGTTTGTGTGGTTTAATGTGATTAATATTTTCCGTTTGAATTCATGAGAGCAATATTTTTTATATTGTTATTTGACCGAAAATAATAACAACCGTTTTGATTAGTTCGACGATTAAGTTAAAGTCAAGAAAGTATCGTGTTCATAACAAATATTTTAGAAAAATGTTTGATTAATATAAATTAAAATTAAAACTTAGCTGTTCTTTAAGTTTACATTTGTAAAAAAATATTAATTTAAAACTTTAAAATGTTATTCAATATATTTTTATGGCGTACACTGTTTTAGGTTACTTTTGAAAAAAGCCATAACTTGCATAAGCCTATTGATATTTGAATGTTTGAAACTAAAAAAAAAAAAAAAATATTTCATATAATTATTTGCAATGCATAAATATTTATTTTATTTAGTAATTTTTTTTTTTTCAAATAATATCATTCGGTTATTGCTATTGTTTCAGAAATGTCCGGAAGGAGTGGTGCATGAAGACTTGTTTAAAGATATATATTCTAAGTTTTTTCCACACGGAAGTACGTATTAAATATTTTCAATTTTCTAAATAGTTAACATATATGATATTATATTTTCTAGTTTTTTTAAATTTTTTTATCGAGTGACAAAATTATGTCAGTCCAATTTAGAATTAAATTAAATAGCTATTAACGGTGCAAAGTTAGATGACAAATATTGAAAAGGTTGATTAAGTTGAAAACCACATTTCTGCAGTACCTATATCGTTTTTACGATCGGTTAGATTTAACTCAAGAATACACAAGAAACATAATTATTGTTAAACGGTAATAAAAACTCAAACGAAGTAACACTTTATCAAATTTCTCATCTTAAAAAAAACTTAAACTGCTTGGTTTATTATGATCTAGCTAATGAAATATCACCATTAGTGTTATAAAATGGTTCATCTAAAAACCACAGATTTCCGCAGTAAAAACAATACGTATAAACTTTTCTATGGATTTTAACATAATTTATAAAGTCAAAATGCAATTTAAGTACGATTTGTACCACAGATAGGTACTGTAGATAATCAGAAATAATTTAATCGCAAATGAAAAAAAACAAACATTGTAATACGGAAATATTTTACGAAATTTAATGTTTTATGATTTTTATCGACATACTGATATCGATGGTAGCTTAGAAAACTCTTGTTACATTATATTTATTAACATTTTACACATTAATTTAATTCTGCAGATTCTTAATTTTTTGTGAGAACCAAACGTTTTAAAAGCAATTCTTTACAATATTGAAGAATCGACGTAAAGTTTTGTATTAATATAAGTGTACTGTTAAATAGGTACTTAATCATTTCACGATACTATGAAAAATTGAAAATATAACGAATTTAATTAGAAATTTACAAGTATAAACTTCATTATATCGTTTATTAGCAAATACATTTAGGGTACGTTCTGTACTTGATCAGTTAGAGACGTGATTCGTTTGGGCTTAAAATTTTTTTTTTCTAGGTACCTACTCTCTTTCAATTCACGCCGTGTTTATAAAATTGCATTTATTATCTGTGTGCTATAGTTTAAATAATTAAATTTAACTGGCTGGTAAATGATTTACATAATATTCAATTTTAAATTTTAATCTATTCGGTGACTTTGATAAAAGTTTGGTGTGCGAGTAATAATATGCAAACAATATTTTTATTTTTATATTCTGTAGTAAATTACATAAAAAAAAAAAATAAAATAAAAAAAAAATTAAAAAAATTAAAACGATCTTATAACAACAGATAGTAAATTTAAATTTGAGGGTCAAAATACACCTGCTTCAGTAATAAACACATTCTTCTTATGAATTATTTTTTTATTTATTATTTTTCAGATTCAAATTTATACGCTCATTTTGTGTTCAAAGCATTCGATGTAAAGAGCAGCGGTGCGATTAGTTTTAAAGTAAGATCTATTTTAAGTATTTGATAATATTATGGTTTTATTTGATGAAAAATAAAAAAAATACGTATTATTGAACCGCTGACGTGAAATATCGTGTAAACTCAACAGTGCATCGCGTGCACAGTAAACCGATCATTTGAATATTGAATTGTAGCAGAATTCTTAAAAGTGTTTTAATATCCATCTATTAGAAGCCATTTTATGCATTTTCAATCCTAGATAAACAGTATTGCACAATAATATTGACAATTTACAATCATATATCATACACGAATCTATAATGTAGTGTAATAAAGAACGGTTATGTGTTTGAAGCTTGAATTAAACATAATAAATTGCTGATTCGTGTTTGCGTTTTTAAAACATATACAAATCCAAAATATATATTTACTCAACAAAAGAAAGGGAGTAAATTCTAAGAAAGGTATGGGGTAAAAAGTATTAATTTTATAAAAAAGAAAGTCAATTATTAAAAAAGTAGTAGACCTAACTTAACCTAGCCTCCTTGCTTCCTGCTACACTTGCGCTCATAATGGTTGTATCCTATGGATACTACCTAAAAGATACAAATAAGTATTTTAGGTAATTATTGAACTTTAAAATTGTCGTCATTTTAATTTTAAATTTACGTTTTAAAACTTTAATTGTTCAGACAAATTTTTATAAATTTTATAATTACAAGGTTAACTGTTTTTTGTCACTAAATATTTCAAAAATAGTTAGCCACATTTAGTTTTTCACAGTCGTATATCGTTGGAAAATTAGCGAAAATTGGACATATCTTTAATGTGTGCCTTGAAAAAATTTTTTACCCAACACAATGGTTTGTTTTTGATATTTTTTTGGGGTAATAAGTTTTAATATAAATTTCTAATTCTGTAAATTAAAAAAATTGACAATTTTAATTAGTTTTACCTTTTAACTTACCTAACTTTTTTTTTTAGGTCTGTCAAAATATTTTATTAATTTTTTCCCCTTTACAACTTTTGTTAAATATAGGAAATAATTCATCAAATAAAATTCATCAGCTAAGGATAAATAATTTTATGTTTGTAGGTAATGCAAATATTCAGGAAACGCATTTTAGACTTAAAAAAATATTGTTTGTACTTCAATCGTTTGGTTGACTTTATAAGTAAATTTTATAATATATGTGGATATAAACTTCAGTAATGTTTAGTTTCAAGCATTTCTGACTGACAGACAATTAATTATACCTAACAAATTAAATAAATATAAAAAAACTACGTATTATATTGTTTAATTTAAAAAAGTTGCCTTTGGCGTAAAAACTTTTCAAAGCAAAAGTTTCTATTTAGAACTTTTTCGAAGTAAACTCATGTCACTTTCGAGACACATCTTATTACAATTCATTACCTGTATCATTGTATGACTAGTTTTTCTTGGACTTTTTCATTCTCAAAATTTTAATTTTTTTAAAAACATCCTTCTCAATGAATATTGATGGAATTCACTTAATCTTGTAATTATATACAGTTTTTCTAGATTAACAATATCGCTTGGTGAAAACGTCAAAAACATCGTTTTATTCTTTACAAATTGAAAATTTTTTCCTGCGTCATAATTAATAAAAAATTGTTTTTCCAAATGTGGTTGCTTAGAAATTTTTTATTCCCATAATACAATTGTCCATAAAAATAATGAGCCAAACAATTCTACAGACCATAACAAAACTTAATCTTCTTTTATAAGAACCTATAAATAAGATTAATAGCTTTCGTGCTCTACTCCAAATCTCAAAGGAAATCATTTTTGTGCCCCATGAACCTACAATAGATCAAATGCCATGCCTACGATTAATAGTTGAAATATTTAAGAATAAAGAAATATATATTGGAGTTCGATTGAATACAATATTCGGCAAGTTACAACGTAAAACGAGTTTGTTTGACCATATTTAGTGTAAAAAGTTAATATAAATTTTTAGTTGTTTAATCAAGTTAAAAATTAAATCAATAAAACTAATTTACTTAAATCGAAGTAATTAAATCGTGTGGATCGCTGAGCAAACTCAACATTTTATGTTAATATTTATTTTTATTGTTAAACCCGTATCCAAAAATGAAAAAAAAAAAAAAAAAAAAAAAAAATTAACTTATTGGAAACAACGCAAAAATAAATGTTTGCTAGTGATTTCGCAAATCCTCTTAAAGAATACGTTTTTGCTTAATTCTTTTTACACGCGCGTTATGACACGTGTGTTTTTAGTTTCTGATCGTATAATGATTTCACAATGATGTTTAAATTTTTGAGTGAAGCGAGAAACGTATACGTTTAAAAACTTTTGTTATAATTATTCCGGATACAATTTTCGACATAGTAGAATGCTCTGATCTTCACTATTAATGATACCTTTCATTAAGATAGCTAATAGTCCTGAGCATAGAATTTATATATGCGAAGACCAGAAATTATACTATATCATATTTTAAGCCAATATTTACTTTATAAATTTGTGGTATTACCAAAGATGATATGTAAACAATGTATAACACTAAGTAACGTAACAGCTAAACGCATGGGCAAAAGTATATTAGTTTTTTTTCCATGAAAAACTGCAGACCGCCTTGTGTATGATGGTTTCACTATGTAAAACCCAAAACATCCATTGCCTATTACTGGTCTATTCATTCATATGTCTTTGTTCCTGAGCTGGTACTTTTTGGAAGCTTTCATTATAGTAACAAAAAAGTAAATATTTTCGAAAATTCTTTGTTTTTTGTCTCAATTCCTTTTGAAATTTTTATGACTTTTAATTTTATCTCTTCCAGCAACTTTTTACAAATTTAATTAGATTGAAGGATTTGAAGGAAAATTATTGAAAAAAAAAAAAAGTTTAAATTGAAGGATAACGCGATGAAAACGGTTAAAAAATAATATCTACCGATTATCATAATTTTTAGTAGCATATAAACAAAAAAATATGTTTTGAAGCTTGCGTAACCTACGTAACTCAAACATGAAAAATATGATAATTTGTGAACAAAATAAATATTATTATGAAAAATTGTATAATAATTTATGTAAAAGTTTGAGTTTATGCTATGTTTAGCATAAAATTATCGAAAGTGTTTGTAATATTATTTTTTGGTGTTTTAACATCATAATGTCCAATGATGTGTGAAGATTTCAATAAATTTAACAAATTTTTGGAGAAATAATTATTGAAAATACTTAACAAAATACACAAAAAAAAAAAAAATAAATTTTAAAGATTGTCTTTTAACCAAAATAGTATAAACCAATTTTTGAAAATTTTCATCCATATGTATATGTTGTTGTATTAGATTATTATAAAAACTCAAAAATTGTTTATTGATGTGTGAAAATGTCAAGTCATTTGTTGGAGTCTCGAAATTTTAGGCATTATGGTTTTTTCTTATGGAAACCGCAAAAATAATCAATATTTCACATAAAGTTTAGACTAAAGTTCCATAAATATCAATAATTTGAGTAGAAAACATACAACTGGTCGAGTTTTCTACTCACTGAACTCATTTTAGAATTGTAATTTATGTAAGTAATCCATTGATTACTACCAGTTTTTTAAAAAAATATAAAAATACAACTTTGTGACCAGTGACATACTCTAAAGCGAAGTGGTCAATCCAATGAAAAATGTCACTTTTACTGCCCATCCGATAGCGTTTACACTGAAGGGGCTGCTTCAATTGAAAAATAATTTAAACTAAACACAAACCCACGATTGAAGGGGTCCGATCGGGGACGAGACGATTGTTAAAACCGTGGTTTTGCTTGTTTTAAATGAAAAAACATTTTATTGTTAATAAAATATATACCTATACATTATGTACGGAAACGAGACAAATCAGACCATTTGTATAGGAAACAAAAAGTTACTATCGAAGCGTGTTTTGTTTTTGCACATTTTACATTCAAAAACCAGACTTCTCCGTTTCGATAAGTTTTGAAACATAGAAATGTCTGGTTTTTGCGTGGACCCCTTCAATATTATTATAGTAGGTACCCGTTCCACAAGAGAATAATCAGTTTTCGTGCCTCACAACTCATGCCTTCAGCGACGACGAATCTCAATTTCCTTTTCCAAGTGTCCTAAATGTTTGACGACTTCACTCAAGACGCGAACTTATTTAAGGTGTGACGAACCGATTCCCTTTCTTTCCGAGTTCTAGGTAAAAAGTTTCGCGGGCAGATTATTCTCTCGTATAATGGGGTATACCTACGTATGATGACACACGTTTTCGTGTTTACTCGCACAGGACATGCTGATGACTCTTTCGACGCTGCTCCGCGGGTCCATCTACGAGAAGCTGCGGTGGACGTTCAAGCTGTACGACCTGAATGGCGACGGGTGCATCACCAGGTCGGAGCTCGGTCAAATCGTCTTGGCCATCCACGAACTGATGGGAAGGAGACCGCAAGTACGTAGACGGTTCTATCTGTAGTTTATTTCTGCCGGAATCGACTTTCTCTCTAAAATAAATACTTTAACTACGTATCAAAATCGACGACATCAATATAGTAGGAATCAATGACAAAAAAAATGTTGTTATCGATTATTTGAAAAATGCTTTTTATACGTAATTTTTTTTTTTTGTGAACGCTTTGACGGCCAGAGGGTGCGTTTGATCGTAAATAATGTCATACCTCTAAAAAGTCTGGAAAGTGTACTTGGGTATTGTATCTTACTTGAATTATTTTTTCAGTTATAGCCCAAAAACCAGAAAATTATTTGACTATTTTTTGGAAAAACGCTAGACATTTCAAATTAGTAATCACATTTCCGGGTAGCGAAGGTTCCGATCTCTCCGTTGAATATCATGAAAAAGTTTAGGTTTTGGTTTTAAAATTATAACAATAAAACACTTTTTAATATTATGATTATTTCCTGAGTTATCTGCCGAAGACGGCAAAAATTGGAACATTCACAAATTCATATGATAATTAGTTACATAAATAGGTGTATTTAAATTATTATAGGTATTTTAATATTCATGATATTTTTTGTTGCATTTGTTTTTTCCCAGAATAGATAACTGAGTTCTCTTAGTATTGTTTTTCGAATAAAATGATTTATCATTGTTTTCAGATATCAAATAACAAGTCAAACCACAACTACCGTAACATTAGCTTACCCAAGAATTGGCCAACTCCAAAGTGTAATCGGTTTTTCTCCTTTTCTTTCCTTTCTTTCTTTTTTATCTTTCTTTTTACTTCAGAAATCTCTATACTGTCGATTCGTTTAGCAAACGATCCGTTATAGAATCGTTGCAAGGCCGTTAAATTTCATCATCGTCGTCATTAATACATCATTTTATTATTTTTATAACTTATTAGTCAGTGTTATACCTACTATCCATCATGGGTTCCGTCGGTACACAATATTTATATGCGTCACTGGTTGACCGGAAACTGAGTGTATGGCCATTTTTTGTCGGACGATCGAGATAAAATCTGTGAAGAACTGTTTCCGTTTGTCGTTTTATTATTCATATCGTATCAAATTGCACAATGCCCATACGATGAATGGATTATGTGTTGGCGTCTGTATTTATCGTTCAATTATGAATGGTCGTATTTCGCGTCAGTTCAAACTTGTAAGATATGCATATTATATTATCATTGTTGAACTAGGCCGGTGTTTGTCTAAAGAAACACATTATTTCAACACGTTCAAATTTTTTTTTGGGAAGTAGTTCAAAGTCATCACCTATTTTGTGCCTACCTAATCATTGGCAGTAGGATTAGATGAAGAAATACGAGAAGTAACTTACCTACATCAAACCAAAGTATTACCTATCTAGTGAGACTAAGAGTTTTAAAATCAGATACTGTGAGAAAAAATCGCGAGGGGCTCCTTCTACCCAAAAAAAGAGTTTTTGTGTGACTTGGTTGTAAGTTAACACCTTACTTATAGGCCAAATTAGGCCCAAATGACGTAACGATGGTAGTAATTCTAATTTAAACGGTCGTGCTCGAGTGTCTTTGCTTAAAGTTTGTGAATTCGAAGATTTCACGATCCCATACGCGTGTCATGAAAGACGAGTGAACATTTAGAATACGACATAACAATACATTACGAGTTACATATCTTAATGGATGACGTCTCGACCGCTTCCCGAGTAGTAGAGTTACTGAAACTTTGCGTCTGGCACTCCTGCGGAGTCCTGCCAACTGTAAATATGGCAGTATTATCATAATAATATTATGTGCATACTGCGATCTGATTGACGTGTGTTGTTATTTATTTTAGTTATTATTTAGTTCAGCAAGAGAAACGTTTGAAAGTTTATAAATAGTAATATTATGATTAATAATTATTAAAATGATATAATACGGTGACACGGGAGCACGTGGTAAGACCGACTTGGGAGGAAACCAATTTGTTTTATTGATATCTATCTCAAGGAGTTGCAACGTTTGTGATTTTTTGGTATGTTAGATTATTATCGTTAAAATAATTATAATTTTTCACTTATGTAAAAAAAAAAAAACACACACACAAATACATAAAGACTTTGTATTTTGTCGATTGTTTTATTATGGATTCGCAAACATGTTAAAATCATTCTCTAATTGTTAGCGAATTTACGTTTTAGCTATTTATAGTTCTAGTTTTATTTTAGAGGTATCTTTCGGGGAAAATGCGATGGGGTGAAGACAATACACATTTTGTGCTTCAATATTAATTTATTATAAAATAATAAACCTTAATTAATCTCATTTTTGAGTCTTACCAACGTTAAAATATGTTTGATGTTGGTTATATTATTCTTTCATACAAAAATACTATATACATTGATATTATATCACTAACAAGTATTTGTTGTAAAATTTATTCAATGATATATTAATTATTTGTTTAAGTTAATTAAAAATTAAGTATGGTCATAATACAACGCATTTTAATTTAAAATATCAACGTTCAATATTTAGTTAATACATTCGTTTAAATACCTATGTTAAAAATTTGATTTTTATGATTATTATTGTTCGAATAAACACTAAAAGAGTTAGTCTAGTTAAACTTGAATCCCGCAAGTTTTGTTAATTCTGTTTTTTTGATTATGTAGATTCTAGTCGTGTTTTGGTTCTTAACATATTTTTCTGTTTTAAACTAATGTTTCAGCTTCAAATCCATTGGTTTTTTTATTTCTGACTTTTACAAAATAGTTTATATGGATCTGATCGGGTTCCAGCTTATAATATTATTTCATTGAAGGTTTTTGTTTTAAAACGGTTCAATTTATTTGCAGTTACAGTTTATTTTTCTGATTAAACATTTTTCTCGTGTACTTCGGTTTTATTATTGAACTAGACGTTTATTTTTTTGTGCTTAAATTTTTAAATTCAATTTTCTAATTTTTTCAATGTTATTTTTTTTTATATAATTATAATACGTGTATTATAATATATTCTGATCAGTTGGCATTTATCAAAAATATGGTTGAAAATAATTTTAAACATTTGTTTGACTAAGCAGTAATAATTTTTTTTTGCTTGACGTAAAATGTTAGAGTTTGTAAAAAAAAAAAAAAAAAAACGAAATATTATTAAATGTAAAACGATAACTATATTGTTATACTATTTTACTCGGTTGTTGACGTGTATGTATTATCTTGTTGGCAAGATATCAGACCTTAGTCGTTTAGCGATAAAACTTTTTCGGTAATTTAGGAGCATATATCATTTTAGTTGTGTCATGTACGCTAAAAACTCTTTAAAATGAGAAGAAAAAAATGTAACAATTATATAAAAATTGATATAAATGGATAAAAAAACTCATAAGCAAGGCGTAAAGTAGGTTTCACTGATGGAAAAATAATTTAACATATCAATAAGACTATGTTAAATTAGCTTAAAGTTTCAAAGTGAACAAATTTAAAAATTTTTTACTCTACAAATAAAATTAAAAAAATCAGTATTAAACGCAAAAAAAAAAAAAAAAAAAAAATCATCCCATCAAGTACCTAGCTAAGTAATTTCAAAATCACCGGACTTCAAATATTCAAATGGGTTTCAATTGATAACGATTCAAATGAATTAAAACGATAACCATTTAATTTTTTTCGACACAAATTACTCGTAACAAGGGGGATTTGCGTAATGGTCGTTTTATCATTTATGTGAGTTTGAATGCAAACATTTTAGCCATTCATTATGATGACATTTTTATATTTTTCACAATATGACCCTTAAAACTATATTATATTTTGTTATTTTATTGTTTATGAACTTCTGTTACATGAGAATTTGGTGTACATCTGATTCATATTTTAATGAGAAAAAAAAATTAATTATTATAACTCTCACATATTAATTTGCGTTAAAATAACATTAAATTTTTATATTCAAAGTTATATTAAAAGAGTTGGATGTGAAAAATAAACAAAAGAAACATTATTTATACATCATATTTGATATTTTTATATTGATGTAGTGTTGTTATTTTATTTTTGATATTAACATTTTAATTTTACGATTGAAATTAATTCGTAAAATTATTCTTATTATTCGCTAAAAACGCGAATATAAAAATTGTCTGTTATTTTATGTTACCAAAGTGTATGTTGCATTTACAATTACGTATAATTCAATTATAATGTCATACATAGTGTGTAGAATTTATTAGTTATTTTTCTCAATTACTACGCATACGTTGTACAAAATACTAATATTCTAATTATTTGCTTTGACATTTTACAGGGTCGAAACTCTAAATCCAAAGATCAAACTGATATGGTTTTTCAAAAACTCGACATAAACCAGGATGGTGTGATAACGTTTGAAGAGTTTATCGAGTCGTGTTTAAAAGTAACATCGTTCTATAATTTGAAAAAAAAAATTTAACAGGGTTAAAAACGAAATTTGTCCCTTTTGTTATTTTTTATCATACAAACAAAACATATTCTTTAGAAATAGTATCTATCTATGTGTAATTGAAATTTGGAAAACAGAATGAATTATTGATTACATTTAATAGGTTTTTCCATAGGCTATAATTGCATGTATTTTTTCTATAAAAAAGTTTCGTTTTGGTTTCTTTTTTATAGATTTTAATTTTTCCACAGGGTTTTTTTTCTTTTTTTGTCAATACCTACTTATTTATTCTCCAGCGTTTTACCTATACTAATTTGTTTCTCTCTTTTTGATTTTTTCACGCAACATCTTTTTGTAAATTATAGATGAAAAAAAACAATTGGCTTGCACACTATCCAGTCTGTTATAATTATTTCAAAATCTTTTAATACCTCCCTACGTAATGGTAAACAATCTCTTTTCGTCTTCTTCTTTTTCTGGTCCATTAATACGGACCATTAGGGTTCTTTGCCGCTTCCACAATATTCTTCTCCACTAATGAGATCTGTTGCCATGTCGATGCTGAAGTATTTGTTTATTTTGGACAGGTCTCAACCCATCTCTGATGTGATCTCCCCAAGGGTCTCGTTCCAATCAGATTCCCCACCTTATGAAGGATCCTTTTGTTTGCTTTACGTTGCCAGACGTTAAAACTCTCTATTTAAAATAATAAAATAATTTTGATTTTGTTTATGTTTACAAACACCAATAGGACGAGGCTATCACGAAGTCTTTACAGCTGTTTGACTCCAAGTGCCTGTGATTGTCGCTGTCCTCCACCGATTCCGTGGAAGTATCGCTTCTGTCGTTGGGTCCGTCGGAGGAGGAACGGTGTGGCCAACTGTTGACAGCAGACAACACGACGTCTTCCCAAAATAATATATTCTTTGATTTTTAATTTGTACTTAACCATATTATTATGGTATACAATACGATGCAGCTTAGTGATTATATTATTATACTTAAGTTTTAGTCAATTCAAAGATTCATCCTGGCCAAGTGACGTCTTAAAGTCGGCCCAACCACTTTAAATCCTACATTCCAAAAAACTGCTTGTTTTTAAGAACTAAAAAAATATGAAAACAAAAAACGTAATTTAAATTTAAAATTTTTTTAAACTGAATTGATATTAATTTTTGGTCAGTCTGTTTAAGAACGGATTAAATTGCTATGAACACTATATAAAAGTCTTTCGACTGATTCACCAACGATAAAATAATACCAATTTTAATTTCATTTTAAATTTGACGGTATGGGGTTAACTTGATAGAGATTACTGAGTGCACTCGGTCAAGTCGACTAATATTTATCGAACAAAAATAAGATTTTCGGATCGTTATCGTCCTACTAAGAAGCTTTTTAATCGGCACTTTGATTACTTGTTCCGTCCTATTTTTCTGTGTAATAGGTGTGTTATAATATCGTTTTTCTAGTGGTTGACGGTCCACTAAACCGTTGAAAATAGTGATACTATTATTTAACATTACTTTATGATTTTAATTAAAATAATTATAATACTCAATAATCAAAACAACAATATACATGTAAGTACATAGTTTAGTGTTTGTTAAGGGATTATAGAAACCAATTTTCTGAAAACCGTTTTTGAAAACTCTGATACCTTTATAAAATATAAATAATAGATACACGGTGTTTACTGATAATTCGCGGGATGAAATTAATGCGTGTAATATGAGTGGTTAAAACCAAATTATAGTATTTGTATAAGTAATTATTAGTTCATTTTATTTTAACTCATTTGTATAAAGTTATTCATAACAAACATTTACGTAATATTTTTTGTATAGAGTAAAGTTATCAATATTCGCAGTGTGTGCTTAGTAGATAGTAAACAATGATTTAAGTCAGTTTAAGAGACATGAACAAATTGATCATTAAATTGATAACATTGGGTTAAGTTGTCATAAATCCTGATTAGTATCTATATAAAAATTTAAACTTTATGCTCTTAAGAAAAAGTCAAGTCTAAGCGCTTTGCCTTTATAATGTTACAATTTGTAATAATATGTTACTAAAAAAAAAAAAACAATTTCATTTTCATACGGCAGCTTTAGAAACAAAACTCGTTTGTGGCTTAGACAATTATTTGGTATGAATGTATTCATAAAACTTGTCGATGTTGAAGATTTGCATTTAACAAATGAACGGTGTTTGTATAGTTAGAATTTCAAACAGACAACTTATTTGCGTTTTTTTGCGAAACTAACAGGTAAATATAATCAATCCAAATCATTTTCAGGCCAAAAAATGAATGTCTTTTATCTCAACTAGGTAATTCTTATATCAACATAATAATTTACAATTGAAATTATCCTCTACTTTTTTCGTATCTATGTTTTATTCTATTTTCCATCAATTCTTCTCCTGAATATCTTAGATTTTCTATAAGCCGTTTCAGCTTTGAATAGCTGATACCTGACTGACTGTGACAATCTTGTTAAAGAGGTATCATCAAATTATCCAGAAATATTAATTTAGTACCTTAAAATGTAATACATTTTTATTATTATTATTTTTTTTTTTTTTGCGAAACACGCGTTTGTTTCATGTGTGAAACTTCATAACTAGAAATTTACAATAACCAATGCAAGCCTTATTGATTCAAATGCAATTTTGGTCCAATGATCTGGCAGTTTATGACTCATGAATCATAAACTGCCTTAAGCAATGCGTTTTTAACATGTCTTAAGCAATGCGTTTTTATTTTGTGTCGGTTTTTCGAGTTTAAAATTTTTCGAACTAAACGTCGAAATTCTTAGATAAACTTAACATTATATTTACGTATAGATATTTGACGTGTAGTATAGTATAATCATAACTACATTTCGCAATTTTTCCAATTTAACAAACAAAAAACATGTAAATCCTGGTCAGCTGGTACCTTTATCCGTGTTTGTCGGAATCTTAAAATTTTAACTCCTTAAGTGCAATTATTTGATAAAATTAAAATTAACGTTGTGTGTTTATAGTAATATGCAGAATACTTACCTATATTTTATTCTATGACACCGTGTTTGTATCTTCAGACCCGTGTATATTGCCAGTTTTACAAAAAACTTGCATCTTAAAAATAACATTAAAACTGTACTGGGTGTAAGTGGTGATTAATAGTTACCATTTGAAGTTGTATTTTTTGTGCAAAAAAATGTCTGGGTAGTGTGTTTAGAACGGCTAAACTAGTAGACGAGTGTACGTCAATTTCAATAAATAAGACCATATTGTAATAAAAAAATATATATATAATATTAATGTTGACGTGAATGGTTATGCAATTTGTAAAATTGTTTATTCTCTAACTTATAATGACAAGCTTGACATTATAATACTTTTCTGTCGTGTAACGATTTTGGTCCAGTTAAAGTAGCAAAACTGCACATTTTTATCGAGGAAACACAAAACGTTTAGTTAGCGTACATACAAACCTAACCTTGTAAATCGCGGGAAAATATTACGATTGTCTGTGAAGTTGATTGATTTTTATTGTACTTACAGTTTCTTATACGAATAGTATCATAATTTTAAAATATAATTGACTATTGTGTAGGTGAAAGACGTGTTCTTGTCCATATTGTTAAGTAATAAAATAAATACAAAACAAAACATAATATAGTTGTGTGTCTTTTTGGTTTTTTGAGTCATTACTTGAAGTATAAGAAAAATTTCAAAGTATGCTTCAACCAAAGTAACTACTACCATCTACATCCAAAAACCTATCAGAAAAAATTTCTTGCTTCAAAAATCGGGATATTTCTATGGGTCAAAAAAGTGTTTGCATGGAAAAAATACATCATTGTAAAAACAATACATTCTTCGTTACGCTCAGAATCTAAAAAAATAGTATAAGTGACGTTTATATTATAGTTTAGCTCATTCTCTTAGCACTTCTAAATAATATATTTTTTTGGATATTGAAGTTTAGTACATATACAACCAACTATTATTTTTTTTGTTTTGAATTTTATCATCGTGACTCTTACGGCTCAATTTCGATTTGGTCAAATATGCTCACTCACAATATTTATTTTCGTAGGCGATTTACAATACTCATTCAGTTGCTACTTTATCATGCTTCTCGCCTAACCTTGACGTTTTCGGTTTTTTTCAAGTTTCAATTCGACTCTCTTTTGTCACAGTTGCTTGTAAATTTTTTTTTTTTGAAACTTAAGTTTTCTAAACTATTATTTAGAACGTGATAATCACATATTAAGTCATAAATTTGTTGTAGGTTCCACCTTCGGTTTTCACCTTTAACTTTTATGTAGAATATACAGTGGAGTTTTTTATTTAGACTACATTTAATAAAGATTGAAATCTCGTGAAGAATACTGTTAACATTCAACATTAATTGAAAACGATAAAACGGAAAACTCATTAAATAAATGTAGACGCGTAATATGCAGTTACACACTTGTGTCAACGTGGTTGAGTCACGACTATATCGGTTAAATTCCCCGAATATATTAATAATTAATTGATTAAATTCGATCTACTTTAACTGCGATAACCAAAAGAACAATGTACATCTTAAAAGTATTACAAACTAAATAAAAGAAACAAAAAAAAAAAAAGATTTATCATGGTATTGTGTAAGAGTAACTTTACAATAATAATTACGGCGCTTAATCTGACGCTTGTCAGCCATGCGATGATTGGACCCAGCCAAACTATAAGTATAATATATTCATATATTCATAACACAAATACACAATTATAAAATGTTAAAACTATTTACGAAAAAGTAGCTGCCTTGATCCGGCATTGCCCATGTGTAAATTAAATATTAAAACTGGCTATTTTGAGATAAAATAAATTTGTTTTAGATAGTTTTTTATTTTTACTGCCTTAACCCGATTTAATATTCTTTGAAGTTGAATTTTGAAAAATCCATTCTTTGTCGAGCGCTACATTACCAAATAAAACTATACATATATCAAATAAAATACACTTAAAGCTATCTAGTTTCAAAAAAATTTGACCCAAGAATAACGTTTTCCATTTTTTCCATTCATCTTTTAACTCCCAAATTCCTTTTGAAAATATGCTTAATTGTGTAGTCTATGTTATTCGCTTTTGAAACGATTACATATGATATGAATATTATCGAGATCGATTCAGTGGCTGTTGAGGCACGAACAGACAAAAAACATTCATTCTAACATAAACAAATTGACGCAACTAATGACCAAAATTGCTTTTTTTTTTTGCGATCTGTGAAATAAATTTCTCGTTTTTACGCACAAGCTAATCGCTGAAAAAGTTTTTAGTTTGTTTAATAATTATTTACCTATATTGAAATGTACACGACTAAAATGCTGAGAACACTCGTTAAAT
Source organism: Hormaphis cornu (assembly GCA_017140985.1). NCBI lineage: Eukaryota > Metazoa > Arthropoda > Insecta > Hemiptera > Hormaphididae > Hormaphis > Hormaphis cornu. Next base: position 39,372,026 of record CM029357.1, on the reverse strand, counting down.
AAGTTAAAATTTAGTTATACCTCTAAGTTAATTTTAATTAAGTTAGTTAACTTCTTAAATAATTATATGTTAATTTTTAACTTAATAAGAAATTTTTTTTAAACCTTACGTATTAACTTAAAGTTATTTTGTAACTATTCAAAACAATGTTATTTATCTCTATATAGAAAAAAAAAAAATAAGATTAAGAAGAAAATTTAAAAAAAATATTCTTGAAGTGAAAGAAAAATATAAACTTTTATATTTATTTTAAGTTTAGTTACCCAATTGTTTTTCGTTTGTGAACTTTAACTTGTATAAATTTAAAAAATTAGGAAGTCAATATTTATCCTAATTTTTTGTTTTTTCAGTTACTTAACTTAACTAGTTTGAAAATGTTGTTAACTCTTCCAACCTAGCTCAATTGCATTGGCTATAAATATAAACTATAGTTTTTACGATTCGAGCGCTGGTTATAGATAAATTAATTAAAAAAATTAATTAGACATTAATTTTGTACTTTATTAATAAAGATATAGGAATATTATAAGAATAATTGTCCCTATTAATCGTTTATAAATTTTTAAATTTTCAATGTACAGAATATTTTTGAGTTTTAAAAGTAATTACTTAACGTAAAATATGATTTCAATAACTTTGAAGTTATTTAAAACACAAAATAATTTAAACCTAAAATATAATAAATAAATGAGGTTATTTGTGCATTACATTGATTGTGGGAAAAATCACAATGTGTTTTGATAAGATTAGGTAATTATTTCGTTTTGTACAAATGTGTATAACATTAAATGAATGCACTAAAATATGTATGAATAAACGATGATTTTGACCAAAAATTATATAACACGCTTTTATTTTGTTTTAAATTTTAATCATAAAAAACACTATACTTAAATATAATATGTTTTTTATACTTTATACTATTTATTGGATTATTGTTATTTTATATACTATATACCTATTTCGGAAAAGTAGTTCAAACAAAATGAACACAACTTTAAATACTTAATATCTAATGAATATTATCTTTTTGCTAACGACTAGTTACTGATCATACGTTAGGAATCAAAAAAACATAATTTTAAATCGTTTTTTAATAAAATTTTTAAATTTATTGCTAATATTTATAAAGTTTCGAAATTTTATGACTAAAATTAGTTATATTATAAGCAAATGTGTTGTGTTGTAGCTGAAAAAGAATGTAACAGTAAGTCTTGTATCATAATTATTGTGATGAAGTTTGATTTTTTAAATTTCGTAGACATTGTATTACGTATATACGTAAAGATTTTAGGTTTTAGTGAACAAACAAGTTTTTGGTAATTATTAAATTGTGTTTCCGAACAAAATACAATCAACTTGTATCTACAGAATGTTTTGAAATATTTATAAAAAGTACTCAAGGGAATGTACTTTTTGAATGGACTTAAAATTCATCATAATAGTTATTCAGTTTAGAAATACGTTGAAACAATGAAATAACGTAGGTATTTTAAAATTATTTATACCAATTCAATTGAAGATTTTCAATAATATATAAGTTACTTTATAGGACTTTTAAGTTATTATGTTTTCGTAATAAATGACTTAAAAATGGTTAAAAGGAATAGGTATTATAGTACATTTCTTACTATGTATGTTGGCAACAACCTTAGTACACGCCGAATGCCACTATATCGTATATAATCACAATATAATGTCTTTGATATTTTTTGAACACTGAAAAGTCTTAAAAAATAACTCTAAAAATATTTTATGTATATTATAATGTATTTTTTTAAAATAATTATACTAACTTCATCCACATTTTATAAGAGGAATTTTGTTTTGATGTAACTTAAGATGTACTGAACGAAAAGTACGGTTTTAAAAAATAATAAAAAAAAATTCTTATTATAAGTTTCAAAAACAAAGTTTCAGAGTTATAAAACATTTAAAAATACTTGAATATTACTTAAATGGAATATATTATAATTAATAAAAAAAAAAGATAAAACACAAAGTTTGAAAATGTTTTTTTGAATTTATATCAGAAACTATGGCACAGTTTTGTGGGTGTAAGTGTGTATTTATTATGATTAGTTCATAATTAGGTAAAATGAACGATTACTCTCGTAATTATATGAGTAAATAAACATTGTTTTTCAATAAAGTTTTCACTGCATCTTGCGTTTTATACAAATTTTTTTTTGACAAGTTACGGCAAGAAATGAATATAAGAAACATATAAAAAAGATAAATTGTGTTAAAATTACCTTAAATAGGTGATGATCCGGAGTCAAGAGATTGTGCTAAAGCGGCAATTTTCAAATGGCGTAAGTACATCTAATTAAAATCAGATACCATTTTCATGAGAATGTCTAAAAATATTGTTACTTTGGAAATTGTTTACTTTGTCATACGGAGCACACAATTATTTATTTTTTTAAATTATTTTAATAACAAATTAATTAAACTGGAGTTGAATGGTATAAACTATCGGTGGATGATTTGAACAATATGAATAATATAATTCCTTTCAAGTTTTTGTCGAACAGATTCCAATAAAATTTTTATTTTATTTGAAAATTTAGCAAGTATTTGGATTAATCTGTTTTCAAAAAGCTGTATGTTCACTGGGTCGCATATAAAAAAATTTTGTATTATTAATAGAATACTTATTTAAGTATGTATACTCAAATTTTTTTTAACCACAAATAGGCATATTATATATTGTTATTTAGGTAGTATAAGCATTCGTGGCACTAAACTAAAAATTAATAAAAATGTAATCACTATATCTACGAAAAATTAACTATAATCAGCAAAAATATGTGAGAGTATGTGAAATAATCGTTTAATATTGATTCCAATGATTAGTAAGTATCATTATTCATAAATCCTATGGAATTATTCAACCTCTTAAATATTATTTTACAGATAAGGACGACCATCGAATAAGTATGTAATCAACTTTATCTGTTAGAGGCTAAAGACTTTTGAGCATTAATTTGTTAGTTGAATTTGTCTAATTGATTTTATAATTTGTTGTCCTTATAACGATACAAGAAAACAACTACGATTTTTTGCTGACGTATTTTCTAAAGCAAAACGTGTATATAATGAATTACATTCGATCAGTTCAATTATAATGATCGCTTTGTTTGCAGACAATGTTTGATACCAATTCATAAAATTTTTGTCTTTTGTTTTAGGTTATTTAAACGAATATATCCTTTCTTTTTATTTTAATTTTATAACAGGTACTAATAATTTTTTTCTGACATATTTTTAACGTTTACCATATGTTGGGCTTACAATAAAATCGCTGTTAGTAATTAAAACAGTTTAGACTTTAAATGCAACTTATGTGGTGTCGGTGAACGAAACCTTTGAAATTCCATACTTAAAACTCATGTCTTCAAAAATTTTAAATAAACAAATACATTTTTATGTGTCATTAGGACCTGTTTGGACCGACAGTTTTTAGCTCCCGGATGTAAATTTAATAGAGATCTTAACCAATTTTGGATCCTAAAAAATCATAGTTAAATAAATCGGGTTTATAGTGTATAATATTCTTGGATTTTATTAAATTAATAATTTTTATCGTTAATAAACGGGTCCTAAGCCGTATTTTTATACTAAGACCCGTGATATAATTTATGGAGTAGCATTTCAGTTTAGTTCTCCTAGGTCTGAAAGTACGTTTTTGAATCATGTATCTTGTATACATGAATAAACTAAGTACTCTAAATTCTTGGTTTAATGAAATTTTTAAGAAACAATAATAAAATTAATTCCGTAAATTTGTTAATTATATGTTTTTTTGGTAAATGAAAAAATTCGGGGAAACCAATATAATATAGAAGATTTTAATAAATTATCATCAATACAAACTATAATTATTTAGACTGGGCTGCAACTTAATATCCAAAGTCTGAAAGAGAGAATAAATGTTTGGATATAACGAGCGAGAACATTGATGATTGTATTGATATTTTATAGCTGATATACTATCACCACAAATTTTTTGTGCAAATTATGGAAGACGTAAGTGTGTAATTTTTTTTTTAGGTGGATTTAAAAAAAAATATCTAAAAATCTAAATAACATAAATTAGATACCTAACTAGATTATAAATACTATCAATTTATGCTTAAAACTCGATTCAAAATTGTTCATTTAGATCCAAGATGCTTACGTAAGTTTTTAAATCAAATATCAAAGAGTTAAAAACTAAACAATATGACATGTACTGCACACAGAAGATAATTTGTTTAAAATTTTCGCGTGGTATACGGTAATTTTGATTTTCTTTATATAAAAAGCAATCCGTAATCATTATAACTTTGGCAATAAGATGTTAAAGGGAAAGGAGATCGCTATATAATATTTTATGTAAAAAAGATCGAAAACGCATGGACACTTTTTGAAAAGTATAATGAACCGATGTTATTACCTATTTTTATTTTGTTGGAAAACGGAAAAGTATTTTTTAGATCACCCGTTTTATCAATTTTTAAATATGGTTTGAGTTTATTAATTACCTGAGTTTAAGTGTACAGAACGTGTGAAAATTTTAAACTAAACTGCATCACATATTTGTATTTAAAAATCTGGCAAACTTGTGCCTAACAAAATTGGATTCAAATAATATATTATATAAAAATAAATCTACTACCAAATCATTAAATCATTAGATCTGTACATTTTTACGTTATTTGAAAACAATAGAAGCAATAATGTAAAATAGCAATACATTTAAAATTAAATTTCATTAACAAAAATGTTATGGACTATGATGATATTGGGTGCCTAATATATATACAGTAAATCTGATACATAGATTTTTGCCTCAGTATTTAGGGCATAGTTTGCTTAAATTAGGACTTAAAAAAAAAGATGAAACCATTTGTTTTAAAAGTGATTTATTTGCAAACAGTTTTTTATTTTAAACCACTCATGACAATCTTTTATTTATTAGTCAGTGGTTAACGTATTTTCTTGCTTTATATTGTATGTAACCTCTAGAATTTGTATTTATACATTTCAATGACATTAAATAATCGATATACTTTTTATGTTTTTTTGCAAATAATCAACCATATTATTGAAATACAGAGATTTGAGTATTTAATATAAATGTATGCAATAGAACACATAGCCGGCTTTGGAAGTAAGTACTCATAATTTTATGTTTAAATTTTGATAAGAAATAATACTTTGGATTTTTTAACTTAGATAATAATAACTTGAATTTAGAAGAATGTGCTTAAATGTTTTTTAATATTTTTAAATTTTTATGCGGTAGAATAACTATGGTAACTAATTCAATAATATTTCGTGTATTAATAAATTTTTAATTAATAGCACAAACTAACAAAAAAATTAAATTGATAGTGACTATGTTAGAGTAGTTTATAGAAATTTGAAAAATTTAAAGTTTTTTTTGCGAATTTCGTTTTATGAATCTTGAAATTAAAATATATATATATATATATATATATATATATATTATATATATTATATATATATGAATAAAAATATTTTATTCAAAAATCAAATTATTTTTTACATTTATAATATTTATTTTTAAAAATAACTCATTTGAAAATGTTTTTGATTTATTGGAACAAATCAAGTTTAAACGTCACAAAAATGTAAATGGTCCCATTTATTTTTTTTATCTAAATACAGTACTTTATAACTATTCTCGTTTCATCTATTAAACATGAGTTTTCATTTTTAAGAGTTAAAATTTCTCATTAGCTTTAATAAATACTTGGTGTTCTTCGATAGTAAATGTTTTAAATGGTTTTAAATTTTTTTATAGCATTAATATATCGATAAACTTTTCTGTTATTCATGTCTTAATTTTCACAACAACTCTCTAAAAATAATTTAAATTAATTGATACTTTTTACATTGATGTAAGTTCAAACGTTTTGTATCATAAATTAATTAATATTTTTGTTTTTCTATAAAGAAATACAAATTGAACTGCAGTATGTCCAGAATTATAATTTTTGGTAGTTCTAAAAAAAACATAGAATAAATATAAAAAAAAAAAAAATTAGAACAATTTTCAAGTGATGATTAGGCGACACACCCTAAAATAAAGAAATAAAGTTTAAGAAAAAAAGGAAGAAACAAAGTAAATTCGAGGTTGGATAAAAAGTTGTTAAGCTTTGTGATTACATTTTGGAGTGGGTCACTTCATTGCTTTTAGTATCAAGTAAATTTAGAACTAATATAGCTTATTTATCAGTGTTTACAAATTTTAACACAAATTCATAACACCTTTTTTATGTTTGAATGTGTTAAAGTAGCAAACAATCGATAGTTTTTTTGCGGTTTGTTTCTCAAATACATGTTATTTTCATGTTATAGATTTGAATCTAAAAAGCCGTATTTTAGGTACTATTAACATTGTTGGTATTTATGGAATAATTTTGATTTTTCTCAGGAGGTATAGATAACCCAGCTCATTCACGATTGTTTTTTCAAATGCTATAACTTATAATTAATTGCTTTCAGATACTACTTTTGAGCCATAACTTTCAAAACATTGGTTTACCCATATGTGTGGTCCACTACAAAGCGTAATTGATACGCCAATCGACTATCTACTGACCCAAACTCAAATTTACTCTTTTTCTTCCTTTCCGTTCTTAAACTTTTTTTCTTTTCTTTTATTCTTTTTTAAAATTGTTTAGGTAACAAATTTAAGTATTAATTCTTTAAATTTTGTATGATTAATCACATAAAAATAATATATTATTATTTTACCTTAAATTTTGTTCACAGACTCATCTGTATCAGCTGTACATCAAGCAATATATTTTTCAAGTGCGTAAAGACTTTAATTGAATCAGTATTATGAGAAATGTATTGTTAATTTTATTTTACTTTATTTTACACGGGAAACGTCTTTATGTCATTTACATAATTTATTACTATTTTAATTATTTTTGTGATGTGAAATTATGATACCAGTCTGAATATTTGTGATAAAAAAACATTTGATATCCCAATAATCTGTATGGTATAACGAAATAATTCCTGAAATAATTATTTTACTCTAGAAAGTTAATGATTAATTATATAACTTACTTTCATTTAACCTGACTAAGGGTTTTTTGTGATACGACGTTTAATTTAGTTAATTAGACAAAAAATTAGATACCTAACATAAATTTGATATCTATGTTAATTTAAATAAAAAAAAAAAGTATTTTTAATTTTAACATTCATTATGTATTGTTTATGTCGTGTCTACCTGAATGTGCATTGAGAAAGATATATGTATCAACATGATTGTAACGAGTTGAAAAGAAAATGTTTCAGCTTAGGTTGTTTCTAAATTAAAAAGGTCTCGTTAAATGTGATGTTTGTTTGAAACTAGATGACGTTGATAAAACTAAAAAAGTGATGTTATGTTTTTTTGTGTTAAAGCTTAAGTTTAAAAGTTTTGCTCCTTGATTTTAATCTTAAATATTCAAACATAAACGTTTTAGCTTAACTCAGCTAATTGTGAGCTCTAATTATTTTTCCACCTCATTTGATTTCTCTTAGAGCGACCGATGTTTCTCTCTATTTCATTCAACTACACTTAATCCTATGTTTTACATCTATTATAATGCCCTCATATCTTCTTACGTACTTAAACCTTTAAACTTGACCCATTACGTCACTTCTTACTGTCATTGCTTGTACCAATCGTACCCTCTTGATGCCTTCCTTCAAATTTATAATTTATATACTCTGATTAACAATTACTAACCTTTATTCAAGAACTAATTTCTATTCTTTCAATGTAAAATTATCTTTTTTTCAAATTTTCTACTACCAAAACTATAACATCAGTAAACTCCAGAGGTACACCATGGCACCTCACTATGTCTTTGTTGGTAACTTCATTAGTTCATACCACGGATTACAAAGAATGGGTTGATTTGTGGCCCCTGACTTACCCTTACTCTTACGTTAACATTTTTTGTTGCTCTATATTGGCTCTTGCGACTATATTTGGAACAAACACACAAGTAAAACCATAAAAATTAAAAAAAGTTTTGAGTTAAATACAATGCATTTACGAAAAAAAAAAATTCAGTAAAATACAAAATGATTATAGTTGATATGTTTGTAAGCAAAATGTATTCACATGAAATACACTTATTTGAGTGTTTAAATTATACTATGGTTTAAATTACAATTATAAGTAAGAATTAATGTAAAATAGACCCAAAATGAATGAAAAAGTTTTATTTAATTTCTAGCACCATATCAGTACGGTGAGTAATTATCTCAATTCAGATTTTATAATTGGTCTGTAGAATAATCAGAATTTCAAGATTTAACTATTAAACAATTTAATTTGACAAGAATTCTTCTATAAAATAACCCTTAATATATTTACAATAATATATCTCAGTCAAATAAACAATTTCTATTTATACTTAAGAGGATTTTTAAGAATGTCCCAATAATTTATAAAATTTATTATGTAAATACGTAAATACGTAAATAGAGAAATTGTAAACAGCTGGAAAACCACGATATCCCATTACAAATTTCTTGAATTTCTTTTTTAAATTTATGTGTATAATCAAGAAAAGTTTTTGCTATGTTTGCTATTAACTAAATAAATAAGATTTATTTAGTTGATTACTTACTATGAGAGAGATACAAGTAACCAATCTGTTTTAAAAATATTTTATCTATAATTTTATAGTATTTAATGCTTAGCATACACCAAAAATTTATTTTAATTCAAACAAAAAACCATATATATTATCAAAAAATATTCTTTATACGTTGATACAATTTTAGTTGTTACAAAATATGTGATGACTAAAATAAATAGTATACTTAGTTGGATATTGAATTATTCATAAAAAATTGGGGCGTGGTGAATACTTTATTTAAAAAAATCTTAACGCAAATAGTATTGGAAATATTCATTTTTTTTTTTTTTTATAGGTATAGAAAATACATTTTAAGTTTTATTTTATTAGGCTGTAAAAACGACATATCAGAGGGAGATCCTTGTCGTCCTAATCCTAATCGTTCTTGTCAATACACTGAGATAAACCAATTTCTGAAATTTCTGTTCACTTTTCCAGTAATATTGCCTTTCAGTTGACCAAGGGTCTTTGGACAAATTGTGAGAACCAAAGTCTTAAGGTAACTCCACAGGAAACAGTCCCAAGACTAGATTTGATTATCGCTCTGGCCACTGAAAATCACCCCTTAAAAAGATGAGCTGTTTGGGAAAAATTTCTTTTTTTTGTGCTTCTCGTTCGTTTATAGTATGATTGACATTAAACTATTATAATAAAAAAAAAAAAAAAAAACATGTAAAATCACAAGCTTTCAAACGCGCTATAAAAACGTGCTCTTGGAGTAATGGTCGCTTTATGACCCGAGTTTTAAATAAAAAGTCACCGTGCCTCACCCTGAATACCATACTTATTATCTTATTATTATCTTCAGCAATAATGCGATCAAATAAAACTTTGGTTTAATCATAAAATACTTAAATGTTTTGCGTCAAAAATTATTCAGTTATATTATTCAAATATGCAAAACTGAAAAACGTGAATATAATGACACGCTTAAAAAAAATAATTTTAGGAAATTACCCAAAGAATGACTGTGAGTAAAATTATGTATTTTGTATACAATATAAATCATGTAGGTTAAATCATTAAGAACTTGTCAATATAAGCGGTATATTGTACCGAATAACGATTTCAAGTTAACCATAGTTATATTTTGTATTTAACACAAAACTTATTATTTAACACGAAGTTATTTTGTGTAGTCTATAAATTTTTTGTTTTTACGACAAGTTAATTAAATTAAAATTACATTTTACTTAAGATATGATTTTTCCCCTAGAAAAAAAAAAAAAAATTTAATTTCGGCTTAAATGTGGTTGGCAAAGAGGTATAATAATATAAGCGATACAGACGTTATAGGTATGCAAGTTTGGAAAATAAAAATATTGTAACTCAGTTTCGATGTTATTTTTATTTTCACTATTATGAATCAAAATATTAAAATATTAATTTGATAATGGATTTGAGAGGGTGAAATCATTTTTAGACCTCAAGCGTACTTTAATTGAAATATTTTCCGTATTTTTGTTACTGGTTATAGTTTTTATTGAAAATATTTAGTTGTTTAGACTGAAAATATTCAATAGCCTATCATATTATTTATGAACGACTCACCTACAACGTTATTTGTTTACCATATTCAATCTAAAGTTAGCAAAGATTTGTTTGTTGTATCCAATAACTTTTCATTAAAAGTACCTAAGTGTAGAATCAAGTATATATATTATATAAGTATTATATTACTTAATCAATTACTAAAAAATTATATTACTAAATTTACTTTTATTACAGGAATAAATATATTTACCTGGTTTACCTTATCAACATTCCTACATTTTGGAGATATTTGGTAGCTAAACCATTATCAAATTCAAACATTTTGAATTATATCCGTAATCACTATTTTTCTTCTTCTCCTAACAACTCGTATTTGGGGTCGGTCACCCTTGTCCTATACCTCACCTTGACACGATCATTCATATCCCCTACACACACATTAACAACCCTCATATCGTTTTCAATTGTTTTAATCCATTTTTTCTTTGGCTTTCCTCTACCTATTTTTCCTTTAACGTTTAATTTTCTCAACCAATCTTACTGCTTAAGTTTCTTCTCTCCTTATCACATGACCAAACCATGTCAGTCTGTCTTCCCTCATATTATCCACTATTGAATGAACACCAATATTACCTCTGAGGTATTCGTTTCTTATTCTATCTTCTCTTGTTACTCTACTCATCCTCCTAGGCATTCTCATTTTTGCTACACTCTTACTCTAATCTATTTTCCTGTCAACCGTCCAACTCTACAAAGAATAAAATATGGTTGGTCTCACCACATTCCAGTTAAACATAACTTTTAGTCTTATTAGAATTCTTTCATCATATAAAACACCTGACGCTTCTTTCCATTTCATCCCACCGCATTTAATCCTATATGTTTCTTATTCCTTGTAAAGCCCCCATTCTTTTGTACAAAGGATCCTGGGGACTTAAAGTTCTCTATCTCTTATATTACTTTACCACTTACTGACATTACTCCTCTACTCATATTGTCAAGTGCCTGGTCTCCTTCTCCTAAATTATACTCCGTAATATACACTGTTTTACTTCTATTCATCCGTCATAACAATATTATTGCATTAAAATCATAAACAATGTTTAACTTAAGCCAAATCAATAAAAAATTAAAAAGAAAAACTATAGTGTAAATTTCAATGTGTTAAAAATACATTCTAATTATGATTACGAATGACATCATCATTTGCCAAATTGATGACATTTATGGTGACAATACAACATAATTTTCTGAGCCATTATTTATTAACATAATATTAATAATTGAGTTTAACATTTTTACGCACTGGCACAGTACTTGAATTTGAAAGAAATATTAGGGGAACCCATTTAAACAAGTAAATGTTGTGTTGATGAATCTATAATAAACCATTAAGGGTACCTACTAAATTAGTCGTGGAACGCTAAAATATGTACAAAAACGGGGGAAATCATTCCTTCAAAACCATATAATTGTAATTGTAAAGTGTAATTGTTTAATTTAATTTTTTTTTTTTTTTAGTCGATTGTATTTCATATCTGCTACATATTGCCAATAATCTTAGTCTTACACGTACGTATTCATAAACGTCTAGTAATAATACAAATTATAGATTTTGCATTTACTAAACATAAGTAATGTGTATTTATGGTACCAAAGGCAAGGAATATTTTGAACTTGCAGAATTATGTTGAGGGCGACTGTGGCTCATTGCAATCACAAAACCGACTGTGGGTTGAAACTACTCAGTCTCAAAAATACTAATAAGTCACCTTCTACAAGTTGATATATTTTTGCTGTTGAGAAATTAGAAACAATCTGTAAGACTCATGATACCGTATGTGTCTAATAATTATATTATCATAAAAAAAAGAATACACTTTAAAAATGGAAGAAAAGATAGGGAGTAATTTTTTAGTACCGACGGAAAGAAAGTTGATAAATTCTATAAAAAGAAAAGAGAAAAGAGGGTAAATTTAAAGAAAGTAAGAAGTAATGAGAGTTAAATTTAAAAAGGGAGTAAATTATAAGAACGAAATGAAAAAAAGGAGGGTAATTCTAAAAAAGAAAAGAAAAAAAGGGAGCAAGTTCTATGTCAGGCGAGAAGTTGTTTGAAGTAGCAACTACGCTTTGGACCGGCTCACTTCTTTTTTCTGTGGCGTAGGTTATTAATTAGTATCTTAAATCAATGATAAATCATTGTCTATGAAAAACGTTTTTGATCGAGCTCAGTAATCTCATGGATAAAATTAGTAATTGAACAAAAAACTATACTTGGTTTTCCGTTCAACTTTGGTTTCTTACAGTTTACGTATAGTTTTATAGTTTGGTATTTATATACCCAGTCTTGTCTTTTAGTTATTGTGAATTGTTTTATATAATTTTATACTTTGAGAAGAGCCAAACATTTTTTTTTTTTTTAATTCTAAGAGTTATTCTAATATCAAGAACCTTGTATATTCTTAAAACTGAAAATTTAAATGTAAGCTCATTAATACAGTTTTGAAAAAAAAAAAAATTATTTCTTATTTTTTTAATTTTTATGGTTTCTCATCTATTTTGCATAAATGTTTGTGCCTTGTAACAGTTGATGTTTCAGTTGAAGGTCCTACATGATTGTTTTCTTTTATTATTTAAGAAATAAACCGACTTTAATCGTTTTTAATGCCTTATAGGTAACCAGAAATCACCGAGAGAATTTTGTAAATCTAAGTATAATCCAGACAATCCGAACAGTTATGAAAACATAGACTAGTGAAAACTATTGGTATAAACATATTTTTCAGAATGTAATTGTTGCGTTTGCTAAGTTTGTTATAATGACTTGGGTAGTTTAACTTTCATAGTTGTAATGTACAAAAATAATATCAAACCTCAATACCTGATTTAGTGTTATTGTGTCATACCAAAAAAGTCAATTTGTTTATTGTATTATTATTGTTGTGATTTTACAAAGTCTTATATACAACTATCATTTTTGGTTTGTAAATAATATTTCTATTATAATATTTCAAATAAAATAATTTTTTCTAGATTTACTGTTTTATCTTGAATTAATAATTTGCATAAAATTTTTAACTTAAATCCATGGATTTTTAATATTTTATTTTAATCCAACTGTTGCAAGTATTTATATGGAATTATATAAATTTACAAGGCTGACTGTATTTTCCAAATACCAGTAACTTATACATATATATTCTCTTGATATATCATTATTTTATAATCACGTCATGCCAGAAATTTAAACCAGGATGCTCCTAGTACTTCCTAGTTGTTAAATAGTTCTATCCAATGATATTATGTGGAATGAAACCTCACAAACAGCAGCAAATCTAATTAAAATAAGTTACCTAAAATATTGTATAAACACGTTGTTAGTGACGCATCGAGAAATCTGCTCAACACTGAGTGTTTTATTCGTGCCAAATTACGGCATCAGCACTATACATCCGCCAAACACCATCACTGAATCACTGCATCAATATGATTAGGAAATACAGTAAAAATACTGATAGTGAATTATATTTTTTGTGCTTTAAAATTCTGAGCAAAGCTCAGTACCTAATGGTTTGATAATAATTTTGTAATTTTTCGTAAAAGAAAAATCATTTTTTTTTTATTATTTAAGTGAAAGGTCCCGCAAAAAGGTTTTATATCAAACAATTCTACATCAGCAGAAATGTAGTTTGGATCAAAACTTGATATAAGTAACTTTTACGTTTTTGTTTGAAACACTAGCTCACATAATTCAAACCACAAAAGATACAAGTTCGATGGAAAAATTTTAGTCTTGGTCATGTTCATAGGTTGCACTACTCAAACTATTAATCAATTCATGGGAACGATCCCGTTTCAATATGGAAACAAGTAATGAACGATGGGCGAGATTCTTTAAATAAGGAAAATAATTAGTCACTTGTTGAGCTGTCAGCTTGGAGAGAAAGTAATTGGGTGAAAATGAACATTCAAAATAAAGAAAAAACAAAAAATAAAAAAAATTCTGCTCTAAGGCACGATTGGTAAGCAAAAAATGGGCTCATTTACAAGTAGTCAAATACTTTGATGCATATTATCCATAAGTTAACTTAACTGCCATCCGTCGCCTTTTTGCCACAGATAATTATAGATAAATGATTACACATCAAATTAATGTTAAATCACGGTTAAAACAGGTAGACTTGAATATGGAGCCAAGTATTTCACTATAAAGCGTCCTTAACTTAATTATGAAGTATTATTGAAAAACCAAGTACAGATCTGTCTAAAACATTTCAAAAAAAAAATTGTTCAAATGATAAAGTTAGTTAGAATATACCTACGTTATTTTATTTTGCGTAAAATGTGTTTTATTATATGAGTTATGGACAACAACATGAATAAAATTACTCAATACATTTGATTTGTAAATTTTTAAAACCTATTTTACTAGTGATCGACGATTGATATTGGCATGACAAGTGAATCTTGATTTACTCTTTAAATTACAAACTAAAAGGAAATTATGTTTACAAAAATAAAAAGTCATACCTAACTTGAAAATTTTCAAATTAATTTGAAATTAGAAAGACAAAAATCTTGCTTTAACCTATATTTTTTTTACGGTTCAGAAACCTATAAGTTTAATAATTTGGCAACACTGGTATATGAGAGGAATAAAGAATTTAGATGATAAAACTAAATTATATCTTCTAACAAATTCGAATGTTTCATGCATAATTTAAGAAATGGTTATGATGATATAATTATGGGATTACTGAATGTAGTTATTAAAAATAATATTTATTATAATAGTTTCATTTTATTTCGTAGTTTTAATGTACCGATTCATCGAATCCCTATCAAATGTTATTTAAATAAAAATTTTAGAAAACGATTTTATATTTTTTTTATTGTTGTTAGAAATATTTCACAAATATAATGGTATTTTATTAACGGAGAATACAGGGAACTTATATGTTTAGCTCACATTTTTTTGTTTGTAATTTACGCAATTTCTTAAGTAATGAAAAAACCAATGTTTTTATTGAATTAACACAAATATCCCTATTTTTACCAAAGAAAATTCTTCAATTACAAATTTAAATAGAAAGTATTAAGACTTTAATTTTGTACGGGCAAGCGTTTGTTACAAGATATCAAGGTCCTCAATTTTTTCGATTTTTAAAAACTTGAAAATTATATAGATATCATTAAAAATTATTATATTTACTCAATTTGTTATAACTTTTAAATTATTATCTTTAAATCATATTACTCATGGCTTTTAACAATTTGTCAAAAATGGAATCAAAGCATTCTTTTTGAAAATTTCATCATTTTGTTTATGATCCTAAAAACATTTCCAAACTTTCACAAAAGCTGCAAATGAAAATTCTCATTTCGTTGGGAATGTTTCAATTATTATACTTTAAAGAGTCTTCTTCAAATTATCTGGGCGATACAATATAAATTTTTTTTTAACTACTCTTTGACACAGATTTTTACCGAAAAGTTGAAGTCGTGAAATGTAAATATTCAAATATCGTGTTTTTACAATTGTTTTAACACACTTGTTAGATTACGCATGTTGTATAATGTTGAAATCCTCTGTACTAATAATTTTTGTAGTTATCTAAAAAGTACTAGTTTTAAACTATTAGTGTACAAACAACGAACATAACTATACGCTGCATTCAAAATTAACTTTTTATCTTAATTAAAATGATTTCGCGTAAAAACAATTTCACGTGGATTTTATTAATTTTCCAATTTTATCCGACTTTAATCGGTGCGATAAGTAGTGTAGACAAGGAACATCGAATAAAAATGATGGGTAACATACAATGTAACAAAATAAACAAGATTTCTCTTTATATTTTTATAATAGTTGTTATGGATCTCACCAAGTATTGAAATTTTCCTACGGCATGAAATCGTAACAAAAAATTAAAAATTTTTCCAACTCTGTATTGTTGCAGATTTAACGTTGGTTTAATATTGATACTTAAGTTTTGTCATACAAAATGCTTAAAATAAAAAAATTTGACTGTTAATCAAATCTTTAATCATCCCACTTTTCCGCACATTGTCAACTTAATTAATGTGTCTATACTATGTTTATACCATACAAATTTTTCGTTTATACATTTTTAAATCAAAAATAAACATTTTTTTTTAAACACGATATTTTAAAAGATCCACAAAAAACCGTTTTGTGATTAAACATCTTTCATTCAGTGTCGTATAGTATATTTTACTGTTTGTTTGTTATACTTATAGAGAATGAAGTAAATTGTCGTGGTAAGTTTAATTTTAATTATTTTACTTTAATATTCATGTACAAATTTTCTCAGTTTTTTATTCAGTATCGACTACTATGTAGACAAATTTTATGGACCAAATCTTTACTTTCAATTTCATTTAAAACTTCAATCAGTTATTCAGTAAAATATTAGAGATTCAGTATTTTCCAATGTTTATGTACATTTATTGTGTACATTTATCATTATACCCTTATACTCTATAATCTATATTGTATTGCTTGGATGTTAAACGTATATTAGGCACAGACATAATTAAATAAATGGATTTTCAAGTTATTATTCTAAGTATTTGTTCATAAGCTGACGTTTAACTATTAGTATACGATATAATACAAAAATTGAATTTGGTTATGTTTAATTTTTAATCCTTAGAATAAAAATAAATTTATTTTATGACCTTAAGAATGGGTAAACATCATTTTTAATCATTTTTACTATTATATTTTGGTTATGGTACTGCAGTAGGCATAATAATACGTAATCAATAATCAGAAAAACGTAATGAGAGATAATACTACACTAACTATGTATTGTTTAAATAATATTGAGAAGTAGAGCGAATCGGTTGTGTTGATTATTTTTATGACTTAAAACTAACGCAACTCATTGAAAAATCATAGAATATTTTTTTGTCGTAAATATTTCGTAATGAATAATTAGTTATCAAAAAAAAAATAAATAAAAAATGAATAAAACAATTTTACAATTGTTTTTTAAGACTATAAATTGATGAAAACTTGGTTGAATGGAATTCTTTATTTTGCAGGCCGTTAAAAATTTTGCAAAACAAATTGTACATCGTTTTTTTTTTTTTCAAAGAAAAATTGTCAAATTTAACATAAATGATTATGAGGCACACAGCAAAAATAAACATGAGTTCGTGTGAGAATTGTTACCGATTAACATGGTATAAAAATGTGTTTATGTCGGAGAGGTTACGTGGTACAAACAGGTATTAGCACAGATGTATAACGCATAGTTAATTGTAAATACGGTATAGCTACAATGTAGGTTACGATTTAGATATTATTGACGGTTATAAATGATGTATTGCTGGGCAAATTTACAATTTTATTTAAATTTGTTATATTAAGTTATTAATAAAACAATAAGTTCAATACTAAAATTAAAATTTGAGCACTTGTGACTGTTTATGTTAAATATAATAAACCCGAAATCACAAAAATGATACACTTTTTACTGCGTATACGTATTTCAACAACTATGTTGTCATCTTCAGCGCGAATCATGTCGTTGAAAAAGTGTATCATTTTTGTGATTTCGGGTTTATTAAATTTAGAATAAGTTCAATGTTAATTTTTTTTACTTGTTTCACTTAAAAGTCAATTTACGAAAAAAACTCAAATTAAAATCAAGTTAATTAACCAACAAACTAACTCGACTGTTTCCACGTAGACCAACAGTTAAGGCAAACTTATATTTTATTAATAACTACTATTTGGAAACTCATAATATTCGTATGCAATAATTTTTCATTGTTTCGAAAGCTAACGTAAATGGTTATTACTGTATAATTCATGTTCGAAAAGAACGTCTGAATAAATCTTAAAAAAAAAAAAAAAAATACGAGCTATTAATTGAAATATTATTTTATTATTTACTATGTCTTATGTCACCATAGATTTAACAAAACTTTTCATACATGTAGATTGTGTGTTTGTACCTAGATGTTAGTGACCTTAAAGAATTTGAATTTTTAATATTTTCTACTTCAAGTTTTGGCTTTAATATTTTTCATTTATCCCTGAATCAGATACTATGAAACGTATTTTTGGTAAGATAAAATATTTATTATATTATAGTTGTCTTGAAAAAAGAGATAATAAACGTTAGTATTGTTGTGTTGTATTTTGTTAATATTATATGCACCTAGAAAGGCTAGATATTTGGCCAGTTTGGATTTAGGAACAAACGTACATCTCTCCATCAATTAGTGCTTAGAATAATCAACATATATAATTCTATTTTCAAAAAAGCCATTTTTTTACTGACGTCACTTAGGTTTTAAATATAATAATAGTATTTCCTTTTTTGAAATAGATAACATTTTTAAATATTTAAAAAGTTTAAAAAGCATTCGAGACCAATTATTTAGATTTTAGAATAACGCTCTTGGTTAATTTTTAGTTTTTCTAATAATTATTAATATTGATTAATACAAATTAATATTTACTGGGGTCTCAAATGCTTTTAAAACTTTTAAACATTTATAAATTTTATCTTTTTCCTATACAATTGGAACATGAATGAAATTAACTTACAAACTAAGATTAATTAATAATCATAAAATCAAATTATGTATTATTCTAATATTAAGATAGCTACAAACTAGTCTTACAATATAATTTTTACGAAAATAAGATAAGTTAAACACAAATAAAATTAAATAAAATAAAAATAAATTAAATAAAAATTGTTTTTCTTCCCTTTTTTATAATATTAAATTTTAGGTTGTAATTATGTATTTGTCTTTCTTTTACCATGTAAACACGATTTTATTTTTTCTAGTAATTTTTATTTTAATTTTATCCAATGTTTTATTATTATAATATGTTACAAAACTACTTCTTTGAATAACTAAGTAAAAACAATAAAAGAGAATCAGTTTTGTAATAGACAGGAATACTAAAATTATCCTATAAATATATTATAATATAGGTGAAGACCCTAAAGCTATAAATTGTGTAAAAACAATGATTTTTAAATGGCGTAAGTAAACTTACAATAATAAATCACATTATTTGCAATTTTTGGTACCAGTATAATATGTAAATTAGAAATTATAATTAAATTGTATGTTTTTTATGATGACAATTGAAATTCATTACAATTAGGTGACAAATAGCCATACATTCAATGATATTCTCAATTATTCAACTGTCTTAATTTTTCTCAATCAGACCATTATATTCAATGGTTATAATACTTGTTAAACATTTTTATAATGTAGAATATGTTTTTTACTTTCATAAAGAATAAAATCAATTTTATAATGTTACTTATTTTTTTGTTTCCAAAATTGTGAGGAATATGTAGAATTCCATAAAACTAGTACACAGGAAAAACTGTTTAGGTTGATGGATTTTGAAATTGATATTTACCAATACTGTCGGGTATACTCGTTATGATAATATAAATAATCAATAGAACATCTTATTTTTAGTTTTTGATTTTTAGATAAGGAGGACGACTATATTAGTAAGATGATAATCATTATACTATTAAAATGAATCCGTCAGGTTGTAGTATCTGTATTTATCAATTATTTAGCTAATATTTTAAAATTTAGTTGTTGAATAATTTTTACCTTGGTTCAATTTTTACACTTGACTACTTGAATGATGAGTTTTTGTCACTTTCAAATAATAACCAATTGAAACAAAA
The DNA here is from genome assembly GCA_017140985.1 of Hormaphis cornu. Classification (NCBI taxonomy): domain Eukaryota; kingdom Metazoa; phylum Arthropoda; class Insecta; order Hemiptera; family Hormaphididae; genus Hormaphis; species Hormaphis cornu. The sequence continues at coordinate 39,352,153 of CM029357.1, read as the reverse complement.
TGCCACAGTGTAGTGATAGTAATATTTTTAAATAACAATACAAATATAAAAAAATAAAGTTCTAAACAAAATTATAACGTTTAACCGCACTGTATATTCAAGATTCTCTATTGAACGATTTTTAACGAATAAATATTAACATTAGTCATATAATTTAGATTAACTATACATATTTTAGTTAATTTTTTTGACTTAAATTAATTTTTTCAGATTACATAAAAGATTATTATTTTTCTTTCTTTTTCAACTTGAACACAGGTAAAGAATATTTGATTTTTAATTTTAAATGAATACAAATTTTAGAAATTTTAAACGCATTGAAGGACTGCGTGAATATCGTTAAAAATTATTGCTCAATTCACTAAACAAATTTTTATACAGCTTAAATTAATTAGGATTATTTATTTATTATTAATTATATAGTACATAACATAAAAACTTAAGAAATGTTTTTTGTCACAAAACTCACTAATAATGGACCGATAGTAAATTTGTGCTCTAAGTGTGCGTGAATAAAACGCACAAATACCTTTAGCTTTTAGCGACCTATTATGTCATTGATTACTACATAAGTGAAATGCAAAAACTGAAAATAAACAGTGTTGTGTTTTATCTAGATAATTTTTTTAATATCTTTTCTGTTATCTAGATAAACTTAAAAACGGTTAATTACATTTTCATCTCAGATGATTTATTTGTAATATCTTCGTAAATCTATCTGGATAAATATTTAGAAAACATGTTTTCTTTAAAAAAATATGTATTTTGGGAGAAGATCACAAATCTATCACTAAATCTACCTCAAACAATATTGGAAAAATAATTTGTTTTTCAAGTTATTTATTTTTTATTTATTATTTTTATGTTAAAAAAATTAAGAAATTGATTTAGCAGATTTTTTTCATCAAATTTTTTAAGAATGTATCTGTTTTTTAACCTAGAGTACAGTGAACTTTGTTTTATCAACTATCTATATAACAAAATTTTATTCTTTCTCAATTATCTTCTCTAGATAAGTATTTCATCAACTATCTTTATCTTTATATAGATAATTAATTGTTTATCTATATATAACATTGGAGATAAATGCATTTAAATTAAAAAGCTGGTGTTTTACATCTCTCATCAAATTATTTCCAAAGCCTGGTTAAATGCGATAATATTTGAAGATTTAATAGGTTTAATTTTGGCCATAGATCTGTTAAAATCATCTGTTTAGATTTTGATCTATGTTGTGAAAATGAAAAAAAAATTCAGACATCCTTATATAATTTACGACATTACGCATGTTTAATAATCCTTTAACTTAAAATTAAATTTGTTAAAGCTATTAAAGAATTTTTAATGCACTCTAATTGGAAAAATTATTTAAATAATGAATCAAACGCTGAGGAGCAATGAAGTAACTAATTAATATTTTTATTGTTTATAGAAAATATAGACGATCCACCAAAATATTGTTCTAGTAGAGGTTTGCAAATGTTCAAAACTTTTAAATATCTTATATGTTCCAACTTATTTGAGCGTAAATATTTATTGTTAATACCGTTTTATTATGAAAAATTGATTTTAAGTTTAAGTTCTAACAAACATACAATTTGAATTATTATTTGAACCCAGGAACAGAAATTTATACCTTATATAATAATATCATATTATTTTTTTACAAACTATTGGATCATTAATATTGGATTATATTAGACTTATTGGATTTAATATTCCTTTAGTTGAGTGCATAGCTCAGTAACTCAGTACAGATTCGTTCAGTGCACTCATTAATATAAATCATGGTGCTCATTTGTGAATTCTAGCTGTACAAATGGGTGACATTAAACAAAAAATACTCAGTTTTCATGGAAAATTGGCCTTTTTGGTGTTGAAGGTAACGAAAAGGCCGATAAAGATTCTCAGAAAACAGTTAATCATCTAAAATTGTAAATATTTTCTTATTGTAAAATAAGAACAAAAACATATTATCGAACAATGTAAGTTGTGTCAACATTTGACAGCAAATTAATCAGTTGATTAAATTGATCATAAAAAAATTTTCCTATTCTTAAATCGTTTGATTGTTTAGGGTATGTCATAATCAACAGATTACAAACAGCCACATTTTCTATGGTCATTTTGTGAGAGAAAAAGATTTTGTACTGTACCACCCGTGTACCTGTGTGAAAAACTTCCTATAGTAAAACACTTGTTCATCTACTGTTTAAAACACGCTGACATCAGAAATAGTTTGGAAATTCTTGAAAACCGAATATTGGCTATTTCAAACGTAACGTCTCACTTCTAAGATTAATCAACAAGTATGAATCAATCTAAACCATTTTGTTTTAATTTCCATGCATATAAATAAATTTTTGTTTTCTTAACACCTATAGAGTTGATGCTGTAAAAAAATAAAAATTAATTTTTTGATAGAAAGAGTTATAATTTTCAATGCTCATCATTAAACTGCGTTATACTGAACACTTTTGTGTAACTAATGCTAGAATAAGAAGGTAGAAAAATTCACCGTTAACATCGGTTGTTACTATCAAACGAACAAATTGATTTATGTGTCATAATACTAGTTATTAAATGGATTTATAAAACCATACGTGACATTATCCACATATCACCTATATCACATTGTGAAAATGATTGGTGTATTAAAAACATGATTTCTTACATTATTTTGAATTACACATAGAGTAAATAACGAATATTATATAAAAAATATAGTAAAATAAAATAAATTTAACTTTTTATGACAGATACAATCATAAACTGTAAAGGTAAGTCAAATTTCAGATGTAAACAAATTTAAAGGTCACTAAAACATTAGATTGAACGCCCAATAATTTCCTTTTTTGTTTATACTTCTTCAATTTATACCATGATATTTATATTCATATGTTTCACTAGAAAATCACAGATTTTATTTAAATATTTAATTATTATTATTTTTTTTTTTGGTTACAAGTCAGAAGTTTTGGCATTAATTTGATAAATATTTAATGTTCTCCATACAGATAACTTAGAAGATTTTGGAGGTAAAATGGGTTTTGTACTTCTATTGTAAACAAAAATATATATAGTATATTTCTTATAAGGTATGTTTTTTTTTTTGTTTGATTTCAATTTTTTAGTATTCTAATTATAATAATTTATCAATTTAATAATAAAATAGCAGTTTAAAAATTCAATTATTAATATCTCATAACCTATTACATCATTCTAAAGTAATAAATAAAATATATAATTAAAATTTTCTGTTGTTAAAAAAAATCTTCTAATAGGTTTGCTCTACAATATTTATAATTTAGGAAATGTGCACTATCATATTCAAAGTAGAAATTTTATGTTTAATATTCTGATTTTTTTTTTTTTAGAAAATTTAGTGCCTTTAAAGACCGATATCAATTTTTAGAAAATAATTTTATAACTTTGTTAGTGTAATAGAAAAATCCAGATTAAATATGTAAATGTCTTGCCAATTACAAAATAGTCTAAATCATTATTTTATTTTATATATTTTTGTTATGGGGTGTATTTTTAGTGCAAAAATATAGTAAATAAAGGTATTGCAATTTAATTGGAAAAAATTGCAAACATTAAGATCGCAAACAAAAGTGTTAAAATATATCCGTACTAGGTATTTAGATATAGATTGTTCCTCTTGATATCTTGTACTTTAAAAAACTTAATTTAAAATTTTAGTTCTTTATTATAATGAAAACGTATTGTTTTGTTTGCAGATTCATCCCTAACAGCTGCCCGACATGCGATCTTCAACGTCAGTACGTACATTTATTTAATCATGTTTAATAGTTTACAAGAAACGTTATATTTTTATATTTTGAAATCAAATTAAAAAAAAATAATTGTTGTTTTGACGAGATTACATGATGTATCTACAAACAGAGTCATTGTGTTTAAAATGTATTTTAAATCGTTTATGTACTATCCAATCAGCCAACTTGGTGGTCAAAAGGCGAATTTATTGTAAAAATGATCATTTAAAATTTACATTTTACTCGTATAGTCAATAGTCATATACCTAGTCAAAATTATTGAGGTTACTTTCTGCTCTGAAAGGTACACACGTTTTTATAATGAATTAATTTAGTTTTTTTATAATAAGAGCATAACAACTAGCAAGGGATAATTCAACTTAAAAACAATTTTTTATTTTTAAATTCTAGTTTTTATCATAAACAATCATTATAATCAATCATAATTTCATCTTAATTTAGTTCCAAAGCATTGTATTACGAGATATTCGTAAAAATGTAAATATCACGACAATGTTTTTTCTCTCAATTTATTTCGGATTGTGAAATCACTCCGATTTTTAAATTTTATGATAACTCTTTTGATACCTATGTTATGATAGCTTTGTTTAAAATATGACTAATTTGAATCACGGCAGATTTTGTAATAAAAATAAAATACGTAAATAAAATAATTTTTTGAGGTATGTAAAAATCTTAGAATGAAAAGTTAATATCTTAAAATGGTTGGTGCGGGTTTGTTCATGTATGATTGAGACAAGAGAAATTCTAAGTCATTTAGCTGACACCGAATAGTTTGAACGATGGGAAAGTAGAAGAAGTTATAATTTTTACCTCGTTATATTAGTTTGTACTTATTATTATTTATAATATTTACTCCTCAAAAATGTTTAATACGTGTTCAAATACATACATTTTATTCATATACATTGGATTTAAACATATTATAAATTTTAAAAACGTTAATTAACGCAAAGACTTTTTGTGTTTTTGAGTCACTATACAGAGCTCAAGCAGAATTGTAATCCTTGTAAGCAATGGTTGATCAAGGCTTGATAATTTAACATTCAACATTATATACAATATAAAAATGTTAAAATGTTAAAATGAAATTGAAATATCTTAGAGAAAATAAATTAAAAATTAATCATAATATCCTGTATTTTAGAGTTCGAAGAGTACATTAAAAGTACGGGTAAGTTTATTTCTCACTAAGAATTCCATTACTATTTAATAGATTATGTATACAGGTAGGCTATATAAGATGTATTCATAGCATAACATATAGTTATGAATCTGAAAAATGTATTATCGTATAGGGTTCGCAATAGTTTTATGGCGATTTCAACATTTGTATCATCAGTTTAGTCAAGAATAGAAATATTTCGCATAATATTCTGATTTAAAATTTTTAAAGTTCTTCTAATGTTACAATATATATACACACCAATGTGTTTTTGCCTTCAATAGTTTTCAATTTTAACATATTGGATCAAGGTTTTGTATCAGTTTAAACTATTTTTATTAATGCATGGTACTCCAACATAATATACGATAAATAATAAACAATTGTTTTAGATGAACCATTTACGTACAATGTATCAATAAAAAAGATTATACACATAAACTTTCACAACAATTAATCATCAATTATTATAGATACGTACAAAATATATAATTTTATAAGTATTTAACGTGTAGCAAAAATTATAATTATGGAACAAGAATAAGCTCGAATAAATAAAAACAGCTTAAAATTTTAAATGACAGTTACGAGTCATGAAGCAATAGTTGCTTATAAACATGGACTATTCTATGTAATATGTGAAATACACATTCATTTTGTCATACATATTATAAAAAAAAAAAATGTTTTGTCAATTTCTTTGGTTGACCAAAGTTGACCAAATGGTCGTCAAAACTTTGGTGAAACTATTTTGTAATGTGCGTTAAAAACAAATTGTTCTTTCTCTTGGTTTTTAAAAAAAAAATTTTGTGTTGATTAAAAAAAAAAATAATTAAGTAGTAAAAATATGTTTACACATAAAACGTAATAATATGTAAATTTGTTTTAGTTTAGAATATTGTTATTGTTAAATGTAGACATAAGTATCAGACAAATAAAGTAAAAATGACTTATCAGATAAATTTTTTTTGAATTTCAGAAAATGAAAACAATGGTAATAGTGTTGTTAGTTTATTTGAGTACTTAAAAGATATAGTAAAGATAAGTATCTATGATACTTAATTACAATTTTAAACAACAAGTTCCGAAACATTGAGAGAAAAAAGAGTGATTCATTATAAAGCGTAGTTACTACGAAGAGGTCTCATCCATCTTATTTTTGCCATTCATTTTTTCTGAAGTGGTCAAAATTAAGTTCAAGGTCTTAGACATTTTAAACATTTTAGTCTTTAGAAACATTAAACATATTTCAAAATACTTTGATGATTTTTGGGCTGGATATTGAACTATACAATTTAAATGTTTTTATTTCTTTGATTCTCTGAGATTGCTGAGAATCAAATTTTTCATCAATTTTGATTTATCATTTTTGACATATTTAATCAACTTACAGCTTCTAGCATGTAACCTTTCCAAAACATTACCATTCTCCACCAGTGACATCACTGCCAATTTCTTTTTGAAAATAATGGAAAAAACCGTAGAAATCCATTCCAGTCCATTGTACTATCATGTTTTACTATTAAGTAAACAATCTTCGTAAATGATGTTTATAATAAATAATAATATTTATAAAATTCAAAAACAATATAGATTAAAATTAAAAAAATCTATTTAAATACCTCAGTTGATGCAAAATACTATTATTGTTAAATGAAGCCATGTATCATAGAAAATACACTAAAAAAACTAATCAGAAAAATTTATTTTGAATTTAATTACTTAAAGAACTATCCTATTATTAGAGTCATAGCTTTGTGCAATAAACTCGCACCTAATGTTGATTATTTCTTTACTCTGTCAATCTCTATTCTTAGAGTATATCTTACTAATAATGTATAATATTTTTCTTTTACAACTGTTTAAGTCTATATTCTAGAAATCTAGGCTATAATTATTAAGAATTTATGTTTATTGTATCTATTTCTATATTAATGTATTGTTTTAACTTATATCTATAACCTGTACTATTGTGCAATTTGCCGTTTTATTCTCTTGAATAAACTATTATTATTATTATTAAGATGATGAAGAAAATGGTAATTATTATCTGTTTATTTAATCGATGTATAGAATAATGTATAAGGATTAAAGATTTGGTTTTGTAAATTTAAGAAAAAATTTTCTGATCAAATTTTACCAAATTTTATCTAAATATAAAAATTATAAATAAACTAATAGTCAAAAATGTTTAAAAATCTTAATTTTAACCACTCAGGGAAATTATTTTAAAGCTGTTGTTTGTATGTTTCTGAAATAGTGTAATTTATTATGTTGTATAATTCAACAAATTATAGAATGTAGATATTTTTGAAATTGTTATGACAAAATTGTTCTAAAAGTCTAAACCAAACTCCGCTCTGAATCGTTATATTACTAAGCAAAGAATAAAAAACAATACAAAATAAATTTGTTTAATTCAAAAACCTAATTATTTTTGGTAAAATCAATTTTAATACCTAAGTTGGCGCAGAATATAATTATTGTTTTATAAAGACAAGTATCAGAAAAAATGAATTATAAAAAAGACCTAATCAGACTATGTTATTTTAAATTTAGATAGTGACGAAATTAGTAAGTGTTATATGTTCATTAAAATATATAATATAGTTTAAAATTATGTTTATTAAATATTATAATATGCATTATTAAATATTTATATTTAAGTATAATATATTATTTATAATTGATAAATAAGAATAACACAGTAAAAATAAATTAAATTGTTTTCTGTATACTTTAGATGGACCGATGTTATTAAAAATCTGTATGTTAAGTAGATAATAACAATACAATTTATTATGTAATTGTGGTAGACTTTATGATGAATATATAATTTTATTTCTAAAGCACACAAAATATTGATAAAATATCATATCGAACATAATTCCAATACTGTTAACATTTCATTTTAGACAATTTCATCAATTTATAAAACTGTATAATAAACGTAAATAATACTCGGGGTTTGATTTAAGAATTAAGTAGAATTTTAAAAATCCATTTGGTAGTAAAATATTATAGATTTCTAATTATTATAACTGTATAACTATTTGTTTAAACCTCATGATAGTATTTTTGATTAATTAAATCATAATTAAGTACCTCGCATAAATTATTTTACCAATTATTTGTATATCATGCATTTTTATTTTGTTACAGACCTGCGTAATAATTACATTACGCATATTAAACAAAATATTCAGCTGACTGGTAAGTTTTTTTGGATATATTTTGTGATCCCTTTCATTATCTACAGGGACTTCAAGAACCGCACTCTTTTTTTTATAATTATTAAGTCTCTAAGTATTGTAAAAACCAACAATTTGCTTGCAGATTATTAGTTAGATAACAACTTTATTATTTACTCATTTCTTAATATAGTTTTTTTATTTTCAAACGTATATACGTATATATAGATGCCCAGCCGTCACCGTTTGAATTTTGTAAAGATCGATTTAATTCAGATAAGGTTGACTCAAATGACCAGAATGATTCTGACGAATTTTTTGAACTGAAAAACCTATATTAATTACAACTAGCGCTTGCGTGATTGTAGATTTTAGATTAATAACACATATTATTTATTGTAAACAAACATAGATTGTAAAAAACCAACTTAAATTATTTCAAACGATACGCATGTGGAGTCTCGATTCAAAATTTTACATGTTATTTATTTTTAAGTTATGTGACGTTAACTTATTGATAAATGTTAAATATATACGATCTCTACATTACCATTTTGTTTGTTTGTTATAACTTACCTAACCTTTTTAATCAATCAAAATCACAGTTCATAGACCTTTTAGAAAATGTACTTACTAAAAGAATCGGAACGTAAAATATCATTGTAAAAACAATACAATTATTACTGTGCTCAGAATCTAAGAGAAAGAAAGTAAGAAAGGGAAGAGTTTAAATTTAAGATCGTGTAAGGAGTCGTTTGGCGTGGCAATTATTCTTCGGAGTGGCTTACTGATAGGTAGGCCAATATTTTGGAAGTTTTGTTTCAAACTATTATTTAGTATCAGAAAGCAATGATCAATTGTTTCATTAAAAAAACAAAAATAATTCTGAGTGAGCTAGGTTTTCTATACGTCCTTAGGGAAAACATTTACAAAATTATCTGCGATATTAAAGTACCTATCTACCTAAAATACAAATTTTAGATTCTGAGCATTGCAAAAAAATTATTGTTCATACGAAGATGTGTTTTATTTTATTATTTTTTTTTTATTAAAAAAGAGATTAAAAAGCAAAAGAAATTTTTTTTTGTCTTTTCAATATGGAAAATCAGCAAAATTGGTCATACTTGTGATTAAAAAAAAAGAAAAAGAAAAATCATAATATATACAATTATATTTTTTTAGAATTGAAATTTTATTATGTTACGTAAAACAAAAATTTGTTATTTCCAACAAAAATTTTAAAAAAAAAGTCTGTTCTGAAATTTTCCAAAGTGTAGAATATAAGCATAAATAAAAACGGTGTCATTTAGTTTACAAAAATTAAATATCTTATCATTGTGTAGGGGACAATGAAATCTTATATTACTTCTCAAATATTTGTCTGATTGGTTGGAAATTTTAACAGCATTTTTAAATTGTTATTCTTTAAATATGTATACAGATTTTTTGATTTTCTAATCATTTTTTATCAATGTTCTGAAAATAGAACATTCAAATACTCGTTAGTTTTGTATTTTCGTTATTATTTTATTTAAACTTCAATTGTCATAAAATTGTATTGGAAAATTTAATCATAGATATGAGTTGTTGACCAATTATTTCTTTTTCTCCAAAGTCAAACAGTTTATAAAACTAAAATAGTATCGGGATACAACCCAATCAAACTCATTGTCTAAATTTGTGTGATTTCGGATCAAAACTTACACAATATATAAAATTTTAAAAAATGTTTCAATAAAAATATAATTTAAAACAAATTTCCTAACATTTTGGTGGGATGAATTAAATAGACGAGGTCGGTTTTTTCACTCAAAAAAAAAAATAATCGAATTAAGTAAATTTATAATTTACTACGTAGTTTTGAGCACATAATTCAGAAATTAGTTATATTATAAAAAAAAGTTTCAAACAAAATACATTACAAAACCATTAATCATACTTTTATGTGGTATTCAACATAAATATTCGTGCTGTAATTATGTAAAAATTTCGAGCCATTTTCCCAAAAAAATTCAAAAAAATTTTGTTTTTTTTGATTATAACTCAAAGAAGAATCAAAATGTCAAAACAACTATGGGTAAACTATTATTCCAATCCACTTTGCAAACTTTTAGTGCAACGACATTTTGCTATTAAACACTCACTATTAGCAAATGTGGTTGCGGAAAAAAGCTTCATTGTAATAACTACATTCTTTTTGACGCTAAAAACCTAAAAACGACTTTAGAATTTTAAATAAATTAAAAAACGATCAAGAAAATTTATTGCTTGATAATTTTTCTGTCAGTTTTTGATTTAAAAACTGCTCTGATATAAAATAAATTAGAATGAAATGTGGTTTTTTGTGATAACATATGTTGTTAATGTAAATATTCAACTATTCAATTGTTTGTTTCAATTGTTGTTCATCGCACGTATGTCTAACCATCTTAACAAATATCTAAAACTTAAATAACTAAAATCAAGAGTTTCCATTGAATCATTACAAAATTACTTTAATCGTTTTTAATCGAGCAATGTATACGTCATCGTTTTTAAACTTTTAAATAAAGGCAATTTAATTGGACTAATTTAACTTATTGCAGTTAATTTTTTTCACTAACTAACCCAACATTGCATTATAAACTAAGAAAATAAACTTATAACATGTCATTCTATACTAAAAATTTCTTGAGAATTATGTTAATTTTACATTTTTATTCAACACTCATAAATGCAGTGTTTGTACGCCAATCTCAAAGCTTACGCTGCGCACTCAGTATGTCCACTTTTTGACTTTCATTATTTTTACTATTTTTACTATTTTATTACTTAAATAATGGAACAGTTAAGTTCTTACATGGTGTGAATCCATAGCCAATGAATCGAATAATTTATAATATTTTTGATTCTACTTAGGATTTATAGATTTCACATTTATACGTTATTTTGTTCTGAAAACACTTTATTAGGTGGCGGAAAAATTTTGTTCTTTACATATAAATGCATTGGCATTTGCTCTGGAGTGGGTAGGGCGAGTCCTTTAGCCACCAAATGATCATGTTATATATGATCCAATTTCTCAAGAAAAAGTGATTTTATATAATGTAATATGAATTAATAAACAATTTTTAATTTGGGTTTTACGTTGCTATTAGGACTAATTTATATAAATATATATATATATATTAGTCCGGAAAATTGAATTAAATGGGGTAGCTAGTGCAAAAAAAAAAAAAATAATTGGGAACCTATACTATTATTTATATTTAAGAGAGGTACTATGATCTAATAAATGAAATTTAAGTGTTTTTTTTATCATATTCCGTATTATAGAGGCATAATTATTTTAATTTTGTAAATGTTTTAATTATAACTGTATTGTTGATTGAAAAGTCCTGTAATGCTAAATAGCGAAATTGTGATGTAGATATTCTGACTTCATTTGTCAGTTTTTTTTTAGTAAAATATACATTTTCATAATATATCAACATGTTATTATGCTGAATGTTTCAATTGTAAATGAATGAGATGATCATTTTGTTTTTGTTTCCTAACCAATTAAAATATTAGTTACCTGTAATCAACTGTTATTATCCCATATAGAAAAAGTACCTAGTTGGATTGAAACTTGACTTAATTTTAAACTATTTTTTTTTAAATTCAGAGTTATAATTTGAAAACGTGACAATCCTTAGCATATATTAAAATAAGCAAAGTAATGATTTATCATTGCTTTCAGATACTAAAAGATACGTTTGAACTATTACTTCTGAACCATAGACCTACCCAAATAAGTGACCAACTCAAAAAAGTAGTTTTTACTTTAATAAATTTCTTTCCCGACATGAAATTGTTTTCCTTTCTTTTTATCTTTTTAGAATCTATTCCGTTTCTTTTTTCCGTGCTTATTTCTTTAATTTTTTAAGTTTTAAATTAAAAAAAAACATTTTAGCATTAAATTTCCTTTATTATCATTTAATTAATGCTGTGTATTATATTTTATGGTTTTTTAATTAAAAAAGAACAGACAGAATGCAATGGTTAGTAATATATATGATAACTATTAAAGGATAACTCTTTGAATCAATTAACTAATTTTAACTACGATCAATAAAATTTTACACATAACCTTTTAATAATATGTAAATTATTTGTATTGCACAAACAGTATTTCAATGGAAAACTCTTACACTAGTCAAACAAGGGCGGAATTGACATAATATCTGACAAGTTTCAAAACGTATGGAAAAGTTAGAATTTAAAATAATTGTGGTTATCGGTTGAACTAAATCACAAAGTAATCGATAGGGTTAAAAACTACTATTTTAATACTTATAAAAGAATATTATTTATTTTTATTGTTTCATATGGTATGAATGGATGTTATTAGTCACTCGTGGAAAATTAAAAAAAAAAACCAAGAATGAAACGATAATATAAATTGTAGCAAATCATCTGACGATGTCTACCAGTTTAACAATAAAATTATAGCCCTGTATGATAAAACTAGCTCCTCTGGTTAGATCATACACATGTTAAATATACCTAGAAACAATTTAATCTAAGCTCCATTCCCAATAATGTCATTTAATTTTCTAGTCAAATCGTTAAACCATAAAATTATGCTGGTAGTATATGATTCTCCTAATTATATAAACGAATCTGTAGTTTATAAAATAAAAATTTTGTATATTGTTGAAAAAAGTAAAGGAACCACAGGTTTGTGGTCCTATCGGCTATCCATTTAAGTCGAAAGTGAACTCCTACAATACAATTCCTCTTTCATCCTCTTAGTTTTTGTTTAAAAATATATTTATTTAATTACTGTATTAAATTACTAATTACCTACATTAGAAAAAATGGAGACTTTATTTGGTATGTTATTTTAATTAATTTTGCGTAATAAAAAAGCCCTTAGGCATTAGTGTTCTACTTCTGCTTAGAGAACAAAACATATTAAACATATTGTTTTTTAACGTTAACTGAAAAAATCTCATTGTGACTTGACAATTCTACGTGTATAGGTAATAAAAACGTGGATGCTTTAGATAGTGTTAGAATTATGATTGCTGAATGGCGTAAGTAAAAAAAAAAAATTTAGATGTAATCAATAAATATATATATATATATATATTTATTGGTAATAACGTTTTAAAAAAAAACCAGTGTTTATCCAACTAGCATAAAAACGTTGTCTTGATATAAATCAAAGACCTATATTTAGTTTAGACAAATCTAAATATAATATATAGAAAAATAACGTTTTTACTAAAAATATTTAAATCCATTTAAACACACGAATATTATTAATTGAGGGTAAGTTTAATTTGGATATTTTTATTGATAATAAAAATTGGATATTTGCATTCTAGTAATGTAGTACAATTTCAATAATTTATATTGATAAAAATATTTTGTTAACCTGGCAATAAAATAAAACTTATTTACTTATATGACTTAAAAAAAGTCTAAAATGGGTCTTAAGTATTAACAATTTTAAATTTTGTATACTAATTTAAATTTATAAAAAAACGATAAATTTTGTAAAATGTATTAAGTAATTATCAAAAAACCAAAATTCTTTAGTAATTGATAAATTGATGAAACCCCCTTTTTGATACAATTGTTTTCACATAAGTTTATAACGTACGATATTTTTGTTTTCCTTCTTAGATTGGACTGATACCATTTTGAATGTTGGTAAGTGATGACGTGTTATCTTACTGGTTGTATTCTTTACGAAATTTTTAGGTTTTTTTATTAGTTATTTTAGTACAGATACTTTTATTTAATGTTAAGGTTACTTAAGTCAATATAATCTGTTTTACTATTAGTTCAATAAAAAAAATTACAGTTCAGTTTATTTCTAATATTTCTTTTTCATCATACATTGACTGACGCAATCCATTTAGCTGTGGCAATGACTGTAATAGACATCGTCACGTAAAGACCAGAAAAGAATCTCGATACTAGTGTTCAATAACCTAAAAGAACTCATTGAATAACGATCTATAAAAAAACATCACAATAAGAGATCGTACTAAACTTATATGAATGGTAAAAATTAATTTAACTGTTCTTTATTATTTTCAGATTACATCAAAGATTATTATTATAATTTCAATGTTTTATTGAACGCAGGTAATCATGAACTTAAAAATTACTAACGTAAATACAAACATAAAACATTACAAATTTTGTTATCATACTACAAACATAAGCTCAAAATTCATTACATCAAGCATACATTTATTGAATTAAAAGAGTTGTTTTTTTTTAAATGCACATTAGAGCCTCAAACTTGGTAGACTAAAAAGATTTCACAACATTCAATTTTTTTAAATTTTTTTTTCTGTAATTACTTTTTTGGGTACAGGAGTTGTCCGATCCAAAAATTTCAAAGTAATAAAAAAAATGGGAAATGAACTTAGATGGTACTTTTTTGGAAATATTTTTTTAAAATTTTAATTATTTTCGTGTTATGTTCCATTAGCAAATAAGAAGCATTTTAAATATACATAAAATCTTAAATATGTAAAACTTTTACGAGTTATGACTTATAAAATATTTACAATATTTATAGAAGACATAGAGGATCCAGAGACATTTTGTAGAGACAGAGGTTGGTATATTTCTATGAATCTTTTGTACCACGGAATTTAACTGAAGTTTACTATAACTTTTATATTATATTTTGTAAGTGCACATGATGCGCATACATTTTTTATTTATTTTATCATGTTAAATACGTATCAATGGTCTTGACTATATATACGACAATTTCTTACTTTTTTTTTTTACAAATAAAAACATATATTATGTGAGCTCTGAAATAATATCATCCATAAATCGATTTTATATATTTACAATCAGAGCAGATTATCGTTTTCAAAATAAAAGCGAGCTTACTATTTTAGTCAGAACTTTTTACAAAAAAATAAAATATTTAAAATTAAAACAATGACCAATTGATGGCGATTTGTTAGTTTTAAACTTGACAGTTCATAAGTTATAAAAGTTATAATGTAGTTTTGTTCAATAATTGATAAGTTTATAATTGGAATTCCTCTATTACTATCATTAGTAATAATTTAACATTCAAAAAGGTTATGTTATTTCCTGTTAAAATAGTAATACGTATAAATAACTGTATCATTTTTTTTTTTTTTTTTTTTTTTTAATTTCATACGGACTCTAAGTCCTATTACAAAATATAAAAGTTCGCATTTATGTGTTGTGTACAACACAATTGAATAAAATACACTGTTAAGTATAGAAACTTAAATTAAATAGACACTATAGAAATAGATACTGTAAAGATATAGTAAAGATATGTTTAGTATTATTATTTTTGTTAATTTTAGTATTTTTATTCATTTAAATCATATGTCATAAATAATCATGACATATGATTTAAATGAATAAAAATACTAAAATTAACAAAAATAATAATACTAAACTTAATAATAAAAAATCTATAAACACTGTTAAATTGTATTGACTAAAATGCATCAACGCTATGTGGGTTACCCGTGAGCATCATAATTAGCTGGAGAATTTAAAACATAATATTTAATTGAGGTAAATTATTCTTGGTTTCTTGTATTAAGTGTATTTTTTTGATACATATAAGGAAGAGAAGTTTAGGGAAATCAATTTTGACAGATATTAATTTTTGTAAAAATTTGAAGAGCAAATAAAACCACCTTTCATTAAGTGAAGAAAGATTGATAAAATGTAATACATTTTGTTATGAACCGTGCACGGGTCTATTTATATTGAATTTCTAAACTATGAAACTCAAGAAGGAGTTTTGTACTGATTCCATAGTGTTTTTTTGTTTTGTTGTGTTATTGATCTGAATCAAGCGAAAATATTCTAAATTAGATTGAACTAAAGAACATTATAATGTTTTCGATGCTAATGGGTCATGAAAAAATTTTTATATTCGTTTAATGAATCTTAAAGTACGCATTGCTTTATTTTTTATCATTTCCGTGTGGTTAGAGAAATTTAATTTTGAACCAAATATAGTATACCGAGATCTTTGTAATTGAATATTATACTTATATTTTGGCCGGTTAAAGAATAGTTAATAATGATTGGATATTTAGTTAAAGTGTTACGCATACATTTACATTTGATGACATTTAATTATAAACAATAAGTAGAGTACCAATCTTTCAAATTATTTGAAATTATTTGTAAATCAATAGCGTCTTGGTTACATTTTATAACTTTTAATATTTTTGCATCATCAGCAAACAATAACATTTGTAAGTTCTGTATCACATTTGAAAAATTATCAATAAATATGTTAAAGAGCAGAGTAGATAAGTGATTTTTTTGAGGGACACCTGACCGGAATGAATTGGAAAAACTCAAAATTGTGGTGTTTAATAATTACGGTACGATTAGACAAAAAGGAGCGGAACTACGTAAGTATTAGGCCAGTAAAACTATATAGCTCAAGTTTTCTTATTATAATTTTATGGTTGACACTGTCGATGGCTTTTGCAAAGTTTGTATAAATTATATTGGTTTAAGAGTTGGATTCAAAGGATTTAAAGATAATAATTTTTACTATGACTAAATTAATAAAACTTGAGCGTACGGAGATATAAAACAATATTGTTTATTATTGAGAAATGAAGAACAGTGATTTGATATTTGTGATGAAATTAATTTAGAGAATAATTTATGATTATGTTCAATGTTTGTACTTACTAATTTTCTTAAATATTAGTGAAATATGGTCATAATGCGTGAAAATAAAAGATTTTTTACCTGAAATTTATAGATCTATTATTTTTTTGCCATTATTTTATGACGTAGGTAGATATGAATTTAGTGTACTTAACTGTAATGCATGTTAGAATGATGAGTATGGAGTAAATTCATTGAAACAGATAATGCTTTATCTTAAAATTGTCATTGTGTTACTGAATTTTTTATGCGCTTAAGAGAAAAAAAAAATGAAAACATCTTTGATGCATCAAGTGAAAAGAATGTAATTTGGCTATTATAAGTTTAATTTACACGGACAGGAACTCGTGTAAACCTTGTTTATGTGATTCATTTAACTAATTTACCAACATTTTACATATTTAGGTACAGAGTGTCGAAGTAAGATAAATTGCAATCAGAATGATAAACATTTAAAACTAGTTCAGAAACCTATAGATCAATAATTAGTAATTTTATCCATAGTTTAGTCTGCTGTAATTATAAGAAATGGTTATAATATAGTCAAGAAGTTAAATATATGGTGGTATGTTTGTTAAAATGAAGTATGAACAAATCAAGAAGGGAGCAAAATCTAAAATATATACGATATCGTAAATCAAAATGTGCATTTTGGCAGAAAATAACATCAGTGGACTATTATCACTCATTGAACTTTCCTATCACAGTCTATTAAAATAATCATAAATATTATATTTTCAATTGTCACTAAACAATTTTTGCACACAACATTACTGTAGTTTTGCAAAATTTAAAAAAAGTTAGTTACCGGGTAAGCTTTAATAATGTCTGCATCTTATTTCTTTGACACATCATGATAAATCTTCTACATATAAGTTACAGATAATTGACGAATACGTTAACTTATAATTGAATAATCAATTTTTTTAAATTTTAATGTGCAAAATAAGTTAAAAATTGGCTACAAAACGTCTAAAATATTTCATTTTCCTATAATTGATCTACAATAATATTTTACTTTATGAACATATAATTCTTAATAATTTGCTAATGTAAACTTGATCATTTTTGTGATCAAGTTTTTAAGAAGTGTATTTTTATGTTTGTTTAATTTATATGATGGAGTTCGTTATTTTATCCGAACGTAGATAATCCTATCAGTATTTAAGGACTTTTGTTTAGTTGGATTCAACAAAATTTAAAGCTTTATGAACTTTGAATATTTTCATGATATACAGCACATACATTTTGACGTACACATAATGGTTCAAAATAAGTCTGAACTCTTTAGTTATATTACAATTGATTCGTTTGAAACCATGAAATATTATAAACTAAATAAGTATAAACATTTATCGACTATACAAATTGTGTACATTAAACTGTTTAACGTAAGATAAAAGTCAGATTTCAGTCATATGTTATGTTCTTAATTTTAAAACAAAAAACAGCGTGTATCATTTATTTATACAGAATTTTGCAAAATATGTTTTGAGCTTAAAATAACGTGTTAAACATTATTAACTCTTAGAATATTAAATTATATTGAATATTAGACTTTGAAAAATGGAAAACATCTGAAGAAAGATCCTAGTCTTTTCATAGAAATTTCATTGAAACTATAAATTATCACTACAATGTAATGTGTGATTTCCAAAATATGCGTTGAACGCTTTGTGTACATTTTTTGGCTAAATTTTTAATGGTTTTGCATTGTAATGAAACTGTTGAATGTTTGTGTTGCAGAGTATCTTATACGATTTGGAAGTGAATATAATGTTGTAATATTACTGTCTATATTTATCAAAATACTTTTGGATTTATAATGTAATAATTGACTTTAAATTTATTTTTAAGCGGTTTAAAAATTATCTATTAATTGTAACGTTGAAAAGATCTGGGAAATTTAAATTTTTGAGTTGAGAGTTGAAAATGACAGTTTTTTTAAAATTATTTTACTCTATCGATGTAGAAATGTGGCAACAGGTACGTGCTTCTAATGTTCCGAATTTCGCAAAGCTATTTAATGGACAGTCCATTTTAGTAATAATAGATAGGTCTTTCAAAGTTCAGTTTGGTTACTTTCTGTATGTTGACCAGAAGTAATTCAATATCATTTAAACATATGATAATATCAGTTGAAATTTTGCTGTGGAAGTTTAATTACGGATAGTGTGCCGGTCTTGTACTTATATTTTATTGTATTACCTAATATGTTACTATAAAAATAGGTCATGGCATTATAACATATTATAATTTTATGCTAATAGACTAAAAAAAAAAAAAAAAATATATCTTCTTTGATTAGTAGCGTAATGCGAATATTTTGCAAATTTTAGCATTCTGTTAAAAAAGATCTGAGAATTTTTGCCCTTTTCAAAAAAAATTTTTCTCGTATACGATTTATTTTTACAATAATAATAATCAATACAATTAGAATGGCACACAATTGTTTGACAGATGACAGCTTAACAGCAGCACGTAATGCATTATACAACGAAAGTACGTATGGTATTTAATTATTAAATTATTTTAACAATGGTATGTTATGTTAATACTTGTAAATTGATGTATTTTATACTTTCAGAAATTATCAATACGGGTACGAACATGTATTAGTCAAAAATAAATAATTTTTAAGGAGTATTGACACAAAGTATTTCCTGTTTAATATTATTATTGTAACGTAACTGCTTTGCATATTGGTACGAATCCATAGTGAATGTATACAAGACAAACAACCGTTATCCGAAACTAAATTAAAACAAACTTGATTGAAAAATATTTACGTAGATTTATTTTTGTCTTAATAAAGTTTCCTCGATAAATTGGTTAGTATTAAAAACGGACATTTTAAAACAGGGAACATATAATACAACTTATATTTATAACACTTCTATTAAATGAACATATTAATACACTGAAAAGTTACGACAAAAAATAGTACAAGTATCAAGTATTCATAACAATTTTTGGTGTAAAAAGTTAAAAATTTATTAAATTTTGCAATAAAAGCCTTCTTACATGACGTAAAATTATGCGGTTTCTGCAAAAATAAGTGAGGTGGATCAGGGTTTGAAATAATATCCAAAATCGGGAAGAGCATAACAAAAGTTTGTGTCTACATTTAATTTAAAACCAATCAAACATCATGGAATTTGACTTTGATTAATTCAGTACGTTCAATAACAAACAACATTGAACATTTCCAATTACAAACACCAATTGTCTTTTTTTATTTAAAAATAACATTTCCGAGACCGTGTCAAAATTTAGCGATGCGTAGTAATGAAGATTGAGGCAGGTTGAACTGGTGGGTTGAGGGTTGCAGAAAGTTTTGAAGGAAAGCGATGATAAGTAAAGAGGGAAAATGAAGGATTCTGGAGTGGTAAAATTGTTTGAGGTGGCAATCGTTTGATGCAACAAAATTTTTTTTAGGTGGACAAATGTGTATTTCTAGTAAAGTTTTTCTAGAAGTTTTCTTGTAGGTCAATAAATTTTTATTATTTAACTACAATCATTTCGTTACACAAAAAAAATATAACCCATTTGAAGGTATATACTTAGAATTACAAACTAATAATTTAGGTTAAGCTTTTAATATTGGTTTACAAAATATATTAAAAATTATTCAGTAAATTATACATAATTTTTTAGAGCTTAATTCCCGTGGTAAGTTAATTATAAATTTACATATAATTGGTATTTCATAATTGGATGAATAGAATATTTTTTGAAAAAAAGAATAAACTAAAGAATAATAATAAAAATAAACAACTCAAAAGATTCTAGTAGCATATACAATTTTATCGTAAATTAGATATTATATTAGCTATACATTGGTTATAATTGTAGTTTTTATAAATACAAATAATCTCAACAACTATAGTCTATTTTGTGTATTTTTATTTTTAGAAACCTTTACACAACGTGAGTATGTTTAACAGTACCTCAATTTAGTATGTACTCGTATTGATGGGAACGCAAGCCAAAATAAGGGGCCAATATTAAAAATTTTAGATAACCAAATTGTTCAGGTGCAGGCTTATTGTTTAAATTTAACAGGAGTCCAAGGGTTCCTTGCACTCCTACTACACCCAGTAGTTGCCGCGCTAATGTGTGATTATTGTTGTTTTAAATTAAGTCAGTATTCAAAGAACAAAATAAAAATTTTGAAATCAACGACCAAAAATTATAAATTGGAAAATAATTCATTGCATTTCAACTGTTATTTTATTAAGTAATATAACTATTGTTAAATAGCTATTTTAATTAAAGACAAACTAAACCCAAAACCTAAGTAGTTATGGTACTTTCATTTCAATTTTAGATGCTAGTGATACTTGATTATGTAATTATTGCTAAATAAAAACAATCCGTTTTGGTTAATAAAACATGATATAGAAAATACAGAAAACTAATTTATAATTGTCAAAATCACAATAAGTATCTAGCTGATACTTAACGGAATATTATAAATTAAAAATAAATAATTCACTAGATAATAGTTATTCACAAGGGAAACTAAATGATAAATTAGTAAAGTCTACTCAAACTTTTAGATCCTGATTTACCAGGTAAGTCATTATATGCATATTGAAATTAAACAATAAATCACTGATGGTTAATCAAAACAAGATTTATAAAATACAACAAACAAAATGGTAATTTTCAGAATTTAATTTAAAAGTATCAAAGTTGATATAATACGCACAGATTATTTTTAATCAGTTACACTTATGCTAGAAAAAATAAACCAACAAATCATTAGACAAGTAAATTATAATTTTCAGAGTCTAGTTCTACAGGTAAGTTTTCGTTAGAATTAAAACAATTTTAAAGGTAAATTACTGATTGCTCCGAACTGGCGTTGTCCGAGTGTTGTTTTTTATATTCCATTATAGTTTTTGTTATCTGGCGTTGCCCTTGTGTAATAAATATTTTAATATTTGCTATGAATGAATACATACATTTATTTTAATTTACATTCAATTTTTACTTTACTGATTCCCACTAAATACTCTTAGGGATTAAATTTTAGAAAAAAACTTTCTTAGTTAGTCTTAATATCACATACAGAAAGTTATTGTTAAAAATTCATATATTTAAATCAGTCAAGTTTCAGTAAAATATGATCAAGGAATTACGTTTTCCAATTTTATTTACTTTTACCAAAAAACTTTTTTTGAACAAAATATGCACATTTTAAAACGTCTTTACTCGTATTTTTGAAACGGTTATTGAATATAATTATCACCAAGATTGGTTCGGTAACTAAATAATAATTGTGAACCACACCATCCGCAACACTATTCTTCTAAAAAAAGAGACCCACTCTAAAGCGTTGTCGTTATACCAAATAACTTTTTACCCGACCTCGAATTAATCCATTTCTTTTTTTCCTTTCTTTCTTTTTTTCTTCCATTTTTATTTAATGTTTTCTTACTATATACAATGTATTATTTTAAATGATGGTGAATAATTTACTGTATAATGTTTGATATTTTTGGTGAAATTCACAGACCAACTAAAAAACATGTATTGTATTATAACCAGGTTCCAAAAATAGGTGTACCAGCATGCAACCCAAAATATGTTACTCAGGTAAAATATAGAAGCACGTTTTAAAAAAAGTATACGTTTCAGTGCATAAAATCACACACGATTGACTTTATTACAGTTCATCTTTACGGAGCATATAAAAAAAAAAACGAATATTTTGGAATAAGGTGTGTAGGTTCTGAATGAAATACCGACTATAATTTTGACGGGTTCACTGTTTTGGAAGCTTTAGTTAGATGTGATGTAATTAACATTTTTAACATCTTCCAAAAAAACATACACGAATATACTAAATAATTTGGGAGTACAACTAATTGATTTGTTCCTAATATTAAGTTTCAGTAAGACATTCTGATTTTGACGAAAATCTAAGCCATTTTAATAAAGAAGCGAACGGTAAGGAATGAAGTGATAATAATGTTAGCATTGCTTAAGAACTATACGTTTTTACGGACATAATAATAACTGCATTTTATTTAAAACAAAAAAAATATTCATAGGAAATTGAATTTTTTCAATGAAATGAAATTAATTTTTGAAGAACTGCTGAAGCCATTAAAATACAACTAACTAATCTATAAATGGCTATTAATACAATGATTATAATAAGGTTAAAATAACAGAAATTTTTTTAAATATGTTTTCTTGTATTATCGTAAACCATAAACCACGTAAATAAGGATGAAGTTAAACATAATACAAAATATTAATTTTTTTTTAAAGACATTTGTAACGCGTATGTTCTGCATATTAAGAATAATATTAAACTGCTTGGTATGTTATTAATGATTTAGCTGTAATAAGTTATTAATAAATTTAATATTATGAATAAGTTAAGATTGATAGAAACAATAAATAGGAATAATTTTTATAATCATTCAAACCAATTAAATTAAATTCGTCAAAAAATTTGTGTTTATAATATTTATATCATTATCACAAAAAAATTTTTCCAACGTATTATTTCTTCAATATATATATATATATATATATTAAATAAAATTTGTATTTTAATTGTTTTTCAAGTAATCTTATGGTTATGGTATAATAATTTTTTTACCAGTTTCATAAGCTTTTTTCTAATGTTAATATTTAAAATATTGAACTACATTCTCAATAATTTTCAACACGTTATTTTTTTCAGTCAAGATAATTTAGTTAAAAAATAATAATTAACTTTGAAATACGTGCTTACAAATTAATATATATTTATCTATGTAAAATTATATAGAGAATTCAAAATCACCAATGGAGTTTTGTGAAAATAAATTCAATCCGACACCAATGGAAATCAGTTCTGGTGATCTGTTTGATATAGATTTAGTTGATTAAAAATGCTAAATTCATCACATGTAACACTTATTATTATGATGATTGTTGCCTTAAAAATTGTAGTATGATTAAATATGTATTTAATATTTCTCTTGTAATAGGTACGTGCTTAACAAATCTATTATTAATTAAAATTTAGTTCTGATTTATTTGTATTTATGTCAAAATATAAAACTGTAAACGTTAAGAAAATTTATAAATAAAATTATCTATTATATTTTATGGTTATTTATAACCACGAAAAATACTAAAAAAAAGAGATAAAAAGGCAAGTTAAAAAACCACGATAATTTTTTATATATAATAATTTTATTTTTCCAGTTTATAGTCGCCCTCAATATACCTAAGTTTAAATTTGTATTTTTTTAAATTTGGTTGTTAAGTAATATTTCTTCAACTACCATATTATTTAACTTATATATTTAATTTTTTATCATATTTATTAATACATTTTGGTTTTAGATTTTATGACCACATTATAATATGTTTTTTTTTTACTTTTTTATCAAAAATTATTTTTTGAAGATCTAAAATTTCATTTTATTTTTAATAATAAGTAAATACAAATAATATTTTATATTTCATTAAATAAGTTGTATAAAATAATCATATTATACTTTATGGAATACATGAATCTTATAACCTTATAACTAATCTTATAATCTTATAAACATTCATATTTCTAAAATTCTCAAACTTATTTATTCTCTATGCATTACAGAAATTAATTTATCATCAATTAATTTTTCTACTGATCAAATCACTTTTGATGTATTGAACGGTCACTAATGGACTACAAATCAACTGTTAGTCATCCATTATTATAGTCATATTAAGTATACGCTAAAGTTACATTATTTATAAGTTTATGATGTAAATGTTTGTATAATGTAAAATTTTTTTGTCCATTTTTAAAAGTAATTTACTATGTATCTATCTTACTTCTGAAAATTTTAACTAATGTGACCAAATTCTAAGTATTTTTTCTTGGGATACCAGTAAAGGTACAAAAAAGAAAAAAATTAACCTATAAGAAGATGAAATAAGTGGTAAAAGTTCAAAGAATTCAAATCTACTTTAATGACATAAAGAATGTTCTTACCCAAGGCCGTCCGCTTTTTTGTTTGTAATATTGGTATATATTAGTTGTTTTGATTAATTCTTAACAATATATAATTCCTTTTAACAATTTTTAATTAAATTTTTTTTTTTTATAATCATATCATATAAATCATATTTATCAAAATGTGTGCCTTCAGTTTCTGCCAAAATTTGATAAAATTCATCATCATTCATCACTATCTATAGGGTCATCATCAGACTTATTATTAACACTTGAGTTGCTTTCATCAGAACTTAATAAATTGCATTCAAAAAGAAAAAAAAATAGATACTTTAAAATACGTTGCAGCTATTCAACTAAGTTCAAACTTTGGATAACTGACAGTAGCCAAAACAAATGATTTACTTTTTACTTGTTCTAAGTTGAAAATATAACTAAATCGTTTTTCAAGATTTTGTATGATTAATAAAGCTAATGGTATAAAATACAATATATGAGTAGAATGAATTAACTTCAAATGCAGTGCATTAATAATTGTTGGTTCTACATATTAAGAAATAGAATTTTTCACCTTTTAGTTTATCAAGAGCCATTGCTCAAGATTCCATTACTGAACAACATTCATAAAAATTCGGTTAGGTTAGGTTATTTTGATTAATTTAAGTTCATGAAATCCACCCATTAACTTTTTTTTACTAGCTAACACTTTCTTAACTGCAAAAAACAAAGAATTCAATTGAGTAACAATAGGTATAGATAAGAAAATACATGCCCTTGCGGCGTTGAAAAAAAAAAATTTAATAAAAAAAAAATGATGTTTTAGTCATATCTATTCAATTCATTTCATATTGTTTTGAGTAATATCCACTAATAGCTATCGCCTATCAACCGCAGTTGAACAAAACATACAATAAACTTTTGTTGAAACATGGAAATTACGTGATAATGCCATCATGATAAATGCGTTTCTCTCGCCAACATATGTAGATGAACACATCAGGGCCAAAATAATATACTTTACATTTGTCAAATTTTGAAATTACAGAATCAAGTATAAATATAAAATAATACAAATAAGGACAGGTACAAGTTTATGACCTATAAGTATTTGCTATACTTAATTGCCAACTAAAAAAATTAATTATCTGGATAAATTTATATAGATGAGCAATATTTTTTTCTAAGATAACTGTTTAAATTAACTCCATTTATTCATCTATATAAGATAAAAAATGTATAAATAGTTATCTAGATAAATTATCTATATAAATTTATCGAGGTAAATCCAAACACTGTTTATATGCGGTAATTTCCACATATAGTTTTACCTGCAGAGATTACGGTCATTTACTTTTGGTTATTCCGTTGGAGTTTTTTAATTAAACGGATATATATTATTTTTATTGCGGTAAGTACGTAGAAAAATACGAATAGATTAGTAAATTTTATTATGAAATTATTATTGCAGCTAAAAAATGTACTTCTTTTACATAAAACAACTATTAAAATCCAATAAAATATCTAAATCCATAATGATTGTATAAATTGACGTATAAATGATATCAAAATAATTTAAATTGGTATACCTATTTGTAATTATTTTACTTTTAATTATCCAAATATAACGTGATTATTTTAAGAAATAGTTAAAATCAATTTTTAGAATAGTTATCGGGAAATAAAAGAATATGACGAACATTTTCGGCCATTTGAAAATGTTTCTGGTTCATTGATTATAGCTTAAAAACTGAGCGTATTTCAAAAATATTTTTTTAAATAAATCATTATTTACGCTAAAACACCATTCCTTTAGTGTCACTAAATACATTTTTTTGTCACATAAAATTAAGAAAAAAAAGAATTTACACTGTAAAACCAAAACATTTTTTTCATTACATGGTCAAAATCTGAAAAAAATCATAGGGGGGATATGTCCCCCTCATCACCCCCTATCCTATTTTACCGACACTGTTAGCTGTTAAAATTGACAATAGCGTATTTTTTTTATTTGTGGTCGACATGAATATACTGGAACGAGTTTAAATGTTTTAAATTCGCAATAATTTGCAAAAACAACTTACAAGAGCCTATCGTCTAGTTTTATGATTTTTTCATAACAAAAACATAACTTGGCAGGTTTTATTTTAGGGGTTTTGTTGACTTTAGTTAAATTATTTATGGAAATGACCACGGATTTTGCAATCAGTTTTTAGAAACATTCAATACTGGAACTCAGCACGGGCATTATAGCAAATGCATAAGAAAAGTGCTTAGGGGTTTAAGTTAATATTTGTGGATAAAGTTAGCTATTGGCTATATTGGTAATATGTTACAAACATTTAGATTTCTAGATAACCTTCCAAATTAGTGCAATTTCTAAAAAAAATGAGTTTTTGGTGTTACACATTGAAATGGGCTACAGAATATTTGTATATATTTGTATTAAATTTGTCATTAAATCTGTGTACATTAAACCTTTTATTCGGGTTTTGAGCCAAATTTATAGGTCGGATTACAGTTTAGTACTGGAGTTTTCAATTTTTCGTTTGCGTTCGATATCGACTAGAAACCAAATTTTTGCGTATGTGATTTATTTCATTCAAGTGATACAAAATGTTTACTATTCATTCCTATTTCAATACCATTACGCATGTTCTAACTCAAACATGCCATCTATGATTATTTTTTTAGATGGTTGTGAATCGCAACATATTTTAATAGATAAATAATGTATAACAAATGTTTTATATATCACTATACTCGTGCTATCTATTAATTATTACCATGAATATAGAATATTTTAAGAAGATTTTTTTTTTAAATTAATGTTGGGTAGAAGAGTAAAACTTTTGGACTTTGATCAAAATTGGAAAATTTGTTTCAATGGCTACATATTTAAAATTTGAATACTGATTGATTTTTCAAAGACAGAAATTATTAAATTAGGTTATAATTTAAGGTGTTGAAACCAGACAAGCCAAATGACAACTAGTTTTGTTTATCGATTAAAAACAATGATATTCTTCTTGTTTTCCGTTGCCATCCTCTTTAATATTTAGCCAACCTTATCTTGAACTCTAATCGTCTCAAACTTCCACAACCCATACACATTTATAAACCAAATTTCATCATTTTCAATCTTATACAACCATAATATCTTGTTTGGTGTTTTACACTCTTTTTTTTACATCAGCATCAATTTTTATAACAGCTCTTACTTATGTCCACTTTCATTACAACAAAATTAATTAAACAAACACAATACTTTTATTTTGACTTTATAAACTGTGCAATTTGAGTTAAAAGTTTTTATTTTAAATGTCTCGACAGCAAATCTATTTAATTGGATTCATGATAAATGATCCTCTGAGGCGACAGAAAACTTTCATTGCTAACGTTTAGCACACTAGGGCATAGTTATTAATCTCTTCATTTTTTTTCCTGCTATTTGAATCTAAACTATATAATTATAAGTTCAGTAAAATGAGGATATTTTGCACCAATTTTCATATTTTTTTAAATTTTAACAAACACTATGACTTAAATGATTGAGATACAAATACACAGTTTAAATCATTAAATAGGTAATAATAAAAAAATGAAATTTTTAAAAGTTGTGGATTTTTTTTTTTAAACTTACATTTTTAAATAACCAGAGTTTGGTGCAAAGTTGTATGTGATTTATGTGATTAGGTTGTATGTGTTAGGTTACTTTGCACCATTGACAAAAGTGTATTAGAATAACAAATATTTAATTATGGTGCAAAGAATACCACTATAATTGCCATTTTAATGATATAAAAATATTGTGTTTGAAACCAAAATGTAAAAAACTAAATAAAGATAACTAACATGTGTGTAATATGTAACTAATATATATGCATTTTACTAATTATTTTTCTAGCACTTTATTTTGTTTATAATTACTTAGGCATATTATGAAAGAAAATTATGGAACCTACTAATATAAAATAATAATTTAAACCCTATGTATTTTTGTTAGGAGCAAGATAGATTAAAAAAAATTGAGATTCAATAAAAGGTTTAAGAATTAGATATGTTAAAAATTATCATAATTTTTGGTACAGTTTTACCCTATTAAGTGCAAAGTATCCTTATTTTAAGGTACGTCAATAAAAACTGTGAGCAGCATTTAAAAGTTTAGTTTTTATTTCATTTCTTTCCTCCCCTCATATAGGTTTTTTTTGTAGCCTATGCCAATCGTTGAAACTATCACCTGCAGATAGCATTAATTCATCAGTTCAACTATGAATAGGTAAGTAATTATTAAATATATTTGAAGTTTTATGGATCTTGAAGAAAATATCTAGAATCGTGTGTATTTTTGGTGTTTGTCAGTCAGTGGGTCTCAGAAGGTTGTAAATTGAATTTTTCTCTTACCATTAAAAATTGTTTCTGTCTAAAAATGAACAAAATAATAAAATCAACTGTAAAAAATAAAAAAAAATACTAAAATGTATGAAATAGCTAAATAAAAAATGAAATATAATCATTTTTTTTTTTTAGTCTGTAGCATCCAACATTATTGATTTATAATAAATATTATAATTATTATTATATTTTATATTATATAATTATTATTATATTTTATATTATATAATTATTATTATATTTTATAATAAATCTTTATATTAAATGGCATAAGTTCAAAAAAGAGTGTTTTAGTGCTTTTATTGTATTTTGAAATCAGTTTTATTTTTTTATAAAATTTTTGTTTATTCCATAATTTTTGATGGAACGTAATTTCTTCCTGTGGTCACGTAATTTATACAGAGTCCATTTGTAACTCAAAATAATTGTTTGTTACCGTTACGTTATGACGATTTGTTTTGTATAATTTTTTTGGTTTTTAATAATCTCTGAAAAAATTTCGATAAAATGTACGTGAAATCATCTCTAAAATAAAAAAAAAAAAAGAAAACTGTCATTAATACCGACTTATAATTTACAAGTAATCTATGAACATATATAAAAAACATCCCACTGTCGACCACAGAACTTCTTTATTTAATATCGGTTAAAAATTAAAATTGATTGAAAAAAAAATTCACCCGAATAAGTCATCATTATATATTTCATTAGTCATTGAACTTTTAAAAAAATTTTTACTGAACGTCGAAAAATATTTTTTTTAGGTAAATATAAAAAAATCTGCTGATAAAACGTGTGCCTAACAATATAAATCAAATACGATATAATCGATAGTTTTACAACGGAAAAAATCCATATGATATTATTTTAAAATTACTTCAATACAGTTACTCTCCAGGCAAAGTTTACGCCTAAAAACTTAATAATCAATGAAAATAATTGATATTATGTCATCTTCTAAAAAAAACGTCTGGACGGAATTATTAATTTTTCTATTTTGTTTTACCCTCATCTGTGCAATGGAATTACAAAAACCACCCAATCGTTATACTCTAGGCGAGTAATTTTATTTTATTATTTATGTATTTTTTAGAATCAAAAACATTTAAGCGATGGGACTAGTATCTAAAATTACTGAAATATAAGCACACAGTCCTAAGTCACTGGTTTAAGACATTTGTGATTAGAAAAATTGTTTTTTTTTAAGTAGGTATGCATTTCCGAAGAGGGATATTGCTAAGATATGTTTCTTTAAAAAGTAAAATGGGAAATTAAAAATGTTTCTTCCTTTACGGATTTACAAATTTTTCATAGAACATTCTTACTATTATTGTTGTAAAACTAATAAGCGATAATGATATAACATAACAATTGGTCGGTGTTCTTATTTTACTACGCATTGGGCAAAAAAAAAAAAAAAGAAATAACTGTATGTTACTCAATAAAACTTTTATCGAAAAATAGGTAAAAGAGGAAATATTTAAACATTTCTTTCGTAGAAATGAACGTCACTTAGTTTCTACACAAATCACTGCAGTTTCTAAGGATTTTAAAGTTAGCATATCCACGATATATCTCGTATATTTGTTTTCAAAATTGTTAAAAAGAAAATCTTTTTTTGTTGAATTTTTTTTATAAATCATGAAAAGGGTTTTTATTGGTTATTATATTTTATTGTTTGTTAATTGTATTTTAGACGTACAGAAATGTTATGGTGAGTTTTATTTATTAATGACTACAATATAACTCAATAAATTACGTAGTTAAATTATTTTTCAATCAAAACGTTTTTGACTAACATCAACAATAATAATAAAATCATTGGTTTTATTTCAATGGTTATACTCTCTATCTTTAATTTTAAATTATTTTATCAGCTAAAATGGAACTTTATTTTGGTATGTTATTTTTAATTTATTAACATATATAGTAAAGATATCCTCTGTTGTTTCTTACAACCTTTATTGAAAAAACCAATAATACCAATCATTTGGTTAGTAAATAATAATTTTTATGTAAATAGGTAAAAAGCCGGATGCTCTCAGATGTGTAAAAGAAATGATTCTTAGTTGGCGTAAGTAAAATAATCAGAAAAATATCACTTTCATTATAGTTTGTAATAGTTAACTCTGCAATTAAAATAAAAATTAACTGACTCATTTTTTGATAAGCATCTGGACATTTATTAGATGGTATATTTTGAGTTTAATTTCCTATTTTTGTAAAATGTAATGTGTAATATAACAGAAAATGCATCGGAAATAATATTCAGAAATAAATTATCTTAAACTATTATATTTAAACCTTGTACATTTTATAGAGTAGGGAATTTTTTTTAGTACTCAATATATTTGTAAATTCGCAAAAAATGTTACACATGAACTCTCCTAACTCTGGCAATTTTGATGTTTAAACGGATGTGGTTTTAGCTTTAACCACATTTATACATAGGCTTTACAGCGCCTGTAATAATTTTTATTTCAGAGAAATGTGAAAGGGATCTTCAGTGCTTCTGGAGTAAGACGTTTGCGGTTTCGGTTACCAGCCATTTTTCTATATTTTGCTGAACAGCGTCCCTTTCGGATATTTGCTCCAAAGCGACGTGGAAAGGAAATCCGGCAAAAAAACCCATCGATGTCCATGGATAGAACTTAATGACAAATATTTAATATACCCTTGAAAACTTCCCCTGATTGAAAAAACTATTTCCATGAAATATTATACCATCCAGTTATAACACAAATTACATAAGTTTTATCTAATCTGTGGTTATAATACGGCATTAACTCTGACTGTGCGTTTCCAGGAGGATCAGCTGCTATTTACTAATCACGATTTCGTAATATTGTTATTGTTTTTCTAGATGAGAATGATCAATACATTCGTAAGTTAATTACGTTTTTATACTGATTCTGACAAGTCGTATTATTTACCAAATGCATATGAACAGTTGGTATATATAGCTTCAGCTAGTTCGAAATTTCAAACTTCAGTTTAATTACAATTAGTATGATAATTGTAATGTAGCCGTCATATTTTTTAATTATTACATTCTATATTTTAATCTTCTATGCAGAATAAATACATATTAAAACTCAAAGCTATTAGCAGGATCACGATACTATTATAGTGTTCTGTAGTTATGATCTCACGAAGTATTAAAATATGACGTATAATATGATGAATCAAATATGACACTGTATGTTGAATGAACAATATATTGATGACCAAAATACATTTATAGTTATAATAATTTTGGGTTTAATTTATTTTCAGAATATGTAACGGAATATTATTTTAGTTTTAATGAAAAATTAATCGCAAGTATGAACATTGGAAATTTTGAATGTAAAATATTTTAGAAAACATGAATTCACCGACGGACTGCGTAAAAGTTGCAATATGTTATAATCTATCGTAGTAGACGCTCAGTTTATACTATCAGCTCATTAGTCGATTTTAACACGCTCCTGTGAAAATTACTTTTCAGTCACTCATTACCACTAACTATATTTGCTCTTCTCGTACAATTAAAATCGTTTTGATAGCAAAAATCTGGAAAATAATATATATTGTATATATTATAACAATATATATTGTTGTCCAGATTTTTTCTACCAAAACGATATTATCAGCAAACATCATACACGTATCATGGGAGTTTGCTTTGTATCACTTTTTTAACTTCATCCTTTACCACAGAAAACAAATGGGTTGACCCCTTGTGCACACCTACTCTACCATTGAAATCCTCTTTTAATTATCTACTTATTTCCTTGACGCATGTACATGATACATCACCATATCTTTCATCAGTTCTATGTACATTTTTGCACCCATTTCTTGAATAATTCATTCATAAGAATTATAAGGTGAATCACACAAATGGTTTTTTTGTCTATTTATTGTTAGATCATTAGTAGTATTAGGTCTTTTCCTTCTACTTTATTATCTTTGCCCTGCTCTCAACTATTTGGTTTTGGCCATCCTTGCCGTATACCTCTACTTGTCACGATCATAAAAATCTCTTATACGCACATAAACAACCCTCATATAACTTATTTCCAACCATATTTTATTAGGTCTCCCTTAACCTTTATATCCACTTACGTTAATTTTAATAACCACTTTAACTGCTGCAGATTCATCTCCTCTCATCACATGCACAATTCATCTTAGTTTATTTTCTCTTATTTATCCACTATTGATGCAATACCAATACTGCCTCTTATATATTTGTTTCTTATTCTATCTTCTCTTGTGACTTCACTCATCCATCTAAGAATTCTCATTTTTGCCACACTCGTATACTGTTCTATTTTCTAGTCAACCGCCCAACACTCCAAACCATACAACATGATTACTTACACCACAATCCTGTAAAACTTTCCTTTTAACTCTATTGGAATTATTTTATTTCAAAAAACACCTGAAGCTTCTCTCCATTTAATCCAACCACACGTATAATAATAATAATTTTATTCTGCAACGATACTTATTCCTATGTTTATTCCTATGTTTCAAATTTTTTATTTAACCCTACCCCTTATAAAAAAAAAATACTAAATATCTAAAGTATTAGGCTCTTTATATAACACTAGCTGATCCCGCGCACTTCGTTGCCCGTAAAAAATGATAATTCGTAAAAAAAAAAAATCGTGTTTGTTCGAGTACTTATGGGTGTAATCGCTGCAGTAAGCGCGACTCGGCCAACCTGGTTCGCGGACAAAGTACCACCTCGGTAGGCCGTGTTCAAAAATTCGATTTGACGCAAGTTTTTGTACCTGGTCTGCCCGAACAACCGGTGGCAACCAATAATAATTAAGTACTAATTTCTACTATATAATTGTTTCTCCTATAACCAGTAACGACAATACTGCGTATCTATTATACACTATTACATCGAAAAAAGGTCCCCGGGTAAAGTACACTCTCCTTTATACACACAAATATTGTATATAGCGAACCCGGCGCGCTTTGCTGCGCAATTCAGAAATCTATATATATATAAATCAATGCCACTTTTTATGATTCAATAACTCTTAAACCGCTCAACCAATTATTTTCAATTGTTTTCCACATACATACTTATACACACTTATACACACTTACACACGTACACGTACACGTACACACACACACACACACACACACACACACACACACACACACACACAATTATATACTGAAGTTTAAAAATAAAGAAAATATTAAATAGACAGTAATTGTTATTTTTAATTCAGAACTTTATTTTCATTATTGCAATTTACATGAATATAATAAAACTTTGGTAGGGCTTAAATTTATTCAAATGGATAATATTGTGTGAACGAATCTACAAAAACTGCATGATGTTCCATAACTAAACGATTATTGATGTTTTCCATCAAACTGTAATTTTTTTTTCGACAAAAATTTTTTTTTCAAAATTTTTTTTTCAAAAAAACATTTTTTGTGCTATAAACCTTCCCGGACTTTCAACGAAGCTATTACAAAAGATTGCATGAAAATCGGTCAAGCGGTTTTCGAGATCATTGAGGACAAACATACATACATACATTCATTTTTATATATATAGATTACCGCTAATTTTCATAACTCTTCTGGTACATAAATAAAAAAGCGTATAAAACTCGTATAAATTGTTTGATGGTGTGTGTCACTATATTGGAAGGTTAAATTGGATTAGACGTTTTTTTTTATAATAGTATCTAATAAAAATTGCTTAAAACTACAACTGTACCGAGTGAACTTGTTTTTTTCCCATGAAAATTGGGCCGTAACAATAGAGTTGAATATTGGATTGTTTTTTTTTTAGATGCTATAATTATAAAGAGCAAACACAGATTAAAATCGTCGTAGTTGTTTAGAAATTAAATTTTAACATAATGAAAAAATTATTTTAAGAACTATATTTCCAATATTTTATATAACTGATCAAAAACTATCAAATACCACGGAGTGAATGCATTTCCTGTAAACTTTTCCAATAAATGGTCCGAAAATTTGGAAAAATGAATCCAAGTATAAAGAATATTAATTCAAAAAATGTGTTAACATTTCAAACTGTTCAGACAGTTATTAATGGAGGTGTTATTACAATAACTAAATTATTTAAGTAGGTATATATTTCCCAACTGTGAGTGATTTCATTGGAGTTATATTCAAAAGGACACGGTTTCATCAAAAAGTACTTTTTTTATACAATGCCAGAAAATTTTGGGCAAAGATTTTTGAAATTTTTTGATGCAGATGGCAAATTTTGTTATACAATAACATATTTAATTTTAAAATTACAAATGTTTGCGAGTTACGAATTTTTCTTCAAATATAAGTTACAGGTATAACCAATTTTCAATAATTTTTCAACTTTAAACACGTAAAAAAAAAAATTGTGTCCATGAATTTTTGAAATGTAGAGTAACATATTATTTACTACGAGTACTTATGTGTTGGCATCTTTGTATTACATTTTCAAAAATGTTTGTAGATAATTTTATATTTTATCTAACACAAATTTTTAGAAAAATAGAAATTTTCGAACATTTCAAAGTTCTATTCTCAGATAAAAATTTTATATCAGACCTGTAACAAAAAAATTTTAATATACTTTATAATTTTCAGCTTATTACATACATTTTTTTTGGATTTAATTACCGAAAAATTTAATAGATTATGTCAAAAATACGTTTGCTGTAATTTTTAATGTTTTTTCCTTAGTTTTTTATTGAAACTTGAAATTTTTTAACGCTTAAATCTATAATCCCGCAAAGTACTGTTTGGAAAAGTAGAGCTACCAAAAACCGGGTATGAGTGTTAAGATTGGAGAATTATTCAAGAAGTAATATCATAGTTTAATAGTGATAAAAACACACATCATTTGAAAACAATTCTTTGTTACACTTAGAATCTAAAAAAAAAAAAATATAAAAAGTGACTTTCTAGAACAAAAAATCTTTTATTTTTGATGTCGTTGGTATTTGTGGTACTTATTGGGATCAGAGCACTCCTTTTTTCCAAAAAAATGTTTCTATAAAAAAACAATAATACAATCATTTTTCTGTTTAGAACCTAAATTTTATAAAGTCATGTCTATAGCTTTTTTAATTCTATGAAAATATTAGTAACTAAAATAATGATATTTAGTGATAATACATTTTTTTTGTTTTTTATATTAACAGATTCAATAAAGAATCCCGAACATTTTTGCCGGGAAAAAAGTTTGTACATTTGTAAAAATTACTTTAAATTTTCTGCATTTATACAAAAAAAAAAAAAAAAAATTAATAAATTAAGTTATATTCTATAAAATATTAATAATTTAAATGAAGTATAAATATTTCTGTATTGAATAGGAACTTAACTATATCTTGTTGTTCGTAATTGATAGTATATATATATATTGTATTTCACTTATTTTAAAGGGGAAAAGTCACTAAAAAATTTAAATGTTTGGAAAATCACAATTTAAGGATTTTTTAATATTTTACCGGGAAGTTATAATATACAATTTTTTTGATTTTTATAACTTTTTTTTTAAAAAACATTCCAATTTTTTGGTGAAAGGTGTTTTTGCTTTGAATTAAAATATTAATGATTTTTTACCGATTTTAACATGATTACCATTTTTTTTTTTTTTTTTAATGACATTCATATTAAATTCATAATATGCTGTTATTTTTTTCTTATAGTTTTTATCCGTACATAGATTTTGTTGCCACAGAATATCAATCCGTGATGTTTAGATTACAGATATTTCTTAGTGTGCAGTCTATCAAATAAAGTTCCTGATTTCTAAAAAATAATTCAGTAATTTCATAAACTCTACATTTTGTTTCCATTGTTTATGGATTTACTGCATTTAATTCAAAAGTTACTTTATAATTTAATCGATTATTTAATGGTTGAGAGTGGTTTTTACTGAATTTCTTCTTCGTAAAAAAAGACGCTTAATTGAGGAATTAATTATTAATTAACCTCGTCTTAAAAAAAAATTTGGATCTACTACAATTTAACTGGGCAGTAAAAAAATCTTATGTCATGTTTATGTTTATATACTCGTAAAATAGTTAAAACTAAATATTTTACTAACCATACTATAACGGTTGAATTTAATAATGGTTTGAAACAATCTATATTCAGTTCCAAAGTGTAGACGTAAGTAGAACAAACAATTAAAAGTTGACTAAAATAATTTTATGTATGAATTATATTAAATTTAAAATGTAGAGTTAAAAATTTTGGTATCAGTCGCGTGGATAGTTTGACGGAGTAGCGACTTTGCTAATAGCGGGTCACTACTTGTTTGGAAATTGTGGTTCAAACGTATTTATATCTGAAAGCAATGATCATTGCCTTCGACAAACAGTTCTGAGAAGGGTCAGTTATCTAGTATACGTCTTGGTAAAAATAAATTTAACAATAAAAATGGTCTGAAAACTCCAAAAG
Organism: Hormaphis cornu; assembly: GCA_017140985.1. Lineage (NCBI taxonomy): Eukaryota > Metazoa > Arthropoda > Insecta > Hemiptera > Hormaphididae > Hormaphis > Hormaphis cornu. Next base: position 39,314,512 of record CM029357.1, on the reverse strand, counting down.
TCGTATCTATCTACCGATTTTAATGGTACCTATAGGGTTCAATTCAATCGGACAAATACTTGCCACTCCAGCAAGCTTTTTTAATATAAATTTGTATGTTTTCGGAATATTACTTGCAAAATGTATAAAATTCAAAACATTTTACGGAATAAGATATAATTTTAAGCAAAAATCTTTACTTTATGTGGTATTCAAAGTTAATGTCGGAGCACTCTTTCTACACAAAACGTCATTAAAAATTTGAAAATTTCAAATTTTTGCAGTAAAATTACTGATTTGTTTTTGTTTTTTTGGCATTCTTCAAAAAGTATGCAAAGTTTAAAAAATTTAGGACCAAAATATCACTGCAGTTAATGGAACTATCAGAATAGTTACCAATTGATTTTGATAATTAGAGCTTTATTTATCACAAATATTTAAGAATTTCACACTTTTTGCCGTAAAATTCTTCGACATTTCTAATTAGTTTTTGGTTTTTGAGGTATAACTGCAAAAGGAGTCAAAATTACAAAAAAAGTTTCAATTAAAGTACCAACGGAGTTCATATACCTATCAGTAAAGATACTGATTTTAAAAACCTGAGCATTCCTTCTATCCGGAAAGAAAAAAACATTATTGTAAAAAAAATACATACTTCGTTGCGCTTAGAATCTAAAAATACAACAATTACATTAATTATTCAGAGTCAAAAGTTTTTAATCTTGGGTCAAAAAGTTCTACATCTATCATTTTTTTAAATGTTTTGAAAGAACTGTGTAAAAGTTTATTTAAATTTACAATTAAATGTCCATGATATTATATTGCACCAATAATAATATTGTTTTTTTAATGTTTTTACTGTATAGTTCATTTGTTAAGTTTTACAGGTAAATTTAATTTTGTATTTTCGCGTATTATACTTGGGATGTGAAAAATGTGAAGAAAAGTGTATAAATCGTCATGTAGTGACCTCTAAGTGTTCCCTCTTGTTTGTTTTTTCATAAACTTTTTATAATTTAATTAATTTTACCTAACCTTAATTCAATCCATTAGGATATTATTATCGCTGATGGACTTGGTATAACACATTATTTGTTCTTAGATGAATCGATGTATGCTGCCCAACATGCATTATACAAACATAGTACGTATGGTATTGAATTGAAACTACTATTATGGTAGTAGTATGATATTGACACGTTTTGTCAATTAGTATTTTGTACCCTCATATCTCAAATTATTATCTGTATATTACATGATAAATTATGCTTAATGAGTAGGGCTCGGATTTATATGTAAATACATATTTTTACTGTGACTTGATAAATTAATTTAGGTAAGTGATAAATTCGTTTCAAGGGATTTCCATTGTAATGAACTATATTTTATTTTACATATTTTTACATATTTTGTCATAAGTACATATTTTTACATATTTCTCAATAATTCCATTTTTCCCTACATATTTCGACGATTTCCCATGTTTCAAAAAGTACGTAATCAAAATAATACCAATTATTGAACTAATCGACCGTAATTTACGGTCTTAATTTACTCATTAATAATGAGTATGTGTTATCTTTCCTAAATTATGATTGACCTATTCAGTGGCGTTTGTATGTAGTGACAAAAAACAGTTAGTTTTATTTGAATAAATATAATATAGGGTCTGCATAAAAGTTATCAACTGTCAACGTAATCATTGAAAAATGATATCTTAGGAAATATATTATTGCTTTAGTAGGTATAAGAATGCTTTTCTTTTATTAACCAGAACGTTTAAAGGTTGTAGCATAAAAATGAATTAATTTATTTTACAATATTTTTCAACGTTCTAAACACTGCGAGAATCGTATGATGTCATAACGACATTTTTCATTTCTGTGATCAATATTCCGTTTAGAAGAAGGAATTGCTCTTCATCATTTTATTCTTAAAAAAAAAAAGTACACGAATTAAAAAAAAAAGCATTCAGTAAGTCCTAAGAAAGGAAAAGCTATAGGTAGTGTATTTTATGGAAGGAAGAAAAGAAATTGTGTATACAGTTAATGAAATATTATGAATTCTAAGAACGGAGCGAAAGGGTGTTATTTCTCAAAAATGAGAGAATAAAATAGAGTAAGGATCTAGGTTTTTACTTGGTAAACAGTACTACGCCTTGGAGTGGGTCTCTTTTATGGGAAAATTGATGTTTCAGGCGTTGTATTTCACAATTAGATATTATTAAATATTTGAAAGCAATTAAAAATAACTTTCTAGGTCAAAAAAAATAGTTAGTCAAATTGGTTATGTTATACGTCTTGGGAAAAGATCAAATATAACTAAAATAATTTTAGAAATTGATTTTTCTAGCGTATATACTACCTAAAATAGGTCTATTTTAGATTCAAATTTATAGCATAAAATTAACATTTATTTGTTGAACAAAATACGCAAAAACTATCAATAATTTAATACTTCTTCTCTTTTAAATATAAATTAGGTGTTAAAAATTAATGTTAGTATTGTGTGTTAAAATTTTAATTAATGTGAACACTGCTAAATGAGCGATTATTATAGTTCTTTCTTGTTGCTAAAATAAATAAAGTCACCCACTCCAAATCACTACGCCATATAAATTTTGAACTGACTTAAAATTTACTCCTTTTTAGTTAAGAATATATTGTTTTTACAATTAAGATTTTTTTCGGTGTAAGTTTTTTGAGTAGAAGAAGTGATCTAATTGCAAAATGCCAAATTATTATTACTTCAAAGCGATTTCTTGACTTAAATAGTTTTTTAGTTTGGCGCTGAAGTTCTTGGGGAGAAAGTGGTGGTTCAGAATTTGAATATGATGAGCTTGAGCGATTTCTTTTTTTTTGTGACGTCCAGTAGTTGTTTGACGTGGAGCTCAGTGTTGAATTACTGTTAGTTAGGTATTTGTTTTTCGTGCTTATTGACCTGAGTCATAGTGGCAGATTTGTTTTTGTTTATCATTGTTGTTGTTACGACTATCACTTAAACGTATAGTGATTAAAATAATTCAACCGTCAAGCGACGGCCTTTATATAAGGGACAACACTCGGAGCATTGAGTGGCTGATCAACGTTATTTATTTAATGATACGACTAATTATAATAAATTATAAAAACAAACGGACATTTTATGCACATTTGCGAATGCGTGTAATTATAAAATATATGCAACAAGAAAATAAACTCGTTAGTAAGTAATTACGTAAGTAATATCGACTTGACGAGACACGAGAGCAAACACGCATGTGCCTCCGTCGGCTTCCAGTGTGGAACTAATATTTCTTAAGTTTTTAACTATTTTTTGAAAATCTTTAAATTTTTAAAATTCTTTAGTTTTAGCAGCTATGTAATTTTTTTTTAACAATTAAATTTGTATGATGATAAGTATATAATTATTTAATTTTGTCATGTATCAAATCATTTAGAATTTAGTATTCTGTACCTATTCATTGGATATTAAAATAATTAATTATAGTTATTTGAAAAAAATTAAAAAAATTATGTTTAATTAGTTTTGAGAACAAAACGTATCATTACGAGTACTTACCATTGTTTTGTTGTAAAATAAACAATTTTACCACTCGGTTCAAAAATGACAAAACTATTTTCAAATAGTAACGAATCATATCACATTTAAATAATGAGAGTAAATAAATAAAGAAAAAAATAAAATATTCTTAAATAATAAGTAATGTAAATAAGCGTTTGTTAAATAGAAAGTTATAATGTAAATTTAAAAAACATTTGTGAATATATACTTTAATTTTTTAGGGCTTACTAAGACAGGTAAGTTGACGTTTAAATTGAAATATTACGGTAAATTTTTATTGGTTGTAAGTTATGTGAATTTTAAATAAGCAGTAATTTATCCCATATTATTCTAATACCAAACACCTCAACTGTGTAGTAAAACAATTTTGTAATACTACTATAAAGTAAATAGTTGAAATTACGAGAAAATAATTTAAAAATAATTGGTATAACACATACAAAATTTTAGACGAGACTGTATTAGGTAAGTTAAAATAAAATTTGACATTTTACAATGTATGAATTTCGGCTATATAATAACATAGAGGTATACAATAAGCAATTTATTTGTTAATTTTTTAAAAATAATATTGATTTACATACTTATACTTTAATGCGATTATTGGCAAGACATTTCTATACTAATGATAAGCATAATTCAAATTATTAAAATCTAAAAACTCTCTCTATTACTATTAATGGGATATTTATGATTATTTATTTTTAGACTGTAGTACACCAGGTAGGTAAATTGTTATTTAAATTAAGGATTTTCTATTAATAAATCATTGTTGGTGGAACAAAAGATGATTTTCAAAATGCCATAATCTAAATCTTTAAAAATAAAAATAAATGCCTCAATCTCATAATATTTATATTAGTCTAAAAATACCCAAAAATTACTTGGTTTTAATATTTTTGTTCAGAGTATGTTATTCAAAATGGTAAGTCGTTATCTAAATTAGATTTTACTGTTAAAAATCAATAACAATGGGCATTAGATATGTGCTAAAATTTAAAAGGTGATAATAGGTTGGCACAGGCTGTAGGATTCTTATTAAAGTATTGAAATATTTGTAATTCATCAGTTACTGCACAAAAATGATGAATTGGAACTTTAACATTCCATATTATGCTTGCAATGTGTATCTTTAATTTGCATTAGTACTAAGGTAACCATTTTAAGACACCAAAAGAGTACTACTCTCGCCAACCCAATGAATTACAGCCCTATCTAATACACTTAAATACTAATAAAGTAATTTCTCCTCTATGTGCGTACGTATTTTATAATAATAACTTACCTCTGTAACAATCTGAATTCAATTTAAACTTGATTTGAATTGAAATTCGTAAGTAAAAGAATTTTGTTGGTAGAAAATAAAACAACACTCGTTTTGAATATGGTAAATATGGCGCTTGACGTTTCGGCAACCTGGAGCACTATATGGGTCGCGGTGTCTTGGCACCTTTCTTGGACTGGTTTTTCTTGACAGGTGTGGGGTAGGTGAACTAGATGAATTTTTGCATGCCCAAAAGGGTTTTATAAAACCGGTTTCGTGGTGGGAGTAAAAGTTTGCCGAAGTGGAAAAGCGTGTGGTCAATTGCGCTACGCGTGTGTGCCAGATGTTTAGTAGGGTTTTTGACGATGTCCAAGTGAGATTTAATTCATTAGTTGTGATGATTCTTTGTGCTCCAGATTGCATACCATACATCTATTGTCAAAATATATTGTACACATGTAAATATTTTAGTGTGTATACCAACACGTTTGTGTATAATAAGATGATAATTATTTTGGGATAGATTACAACAAATAAAAATTTAATACCTCATTAGGTTCCAGACGATTTTGTATCGGGGTGCCTCACAGCACGTGTAAAAATGGTAAAGTAAAACATGATAGCGATTTGCTTTGTAGTAGACCGTTTATCTATACAAATTGAGCCGTAACAATACAATATATTACTAAAGGTTTCAATTAAGCACTCTATTTAAAAAGAGTGAATACATTTAAATTTTCAAACTATTATTACAAAAAAATTATATTAAAGCTAATTCAAAAAAAACTCAACTAGAAATATAAAATTTCACGGAGTAATTGAAAGTTTTATGTTTGGAATTCCTCTAAATGGTCAGTCCATATATAAAGAATATTTATTCTATGTTCGTTTCTTACACTAATTATGAGTTAAATAACATTTATTTTTATATTAAAATTTCAGGCGTATGTTCTAAGCCTAAAAATATGCCTAATAGTAATATAAACCAAGAAAAAGATAGTAAGTATACTAAATACGCATATATTTTTACCATAAATGTGAACAAAGAACTTAAAAGTGATAAGTCTATTGGTAGATTTGTTGTAATTAATTGAAAATTTTATCAAACAATATTAATAAAAAAATTTAATTTTTGAAGAATTCATGAATTTATTACCATTGTAAACAATGATAAAACTGGACTGATAATAGATTTTACATTCAGATATTATGATTTTAAAATTTATTTACAGATTTTTGAAAAACTTTTATTTTTTTCTTGTGCATATTATTCAGATATTTATAAATTTTTCTTGATTTAAAGAATTTCAATTGTAGTATATTTTTGTATTAATCTTCGGCAATATTATTTTGAGTAACACGGAGAGAGCATATATTTTGACTAATTTATATAATTTGGTTTTCAAAAAATTAAGCATTGCGTGCGCTACATTTGAATCTTTTTTTTAGATTCTGCGCACTGAAGAATGTATATTGATTTTGTAAATGATTATTGTTAATTCTTTCTATCTTTGTTCTTGTCATCATCATTTCAGTTAGCTCTGTTATTTCGATCTACCGATAGATACCTTAAAATAATAAGGCATCAGGTATTCTACTCAAAAAGATATTTTATTTTATTCTATATCATTTTATTTATGAATAGTACCTACAAAAAGAAAAAGTCAAAGAGTCTACCAAAAATGCTATAAATTTTTTTAAAATGTTTATACACGTTGTAAGGATGGATAAAATTAACATGGCATAGGAACCTAGAATGAAAATTTGTGGGTTATTTACTGAAATTTGAAATTTCATATACAATATTTTCACAGTTAATTATTTCAATAAACCGTTCAATTATTAAAAAAAAAAAAAAAAAAACTCTTGTAACAAGAATATCTCGTAATTTATATATTTTTCTATTAGTGGTTAGTAAATTTTGATTGCTGACGTACAAAATATTAATTTTTAAATAGTTTTAAACTATTTAATTTTTAACACTTAAACATGAATACATAAAATTACCTATTATCAATTTTGTTGTTTTTTACTTTAAAATATCACTACCCGATGTATTATCATTCTTTTAGGTTTGATGTTGATATTTTGGTAAATTCCAAAAAAGGAAAGAAAGAAAGGGAGTTAATTTTAGATGGGGTATACAATGAAGTGTATTTCTTATTTGAGTAGGTAAAAAAAAATACTTAACCAAACAAAAAATCAATTATTGTCTTTGTTTTTAGAGACTAATAACTCCATTATTGAGATTTGCATTGATTAAAATTATGTTCACCTTTTTTATGTTTAAAAGTATTATAAAAAGTAATATAAAAATTTAAAAGTATATTGCAAGATTTTTTTCACAAATACACGTTATTTTTATACTACAAACCTTTACCTAAATTCCTATTTTAGATTTTTATTTTTAAAATTTTTTTTTGCTGATGCAACCTATTACCAAACTCGCTCAAAATGGTTTTATTCTTAGCAATGATTTATCAGATAGTAAATAATAGGTTTAAACCACAACGTCCATATCATTGACTTGCCAAAAGAAATGGCGCACTCTAAATTGTAGTTACTACTTACTCCAACTTACATCTTACTTGCACTTAAATTTAATCTAATTTGTTTTCTTTCTTAAAATTTTCTGCAGTTCTTTTTTTTCTACATATTTTTTAAAAATGTTTAAGAATAAAGGTATTTGATTCGAATAAATGAATTTTGATCAAACTCATTTTATTAGTGCAACTCGTTTAATCTTTAACTTAGTTAATAAAAACGTTTCTACTTTTGTTATAGACTTTCGTGACGATTACCTTCGACACATTCAGGAAAATATTCAAGTGAAAGGTATGTGTGAAGAGAATAAGCTTAAATAGTTTTTATGAAATTAATAGTGGCTTAAATAATTATATTGTTGTTCACTATGAAATTGATATTAAAAATTTTAAAAGATAAATATTTTTTTGTGATGGAATAATGATTTCTTAAATAAAGTCGAAGCATTGGTATACAAAATTCCCAGTAATAACAATGACAAAACCATTAATCGCTCTGGATTTTAAATACCTACCTATTGTTCAATCATTAAATACCTATAAATGGGACTCTATTTTTAAGAATTTAGATATTAATGATTCCTGCACGTCTCGCTTTTTCTCTTATTTCAATCATTATATTTATATTTTTGTTCCTAAAGTTATTAAAACAAATTCAAAATTCCCTTCTTGGTACAGTTATTATTTGAAATATTTAATTATTTATATAAAAAAAAAAGGTACATAAATTATTTAAACGTTTTTAAAACCCTAGTGACTGTAATTTTTTCAGTGAATTACGTTGTAAAATTAAAATTGAATCCTCATCGTAATTAACTTGTACCCAAAATGAATTCGTTCTTAAATCAAAGGGTTTTAAGAATTTGGTACAATTTAGAAAAAACGAAAACTTTATTCCACAATCAATGTGTCATAATAATATTTCTGTTAGTACTGTTCAATTTATTGCTAATATTTTTGGAAAATTTTTAGTTCCTTTTATGGACCAGTTTACCCTACACAAACACCGAAAACCCCGATCTTCTTAAAAAACGTTGTTGATTTAAATGTTATTGAATTGTCTATCTGTGTCTATCTGTGAGGTTATTGACGGCCTTGAAACTTTTTGAAACCAAAATGCTTTTATGTTCCAGAGGGCATTCCACCAATTATTTTACGTAATTGTTGTTACTGCTTAGTAACACCTATTTATTAACTATTTAATTTATTTCTAAAATCTAGCACTTTTCCATGTTGTCGAAATCAAATTTTATACAACCAATATTTAAATTTGGTAACAGTTCAAATTTTGAAAATTATAGGCCTATTTTGATTCTATCTACGATTCTTAAAGTTTTTGAAAGTCTACAAGCTCCTAAATTAACACTTTATTCAAGCATATTTTTTTAATGAACAACATGGTTTTTATCTGTGTAAATCTACAGTTTCACATTTAGTTTCTTTTCATTCTTTTCTACTTATTACTATTGAATCCGATTTACAAATTGATGCTGTTTATACCGATTTTAAAAAGACTTTTGATAGTTTCAATTATATTTTTCTCTTAAATAAATTAAATCATATTGGAGTTTCTGATCCTTTTCTATCTTGGATAAATTCTTATCTCACATCTGGTACACAAATCGTTAAAATCCATTATTCTTTTCCTTCTCCAATATCGTTAACTTCTGGTGTTCAACAAGGTGAGCATTTATCTCCATCGGTTTTTAATATATTTGTAAATGATGACACTCAGTGCTTTCCATCCTGTAAATTTCTTCTTCTTGCAGACGACTTAAACATTTTTATTATTATAATTGATATTTCTGATTCTGTTGATCTCCAACAATGTTTAGATAATTTTTATGAATGGTGTTTACAAAATGATCTTTCAATTAATATCTATGAATATTATGTTATTTTGTTTTCCCGTTTACGTTTTCTTATATATTTTCTTACTTAATTAATTATATTCTCTTTTTTTTTTTGTTTCGGGGATTAAAGCTTTTGGTGTAATATTTTCTTCAGATTTATCTTTTGTTAGTTATTTTGATTTTATTTGCCATAAAGCCATGAAAATTCTTGGTATTGTTAATCTTACTACCTCATGGTTTACAAATATTTACACGTTTAATACACTTTATTTCTCATTAATACGTTCAGTTCTAGAATATTCTTTTTTTTTGATTATTGATTGATTGATTATTTTTTTTTTATTGATTGGTTTCCTCACCAAGTAGCATCTATTGATCGTATTGACAAATTTCAAAATAAATACTTTAATTTTGTTTCTTATCAAAGTGGTGTTAATTCAATTTATTTAAAATCTTATTCTTATAGGCGTATTGAATTTGATATAACATTTATTTTATTTGTTTTTAATTTGGTAAATGGTCACATAGATGCTTCGGAGTTACTTTCAAATTTATCCTTTTCAATTCCTTCCTTTACTTAAAATTTTCGTTAGTCTTAAGAAATACATTTCACGCTACAAATTATAGTTACGCTTCCCCTATTGATCGCGCTTGTCATAGTATTATTAATATTAAAGATTTAGATATTTTTTTGACTCAATTTCTACTCTGATTAATAAAGTGCATAATTAGCATGTATTTACACTTATTGTGATCTATTATTTTTTATTCTTTTTGTATTTTGTCTATACTATTATGCCCATGAGGCGTGAAAATTCAAAATTAATAAAACAATTAATTGTATTTGTAAAAATAACATTAAAACAAACATTAAAAAAAAAAAAAAAAAAAAAAAAACTGTAGTGGCACCACTGATACCGATTCTTAAAATTTCATTTCAAGGTTATAACAATTTAATTTTTCAACATTTCGCAATTAAGTTTGATGTCATTGAAATATTTTTTATGCAGTAAAATCAAATGAATAAAAATGTTATGTACATCACCGTTTTTCTTATTGTGGGAATAAAAAACTTTTAGTAAGGTACAATCTAAATTTAGTTACTAAACGTTTTAGTGCTATAGAATTTTTCAATTGAATGAACTCTCTACCCGTTAAAGTATTTACAGAATAAAAAAACATCATCAAAAAATAATACATTTTTGCTGCGTTCAGAATATAAAAGAAGCGCTCCTACCGCCCTATACTGTAATATAGTGAAAATTTATTTAGAAGCAACATTTAAAAATATTTTTAAAATTTAAAGGAGCTCTTTTACTAATCCCCATGCTTATCCTCCCTATTTTTAGCACTGTTTTCAAGCATAAAAATTTTTTTTATTTAGTTGGTAAAAATTGTTTTAATTTTTAACTTTTAAAAATTGAACAGAAGACCAGATGTCACCATGGGAACATTGTAAATATATTACGAAAAACCCTTTAAGTAATCCGGCTGATATAGGCTATATAACAGATCCTGATGATCTCTTTGAGCTGAATAATGTTCCATAATACTTAATATGAAATTTGCACAAAAAATACGCACATTTTATGTTTTATAGAAAATTGTAAAAATTTTGTTTAAGTAATTTACATTTTTCCCAGTATTTTTAGTTCAAAAATTAAAGTATGAATTGAATAATTATTTTGTACTGTTTAATTTTAATGTATGTGATAATTATAAATTTTACAAATCAGATAAAATATATACAGATGTTGAAAATGGTTATTTTTTTTTTTTTTTTGTAATTGTTTTCATTATTTTTTAATTAAAATGTGTTTATGTAGGTACTTTTGTTCGTATTAAAAACATTAAAATAATTTTAATAAAATACATTTTACCCATAAATCTATTTTTCTAGAAAAAATTCACCTATAATTAATATTTGGTTGGTCGATACCACATTTCTAGTCCTTTTGCTCGTGATTCGTGTCTTTTTCTCTTTCTTGACCGTTAATTAGAAACGTGAATTTTCTTGCCTCAGTAGTCAGTAACCACCGTTTTTCCCGTTTTTTTTTTTAATGTTCTATAGATCTGCGTTTGTAGTTTATCCTAAATTCAGGTTAAGTAGGTAATATTAATATATTTAATTATTCTAAATAGTTGAAATACAACTGACGAACTCCCTGCAACAACGAGATGAGCCACATATTTATAGAAATTGACTTTTTATTTTATAAAAAAATTATACAAGTCTGAAACTGTTTTGATGCAAAAACTAGAAAAATCCCATCCTTGATTACCAACAAAACTATTTTAATATTTTGAATATACTGGAATTAAAATGTTTTAAGTCCCTGGCCAGAACAATTGCAAAAAGTGACATTGTTTGGGAGAAAAAGTGGGTTTGAATTTCAGAATTTTTAAAATAAAACATTTTCATAAGATGATTGGTGTGTATTTATAAAAAGTATAATCTTCCCTTCTTTTCCTATAAAATAAATTTGTTTTTAGTAAAAATCAGTATATTTTTAAGTCAGAGCACCATAATATCTAAAACTAACAATAAAGCATTCCATGAATAATATGTGAAATATGTACATTCATTCGATCAACTTCTAGAACAATCTTTTGTAAATCAAGTTAACTTTTCAACACGTATAATATTTCCGAAAAATTCATAGAAATTAAAAAAAAATTCTACAAAATGCGTTACAATGAAGTTAATACGTTTAAATTGATATTATATAATAAAGTGTAATAATTTGTAAATAAGTAACAACAATTTAATTTCAATATTTTTTAGCTACCATATTTTAATATAGTTTACCTTTTACCTTTAACGTTTAAAATCCTTGGTGCTTGATGTTCAAATTGTCATTTAAAAAATGTAATGCTGATATTTTTCCCAACTTGATTTTTTTTTTACTTAAGCGCTAAACCTAAGTATTTCGATTCTGTTTAAATTTTCAACTCGATAAGTAACTTTAAATAAATTAAAATAAAAAAAAAAAGGAAATACGAGTACAATTGTGGTTAAATTTTATTTTTTAAAACATAGTTAATAAAATATAGAAAAATAAATATTTTGTAGATTTTAGTACATATAGTTGGTAGGTATAAAAATAGTATAAGAATAGCGAGAGGAAATAATTTTGTTCGTAGAAATTCGTTTAAATTATTGTACTATACATACAAATATATTTACCAATACGCATGGATAGACGATGAAACAAAAGCAACAGTAACAAACCGAACATGGTAGGATGCTTCTCGCAGTTTCGATTACTCGCCGGTTAAAAAAGAATAAAATACCATACGGATCTTTAATTAATAAGGAAACTAACAATTTCTCTGGCATGAAGTTTCATAAACACATGAGAGCTGAAGAATTTGATGTTTTCTTGAACCCGAACGACTGCTGCCGATGATTAAGAAATAAGAAATGTGAGCGATTTTGTAAAAAGAGCTAAGGTATGTTTACAAAATTAAATTGAAAAACAATATAATAATAATTAATAATGAAAGTATCAAATAAAAAAATATAATGACAAAAAATCGTTTCAATTAAACGCTAAGTACTACCTTGGCTATGCTCTGGATGTAAAAATACTAAAACGAAAATATATATTGCCCATATGTCACAAAATATGGATCGTTCATTTCTATAAAGTAGCTTAATATTGTATTTATTCACTAACATAATTTTTTTTTTCGCGTGGTGAATGTCGATTTTTCAAAAGAAATTATAGTATAGCTAAATATCTGACCAATAAATTAGTGGAAATCAAATAATATACTTGTTGTTCTAGTATTTTTTATTATAAATAAATATCCTCAAAGTACGCTTTTGGTATTTTTAGTTTTTTTTTTTACAAAATACCGTTTTTTACATTAAGTAACGTCATTTTAAATATTAATTAGCAGTATTAAACGATAATACGTTTTTTAAAAATATAAATTTATTCTTTCAAGAATTTATTAAAATGTTTAACCTATAACTCAAACACGTCATACCTAAATGATTATTTTTTTAGATGTTCATTATTGTAATGTTGCACGCAAAACCAATAAAAAAAAAAATGTTTTATAGTAGATATTAATGATTGTATTTTAATTTTCAAATTAAACTCTGTTATGGTTTTAAAATCAAAATTAAAATTGAAAATCATTCGGTTTTTGGTAACAATAAATTAAATCATTCGACCCAATAGCTTAATTTTTTCATTTTAATCATACATTGATTTTTAAAATTTATAATTAATAATTAGATTAAAAAGTTATGATTTAATTCTAAGATACAAAAACTAACGAGTTCAAATCTTAAACCTAAAATGTAAATATATATATATATATATATATATATATATATATATATATTGATATATAACTAAACATTTATTTTTACAGTTATGGTTTAGTTTTTGAAAATACAAATTTTAAGCATAAAATAATTTTAGATTCAGACCGTCAGCGAAGAATTTTTTGGTTTTAAAATAATAATTTTTTTTATTCACTTTAAACCACTCTAAGGATATAAGAAATGCTCCGATGTTTACGTTCAATACCTCTAAGGAATGGTCTTTCATTTGAACTCTTATTGTACTTTGAAGGGTATTAAATTTAGAACCAAAAAACTAGGTCAAATTTGCCCAAAAACGTTAAAAAAACGGATAACGTGTTTTTTGACATAATCGATTTAGTTTTTTGACCATAACATCCAAAAAATTTATGGAACTAGTTGAACCTATAACTTAATAATTTAATACATTAAATACAGATTTTTTCCAAGTTTCAAGTACTTTCAAAAACCGTTGAGCTAAGTATAGAACTATACTATATAACAATAAAATAACTATTACTATAAAACAAGTGCTGAAAAACGGTGTAATTTGGATGTAACAATGAAATTACGTGCACAATTGTATAATTTATACTAAAACCGCATTAACTTCTCAAATAATGGTCCAAATTGCTTGAAATTTTCTCACGTTAGTCAAATCAATAATCATAATACGCGCAATAGTTTTTTCGGAATTTTTGAACCATTTTTACTGTTAAATTTGTTTTTACCAGGACGTATACAACAGGGGTGGCCAACTTTATTAGGTTTGTGATCGACCTCTGAGTGTTTCTAGGTTGTCGCGATCGACCAAAAAAAAAAAGGTTGTATATAGTATATAAACAAACAAACCAAAAATGTATTATATGGAACTAGACTACTTTTATTACTTTTTGTTTACAATACAATATTTACACCTATTTGATTAATTATTATATGTTATTTAACTTATTACTACAATAACTATAATTCTACTTTTATTATTAATACTATTATTATGTTTATTTAATAGTTCAATGGGATGTTTGCGCTTGTATTTGATTTGATAATTTTACTAATTCTGGGGTGTATGATGACAAAGATAATCTCAAGCTATCTTCAAAATGCATATCAGTCAAACCTTTTTGGTACTTACTTTTAGTTGAAGTAAATACGAAAAGGCCGATTCACATAAATATGTCGATCTAAAGCAGGAATATATTGGCTCAGCGTATCGTCTTAAATTGGGAAATTCTTCCTTGCTTACCAAGTACTAAAAGTTATTTTCTGACGATCTAACTTTTAAGTAGACGTTGCATCGCATATTGATCATTTCATCCTCGAGAGATATTTCGTCAATTTGAAACAAATGCGATACTACGAATAACTAATCGTAGCATAATTGAATGTAAGACTAAAATGTGTTTCAACTTAAAACGCAATGCTATTAATAATAGTATCTAATATTAACAGAATAAGATAAAATGAATTTATACTAGGTATATATATATTTATTATATTTATTGTTACTGTTATTGCGGTATGATTTATCTGGTACGATTTATCAATTTATATGAACGCAATAAAGACCATTAATAGGAATTAATGCGGGATATCCATCAGATTACGTGGTACGTACAACGTACCTATACGATAGTAACTTGATGATATTAGTGTATAATATCATTTTTCATAGTAATTTATTTTATTTTAATCTATCTAAATTTTATATTGGTGAAATGTATAAAGATATACAAATTTACAAAAAAAAAAAATTAAATATTTTATTTGTTTTCTGAAAAAAAAATGCAAAAGGGAGTTGCGATCGACTCAAATTCATCTCGCAATTGACCTGTTGGCCACCCCTGGTATACAAAACTAGACAACTGAGCTTGCTCAGAATCGTTTTTCGGATGGTGTAGATTTATCATTGCTTTTAGATTTTTAAGAATTCGTTTGAACCACAATTTCTAAACAAGTTGCCCACTCAAATTGTAGCCGTTACTCCCTCAAACTAATCACGAAATCTAGAGTGATCCTGGCTTTTTTTATTTTCAACTTTTTCTAAAATATTTAAATATAATACGCTATCCCCAATAAAATGGGGGTAACTGAGTTTCATGATTTTTTTGAGATAACAGAAACAAAATTTCAGTCGTAATTTCTTCTGCCATTTTAAATTTTTATTCCAAGTGTTTTTTATTATATCATATGTATGTTGTTAGGAACTAAAACAAAATGGTTATCTGTTAGTAACTCCGTTACAAAAAATACTTTTTGAGTGATGTCTGTGTTTATAATGCATTAACTTAAGTTAGGTCTTTATTCCAGGGATATTATTTCTACTATAAAATAGTTACTCAAGTTAAGTATTTATAAAATGATTTTATTAGAAGGTGGTAACTCAAGTTAAATATTTTTCCTCAGAAAAATATTTTTACCAAAAAGTAATAGTTTAAGTTAAGTATCTCTCGAAGACCAACCATTTTTTGTATAAAAAAATCAACTACGTAATACCGAGAGTATTTATAAAGTTTTTATAAATTACTATGTAAAAACAAATATGTTCTAAATGAAAAAAGAAGTATCTTTAGTTACGACCACTATGAGGTAAAATTCTAATATAGCATGGACGTAACTAAAAATATTTATTTTTTCGTTGGGAACTTTATATTTATAACCCCTTTTGATGTATCGGCATATTGCCCTTTTTGTGGAAAATAAAGAAAAATATGCGCTATCTGGTTGTTTAATAATCTGATAACCGTCAAAAAGATGGTTGATTCTTTGGGGGTGTAAATATATAAACAAATTATTTAAAAGGTACAATTGGTGAAGTATAAAGTCGATGTAGTAATAAAATACTTGATACACGTCTTTGTTGAAATAAAACCCAGCATAAAACTTTGCCTCTTATCCGTTAAATATATATTTTAATTTTATAGTTTTTGTATCATCGCTCGAATTTTGCCAGACGTATTTAAGAGCTCTCCTACTAAACGTAATGGCCATTATATGGTAAAGAATATAGAATAGGAACACCCTAAATTTTTTTCTCTACAGTATTTCGTTTACTATTATTTTTTCCGATTTGTTTATTAGTAAGGATTTAAATACTAAATAAGTAAAATATGGTTTATGTTATATTTTACAGGGCTTGGTTATTATAAGAATTTTTCGATTTTTTTTTTATGATCTTAAAAACTTAGCTTTCATCGTAAAAATCCATTTTAGACAATCTTGAGTTAAAAATTTTATTTTTATTTTTCCATTGTTTGCATTTTCTTTAACTTTATTATAGAATTGAGTGCATATTTGGGTACTTTTGTCGGAACTAATTAATAATAGCGTGACAAAAATTTATCGTTTTTACTATGATGATTTTTTTTCTTTTTTCTGCAATACAATTTGTGAGCTGAGGGAACGTCTAATTTTAAAATGCCATAACATTAAAAACTACGGAGGGTGGACTTAGATGGTATTTTATACATTTTACTTGAAATCAATATTTGTTATCTATTATACGGTAATCAGGTGACTTTGATCTTTACAATGAATACCATTTAAATGATTAGGCGTTGGTTTCAAAATAAATTGTATTTAAAACATTTTTTGAGTTTTTGGCCAAAAACGATGAAAACCACTAAAACACCAATTTGATTTTTTTATTCTTTTTGGGTGGATGAAATAATTAGATTAATTTGCTTCATGTTCCAAAAAAAAAAAAAGAGAATTTAATTCAAATTATACTTAAATTAAAACTATTTTTAAATTTTGCATAGTTGATACACCCAAATTTTTGACTATGAAGCCCGGTAGCATGGCAAGTATTAGTCTGATGGGATTGAAACCAAAAACATTATATGTTTGTTAGTTGTTTTAAATTGAAAAAATGGAAATAATTTGTATTATTACTCATTTTCGCGTTTTTTATTTTAAAACCTTTCGTAACTAACAAATAAAATAAGGAAAACTTCGGCCTTGTCATACACTGCCTTATATGTTAGGTAGATGTATCCAATTTTTTTTTTCGTTAACACAAAATCAGGAAGTCATTATATCTTATAAATGGTCAGCAAATTCTCAATTTCTTATATATTTAAAAAAGAAATTGATTTGTATTTCAATGAATACATTAAAGATTAAGATCAATTAGACAACTTTTATATCAGTAATTATTACAATATATGTGTTAACTGTGCGTAAGTTTATTGAATTAACAGAGATTAGAGAGAGAGAGAAGAATTAACATATTGGCTTGTTTTTCTTATAATGCAGTGTTTAATTAGAAAATTTCACTCTTAATTCCTTTCAGACATTCAATATTTTCGAATCTTCACATTAAAAAGTGAATTTGACATACATTTTTTTCACACCTTTTATTTTTACCTTAAATTCATAATTTTTAAACGTCTATTATGTTAAAATAAATGTTTTAATAATGTTTAATTATATTTTATAAAAACAACACACATATATATATAAGTGTTTTAAAAAACGTTTCAACATTTGACCTAATACAAAATTACTGAATACAAAATTATTTACTAAACAAATGCTGCATAATGTTTGCAATTATATAAAATTATTAAAGATCTTTTAAAAACCCAAAATTGATTTTGAAAATCATATTGTATTATATCTACGCATTTTGAAAATGTATCATAATTTTGAGAATACTGAAAGTATTTCTGAAAGTTTTCAACAAATCGTAACAATGTAAGTCGGTTATTTTTTCGTTTGTTATATTATGTTAAAATTTAAATTTTAGTATTGAGTAATTTACAAAATTGTTTTGTAATTGACAAGGCTTTATAACAGTGAACAAGTTATGACTTACAAATGTTTTTCAACCATAGAATGATTTTTTTTGATTTTAAGTTTTACACAATTTTTAGACCATGGTACATAACATTTACACAAAAACCAAAACACTTCGTAACATTTTAAATGCTCTATGACTAGTCCAAATCTAGAAACTAATAAATAAATTAAATGAAATATTTTGTCCTAAATTTTACCGTTTAACCATTTTATATTTTACAGTTTTTTTACCGTACCGGGTAAAATAAATTAAATTTTTTTAAAAGCAAATTCTCATAATATTATGCAAACAACAAAAGAGGTTAAATATTTAAGCATTAGGAGAATTTAAAACAAAAAAATATGATATGGTGTCTGTAAGAAAAAAATTAAACTCACATCAGGACGAAGCTAATATAATATGTGTTAGTTATGCACTCAGAATCCAACAAAAGAAGTATAACAAAAAAATATTTCAATTATTTTAAATTGGGTTAAATTTATTTGTAAATCTTACCTATTTATTTTTAGCAATATTATCGTGTTAAAATTATTTAGATTCATGAAAATTGTATTTTATAAATGTAGGGTTGATATCGCTGGAATCTTAAGTTTAATATTAACCACGATTAATTTTTATTTTCATAAGTATTTTTTAAAAAAAATTATTTTATTTACAAAGTGAACACTTAGTATGCAACAGTGACCATTTAACGCTTTTTCGTTAAACGTCTACACCCGGCCGGACATCGATTGCGCGTAATGTTCTGGAGTTACTGGTGTATTTAAGAATGATTTAAGGGGGATTTAAACATTTTTTTTTTTTAACTCATAGGTTTATTCAAAATTTTACCGAAAATACAGAACATTTAAATAAGTAATATTGTGTTTGGAGTGGAATTTGTACCCTATATATAATTTTTATTTCTCCTGTTCCAGCACTATTGGTGTTAGACCTTTGTGGGTTTTTGTTACTTCCTCACATTAAAAGCTTAACCACATTTCATAAAAGCTTTAATCTTCAAGATATCTCTGACCAATTTTATCTTGTCGTTCTTGGAACGAAGCGTCTTATTCGGCTTGCACCCGGGTATAACACGTTATATTTAGAGTGATAATTTTTTTTTATAGTCAGAAATAATATTTTGAACTATGGTATTTATATTCGCGGTTCTGTCCAACGCGGAGAGCATTATTACACTAATAACTTAAAAACAACCCAGGCGTCTGTTTTCCCCAAACAAATTGTTCTACCCTTTAGAGATACTGCCAACAATTTTCGGTCGTGGTATTTGGACCATCCGTGGGCTATACCGTCCATGTTTGATTGATATTTGTCATCAGGGATTTGAGGGATTTTTGTTAGTTAAGTGATTTCGACGTTTTTCTTTAGGTACCCAATGCATAAAAATGGGTCAAACACATAATTTTGTGTTCCACTCTATTCGTGTGTAACGCTTGTTTAAAATAACACTCCTATTTTTCCGTTGTGTTATTTCCATAATATGTTTTTCTTATAATGTGTGAGAAAGAAAAACTATCTTCTCCCTTACCACTCTTAGGGTATTTACTTTTAGTTTTCGTACTAACAGACACCTGGTTTTAATTTTAAGACTCCACCAAGAATGAATTAATGTGGGACAAATTTATGATTTACAAATATAAATTTAATTTTTCTTAGATCATTTAAAAAATGCCCGGGTTTCTAATCAAAATAAAAATATAAATTATAATTTGAACAATTATATAATAACAATAAAAAGCCAAATACTGTATACTCAGCAATTTCGAAATGAAATATTTTTGTCGAACTTAAATTCGACAAAAAAAAAAAAAAGAAATGCTTATCTCTTAAGAACCATCTTGTGAATAATGACTCACTAAGTACCTACCTTAATGATTTCAAACAAATATGGCCATAAGTCGACAAATATTTTGTCAGCGCGTAAACTCAAAGATTTGATAGTAAAACATGCGCCCGACGATGTAAATCAAATAACTGAAAGATATAAAATCATTATTTTTCCATTTAAATAATATTTCATGCTTAAAACTTACTTTAATCGTTATAAAACGGGCAAAGTATCAAAGTATACGCAAAATTATAAGGCTACCATTCAAATTAATTAGAATTATTATGACTTTCCTTAAGAAAAATATCTTAACCATAATACTGATCCTTTATTATTATTTTACACTCATAAGAGCGATGGAACTAAACCAACCCAAACCTCTTCGTAGGCATTTAGGTAAGCTATATTATTATTATCATTGTATTTACTATTCTCTTATTTTTATCATATTTATCACATGAACAAAGAAACTTAGAGATTATTGAATTTCTTCAATGATTTTGCAATGATGTCTTTTTTTATATTACATCTTTTCGAGTAGGAGAATTCTCTTCAGTCTCATCGAGCGCTGACTTATATTTCAGAGGATGCACACATTATAAAAAAGAAAAAAAACTGCCTTATGATTATTTTATGACTTTACATTATTTAAATTATTCTAGATGTAAAATCTATACTAATTAATTAACTATGAACTTGTATGAAAGGTTCAGGTCTGTCTTGGCACTCCTGTCAGCAAGTCCATTTTTGATCTTAATTAAATATTATAAAATCTCTAAAAATTGATAATTTTCTCTAGATTCTACTCAATTTAAAAATCTAGAAACCAAAAATGATAAAGTAAAAGTGTGTTGATAAACTCATTGAAATACAATGTTAATCAATAAACAAACAAATATTCAACTAGGCAAGTTGTTTTCATTACCAATATATTTTACTATCCAAAACTGATTTTGTATTAAAAATAACTGAGTAGTATTGAAATCCTTAAAATTTACTAGTTTCATGATCTGTTGTGAACATTTATCGATGTTCACAACATTTTAATGTACTTATCAAGAAAGGTCAATAGTGCCAGAACAATACTGGTTTCTCCGTTCTGCTAAAGCAATTCATGGAGATTTGTTTTAATACCTTGGAATTCCAAAAAAAAAAAAAAACGCTGCAAACAATTACAATTTATATTTTACTTTAATATTCTATAATGTTTAATGAATATAATCAACAGAAAATATTTATGTACCATACATTGTGTCTTCTGATAGTGAGAAAGTTTTTGGCGTAAGAAAAATAATCGGAATACGCATTAAAAATATTTTAATAAACTTTCAACCGTTTATTTTACAATATGAATGGATAATATTTTCAAAATGGTTTACTTTAAAAAAATCTTTTAGGCAAAATAATTATTTAAAGTCAAATAAATAAAAAAAAAAGAAAGGAAGAATAGAAGGGTAGTAAAATTAAGAATGTAAGGAAAGAAATGGAGTAGATTTTCAGAGAGAAAGGAAAAATTATGATCGGTGAAAACCAAAAGTATTTTCAAGATTTCCTAAACTTCAATCGAAAATATTAAGAAGATTTTGTTTAGAAATCTTTTTACAAATTATAAAATAAATCAAATGACTAGCCAAAAACTAGATAATAAAGTACGTCTGTTTTTCATATAAATAATATGTAGCAGAATTAAAGTGTGTTATTATTATGTATATTTAAGAAATGTTTATATACTTATAAATCTTCTGATTTTAAATGTTCTCATAAATTATCTAAATAATGCTGCATATTATATTTTTTCATTCGTCTATTATATTTTAGATGAAATGAGATGTTACGGTAAGGACCGTTTTATATTATCTGCAATATAACTCAATAAATTCCATAATATAATATTATTTTTCTTCTGATTTCTATCATATAGTTTTTCAACAATTTCAAACAATTATAAAACAGTTATGAATTTCTTGCAATTTTCAACTTTGTGCTTTAATTATTTACTATTATCAATATACAAGTATCGCATAGACACAATAAATGAAATACCTAATAACATAATAAATATAATTATATGAAAATTATATTTAGATTCAAAACGCATCCAATAATTTAATTTTAAAATAAGTTTTCTTAGTTAAAATTTTATGAATCCATTTGAATATTATATTTAGATTCACGGAAATGTTTTAAAAGAAATTTAGTTGAATTTAATTGTTTGCATGATTTGAATAAATAACAATGAAGTTATTATCAATCGATCTCATGCACCCGTGTACTTGGTTTAAAATACAAGTTGGAGCACATAGTAAAATTTTATATAACGTCAAAAAACATTTTTATTTATAAAAAAATTTTACAAAGGGATCCCAAAAACTATTAAAAACATTCACCTATTAATTTTTGCATAGTAAACATAATTTATAGCAGGTTATTTAGAATTAAAATGTTGAAAATCCGAATCTATTCTTAATTCTACACTATCACGAAGTGAATGGATTACTTTATGTTAACATTAGTTAGATTATCAAATCAAAAAAATAACTTAATGCAAAAAATATTCAACTAAATGATAAAAACAAATTTATGCAACAAAGAGAAATTCAATTAGTTCTTTACAGACATAAGTTGTAAGAAATGTATTACATTTATTATTTCTTATTTTTGATAAATCTATATAGTGAGAAAAAAACAATGTATTGTAAGGTGATTTTGGAAAAAAATGTATTAGTCATTTTTTATCCATGAAATATGATTCATCAAACCTAAAATGGAACAAACAAAATATATGATTTTCTTCTCCTTTCATTGTAAATTATTTAAGCTGAAGATATGTTTTTGACTCAGTATCAGCATTTTATTTTGATTTAAGCGTAGTTCATTTACTTTCATGACTAGGTATAAATAGTTAATAATACTGATATATTTTTGAAAGTTTGTAAACATAAAAAACTGGGTGATTTTTTGTTAAAGAATTGTGTCAAAATAATAAGTTACGACTTTCAATTTTTCAACCGATTTATGCAGCTTTCTCAAAGATAATATTATTTTTATTTTATCATCAGATAAAATGGAAGATTTCTTTGGTACGTAGTTGTTTTAGTATATTGTAAAATAGATCCATTAAAAACCCTAAATAATTGTCAAAATGCAACATTTTTTGTTGATAAAAACCAAAATAATTAAAATATACTTTTTTTTGTTATGTATGTTTTATTAATAAATAATATTAAATTTTATGTATAAATAGGTTTAAGACCGGATGCACTTAGATGTATTAAACATTTGATTTTACATTGGCGTAAGTGTTTTAATTCTGAACTATCTGAACGATAAAAACATCAAATTGTTAACGATATAGTAAAAATCTGTTTTCCGGAGATTTATAATTGATTCTACTTTTTAAGTTTAAAATCCAATTTCACGGTTTTGAAAATGTATTCTAATCTATTTTATTCTATAAGTATAAACTATAAACGTATTGCGGTTAAAAAAAGTCCAATAAAAGTGTTTATGATTAAAAAAAATTTAAATTAAAATTTTATCAAACAACATTTACAATAACCAAAATGTTAAAACACTTCAAAACACCTAAAACCCACGCAATTTGTTCTCGATGATTATAATGTAATAAAATATATTTAATCATACAATGAATTTATTATAATGTGTGTATTATTCTAATTGTTTTTGTTTTAAAGGTAAGAGTGACGGTTATTTGGGTAAGTGCAGGTGATTTTATTACTTTTTGTAATGATACTGACAATTTGTACTATTTACCTAATAACTAAAATTTGTAAACTTTATAAACTATACATTGGTTCAATTAAAACTCGTACATTTTAATATTTTATCTAGTTGGTCAATTGACTGACTGACTGAATGATTCAAAATTTTTAAACAGAATTCGGTGATAGCTATAAGATATAAAATCATAAAAAGCATAAGCAGAAACAAGTTTATATTTTGAATTTCGAGTGTTGCGAAGAACGAATTGGTTTTAATATGATGTGTGTTATTTTATTACATTTTTTTTATCACAATGTAACGACGATAACTTCTTTTTAGTTTTGTTCTAGTTTTAGTAAAATTCTAAGAGTAGCACATTTAATTACTACATGTTATTTTATATTTTTCAATAAGTTATCTCGGTGTTAGTTTTAAAATTATTTTTGCATAATTTTAAAATTAAGATTCTTAACAACTGTGAAATTTGAAAACTGTTTTTACTCTGTTAAATTTTAACACCTAAGTAAAGATTTATAATAAATCATATTGTTACTGCAAAATTTTTCTATGTAAACTGAGTGCAATCAAAATCGTTATTTTTGTAAGCAATTTAAAATTTCTCACAATTATAATATACAATTTCCAATTAAACCTTTCAAAATAATGACCCACAGCATCAAACTACTCACGTGATCTAGAATGGTTTTCGGCTTTCTTGATATTTAAATTTTCATGGACTCTTTCTAACTTTAAAAACGACATATAATAGAAACGACAACTGATGAAATACTATTATTATATAAAATACGTATAAAGTTTTTTTCAATTAAATTTGTTTTTAGAATATATAACAGATTACTCCAATAGTTTCTTTAATAACTTAAACACAGGTATAGTCCTACATTTAAAACTATAAATGTAATTTATAAATAAAATACTTGAATGCGTCAATGAACTACGTATATATAAATTGCATAGAAATCATGTCATTTAGTGTTTTTATAATTCAGTGACTTTATAGATGTATTGATAAGTAATTTGTTTTTGTAACACTTTCATTTTTGTTAATGTTTATAGATGATATAGTTAACACAGAAACATTTTGTAAAGGGAAAGGTTTGTACAATTTTATAATACTTTTTAATTTTAAGTTCAGTATTATAAATTTTTTAAAAAAAAAAATTAAATTGTAAATTAACAATAAAATATAATTAGGTCTACAACAATTTTCATGACAACAATCTATCTATTTGGCTGTAATATTGTGTAAAATACATTATAGTTCTTCTTTGCTTCGTTAATATTTTTAGCAAAATTAAATTTCATTCAATAACGACAAAATGTTATGTTTTTGTTTCAGTTTGTATATAAAATTGTTAAAATTTAATATTATGGTATTAGCTATAATGAAGTGATACAAACTTATAATATTTTAAAACATTTTATATTTAGATAAAGATTGTCGAAGTAAGTCTGACTGTGATCAAAAGAACAAAAATAATATTACAATTAACATAGATATTAAAATTTAAAGCAGATAGTAAAACACTTTTCGAGTTAAGGAGATAAATTGATGGGGTAATGACTTTGATTTCACTTTGGATCCTCGCTTTGGAAGGTTAAGTTAGAAGTAGAAAATGTATCCTATAAGAATTTTTAAATAACTATCAAAAATAACGGTTCTGATTAGATCATAGTTTACTGTAAAAGTTTACTCTGTTTGTTACAATTTTAAAAATTGTACGACTGTAAGGAAGAATTAGTAAAACAATATGACTGATTTCAAAAAAATTCAATTTTTAGTGAATCAACAATTATATAGTATTTGTAAAGTTTAAACCTTTTACCAAAATAATACAACAACGACTAATAATTATGAAAAATAAATAGTAATTAATAAATTACTATAAATTATATAAAATATTTATTTTTAGAATCACTTAAAATTATAATAAAGTTGTATGATTGGTACTCTTATGTAAAAAGCAATAATGTAAACAATTACTCTTAAAAATCGTCAAATAGTTATGAGAATTATTTGAGAAATTATGAGGGTTTGAGTTTTAACTTCCCTGTTATACGTAATATTATCTTTACAACATGGTTGACTGTCAGTCAATTTAGATGATTTTTCATCAAATATTTTGGGCAGTTTCACATTTGATTTTCAATAACTTTCCGTTGTTTTCAAAAATTAATAAAGAAAGCGTCGGTATCAATGTTGGTGGCGTGGGTAGTTTGACGGGGTAGCGACTACGCTTTGGGTGGGTCAGTAGTTTAGAAGTTGTGTTTTAAACGCATAATTTAATTTCTAAAAGCAACGATAAATCATTGCTTTCGAAAATACGATTATGAGCGAGCTCAGTTGTCTAGTATACGTGGTGGTAAAAACAATACTTTAACAACTAAAACTTTTATCAATTCTGTATCGTTCCTATTTTAGTATTATGTAAGGTCCAATCTTTATTTTGGATGTTATGATAAAAAAAATCTAAAACGATGTGGAAAAAACACGTTTCTCGTAATTATTTGTTCCCCCCGTAAAAAAATACACGGTCGTCCGGAATGACGAGTTTTACCACAAAATAACAACGTAAAATTGCCTATAAACCAAAATTGTTTAAACCAATTTTCTAAATTTTTCAACCACATATGTAAAACTATCTTGTTTAGATTGTATTAAAGTTTCGAGACTTAAACGAAAAAACTAGTTGTTTTATGAAACAATTACTGATAAAAATTCAAAAATTTAAAAGTTCTATAACTTCCTTAAAAATTATCAAAAATGATTGAAAACTAAGCAGTTAACTCCTTAAAACTTTTTTAATAACACATAAATTTTAAGTCAAACGGAGCAGTTTTGGGAATTTGATTGTTTCCGTTTTTTCCCCAGAACTTAAAAATTATCAAAAATATTAAAAATGTTTCAAATAAAGTACCATATCAGATCAATTATCTATCTTTTGAGGTATCATTCGTTAAAATTGGAGCACTTTTTCTACTAGAAAAAGTAATCACAAAAATAAAAATAAAAGTTTAAATAGACGTGTAAAAAACACGATTCCCGTAATTATTTGTCCCTCCCATAAGAATTACACTTTTGAAAATTTCAAAGTTCCATTTTTCCGCAAAAATTATCGAAATTAACTGAAATTTCAGCGGAACACTCATAAATGACATAAATAAATTTCAAGTCGATCGGAGCAATTCAAAAAAATTGGTTCGTTTTATTTTCCTCAGAACATCGAAAATAATCAACATTTTAAAAAAACGCTTAAAATAAAGTACCATCTTTGATCCATTATCTATATTTTAAGGTATCATACGTTAAAGTTGGCGCAGTTGTTCTGCTAGAACTTCTGATCACTGAAAAAAATAAAAATAAAAAAAACATCATTGTGAAACCAATACTTTTTTCGCTGACGCTCAGAATCTGTAAATGATATAAAATATTTTACTTTAGGTAACACTTTTTCTTCTACAAAATTTGTTTTCTATGAATTAATATTAAGATTATAAAAATCTCTTTAATTTCTATTAAGATTCATTGCAAGAACTTATCTTCAGAATTTTTAAATCCAATGTTAATATTTTGTTTGAATAACAATTTAAATGTTTGGATTCAGAAAACTAAAAAACAATTATTTTACTACAAAAATCTCCAAAGATTCCAAGTATATACAATTTATATAAAGACTCAAAAATTAAGAAAATTATTTAAATCTCTTCACAACCTGCAAATATTTGTTCCAAAATATTAATTGCTTTGTGCGATTAATTTAATCGTTTGTAAAGTCTTCACGGGAATATTACATATTTTTACCAAAAAATACTCCAATCTATCAATATTTTTGTGTTATATTGATATCATAATCAAAGATTAACGCAAAACTATAGTTCATTTAGAACACGGGAATTAGGCTAAATATAAATTCTTAAATCGAATTGGGAATAAAATTAAAGTTTTGATTAAACTTTGAAACTTGATGCTGGACCGGGTTATCACAATAAAATTACACACTATTACGTATTTCATACTTTAACATTACCAACTAAATGAAAATAATATATTAGAATTCTTGCATTTTGTTAGATTTGTGTACAATTTCTTCTACAAAAAAATTTTATGATGTACAGTTCATTTTACAATATTTTCACACCAGAGTTTTTGAAACTATTTGGAGGTAAGTTAAACTTTGATTTATAATATATATCAGTTTTATTTTCGGATTGAAAAATCGTGAAGTAAAGTAATGAATAACTTATAAAATTGTCATGTTTTTTCCCTCGTTTATTTTTATACTATTTTTTTTTCCATTTTTAATAATTAAAATTGTAAAGTAATTTATTATTTTATTAATACTTGTTTTATTATACCTTATATTTTAATTGGGATTTTTTGTGGCTAATACAAAAAGAAACATCACTTTCTAAAATAATAAAATCAAAGAACATAATATTTCCATTTGAGGCATTCGCTAGTATAATTTTAGCTATACATACCAAAAGAGCATTTATGATTTTGTTTTACTGAAGTCGTAGATCTTTGAATATTATAACAACATTCTTATAATATAAATATTATTGAAATAAGGTCTTTGTTGGAACAGTCCAGTTAGAACAATCCTAGATACTGTTTATGATTTTTTTTTTTTTTTTTTAAGACAATATAATAGTATTCAAATTTTTTTTATTTTGGGGAAAGATTTTGAAATACTTAAATTGTTAAATTGTATTTTTTTGATGTAGCATTGTAAGTTATTTTTTTTCTGACATATCTGAATCATTCAAATAAACATTAATGAAACTGTTCTCTTAAAGTAATTGTAACCAAAATGATTGAACGTTACAAGAAATAATAATAAACATTATTACTGATTATACACATTCATTGTTCATAGATATACCGTTGTCTGCAGCTCGTTATGCATTATATGAAACAAGTACGTATGATATTCAATTATTATAAACATTAAATAGAATTATCAATTATTATCAAAACAAAATTAAATTTTTTATGAGTTTAACCACCCTTGTTACTTAACCACGTCAGTTATCTAACGTCGATTCATGTGTACTTAACCAGCATGTATAATTTTTTTTTGTATGACAAGACCACACACAATCAGTAGTTATTTGAATGTAAAATATTGATTATATTGTAGAATGAAAAATGTTTTTCGAAAACAATAAGCAATAAAATATCATTTAACACACAAACATAAACTATTCTCAAAACTATTATGAAGAAGCTATTAGAACTAGGTAGTCAAATAAATGTTTTTAAAAAAGTTATAAAACTAATGATAAAATTATATATTTAATTTCAGAGCTATATAACTATGGTAAGTTCATTTGTAATTTGAGTTTCAATACACATTTTTAACTGTTTATGTGCATTATGCAGTAAACTAAATGTAGAAAATAAAAATAAAACCACTAAACATTACTAACTTTATTATGAAGTAGGAGTTTTAAGGACTATGAAAATGATCAATAACTGATTTATTGTTGTTTAGGGGCTAGTATACAAAGTAAATAAAACATATTTTAAATCAATATTTCACAACTAATCAGTACTGATTTAATAAAATTTGATTTAAATAAAACATTTATTAAGACATTTCTAAATTTTTTGTTGCAATCAAATCACTGATACTAAAAATATAATCATTATATTCTTTGTACAAAAGTAAAAAATGTCAAAACAAATAATTTTCAATGTAATAATATACTTACGTATGTTTTTAAACTTTTAGGTTCTAGATCGCCAGGTATGTCTTTATGTAGTTTTACAAAAAAATGGTTACTGTAGATTCAAATTTTACTTACAAAACGCAACTATCATAATCGTTTTATTTAAAAAAATAAATAAGATATCCAATATGATTCATCACGTAACATTAATATTAACCCTTTCGGTCTCCTATGATCTAAGAACAACATCATAAAACCAGTTTAAAATTCAAAGTTAAAATTGTTTTGAAGACCACATTACAATGTTTCATGTTAGGCACAGTAAAAAAAAAAAAAAAAAAGTCGGGATCAGTGTAAGTAACGTGGGTAGTTTGTCGGAGTAGCGACTACGCTTGGGGCGGCCACTAGTTTAGAAGATGTGGTTTAAACGTATTATTTTATATCTAAAAGCAACGATAGATCATTGCCTTCGAAAATACGATTCTGAGCGAACTCAGTTTTTTAGCATACGTCGTGGTAAAACAAAAATTAACAATAGAAGCTTTTATCAAATCTGTATCATTTCAATTTAAATATTATGTAAAAGTTTCAGCTTGGTCCGATCTTTATTTTGGACGTTATGACCAAAAACATCTAAATCGATGTGTAAAAAACACATTCCCCGTAATTATTTTTTCCCCTATAAGAAATACACGGCCACACAAAATGACGAGTTATACGACAAAATAACAACGTGAAATCGGCTATAAACCAAAATTGTTTTATCCAATATACAAAATTTTTTATCTACATATGTAAAACTATCTTGTTTAGATTGAATTAAAGTTTCGAGATTTAAACGTAAAAACTAGATGTTTTATAGAACAATGAAACTCGTAAATGAGTAAAATTCAAAAATTTATAAGTTCTATCACTCCCTTAAAAATGATCAAAAACGATTGAAAACTAAGAAGTAAAGTCGTTAAACCCTTTTTAATGACACATATAAATTTCAAGTCAAACGGAGCAGGTTTGGGAGTTTGACCGTTTTAAATTTTTTCCTCAGAACTTAAAAAATAATCAAAAATTTTAAAAACGTTTCACATAAAGTACCATCTTGGATCAATAATTTATCTTTTGAGGTATTATTCGTTAAAATCGAAGCATTTTTTCTACTTGAAATGGTGATCGCAAAAAAAAAAACAAAAATCAAAATTGACGTGTAAAAAACGCGTTTTCCGTAATTATATGTCCGGCCCAAAGGAAATACACGACCGCCCGAAATAACAAAAATCAGAAAGTTCTATAACTCCCTCAAAAATGATCGAAATCGACTGAAATTTCAGCGCTACACTCATAAAACTTTTTTTTATGACATTTATAAATTTCAAGTCGAACGGAGCAATTTCAAAAATTAGGTCTTTTATTCTTTTCCTCAAAAAATTAATCAAAATTTCAAAAACGCTTCAAATAAAGTACCATCTTGGATCAATTATCTATCTTTTGAAATTTCAGGTATCATATGTTAAAGTTGAAGCATTTTTTCTACCAGAAATGTTTCCACAGAAAAAAAAACATCATTGTAAAAACAATTCACTTTTCGCTAATGCTCAGAATCTAAAAGAAAAGAACAAAAAAAAATTAAAACAATTAAAAAAATTAGAGAGGAAAAATAGAATGTTAAGTTTAAGAGAATAATGGAAGAACGGGGGTAAATTCAGGGTTGGGTGTAGTGTTGTTTGGTGTAGCAATTACGCTTTAGATTGTATCATTTCTTGGGATAGTCTAATCTTTGTGGTTCAAACTTATTATTTATTATCTGAAAGCAATGATAAATCAATGCATTATAAAAATGAATCTGAGAAACCTTGGTTAACTATCCGTCTTGGGAGTAAAACAAATTTAAGTGGATTTTCCAATTTTTTTGGTTTTTCGCACAACACTTAAAATATAATCAAAATATTAAAACACATTCCAAATAATATATCTATCTAAACCAAAATTCAAACTTTTTTGTTGCATCCAGCATGAAGATTAGAGCCTCCTGCTTCTTATAAAAGTGATTTCAAACATCGTAATTTCATGTTGTTTGCCGTAAAATTTTCTATTATCAGAAATGATATCGACTTGAAAACTTTGAATTGGATTCCCAAAGTTTACGCTAAGTTAGGTATTCCTAAATATTTTAGGTATTCCTAAAGGTCGAAAAAGTGTATCCAGAAAAAAAAAACCTTTAGAGATGCAAAATCAATACATACATCGCTACGCTCAGAATCTAAAAAAAAAATGTTTTTATGTACATTCTAGCTCTTTATGAGTTTTTTAACACATGGTTTAAAAAGGTTATATGGATAACTCAATACTTATTAATTTTATTTTAAAACTAATTGGTTACGTATAATTTAATTTCAAGAGACTAGTTTTCGAAGTAGTAAGTCTGTATTTCAGCTTAGATTTTATAACTTATTTGTAATAAACATACATATTATTAGGTATGTACTGTGTAAACACCAGTAGTTCACAAATATTAACATAAAATACAAATTTTAAATCTCTCTAGGTTCCAGAAGATTTTGTAAAGGCATACAATCTACAGGAATATGTGGTAAAGGTATGATAAAAATGAATAGTGAGTGTGGTATTAAGTATGTCACACTTAAGGGTTGGGGCATCTTGCTTTGGTTTTAGCACAGTAGTTCAATTTATTAAACTTTTGAGCAATTAATTGCTTAAAAGTTATGATTCTGAGTGATTTCCTACTTAGAAAGTTTTTATTTTATCAGACAAGAGAGAAGCAAATTTCTAAACATAATAGTATCAAATGACTACCATATTTAGAAAAAATTAAACATAATTTAAGGATGATAAAAACATAATTAGAAAAAATAACATAATTATTATTTATAAGGAACACCAAATTCTGTGCCATTCATAGTAGACAAAAAATTACGTTTCATATTATGATACTGCGGTTACTTGGTAATTTTTTCATAATAAAGGGTACCTATATGGTTTTACCTATTTATTAAGCTTAATTAATATTGACAATATTTTTTGAAAATTTCACGACGTTCAAAAACAAACTCAAACAACAAATTAACGAACGCAACGGTTTTGACACTTCCAAAACGTCAAGACATTTGAATTATATTGAAAAAAGGTAAATGAACTTTTGACGGTGAAAAACAAAGAATAAGATGAGATAATAATAATATACATAAGTTGAAGCAAAAATCTTACGAATATTTAATCATTTATCAAGTATAAAAAGGATTTATTTGAATATTTGTATAAGACTTGAATTTTAAATACTTACGAGTATTATTATACAAAACCTAAACGATTATGAAGATTTAAAATTCAATTTTTAAATAAAAATTAATGAAATAATTTGATGTTTTCGTAAAATATAAGTTTCAAATGTCCAAATAATAAGTGACAGTATTTTAACAATAATCGGAATCATTATTGCATCAAACACATATTGATCATTAAAGAAAACATTGTTGTAAAAATGTCAATAAACTAAAATGTATTAAAACTTTTTTTAATTGTACAGCTAGGAAAATTGATGTAAAGATTTTGACATTTTATATTAAATTTAATTGTTTTATAAAACAATACCATAGACTCTACGGCATAAAGAATGGTCAACCCTAAGAATAAAAATTACCTCTTAATGAGATAAATTCTTTAAAAATTGGTTCCAATAAAACAGATTAAGTATGAAATTCATGAAAATAAACAATTATATTATAGATAATATGATGTATAAAAATGAGTCATTTATAAATTTAAAATAAACTATTTACATTCATTTATTATTTTAGGTGCTGCACTTTCTAAATCTGAAAGAAAGTCATTTAGGCTCCAATTAGAGGAGGGTAATTTAAAATTCAAATTTATCATTTAATTCATACATTGTTACTAGAAATGATTGTAGTAGAAAATAAAATTATGTCAATTGTAGATTCTTAGTCGTAAATCACTTAAATTATTGATAACAATTAAATAAAATCAATCAATACATATTTAAATGTCTTTTTCAAATTTAATATTTGCTAATATATTTTGTGTTACAATTTTACGATTTTGGATTCATTATACCCTACAATATTATAACTTGTGTACAATTTTTACATATTTAATACGTACCATATTTGTTTTAGACATTCAAAACGATTACATTATACATATTAAAGACAACATAAAACTGACGAGTAAGTGCTTAGAGATATAGCTTAAAGGTATAAAGGCACGTTTTACAAAGTTAACAATGGAAAGATATTCACGTAACCAATAGTCAGAGGGAACCAGAAGAAATTATATTTTTTTAGTTGTTAGACAAACAGTTTTCAAATTAACCTCGATTCAACGTTTTGAGGTTCCTTAAGGATAAAATTGATAACTTATCGTAAATTGGTTGAATTTTAATTTTTTGTCGATCAAGTACGTGAAAAACAATTTTTTTAACCTATTTTACTATCATAATAGTAAGGTCAATTTCGGGTCATACGTTTATCGTATAATATTTCATAAATTTTTCCAAATTTGGCTCATCATTTACGAAAGTATTGTTTCTTTTTTGAGATCGACCGTTTTCTTTATCGTTCTGTTTTTTTTAGTCGGTACCGGGACAATAGAGATTTTGAATTTATAACTTCAAAATCTTCACTTTAGTAATATTTTTGTTATTTATTAATGGACAAAATATTGATCTTTTTTATATTAGTTTTATTGTAATATGTTTATTTATATAAATTGAACAAATTGAATAGATAATCAGAAATCGCCATTGGATTTTTGTAAATTTATCATACTTAATCCAATAATTAATCCAAATGACAA
>CM029357.1:39218649-39268792 GCA_017140985.1 Hormaphis cornu | reverse complement strand
TTTGGTCATCATGTAAAGCAATTAAGTTGGTTATTAATTTGGATACTTTTTTGAAGAGTTTTTTTCATTTGCAAATAAAAAAAAAAATAAAAGAACGCTTCAGTACTTATAGAATAAAAATATTAATTTTAAAAAAGATGAGACCATTCTAGGTCAAATTTTACGGGGTAGCCGATACGTTTATGGTGAGTCACTGTTTTGGGAGTTGTGGTTTACACGTATTTTTAATTACCTGATATCAATGATAAATATTTGCCTTCGAAATATCAATTCTGAGCGAGCTCAGTTATTTAGTAAATGTCCTAGTAAAAACCATGTCTAACAAAAAATATACTAAACAAATTATCAAAAAATTAAAAATACCTAGCTAAAACTTTTTCCAACCTTTGATAACGTATTTAATCAATTAAGTACATACAAAATTTGAAAACAACATGGAATGATGTTTATAACAATAGTATAAGTATAGCCATTCTGAAGCCAGTTTTTAAGATTTCGCTAATGTCATCGTTTTTGTCAAATACTACGTAAAATGGTCAAAGTATAAAAACTTCAAAAAATTTCGAAATTAAATAACAAATTTGTTTATTTCATATTCAAATAAAAATTTTAATACATTTTTCCATTTACAACTATTATTTAATATATTTTTCTTAAAATGAAAACATCACGTTATAAGAAAATCACTAAATATCTACTTAATGTAATTTGAAGCAGAAAAATTACTGAATATTTCTAAGTTGAGTAAATACAACTTTTGACTACATTTGTTTAGGCCTAAGATCATAAGAAATCATAAGAGTATAAAAAATTATTTAATTTAAACGTCATCTATACATGTGATTTACCTATTCAACTGTACGTGTTCAAATACTTATTTTGTTATTTTTAATACCTTAAGAATACAAATAGTCTTAAGTATTTAAAATATTTTTAGTTTTCTATATCTAGTATTTGTAATTTAAATTTCAAAATATAAATTATAATACTATTAATGTACTTAAAAGTTGGTTTCACGTTATCTGTTATATATTACAATAATATTGATTTTTTTGGTGTGAAACTTGTTCCATTTTTGACTTGATATTGGCGAGTGACAAGTAAAACTGAATAATCTATATAGTTTAAGAGTGTAACGTTTTGGAATAATTTTATTTTCATATTGAGTATTATTGGTTAAGTATTTGGAATAATTTTTAAAAGTAATATTACGTATATTTAAATACTAGATTTTGTTAAAAATATTCGAATACGTATTCTGAATACAATTTCCCTATAATATTTAAAAACATATGCAAAATACAAATTAAAGATAAGAATAAATGTAAAATAAATGATCTATGACATGTCGTAATTAAGTTTAACGAGAAACGACAGTTTCAAAGAAATTAGTTTATAGTGTTTACAACGTTTCCTCTTTTTAATGTCCACGTCAATCAGAGACTAATAAATATTAAATAATATTATCAAATTCACTGTTCATTAATGGACTTTCTTAATTATTTAGTTTTATAATGCACGGTATGCACTTTCATCTAATTGATGATCATAGTTTTAAGTAAGTTTCAAACACTTATTTTTTAGAAATAATCGAGTCAAATATTGCCCAATAATCGTACATCTTAAACATCACAATTGTAGCAATATGCTGTATTTGGTTAACGTGAATAAATAACAAAAAAAGAGTTTTAGGCTCAGTGTCTTATTACTTACGTCATACTTTGTTGATCAAATAACTGAAACTTTAAGGTTATAAAGAGAAGTAATTCCTAGAAATTGTTGTAATTAAGAAATTAATTACTGTTAGGTTTATCAGAAACAATTATATTATAAATAAAAAAATTATATTTCTCAATATCATGGCAATCTATATGTATAATAATGTCATTGTATCAATATTCATTTTACATCTTTCTCTAACACATATCTATGCCATGCAAGGAGAAAGTTCACAACAGAGTTCAAGTTGGTATAATATTTTTAAGTACCTATTGTGTAATCTGTAATTTTGTTTATAAGTTATTAAATTTAATATTTGAATCAACAGACATCCTATAGAATGATGAGGAATCATACTAACCAAATGAAATAATTGATGCGCTTTTAATATCAATTGCTTTACTAAAATTCAAAAAAAAATTTCAATTTTGTTTTGTTAGTAAAAAGTAAAAACTGAATAAAATTATATCGTTTTATTATATGCCAATTTATCAAGGTTGCTCCACAATTAATATAGGAAGTACACCATATTATATTAGAAATTATTTGCATACAAAAAATGAATTTTTTACGGTTTTACTACTAAATATTTGTACCTAAAATAAACATAGGTATAGTTTATGTATAAAGTTACTTATATTTCACAAAATATTGATCATATTTATATCAGTTCTATTGTAATATGTTTATTTATATAAATTGAACAAATTGAATAGATAATCAGAAATCACCATTGGCGTTTTGTAAATTTATCATACTTATTCCAATAATTAATCCAAATGACAACGATGGTAGTCGAACGGACTCCGAAGATCTTTTCGAACAAAATAACATACCATATTAGTTACTACTTATGCGTAACTTATAACATACTTTTGAAGATGTCAGAGACGTTGTCGTGATAAAACTTTAAAATTGTTTTATTTGTTTGTTAAATTATTGTGTTTTTATAATATTGTATTATGACTTCGTATCATTTAATCATTTTAATTTATGTAATAGTAATATATTTTTATT
Source organism: Hormaphis cornu (assembly GCA_017140985.1). Lineage (NCBI taxonomy): Eukaryota > Metazoa > Arthropoda > Insecta > Hemiptera > Hormaphididae > Hormaphis > Hormaphis cornu. Next base: position 39,266,056 of record CM029357.1, on the reverse strand, counting down.
AATCAGTAAACGTAAAAATGAATGTAAACTACGATCAATCTTATATTTTACTTACTATTACTTATATTTTATTTTTCAGGTAAGTCAAAGTTGTTTAAAGTTAATTATTGATACTAAAATTAAAATTTGAGAACTTGTTACTGTTTATACTAAATTTAATAAACCCGAAATCACAAAAATGATACACTTTTTATTGCGTATACGTATTTCAACAACTTAGTTGTTTTAGATTAATTATTGATTATTGTTATTTTTTTTATAAAAACTTTAATTGTAGATTTTAAAAGTAAAGAAGATTGTGTCAGTAAGTTTTGCTTTATTATTTGGTATCTTATTGCTGTATCTAATGACCCAGCTGATGATAAAAGCACACGTTAAGTATAAATAATAGAAAAAAATTGTTACCCATAAAAACAAGTGCGTAGGAAATATAACGCAAGCTATTTAATGGCTATTAAAAGAGAAATTGTAATTGTACCATGTGAATTTTTAATAAAAAATTCCTAGAAATTACATTGCATTACTGCAAAATTTATAGAAAATACATAAATCAATTAGATTATATTGAAAAGCTAATTTTATGAACAGATTAATAGCAGTTTAGATGTTTTTTTTTTTTTCAATAATTGTTTTGATTTACGGATATTAACCATTATGGATTACAGTAATTTTAAACATAAACCAATTCTCTCTCTTTCTTACCTTTTTTCTCTTTTTCATTTTCTCTGTGTTCTCATCTGTCTTTCTCTTTCTTACACTAAAAATTAAATATTCTTCTGACTTGCACAAACGCATTAAATACAAGAAAATTCTATGTAATTAAATAAAAAGGGAGTAACTTCTAAGATGGCTAATGTTTTGTTAGGTTCAGATAGTTGTTGTTTATTAAATTTGAAAGCAATTAGAAATAGCTTTCAAAAATCTCTGAGTTAATCTAAAAAGATTATGAAAAAATATTAAATGTATTTACAAATTAGATAAAAAGAGTTGTTAAATTTAAATAAAAAGTTTTTCAGACTAAACAAAAATACTCCACCAAATCTTTGTCCAAAATGCCAAATAAAATAAAAATTGCTCTTGAAGAATTATATAGCTAATTTACATACAAACATACAGACTACATATGAAAATTACGAATTTCTGCAAAAATTTTACTTTACTCGTTACAAAGCATTTGATAATAAAAGTCATCCTATATACAATAATATAAGTTTAAATTTCAATTGTCTGATTCTGTATATTTGAGAGATTAAATTTTAAAATGATTGGTAGATACCACCATTTATTTTTTTTTTTTTAGAGGTGATTTATTTCATGGAGTTTGTGAATGTTGTTGTTACCATATAATACGTCACAAGTCCATTACGCATAATAAGTTCCCAATCCTTGCTTTTCGAGTTGTAGGTACTGATATAAAGTGGATAATTTAATAAATTTATAATATTGGTATTTATGATTATATTTATAATAAAAAAAAGTTATATAGTAGTAATAATAATGGTTTTTCATAGTTTGTCAAGAGCTACGTTGAAAAAAAGATTTTTCAAATATATTTATTATGCGAATTTTAATACAACAATTTTATCGTTTATTAAATACTTAAAATATGTATATTAATAAATTGTATATAATAAAAATATAAATAATTTATTTAGCATAGTCATTATTTGTGCACAGTAGTGTTTCTATGTACTTAAAGTCATTGACCTTTTCGAAATCTAATGATCCCGTATTTGTATTGTCTCCCTCATCTAGCAGTTTCACTATTTTAGTGTAATTTTTATCAATTGTTAACAATAATTTATCAATTTAACAATACCTATATTACTGGCTGCTCGTAGAGGGACTTGGGCTGCCCATTTTGAATCCTTATAGAGCTTTCTTAAACTATTCTTTAAACTATCCGCAAAACCAAGCAATTGTAAAAACTGTTGGCCGATTGCTATTCCAGTAGTTCCCATTAATGTGGTTCAATTACAATATGATGTTGTACATTTTAAGTTTTTTTTATTTTATAGCATATTTAAAAGAAAAATGGTCTTTATATTTTTTTGTATGAATGCCAAAGTTATTAAAATATTTTTTTTATTGTCCGTGATACAACTATTTTATGTTCTGTAATACTATTAAATTGTTTAGGCGTATAATTAATTTAATTTTATAACAATTATAATATATAACTTTTAATAAGTTATTTGAATTATCTAAAGTTTTCTTTGCGATGTTATTTTGCATTTGAATTCGCCTGAACAAGATATTTCTAGTTCCCATAAATTCGAAGTCGATGACAGAAACACATCATAAATTTGTATTGATTAAGGTGTATAGTAATTATTTTATTTTATAAGTAAAAATTAAACTGCATTTTTTTTCTTTTTTTACCAATAATTTAATACAATACAAGAAACAAATCGGTCAAGATTATATTAAGACTAAAAATATTTCATGCTTTAAAGTTAGTAGCTCTAACTAAAAATACATTTTTTCATTCATATTAGAAAGAATAAATATGCGTTGTATGTGTGAGTAATAATTTCTTTTATAATATTTCAATGAACTCTATTGGTAGATTGTTTTGTAAAATGTTTTGAATAACATAAACTGAAAACTTGCTTTGTTAAGCTTTGTAAATATATCTTACAATGCAAGCATTATTTTAATGTCATTAAAATTGTTTGTCATAGGTGAACCCTCAAAATCTATAAATTGTGTTCGAGCTTTTATATTGACATTGGGTACGTAAAATTCTAATTTAAATAATCAGTCTTGTGATATTTAAATATAACTTATAACAAATTTTATTATGTAATTATATCAACCAAACACCAAAAAGTTTGAATAATTGAACACTATTTTATTGTAATCACAATACGTATTGTAATATAATATGTGTACATTTTGCACTACTTAATCACACACTTTCTATAAATCAAAATTATTAAACATACAAAAATTGAAGCGTTAATACAAAAATCAAATTAAATGATCAGCATTTAGTGGTTCAGTCATAATGTTGTTACAATACATTTTTATTCATGCATATAACTAACAATTATGGTATATATAATGTATTTGTTTTAAACATGAAATGATCTTTTAAAATTTTCAGCTCACGTTTATTGTTTGATGGAGTAGTAGCTTCAATAATTAATGGCAAAAAAAAAAAAATAAATAAATAAATCGGAAAAAAAAACCGTTTACAAAATTTTTTTTATAATTTCCAGTGTTCATTTAATCGCACAAAAATGATTTAAATATTTTAAAATTTTAACTTGACATGATATATATTCCTTAGGTTAACATTGTGTTAATGATTAATGTCTTTGACACCATTATCATGTTGTGGTTATTTACATTTATTTATAATAATAAGCAATATATATTTTGTTTAAGACAAGTTAGCCGTAACTTTAATCATTTTTTCAGGCATAACTTTTTCGAAATAAAAAATTATAAAAACAAAAATTATAGTTTGACTACCCAAAACTGTGTACATACTATAAAATTGGAGTTCTTTTCTATGAGACATGGAGATATAACTGATATATACAAATAATAATAAAAATAAATATTTCTGGCTTCTTCATTTCAATGAAGTCTAAAATTATTCATACAACACACACGAATATAGAATGTTAATACAAACATAAATATTGATACATAAATATTCATACTCGGTTTCGTAGATGGAAATTCAAACCTTTCTGGTAAGTGAAAAAGTTCACAAAATTTGGTTCAAATTATTAGATTGGTATTGAGTAAATGAATATATAAATTTTTAGTCAACAACGAAAACAATATTCAAACAGACTGTAAACATCAAATAAAGTTTGAATTTGTTATGCTACCAACTTCATGATCTAACATAAGTGTAATAATAATTTATTTTAAACAACTAATTATTACGGAATGAGTGGTAAATAATCATAATCATTTGGAAAGTCAACTGATTGAAAAGTGAAATACAAACAAAGATTATTTTAATTATTACCTAACAAACTTTTTATATGTTTAATTTTCAGATCAGGAAAAAGAATATTATGATTCTTTCAATGATAATTTTGATACAAGTATTTATGAATCTTAATATTAAGTCTCTTTAAAAATTACAAATATATGTATTTATATACATTTACGTAAAAATGTCTAATACTTTGATAGTTTGATGTAACGTACACATTCCTAAAGTAGACAAGACATACGTTTTTGGGAATAAATATAGCTTACCTTTTATTTATAAAACTATTGTTTATTTACCAAAAAATATATATTTTTCTACACGTTTTTATCTCCTTCTCTTAACATCTCATCTCTCAACAGCTCTTCATCATGTAAAGTATGAAATATAGATATGGATCTATCTCGCTCTAGCCTGTTAAAATGAATTCAAAATTATAACAATAATAATTTTCAAGATGTAATATTTAAACATTGGCATTGTGTGAAGGTATCGGAAATATTTTTGAAAGCAAAATAAATTACACAACGCAAATGACGAAAGTGAATCAAAGAATCAAGACAAAACCAAATTGGGTAAATTTCAAGGTCGGATAGAATGTGGGGACAATTTATTGGGACGTTGCACTTTGTAACTTATATAGATGGTTAAGTTGTTAGAAATTTTAAGTTTTAAGTTCAAAATGTTTTGATCAAGTACTTCCGTTGCACACACAATAGCAGTCATAATTTAATCAATTTTAATCGTTTCCATCTTTGTCCTACGCAATCCTTCATTACATCTATTTTCTTAATCGTTAATTTTTATAAACAAGTGTTTATAAAAACTAGTAGTAGTACAAGTGTACTACTAACGTTTTTTCTTCCCTATTGATGTTACTTTAAATTTTGTATAGCACTTTAAAACACGGATTTATAAAATCTTCAGTAAAAAACTAAAACCAAGAAAATCTTAGAAAAGTAAAGAATGGTATATTTATATAGTTTCTTAACTAACAGATAAAATACCTACTAATTCAATATATCATTATCTATACGAATGAATTGTAAAAAATTATAGACAATTAACTAAAAACTCTAATTATATTTTTTTTAGGTAGAATTTTAGATCCAATATCATTTTGTAGAGATCGACATTCTGCGATTGGTTTGTAATATTATTCAACATTTGAATACATCATTGATTCTATATATTCTATATGATACATTATATACCCACTGATGCATAAAAATTAAGGTATTTTGTGTTTTATGAGTAGCAAAGAATGTGACATGCTGCATTTTATTTTTAAAAATTTTTTTATCATTATGAAACTATGAAAACGTCTGAAACATTGTTCCTATCGTTACACACATACCTAGCCTTTATTCGTTGCATAGAACTTTGAGAGGTCACAAATTTAATATTTAACGCTAAAAATTTGAAAATTTACAGTTAAAAGACTAAGCAAAAATTAATGAATAAACACCTAAATTTACGGAAAATGTGTTTTTGATACATTGATTTAAATTTTTGGTCATCACATCCAAATTAAAGATTGGAATCAGATGAAACCTTCACATAGTATAAATAAAAATAAAATACAAATTGAATATAAGTTTCAAGGAATTTAGAAAATTTTTTGCTAAGTATAGAACTTTGAACTTTTCTAAACTTTTCATTTTTTTTGTTTTTTTTGATAGATAATTTAGAACCCAAACGCAATATTCAATAAGCAAGCTAGCACAAAATTTGTGATATATTTGGAGTGAATCAACCAACTTTAAATCACTCGTACTAAATTGGTATCTATTAAAAATAATGCATACGAATTTGATTGCGTAGCTTGGAGTTAATATGTTTTATGTATAAAGATAAAATATTTACGATAATTTTAATAGTAAATAAAATAATTTATTTTTAGAAGACTTATGTATAGGTAAGTTTGTCGAAAAATAATTTAAAGCTTGGTTATATATATTTTTGTGCTGCACGAAAAAGTCACTTTTGTTAATTTGTTTGTATCTTGATTTGTCATTCTATTGTTGAACTGCGAAAATCTAATAGAATCACTAGGAAATTTAATGTGTAATATCAGCATTAAAAATATAGAAATATGTATTTAGTAATATAAAAAATAATTATTGATAGTTTGAAAAAAAGTAATAGACTTTGAGGAAATGAACGTTCTTTCAGTTTAATAATACATTTCAGCTTGTTAGTGACTTTTTTGTTACTGATACAAAATTGTTGAGTAACATGCAGTGTACACTGTATAATTTACTTTTTATATATTTATATTTAGGATTAGTTGTAGTCACCAAATCAGACGATAAAAATTGTTCCGAATAAAAATTATTGTAAAGAAAATATCCTAACTATTATGCTCTTTAATAAATTTTCATTGGTTTTTTCGCACACAGCTCAAAAAATAATCAAAATATCAAAAAAAGTTTGAAATTAAATTTAAATCTATATTCCTATTATTCATGTGTTATTTAACGTAAAAGTTGGAACCTCTTTTTACACAAAAACGTGATCACACAACAGAAAATTGTACGTTTTACGCAGCAAATATTTAAGAAATATTCGTTTTTTGCACCATAACTCAAAATATAATAGAGTTTTCAACAAATATTTAAGTTATGTTTCATCTTCATCCATTATTTTAACTCTTTAGTATTTCGATATTTTGTTATTACACGCCCTGTCTGCTCGCAAATGAGTTCACAACATCATTGTAAAAACAAATATATTTTGTTTTTTGTAACTAAACTTCTGCACGTTTGTAACAAATAAAATAAATAAAAATAATAAAAATGTTTAATTAGCTAAAAAATATTGTAAAAAAAAATTGTAAGAAACAATCTGAGATTTGAATTAGTCTTCTGAGTGCTTCAAAGGTAAAAATTTTGTTAATTTTTTTCATTTTAATACAATACTTATTTTTCTACAGAGTATTTGATTGATTTTGGAGGTAATTAAAATTTTGTATTCTGATAGTTATTGTCAAAATGGATAGTTTTATACTTAATACAACGAAAAATATACGAGAATATTTTCAATTAGCATGACATATTTTGTTTGATTTTTATTGTTGCTATTTTTTCATAATATAAAAAACAATATTAAAGGTTATAACTCATTGTAAATTATATATTAGATATCACTTAATTGGAATCATAATTAAAATATATTAACACTGGATAAAATTACTACAAAAATCTGATACTTTTTAAAGTAAACAAAGTTTAAATTTTATCAATTTATTTTATGGTTTTTTTATTTGTTCTTAAAGAAAAAAGATCCTAAATAAACTTTTGCTATGGTTACCAATTTCTAAACAAGTATTTACATTTTTTTTTTTTTTTTTTTTTTGCAGACTCAAGCATTTCTGCTTTTCATCATGCACTAAATAACTCAAGTACGTTCTTAAAATATTCAATTTACAGTTGTTCGCGATATGAATGAATCTACAAATAAAAGTTAACAACTTAATTTTCACAACTATACAGTTTATCATATATACCAGGAGTGGCCCCTAACGTTAACTTTGGGAGCCGAAAGTTTATAAAGCCAATTCAAGGCGATTTGCTCATTGTTGAGCGATGTTTATAAGATTCTAAAGATTTCAAATCAAATAAATTGACATTTATTTTTTACACTTCACAAAACATTATTATTTTTGACATTATTTGCCAATCTATACCTATAATGAATGACTTCAAACTGACAACCGAATACTGACAACACGATCTAACAGAATTTCCAACAGAATTTTAGTCTAAATTTGGTTCAAGAGCCACACGAAACTGATTTAAGAGCCAAGTTCGGCTCACGAGTCTCGTTGCCACCCCTGATATATACTATACAAGAAAATACAGAAATATTGTTTGAGAATTGCATATGAAAGTACCTATACTTTGTGATAGACCGTGTACTAGAGATTAATTTTCCAATGAAATAAGGTTTAAAATTGAGAAATTTAAATACATCATTCATTCTCAATAGTTTGTCTATTTTAAATTATATTTTTTATTTATTAGTTATCATACAAATTGTCGCTGTAATTGATTTATGTAAATGCAACATGTTGGCACTATTTTTTTTTTTTTTTTTTTTTTTTTAATTATTATTACAATAAGGTACTCCTAGCTTGCGCTATCTATACCTAGAGATGAGATAAAATACATTTTAGCGTATTAAGTGCGATAAATAAATAAATTATAATTTTATGTTAGATGAAAACGGTAGTTAGAGAAGTAGATTAGATAGTGTCTTGAGGAATTAGGTCATGCGAGCGACCTCGTTTGAGACGGCGCTGAGGAGGTGGTCTGATGTTGATGTGGTAGTGCATTGAGCCTGTTGACCTATGGATGGATTCGAAGAAGCTCGCGGCTGAAAGCTTGATGTGATCTTGAATAGTTGAAATTTTGAGGTCTTTGTGTATGTCTGAGTTTCTTACGAACCATGGAGCGTTTGTTATCGTTCTTAAAACTTTGTTTTGAAATATCTGCAGCTTTTTGAGATGAGTTTGTGCGCAATTACCCCAAATAGGGCAGGCGTAAGTGAGTAATGGACGTAGCACTTGCTTATAAATAAGTAGGGAAAGGTTTTTATTTAGGGAAGACTTTCTGTTTAAGATAGGGAAGAGCATCCCTAAACGTTGATAGGCTTGTTGGAGTTTGGATGAGAGGTGTGGCCACCAGGTTAATCTTTTGTCCAACGTTACACCAAGGTACCTGACGGATGGCTTCCATGAGATTGGTTCGTGGTTAAACATTAGTGGTGGTGGGGTAGGATTACGGCGTAGACTAAATAAGACACTTACGCTTTTTGACGGATTAATTGAAATTTTCCAGTTCTTGCACCAGACAGATAATGTGTTTAAGTGGTTTTGTAGGTGTACAGATATTGCTTCTGGGTTGCGAGATTCAGAGTAGATAACAGTATCGTCCGCGAAGAGGGCTATGTTTGTGTGCGGTGACTGCGGGATGTCGGATGTGTAGATGTTAAATAATGTTGGGCCGAGTATAGATCCTTGTGGGACACCAGCTACGATTGGTTGGAAAGAAGAAAAGTTGTCATTTATTTTAACAGAAAATTGCCTATTAGATAGAAACGAAGTTAGGGAGTTGAGTAGGTAATTTGGTGTGTTGATAATTTTGAGCTTGTACAACAACCCGTGATGCCAAACCTTATCAAAGGCTTTTGAAATGTCAATGAAAACGGCGCCCGTGTGACAGTGTTTTTCGTATGAATTGCTAATATGTTCAGTTATGCACATGAGTTGCTGTGTAGTAGAATGATGTGCCTTGAAACCAAATTGGAATTTTGGAATTGTGTCTGTGCAGTTTAGATAATTTTGCAGTCTCGAGAGGATGACTTTTTCAAAAATCTTAGATAACGAAGTTAGCAGACTAATTGGTCTGTAACTGTCGGGGTCTGTTTTGTCTTTCCCTGGTTTTTTTATGAGTATTACGATTGCTTTTTTCCAGTTTTCCGGGAAGTGACCAAGGCGAAGGAGCGAGTTGAATAGAGAAGTCATGAGCATAATTGCCTTATTAGGAAGTTTTTTGTACATAAGATTCGTGATGTTGTCGTGGCCAGGAGATTTTTTATTAGGTAGCCTTTTGATTATTGTTTTAATTTCACCCGGAGTAACAAAATTAATTGAATTTTGTACCGAGAAGTTTGGTGATCTCAGAACATCTACAACCCTAAGATCATTAGAGTTTTGTGCGTATTGATTCAGGGAGAAAGTATTCGAAAGTTTGTCCGAGAAAAATTTGCATTTATCCGCGTCAGAGATTATGAGGCGAGTTGAAGTACGAAGAGAAGGAATGCAATTTGTCTCTTGGTTTAGAAGATTTTTTGTGACTTTCCATAGGCTAGAGTCATTTTGATGAATATTTGACAGGAACTTGCTATATGAATTTACGCGGAATTGTTGCAGGGCGGTTTGCACTTGTTTAGTAAGCTTGTTTAGCGTTGTTTTGGCTGCTGGGTTTCTCTGGTTTGTAGACGTAAATTGGCGGTATTTTGGGACTAACCTGGGCGTCTTCTGCGTTGTCGTTTGTGGAAATACCGTCTTGATCAGTTTCGTCGTCGATGTTTTGAAGCGGAGTAAATTTGTTTTTGCTTTGGTAGGGTGGAGTAAGTGGAGTTTCACTTGTTCTCTTTCTTGGGGCGTGTTGAAGATTGCGGATTTGGGGAGACCCGCGACCCCTATTTGAAGGCATGTTAGAACGGATACGAATTATGTATGTTACGGTAATCAGAGCACGGAGGACAACCTGCTACGACGGCTACTGATAACCAACTGTTGGCACTATTTAATGGGCATGAAACCTTTTATTTTTTATACGCCAAGCTTTTTTGGTAGAAAAACAAACAATAAAAATAACAGTAAAAATACTATTATTAATGCGGTTTCCAGCAAAAAAAAAAAACAAGTCTATTCTTAGTAAATGATTAAGAAAATGGTTCTAAAAATTTTATTTGTAATTGAGAAGATCAAACTATCCAAACTTTTTTATAAATAAGTGTAGTTTTCAGTTATATAACTTAAAGTATTCTGGTTTTGTCTCATATTTATTGGGAGAATTTATTATTTAATTATTTGAATAAATGTTTTATAAGATATTCAACAAACTATGTACTGTGTAACTGAGTGTAATGTTATATTAAAAAAAAAAAAAAAAAAAAAAAAAAAAAACTTAGATTTTAATTCAATATATCAATATATCTATACTGGCCTAATACTAAATGACCTTATTTTGAAATAAAATAAAATAAATATTAAATATAACATTGACAATTATACATCAAACATATTTCAATTTTCAGCTGTTGATCTATCGTTACTTTGTAAGTTATGATGTAATTTCAATATTTATAATAAAATGAAACAAGTGAAATAAAGCAAAAAGGATTAAAAAACGTATTGAAAAATTTTCATCATAATAATGCTTAACAAATGATCAAATTCTGTTTATAATTTTATTATTGAGTATCTTTATAAATAATAATGAAAAATTAATTGTGAAAATTTAAAAGTATTAATTTATAATTATAGTGGATTCAACAAGAAGTAAGTCAATATCTATCTTCATCTATTGTGTTGAATTGTCAATATCCGGAAATATGTTGAACATTTCTGGTGACCATTCAAATCAAGAGCTTTTGCTTACAATCTTTCTATGACCCTAAGGAACTTTGGAACTGAACTTGGTGATAAATGATTGAATACAGTGGACTGTAAATCGTATACGAATAGCCGGATGGCCTGACTGAACAAAATTATTTAGCTTAAAGGCGCTACTGAAATACCTTTGAATACCAAATAAATACTTTTTTGTAGTAATTAGTGCAAATATTGGAAATTGTTATTATACAAAAACGTGAATTAAAATCTGAAAATTTGAATTTTTGCTACCTAATCATTGACAAAATAATTTCGATGCCCTAAAATTCGAAAAATAATCATAATATTTAAAATACTTCAACTTAATAAGCTTTTACCTCTACCCAAAGAAATGTTACCAGAAAAAAATCATTCTTGTAAATACAATACATTCTTTATTCATGTTCAGAATCTAATATAAATTTTTATATTTTCAGAATTTATAGAAAATGGTAAGTTATAACGAATATCGTGATTTTATAATAAAATTAATTTGTTTGAAAAGCGAAAAATGAATCAAACCATTTAAAATAAATCTAGATACCACTTTGTTATTATACTCTTTAAATATTTTATGAAATTGTTTTTAATGTAGCTATGTAAAATTAAGAATCTTACCGGTTGAATTCATTTAAATATTTAGAGATTTGTAAAGATGGTGAGTACTACGTAGTTTCATAAAAATACAAATAATATTGTAGTGTTGTTTTAGATAATCAAATTAAGTTTGCAAAAAGCATTGATGTAAATCATAATTTTTGAAATAAACCGAAAAATTGATATTAATTTTAAGATCGAATAGAAAGGAAGAAAGAAAGTACATTTTGTAAAACGATAGAAAGAATAGAAGGAAATTTAAGATAAGATAATGAGTTGTTTTGAGTATGGACTGTAACTTTGGTTTTTGGTCTATATCTTAAAAAATTATCAACATTTAACCAATCGCTTCAATTATAGGATAATTTTTACATCCACATTCCGACATTTATAGCATTACGGTATTTTGCATTTAGATACTCCTTCTACCCGCATAAGTATTCACAGAAAAAGAAAATAATTTATTTTTTGCTACGCTCAGAATATAAAACTAAATACTAAATGTAGAAAAATTTATTAAGAGGTAGGTACCTACTTAAATATTTTGTAAAAATTTGCTCAAACATTAATCAGTTATGTATTTTTTAGAACTTGATACGCATGGTAAGTCATAATGCAGTTTATGGTATGATTAATTATAATATCGATATATATATATATATATATATATATAATTATATATATATATATATACTAGCTGATCCCGCGCACTTCGTTGCCCGTAAAAAATGATAATTCGTAAAAAAAAAAAATCGTGTTTGTTCGAGTACTTTTGGGTGTAATCGCTGCAGTAAGCGCGACTCGGCCACCCTGGTTCGCGGACAAAGTACCACCTCGGTAGGCCGTGTTCAAAAATTCGATTTGACGCAAGTTTTTGTACCTGGTCTGCCCGAACAACCGATGGCAACCAATAATAATTAAGTACTAATTTCTACTATATAATTGTTTCTCCTATAACCAGTAACGACAATACTGCGTATCTATTATACACTATTACATCGAAAAAAGGTCCCCGGGTAAAGTACACTCTCCTTTATACACACAAATATTGTATATATATAATAGCGAACCCGGCGCGCTTTGCTGCGCAATTCAGAAATATACATATACATATAAATCAATGCCACTTTTTGTGATTCAATAACTCTTAAACCGCTCAACCAATTAATTTCAATTGTTTTCCACATACATACTTATACACACTTATACACACTTACACACATACACGTACACGTACACACACACACACACACACACACACACACACACACACACACACACAATTATATAATGAAGTTTAAAAATAAAGAAAATATTAAATAGACAGTAATTGTTATTTTTTATTCAGAACTTTATTTTCATTATTGCAATTTACATGAATATAATAAAACTTTGGTAGGGCTTAAATTTATTCAAATGGATAATACTGTGTGAACGAATCTACAAAAACTGCATGATGTTCCATAACTAAACGATTATTGATGTTTTCCATCAAATTGTAATTTTTTTTTTCAAAAAATTTTTTTTTCGACAAAAATTTTTTTTCAAAATTTTTTTTTCAAAAAATTTTTTTTTTTTTTTTTTCAAAAAAATTGTGCTATATACCTTCCCGGACTTTCAACAAAGCTATTACAAAAGATTGCATGAAAATCGGTCAAGCTGTTTTCGAGATCATTGAGGACAAACATACATACATACATTCATTTTTATATATATAGATAAATATCATATATTGACTACATATAAAGCCTTGATAATACTCTTGTCTGAGTATATGAAATATTTTTCAAGGTTTTGTATACAATATTATGCTAGTGTTTAGTTATTAAACAACAAACTTTTAAAAACGCTTAGCAATAAATTTTCTTATAAAAAGTATTTAAATTTTTTTGTTTATTGGCTCTCACAATTTTTCTGTTATCTTAAGATATCTGTGATAGTAACTGTCATTTCTCCAATTTCATGTCGTTAATTGTAACAAAATGTTGATAAATGTTTAGTTTAAAACTTTTCATCCATATTTTTATCATTTTGGTTTAGTTAAACCTTATTTAATTGGTATTCAAGACGGCCTAGTGATTAATGTCACCAGTATTTTTACCTGGAGCTTGTCCACCAACACGATCATTGGTCGCCAAACGTAGTTAATTTTTTCAATATTTCGTTTGGTTGGTCACTTCAGCCGGTTTTATTTGAACCATCATTAATCGCTGTGAATTCTACTGCGGTAAATATCTATCTGTCATTCAATGTTTCATATAATTGTCTAATTACGTTTTGTTCATATGGGTAGGCAATTTGATTTATTATGAAGATTGTTTGTGTTTAACATTGTGAGATCAACGTGTTTATCGATTCGTCCGTCCGGATCGTAGAACTGTGAATTTTTATGTAGCATTCCAGATAAAAAAATGTTTAATTTTGTATTCAATTAAATGACGGGACTTATATTAATTATATTTTTGCCCATCATGACTCCCAGACCACGAAACCACCCCTCGTTAATAAGTTTACATAGTAAGTATACCGATACGCATGTATGTATTTATTGACTTTTTTTGTGGCAACGATTTTTGAAAAACAATTTATCCAATTTGATTTTTGTTTTCGAAAAATAAAGCTACATATTTAGAAAAAAATTATCGTATGTTTTTCATGAATATCGGTCAAGTAGGTTATGAGAAAATTAGTATTGAAATTATCATAAATGGAATTTGTGTGGTGACAAGTATGTCATTTTATTAATTGGATAGTGCAAAAATAGTTGAACTGATTAAATTTCTTTTTTTTTATAAACAATAAATCTGTTTATTTAAAGTGGTATAACGTTTAATTTATTTCAAATCGTTCGAGTAGTTTTTTTAGAAAACAATATTAACGTTATTTCCGATTACAATTGTGTGGCAGCGCTATCCAGTAATTTTGTTGCATGCAAAATTGTTTTAAATATTCTCTTATCGGATTTTTTTTTTTTTTTTTTTGATCTCATTAAACATTGGCATTAATCGGCCATTAGTTTTTTTATAATTGCAATTGTATTTTTACATTAAGCTTTTTGTTATTAATTTATACATTATATAATCTTAAATTTGGTTGTGTATGTTAATTTGCTTAAGATAGTTAATTAAGTCTATATTGTTTTGGTAGTTGGGCCCGAGATCTTCGTCCAAATTATATCTTATAATCTATTCTATTTTGGTTGTATTTTAATTGGATTTCCAATGTTACATATTTGAAGTTGCACATGATCACTTATTTTTGAAATTATAAAATATTCTTTGAGATCATTTAGTCAACAATTTTTGTCTCGAGTGGCAATATATTTATTTTCCCAAATCGTAGGATTTAGCCACGGATTTTATTTTTTTTTTATGCTGCTAAGTGTATTATACTCATCCAATAATAGAGCTTGTAGTTGGCAATGTGTTCGTGTGCGAAAACAAGGCGAAATGTTAATATTTACTGTACGTGTTTTATGCTATTTTGTACACAGTTTTTGGTACGGCTCTGTAACCCCCCCCCCGGTTATACCAAGGTAGTTGTTTGATTAATTTGTGACGTATTATTCTTGGTTGAAGATTGTTGATGATCAATATAGGTAGTTACTAAACTTCAATGCTAAAAATAATAACATTTTTTATGCATTATTTGTAATATGTTTATTGAATTTTTGTTTACATCTATAATGATTTTTCACTTAACCCTTACTCTGATATCACCCTATTAAATTGATAAATATTGATTAATTCCATCATAGCTTTCATACTGACCTCGTTTCATATTCCTGAAAAACTCGTTAAATTTTATTTTATTATTTCGTTTTTCAACACTTTTGGCAAAGCCTATTTATTTGTTATTTAATTTTATTGTGTGTTATTTATTATACGTTTTGGTTATTGAATTATTGTTGTGCTAAGTAGACTAACAATTATTTATCAGTTATTGTATTAAGATATGTTAATTAAAGGCCACAATATTGAACTAAATTTCAGGCATTTTATTTATTAGCTAGGTAGCATTCTTGACTTGTATCATGACACGCCCAAATAAGAGATCTCATGGTGATAAACCCAAAAAACTTCTAAACCGACTGATAAGTCCACGTTCTTGAATAATAAAACATTTTATTATAAATAATAGAAATATTATAAAAAAAATTTATGTTTTTAATTATATGAGATAAAAATTGTAAGCTCCAAAAATAAACAAAATTTAATTTTTCAATTTTTAGTCACTTATGATCCAAGTAAGTCGTTATGTATATTGTAATTTCATAATTAATCCAAATATGAAGTACAAAATAGACATCATAATAATTTATAACAATGTCATATATTACATAATTCAAAACTGATAGGAATGAATTTTCAATTTTTAAAATAGTGTTGCTTAAATACAATTGGAAAAAAATAAAAAATCTTTTATCCATTCGGTTAGTTGTATTTTAGTGGTAGTGTTCATGTATTTTGATTATTCTATATTATATACTGGCTTATTAAAAACAGTTTAAAGTTTATTTAATTGCAAACAAGTTTGAAATTTAAACATAATTTCGGAATTATTATTAGTAAAAATTGTAAAATATTAAATTACAATGGTATTTTATACTTAATTTATCCATCATTTGTCTTGAACAGACATTCAAACATTGATTTAATGATACAATATAAATTTTTGGTCTTAAAAATAATTTTAATATATCACATGGTAACCATTTAAATTATACTCACGAGTGTTGGTATGATAATATTAAGAATTAAAAGTCAAAGGTAGATGCCAAGACGCCACAACTATATGGGTGCTACCGCATACTCAAACGTCTCACGTCAAATTTTCAATATTTAAATCAAACGTTTCTTTATTTCATAAAAAGAACTCCTTTATTCACCATTTAAAATCCAATTCAAATTTAATTTTAATTCAGGTTTCCACAAAGGTAAGTTATAAAAATACACGTAAGAAGAGGAGAAAATATTTTGTCAGTATTTTAGTGTAGTAGATAGAGTTTTGATTTATTAGGTTTGCAACGGTAGCAATCTGACGGCAACCGCCAATGGTTACCCTTAGTGCGAATGCAAATTCAGATTTTGCATTGACTATAAAAACATGAAATTTAAGAGTTCCAATTCATCACTTATGAATCACAACAATTTCGATAATCTAACTATAGTGTCCAGCCCGTACTGATACCCCTTTGCACATACCATTTTATTTCCTCTCTATTAAAGATATATTTTGAATAGAGTGGTCACGTATTTTTATTATTCTACATTACCAACTGAATTGTAGAAACTAGTTTTAAGTATATTAATTGCAAATAAATCAAGTCTATAAGTGTTACTATTTAGATTTTTTAATAGTCAAAATCATCGTTTCTGTTAACAAGATAAATATTTTTAGTACACATCATATGACAAATAGCGTTTATAGATATGAAAATACAAAAAAAAAAAAAAAAATGTTAATTTATTGTAGTTTACCCCAATTAATAAAAGTTTAGTAAAATGTCATTTAGACCCTTATATCCTCGTCTTCCCTAAACATAATATGGTTGTACCTTTTAATTTTAATTATTGCATGTTCCATGAATGATTCAGTTTTGTACTTAAACAAATCAAAATTCATTATGAGTATATAAAATGTACATACAAATATTATATATTTTATGTCAACAATTTCAGTGAGACCTAATATCCTTATGACTAAATAAGTCCTATACGAGTTGTAAACATATCAAATTTTAATGTTATATTATACTTTATTTATCCACTATTTGTCTTTAATAGACATTCCAATTTCAATTTATTTTACTACGCCATTATTTAAAAATAAATGCATTACTTTTTTATTTCAGGCAGAACTAACACCCAATATAGTATGAAAAAAAATATAAAGATCCTGTATTTTTTGGTTTCAGCATTAACAAAATCAAATTCACCCTTTATGTTTCTAGTTTCATTCATAACGCAGTTTTAAGTCCTATTTTTGTTGCTTTAATGAAAAATAAATCGTCAAATGATTAATATTTTGTTATTTAAATAGGTTTTTGTGTTAACAAAAAACACAATTACCTATTTAACTATTGAAATGTATGTACTTTTTAAATATTAATTATTTTGATTAATGAATAAGAATTTTTGTAAAAAGTAATTTTTTTAAATCGGGTGCATCAAAATATTTTTGCAATAACTTTTTAAAAATCTCTATAAATTTTCTTTTAAAATATTTCCACAATTAATAAAACTTTACTTTAGACTAGTGGAAACTTTCGCAATGTATAATTTTTCATTGATTATAAAATTCTGCAATCATTACTAAGTAAACGGCAACAAAAATAAAATAATGTAACATTTATCCTAATATTATGGTTTAGCCTAAAAAGGTTGGGAAATATTAAGAAATTTTCATTGTCTAAATTAATTTTAGAAAAAAAATACTTTAAAAGTAATTGAACCAAACATTTTTTAACCGTCAAATATTATAAAAAGAAAAAACAAGCTTTGACAATTATTTACAGAGTGGTTTGTTCATTAAGCTGCAAAAAGTTGGACCATCGAAATCTAGATATTTTATATGGAAAAGGCATAAAAAAATAACTGTTGACACTTAGGTTGTTTTCAATCGCCAAAAATTGACCATAAATCTTATAACGATACAAAAAATGCCTCACACATCATAGCTTTGCATAGCCTAAAAAAAAAAGAAATTATTTTGTTTTGCAATGTATAAATAATAATTTTTGGAATAAAAAAAACCTAAAAAAATAAAATTTAAATTTTATTTGTTAAATCATTTTTTTTAAATGCAAATAATAATTTTGGAATATTCAATTTTTACTCATAATTAACCTGACTATATCATTGGGCTAAAAAATATATGTTATTCAAAACATATTGTTATAGTAGTATATTATTACTTTTTTGATAATTTTGATTGATTTTTTATATCATTTAGCATATTTTTTTTATTGTAAATATTTGTTTTCATATTGTTCATCGTATATAATCCTTAATATTATAATCTTTTTTATAAATCGTAACCTCGCTTTTTGTCAAAAACCAATAAATTAGATATAATTGAACGTGGTCAACATTTTTTGCATGATTTGATATGTATGGGAAATTAATTTGTTGAGTATTTACATTTTTGTCCAAACTCAATGGATGATTACTTATATTTTTATTTCTATATAATTAATCACTATGCCATTCCATACACACTAAAATAATTTTAATCTGTCATATTTCTACTATGTACTAAACTTATATCAAATATTCCATTGCTGTTTTAAGCGTTCTTATATTCTTATTTTATATTTTTTTTTTTTGCTTATTATTTTAGACATAACATATCAATACAAAATGCATATCGTTGATAACGTCAATCTGACCCGTATGTATTCAGGAACTAATCCACAATACATAACAAAAACTTGACTATGTGCTTTCTAATAAAATATAATCAACTAAATAACAAGCCAACTAAAAGTATAAAACACTAATTTCATAGACTCATTTGAGTTTTGATGATCCATAATTTTTAAATATATAATTATTGTTGTAACGATTAAACGATCCAAAAAGTTCAAATTAGTAATAAATTATTTTTTAGTACAATCTATTAATGAATCCTGATAAGTAGATAACTATTTTACTTAAGCTCATCAAGTTATATAATTTTTAATTCTTAGGTGAAAAATTATTTATTGCTTATTATTTATTGTTCTCTATTATTAAAACATAAACATTAATTAAACATAATTTTTTAGAAAATCAGAAATCACCATCGGAATATTGCGAAGAATTATTTGGCCCTAACAGAGGTTTTAAAAATATAAATCGAAAACAAATTGAAGGAAAACCTAAGAACAAGTTAAAACGAACTGTTTCAAACATAAAGACCGTTGATTGATATAATTACACAACTTATCCACTTACCCACCTATATAATGTATATATTATGCAAAAAGGGTCATAAAATTTAAGATTACCTATTAATAGTTATATCATAGTATTTATATAGGTTAATTTTTTTTTTCTTTATGTATTTTATTATATGATATTAACTGTATTCATTAATAACATAATCATATTTGGTGTAATATTATTAAATTGCGTGTGAATGTAACAAATAAAAAAAAAAAATTAATGAAAATGAGTCATTATTTTGGAATGACATATCTTCGGTTTAAGAATTTACATTAAATTTGAATGCTATTTTTAAAAATATTTTATATTTATAATTATTTATACTTGTAGGTACTAATAATTATATTTTTCGTAAAAAATAAAAAATAAAAAAGGATAAACTATAAATTCAGTTTTAAAATAGTTGAAAAGTATAATACGTTTGTATATTTTAACACATTATTGTAATCATACCAATTCATTTCAGCAAAACATAATGATAAATAAATAAATGTATAGAAAGAAAAATTGATATTATAATATACATTTTTTGACAGGATATAATATAAAAAGTGAAAGCTTAGGTCAGATGGTTATTGATATCAGTCACATTTTGGGATTTGGACACAATGGCTTTTTAGTAGCATATTAGTTTATATTGAATGTGTAAAAAATTGATTGCTTAAAAAATATAATTTTAAGTGACTCTTTGCTGGTTGTGAGATACTAGATAGTGGCCAAATTCTAACTATGTTATTATTGATTGACTACCATATTTTGAGAAAATAAAATATAATATTTCAAGAATGGTAAATTATAATAAATAAAGAAGTATAAAATTTATATTACTTTTTTTTATTCAAATTCTCTATTTCTTAATTCTTTTCATCCAAAAGAAAGGAATTTCAATTCTGGGGACGCTACTTAATATTTTTATGACTTCTTCGTCGAGTTGTTCTACATTCTACTCCCGTCGTTAAAAACTTACCCGTTTTTTTTATTTCTAGACTTGGGAGGCACCTATTATTATGGGATAAACTTCGATTTTGGAGCTACTCTTGAATATTCTCACAACAATACGTTTGGGTGTTATAACCCAGTTTAATATTTATTATCAGCATATAAAAACATGTTTTGAATAAAATATATTTTAAAACCAAAATCTAAACATCTCTGTGGTATTTATTCCGTAAACGTGATTGCAAGTTATGCCGTTTCCCGAAAATGATTATAAAAATGTATCGATTTTTTTTAATCAGCTCATAAAAATTATTTAAAAAGACCTAAAAGAATAAAAATATGAAGCATGATGTTCCCAACAATTTTTATATAATTTTACAAATTTTCAAAAACTGTTTTTTTAGTTAAATGGTAGTTTTTCCTTTTTCTGTCATAAAATATGTGTTAATTTTAGATTTCGCACAACGTTTATATAGATAAGATGCGGGTCTTATTTGAATTCTATAATATTTCAAATATGTTTGATGCATGCATTTTAAAATGTATGAATCAATCATGTTTGAAGTTATGAACATTTGGCATTATATTATTACTGTTATTAAATATTTTTTTTTTACAAAATTTAAGAATGTTCTAAATTATACTTGAGCACTTGTGATTATTTATATTAAAAATATAATAATATTTCAACAACAAAGTTGCCATTTTCAGCGCAAATCTATGACGAGTCGTTGTTGAAAAACGTATACGCAATTAAAAAAGTGTATTATTTTGTGATTCGGGTATTTTATTTTTAATACAAGAATATACATCAATTAATCGTATAAACAATTAATTGGTATTAATTGATAATCACACATATATTCCACTGAAACAGAAGTTTTATAAGTTATAGATTCGCAAATAAGACGTTGGCTGATAATACCTGTAGGTATTATAATTTTTAAGCATAGGTGTTTTTGTAATTTGGGTCAAACTACAGACTCTTGAAAACAGTGTGTTTTATTCAAACAAAAAACTGAACCATTTGTGAATGTACTAATAACACGTTATACATTTTAAAAAAGTTTAGCGTACCTATGTAATGTGGAATACAACATTTTACAAAATCACTACTTTATATCATAATTGCACAATTGTAGCATACAATTTAAATATTTTTTGTTAAATAATTTAACATGAAAGTTAATTCGAAGATGAAACAGTTTAGAGTTACTTACATCGTTATATTAAACGATAAAAAGCAATATATGTTACTGGTTATGTAAGAAAATAAAAAAGCTGAAACAACAAAATATTCAAACACCTTTAAACATTTAAAATCATTATCGATTACCTCAACGATTTCAAGCAACTTGTTGTCGTAAATTGTTTCTAAAGCAAAATTTTAATTTTTAAGACACAATTGTTATAAGCTTTAACTTATAACAGACTAATTGTGTATTTTAATTTACTATTAATTTTGCAGGATAATATTACTGTAAATAATTGAAGCTTTTCGGTAATAAACAATTTGTACACTGACTTCAAAATATCACTCTCGAAAACATATCCTACAGTTGTTGTTATTTTCAATCATTTTACTGGCTTGATTTGGACTCTGAGCAAAGCAAAGAAGATATGGATTTAAAAAAAATATGTGTGTTTTTTTTTTTTGGTGTACAATAAATATGGCCATAAAAATTACCATTCAAAATTGTCTTATTGTTTCATTGTGACATGATCCATTTGAAAAGTCTTCCTTGCTTTACTCAGAGTCTATTTCAAACCAGTAAAATGTTTGAAAACAATAACAATTGTAGAATATATTTTCAAGAGTGATATTTTGAAAACAGTGGAGAAATTGTAAATCCATTACCGTAAAACTTCAATTCTTTAGAGTAATACTATCCTGCAAAATTAATAGTAAACTTTTAATACTTACGAAAATGACAAAACATAAAATTCTGACTTCTAAAAATGAGGTGTCTCACACTTTCGTGATAATAATAATAAAATAACTTAATAATAATAATAATAATAAATTAACTTTAATAATATATCTCCTTTTTTTTTGAAAAATACAAAAAAAAATAAAGTTTTAACGATACATAATGTTTCACCATTAAATTTGGTGAACCTCTCACAAATTGATAGTATTATGAAGATTACAATTTAATTTTTTATTTTTTTAACTAATTTAAATATTTATTATGGTTACAAATTATTCTTAATAATACAGTATTAAAACCACACACTAAATAAATTTTTAATTAATCCAAATTCCTAGCAGGTTTTAAAATCATTTTACCACACATAGGCCTTATTTTATTTTTCCGCTTTATCATTTCACCATTTCAATACCAATCAATTTAACATCTCATCACGATCAAAAGCAAGATAATTAACTTTAACAAACTTTTATTCTTATTAATAATTTTTACTTGGCAATTCTACCAACTGGACATATTTTTCTAGACACTTTTATTATGGCCAAAATTTGTATGAAAATGTTTTCCTATTTTTTTTTTATTAATGACATTGTCAATTATAACTCTGTACTTTGGCCATTGCCCATTCAGTAATAAAATAAAATAAAATAAAATAAATAAAATAACTCCATGGAAATATCTACGACCTAAACTCGCTTATCGTGGTTATGGTCTCCAGACTTCTTAGTACATTTAAGCACCATTTATTTACAACATTTTAAATTTATTATCAGTCAAACCAAAAACAAAACAAATATTATATAAATTACAAAAATATGTTTACTACCTAACTAATATGGGATCTTACACATACTATATAGTTAGATAAACGGTTGAAAATCATAATTACCATTTTTATATAAAAAAAATAAATAACCTTGTCTGAATATTTTGTGATATAACTTGGCGATGCCTTTGTGTGATTCTAATACTTGTTAATTTTGATCAATCAAATAAATGTAACATATTTACTATTTTTGTTCAATAATATTCTTTTATGTTTATGTCTCTTCCCAAATTTTACCCCTCATTGTTCTTTAAAAAACTTGATGGGATTATTTTTGGAAAACGCTGTAAACATTTTTTAATTGTTTGTATTACAAAGTGAGCATTACCAGTTATATAAAGTCAGACCACAAAAAATATTCTTAATTTTTATTTTTCACTACATTTTCATGGATTAAAAATCATAATTATTGGAACTAAACGTAATCTTAGCATGTGAATCACTTATTCAATTATATGTATTCGTATACTTATTTTGGTATTATAATTATTTTTGAATACAAAAAGCCTTAACTATTTAAAATACTTTTGAATTACTTATATCCATATTTGTATTTTAAACTTCAAAATACAAAATACAAACTATTTATACATTACAATTGATTTTTAGTTATCTGTTTTACATCAAAATAATATTGATTTTTTTTTTTTTTGTGTACAATTTGTTCCATTTTTCGACTTGACATTGTCGAAAGACTAGTAGACGATGGTTATCAGTATGGATTTAAAGTATAAAGTTGTGAATTTATTAATTTTTTCTTAGAGTATTTTTAGGTAAGTATAAGGTATAATAATTTTTAAAATTAATTTTATTTTTTATAAACACTATATTTTTTTAGAAAACTTTGAATACGTATTCTGTATACAATTTCCCTATAATAGACAAATACGTGTGCAAAATACAAAATAAAAGTAAAAATACATTTAAAATAAATGATGTAGGATAATATCATAACTGAATATGACTAGAATCGATAGTTTCAAAGAGAATAATATAAAGTATTTACAATGATGTATTTTCTCAATATCCAAGTCAAACAGAATATATTAAACAATATTATTAAATTCGTTGTTCATAACTGGATTTTCTAAATAGTTTAGTTTTATAATGAAAGGCAATGCACTAACATAATATTGGTGAACATAATTTTAAGTAGGTTACTATTTTGAACAATTATTTTTTAGATTTAATAGACTCAAAAATCGATGGTGGAATCATATTGCTAACCATTACAACTGTTACAGTATGCTGTATTTGGTAAACATGAATAAATACCAAAGAAGTAGGTTAAAGCTCATCGTCTTAGCACTTGCACCATACGTTGTTGATCAAATAACTAAAGGTTATATAAAGAAGTGATTCCTAGAAATCGTCATTATTAATTTATTTCTAGGTGTATCAGAATAATATTAATTGATATCATGGCAATCTTTATGTTTAATTATGTCATTGTAACAATATTAATTTTCCATTTTTCTCTTACACATATCTATGCGATGCAGGGAGAAGGATCACAAACAAGTATAATACCAAGTATTTATAATATTTTGACGTACCTATTATATATTTTATAGTTTAAGATATTAATTATTACATTGAATATTTGAAACAACAAACATCCTATAGAAATAGCAACTAAATGAAGTAATTGATGTGCTTTAAATGTCACTGTGTTTTAACTAAAATCCTAAAAAAATATTTATTTTGTTTTGCTGGTTTAAAACTGGATAAAATATCGTTTTATTACATGCCAATTAATCGAGATTGCTCCACAAATAATTAGGAAGTACACCATATATTAGAAATTATTTGCATACAAAAAATGAATTTCTTACAACTAAATATTAACAAAATAAATAAATGTAATAAGGTATATATGAAGTTTTTTATACTTCGTCAGCCAGTCATAGTAAATTAAAGTTAATAATTTATTATTGTTATTATTATATAAAAACTTTAATTGCAGATTTTAAAGATAAATCGGATTGTGTCGGTAAGTTTTGATTTATTATTTAAAATATAGTTTTTCTGTATCTATTGACCCAGCTGCATGATATAAGTATACGTAAATTATAAAGAACAGAAACAAAATAATGTCCTAAAAAACGAGTGAATAGAAAATGTAATGTATGTTATTTAATGTGTGTCATAAGATAAAAATAAATTGTTTCATGTAAATTTTGAATTGAAAATTCTTAGCTATTACATTGAAAAACTGTAAAATGAAAAAAATACGAAAAAAAGTTAGATTATACTAAAAAACTAGTTCGTTTGATTAATGGATTTAAACCATCCTGAACTACTTTAATATTGAATTCTAATCAATCACCCTCTTTCCTCTATCTCACTTTTTTCATTTTCTCTTTCTGCTATTTTTCCTTTGTTTTAATCTGTCACCCTCTCTCACACTCAAAAATTAAACATTTGTCGGACTTGCATGAATGTATTTAATACAATATATAAACCTAGGTGAAAAAAAAAGAATTGGAATAGCTTCTAAGAAAGTTCTAGGGCTGTTGTGTTGAAGCATGTTATAGGTAATGTTTTGAAAAGTTTGTGTAGATGGTTGTATATTGAATTAAGAAGCAATTAGAAATGGCTTTTAAAAATCTTTGAGTGGATAGTCTAAAAAACCATATGGAAAAATAAAGAAATGCACACAAAAATTAGATAAAATTATTTGTTAAATTTAAATACATAGTATTATATATACAAAAAACAATATTTACGCCAACTCCTAGTCAAAAAATCTCCAAGTATAAAAAAAAAATGCTCTTAAAACATTGACTTGCTATGTTACATACAAACAAACTAAATAATAAAATTGCAAATTTCTTCAAAAATTTTACTTAACTTGGTGACAAAGCACCTGATAATTAAACTAATCTTGTTAGTAAAAAATAAGTTTTCACTCAACATTCATCTTATGTAAAATAATATTAATTTAAATTAAAAATTATAATTGTCTGTATATGTATACTTCTTGAGAGATCAAAACATAAAATGTTAGGTAGGTAATAAAGGTTACTATCTCTTTTTTTTTTTTTTTTTTTTTTTTTTTTTTAATTCAACATTACCAACATTTGCTCTTTTATTTGTAGGTACTGATATGTAGTTGATATAATAGAATAAGTCAATAACGATCTATAACTTTATTATTTATGATAAAACAATATTAGATAATATTAGATTAGCTACGTTATAAAAATATTTTTAAAATATATTTTTTTATATTTGTATTTGAATACAACAATTTAAATGTGTGTTAAATATTTTGTATACCAATTGATTTTTTGACTTTATCATTCGTTTTGCGCATCAGCAATATAGGAGTAAAATAGTATTGGAAAACAAGTTTACAATAACAAACAAAGAATTAGTACCGACAAATATTAGCTACAATTATGCAGCAAAATTGTAAAGTACAAAAGAATCAAAGCATAAAGTAAAATAAAATTTATTATCTAAGTAAATTTTCGAAATAGACATGTCAGAATTTAAAATATGACAAAGCTATTATTCGAATTTTATTACTCAAAAACTTTAACAAAAATGGTTCAGCTATATTTAAAAATGTTTGCAATAATTTTAAATTAGATTCTTCTTCTTCATCTGGCCTTTAATCCTATCTTAGAGTTTTTACAACCATCACTACTTATATAGTTATAACCTTCCATTTTTGTTGTTGTTGTGCTAATAATTTCCATTATTAAACTCTTATTTCTTCAAGGTCTTTTTCCACTAAAGCTATTTATTTTTTTCTTGTTTGCCCTCAGGGTATTTTTAATATAGGCTGTCACTCTGCTTATAATTTATATCGTCTTCATTTGTTTGCCATATGTATCCTAACCATTGGAGTCGTTGTCCTCGTATCAAGCTTTCCACTGGTATTATTTCATTTTTTTCTGCAATTTTATTCACTCTTGTATTTTTTTCTCCTTGATCTTTATACACTATCATGTACAGGTCCACATAATAACCTCCATATTTTTTTCTCAAAATTTCTTAGCTTCCTTTCAGTTTTGTTAGTCAAATTAATAGTCAAAGCTTCACGCCCATATTAAGTGGTATGACAACCTTGCTTTGGTCGTTTTGGAGAATACTTTGGGCTTAAAAACTTACTTGAAACAAAATTATGCTTTTCAGCTTTTAATATTCTTTAACTTATTTCTGTAACCAGGTCATCATTTGTGCTTAGAACTGATTCTAGGTACCGAAACTCATTAACTTTTTCAAAATCTAAAGATTCTGTATTAGTGTTGTCTCCCTCGTACAGCAGTTCCACTATTTTATTTTAATGTGTATTATTTTTCAAACATTTCTTAATAACTGCTCGGGCTAGCTATTGGGCTAATCTTTTCGTATTTTCAATAAAATTTTCTAAAATATTTAAAATGTCCGCAAAACCAAGCACTCGTATAGGCTTTTGGCTGATTGCTTTTCCTGTAGTTTTCATTAATGTAGTGCAATTACATTAAGATATTGTAAATTAAACGTTTTATTTTTATTTTACAACATATTTTAAGTAATAGATGATAAATGATCTTTATTGTAAATGAAGGCAAAATATTATCAAATAATTTAGATTAAATATTAGTTTATTGCAAACTAATTCACATTAGAAAAACAAGTTATACGAGTTGTAATGTTCTGAAGTAATATTATATTTTTTAGAGTATAATTTATATAATGTTATAACAATTACCTTTAATGAAACTTTTAAAGTATTATTTAAATTATCAAAAAATGTCCTCAAAATGTTACTTTACATTTGTAGTCACACCTAAAACATTTTGAAGTTTTAATCATTATGGAATTGATTGCAAAACACATCAAACAATTGTATTGAATTACAAAAAAAAAAAAAAAATAACAATAATAATAGTTGTATTATACAATTTATAACTAACCTGAATATTTCCTTTTTTTGCAAATAATTTAATAAAATACAAGAAACAAAATAATTTAGTTAAAATTATAATAAGCTTAAAAATGTTTCATGCTTTAAAGTTTGTTGCTTTAACTCAATATCCATTTTTTTATTCATAATAGAAAAAATGGATATTCGTTGTCAGTGTGAGTAAAAACTATATGTTTATAAACCGACTCAAAAAGTTGCTTGGTCAATGCTTTGTTGATGTATAATTAAATGTACGAAAATAGGTGAAAATTCAACAGCAATCAAGTGTGTTCGAGCTTTTATAATTTTATTAAGTACGTAAAATGTTTTGATTTGAAAGGTCAACAACACTTAATGGAAATAGAATATTTAAATAATATAAGTGTATCTACTTTTTGCACTGCTTGTTCAATCTCTTTCTATAAATCAGTAACATTTAACATAAAAATTAAAACATCAAAACAAATATCTAATATTATGATTTATGATCAACATTTAGTGGTTTAGTAATAATGTTAGTATAATTTATTTTTTAATGCAAATAATTAATAATTATGGTAAACATAATTTATTCGTTTTTGAACAACAAATGTATTTTGATAAGTTCCAGTTCACGTTGATTGCTTGATGGAGTAATGCATTTGAAGGATAACAGCAAATTTAAAAATAAAAATAAAAAAAAACTGTTTTCAAATTTTAAATCTTCGTCTTTACTAGCTACTTATAACCCCCCAAGAATTTTAATATTGAAAATGGCCAAGAAAATACTTTTTAAATTTAAATTACAAAGTATGTGTGAAGTTTAAAAAAAAATCTGGCCAAAAAAAACCGACTTTGATTGCAACTTTCTCCTCATTTTATCTTTATTATTTTTTACTGCAGAATATATTATATTCTAAATTTCAAAAAAATATGACCAAGATATATAAGTTGATTGATCTTGTACTTTTTTACCCTTTTAAATTATATTTGCCATTTTTAACTTAATAACCCTAACCCTCTTAAAAGATGTATTTTGGATCATCCATTTTAACGCGATTACATTTTCCTGGAAAAATTAAAATTAAAATTGTATCAAAACTACAAGAAAAAAAGATGACAATTCTAATAAATTACAGTGTTTTTCATAAGCTTAATTATGGCTAAAATATTTTGAAATTTTAACTTGATATGATGTTAGGTTAACATTGTGTACATATTTTATGTCCTAGAAATTATTATTACGCATGTCACTAAATTTTAACATAACTATAACATTTATTCAAAGCAATTAACCATATTTATTTTGTCTTGTAAAAACTTTTGTCTATTTCTTCGGAATTTCTTCGGAATCGAAAACAATGATGGCCAAGAATTTGAGTTTAACTACCAAAAATAGTATATTAACTTTAAGATAGGAATGTTTTTCTAGGAGGTATAAACATAATAAAAAAAAATCTTTCTGGCTTCCACTCTTTGCTTGAAGTCTCAAATAATTCATTCAACATACACGCAAATAAAATATAATTTTTTAGTACTAATTTGATTATTCTAATATAATTGAATATATACTCGGTTTTATAGATGAGGATTCAACACTTAACGGTAAGTAAAAATATGGCCAAAATTCGTTTCGATGTATTAGATTGGTGATGAGTAAATGAATATATGAGTTTAAAGACGACGCTAAAAATTATATTCAAAAAAATTGTAAAATCCAAATAAAGCATCAGTCTATTAAGTTACGAACTTCTTTGTCAAACCTAAGTTTACTTCTATCACAAACTGCCAACTATTACGAGATGAGTTGTTAATAATGATGACAATTTGGAATGTTGACTGATTGAAAAGGGAAGTACAGACGAACATAATAAAATATGATTATACATATACTTATATGTAAGTATTCATATATTTGTATCATTTTCAGAACACGAAAAAGGATATTATGATTCGCTCCGTAATAACTTAGATACAAGTATTTATTGATCTTAGTATTCAATCGTTCTAAAAATTACAAATATTTATACTTATATGTATCAATTTTTTAAAATTCTAATATTTTGATGTAACACTCACATTCCGAAAATCATAAAAATATTGTTATAATACATACTAAATAATAATACGTTTTTCTCTTCTTCTCCAAGTTAATCCTAATCGTGTGCTGTATTAAATATGTAAATTTCTGTATCTCCCTCCAGCCTGTTAATAGAATTGTTATAATTATTATATGAATGGAGCAATGTTTTAACATCGGTGTTATGTATGAAGGTATCAGAGAGATTTTTGAAAGCAAAATTAATTACATATCGCAAAAAACAATAGTTTATCATTTGGTAAAAACAAAAATTGTTTCTAAATTTCGAGATTGAATGGAATGTACTGACAATTGTGATGTTGCACATTACATTCTATTAGGATGGTTCAGTTGTTTGGAATTTTTAGTACAAAATATTATTCTAAATTTATTAACAATTATAAATTGCTTTCAAACATTGCGTTACACAATGTGATCTGAAAGATTTTCCGCTATTTAAGTAGTTCTAAACTATTTTATTTGGTTTCCTAAAAATGTTATGTGCAGATATGAATTTTTTTCTCGATGACATTCAAAAAATTAAAATCTTTTTTTTTTCTTATCCCCCACCTTCTTTCCATATATTTAGTTTCAAGTTTACTTAGTCTATACATCAGCATGTCTTGATTGAATACTTCCATTACACACAACAGTAGGTATCATATTATCAATCTCAACCGTTTCCATATTTCCCTTACACGGTTTTGCATTACCTCTATTTTCTTTACAGATAATTTTAACAAACACTCGTACAACTAACGATTTATCTACCCAACTGATGTTAATGATTATTTTGTACGGCTCTTGTAAACACTAGATTCATGAGTAAAATAGATTGAATTTCTTGCTTTCCTTACAACGTTTTTTACCTTAGGTAATAACTTTTTTTTTTTTTAAAGCTTAATTTATACAAATAACAGGAGTTCTATATAGTTTTGATTTTTAAATTAAATTTTATTTTTGTACAACAAATATTAACGTAATTGAGACATTGAAGGTATAGGAAAAGGATTGCCAATACAATCGAGTCTCTTAATATATAATAATAATTTCTTATTTTTAAAACTTTTTTAGGTAATATATTAAGTCCAGAAGAGTTTTGTCAAAATCATCATCCTTTTATAAGTTTGTAATTTAATTTAACCATTTATGTTTCTTTAAAATATTACAAACTATAATTATACACACACATTTATATATATATATATATATTTATTTATATATTAAAGTATTCATTTTGGATTCTGGGTGTAGTAAAGAATATATTTGATTTTACATGACTTGTGTTTTTGTTTTCATTTTATATTTTTAAATTTTTTTTATCACTATAAAACCGCAAAAACTTCTTCAACTTTGCTCCGATCTTTATAATCGTATTTAGTTTCTGGTAACTTTACTTAGCTGTATAGTACATTGGGTGGTTATACATTTGAATTTCTAACGATAAAATTTAAAAAGTGACAATTAAAAAAATGCGAAAATTAAGGAAAACGCTGAAATTTGGGGGAAACGTGTTTTTGACACATTGATTTAGTTTTTTGACTATAAAATCTAAAATAATGATTGGAATAAACTGTAACGTACACTTTATTTTATAATCAGTACTTAACCTACAGATTGGATATAAGGTTTAAAAGATTTAAAAAATATTGAGCAAAGTATGGACTTTTAACTTTTCAAAATTAAATTGGCTGTTAAATTGCTTGTTGTGGCGTACATAAATAAATAAATAAACAAAAATTTTCCCTTTTTTGGTTATTTTTGTTTGATAATATGCGACCAAATCGTTATATTTTTTGAATTTGTAAACCTACACAAAATCACAAATGTTAAGTTTTATTCGATTGCATAGCATGGCGTTAATACATTTTATGTATTACATATAATGTATACGAAATCGTTAATGATAAATTAAATATTTGGTTTTTAGAAAGCACATGCATGGGTAAGTTTGTCAGAATATAGTTGAAAAACTTGTTTATAAATCCTGTAATGCGTTTGGAAACTGTAATTTTTGTTGATTTTGTTGTTTCTTGATTCGGAATTCTATTGTTGAACTGCAAAAGCCGAAAATCAATTTGAATCACTAGGAACCTCTTATATATAATGCCAAAACATTATAGGTAGAAGTTCCAGCTAATATTGATAGTTATCTTTATTGATATATTGAATAAAAAGAATACAATTTTGAGTTGAAAAATGTTCTTTTAGTTGTACACTATATATCTGCTCGTTGTTTACTTTGATGCTACTCTGCACAATAATTGTTGAGTAACTTGCAGTGGTGTTTACTCTGAAAAATAATTTTAATATAAATATTTTTATGTTTATCAAGTTGTAGCAATAAAATTAGATAACCACCATCATATAAATAATTGTAATATTCGCATTGTAAAATATTATACTTAAATAGAACTATTATAATTAAATATAAAATGTGTTATTTTACACTATTGCAAAACAACTTCAAATCGTATTAGATATTTTTACAGATATTTGAAAATATAAGCCTTTTGTATCAAAAAAAAATAAGTTTCAAAGAAAATTGAAAAATTGTGTTTAAGTTTTTAAAATTTGTTCGGTTGTGACAGATTTACAGAAAGCAAAAATAAAATGGTATCGGATTAGATCCGGTCCGATCTGCCCAATACTAGCCTCTCCAACCAACTTTTGAAACTAAATTTGTGAGTTTCGAATAACGAATAACAAAATAAGTAAAATTTTTAAAATGGTTTCAAGTAAAATACCCTAAATTTTTTGTGATACAATGCACATAAGGTCACTTCTTTCATCCTAAAAATCAAAAAATAAAATTTGATTTTTTTTTTAAATTTTCTTTGTTATTTTGGCAAATAACTCAAAAAAATAATGAAAATATATAAAAAAAAAGTTAAAAATTAAATACATTTTAAATCTCTATTCAAATGCGTATGTGTAAATCAACGTAAATATTGGAGTTTCGTGAACACGAAAATGTAAACACAAACTGGAAATTGTACGATTTACTCTGGGAGTATTTTTTTAGTATATTTTTGCTTTTTGCCCAACTACCAAAAATATAATCAAATTTTTAAATAATTTTCAAATGAAGCATCATCTACGTTTATTTTCCAAACTTTTTAGTACTTCGATATTGGGTGATTAGACCCCCTTTTCGATCACAAAAGTGTTAAAAAATTTATTGCGATAATAAATATCATTTTTAATTAGGCTTTTGCACCTTTGTAACAATTTATATAAATACAAATTATAAAAATGTCTAAAAAAACAATAGAAAATATATATAATTTTTTTAAAATAAAAACCAGTTATTCTAATTAGCCTTCTGAGTGATTCAGAGGTCAAAGTATTCTCAAGACTTCCCTATTTCTACCTATGGATCTATCATAGTATATGGGCTGTATATATTGTGACTTCCTGACTTAAAATCATAGTTGATATGATTCGATTTCGTTATTTTTTTTTTTTTTTATTGTAATTGTTCGCACAGCAAATCGATCTTTGGTAACGCGCACACTTATGGTTCCATGACAAATTCTGACGTGGATTTTTCGTTGGGCGCAATGGACAATATGCGAGACGCAACGGCCTGTACGTCATAGTACGTCTATTCTACCGAATCGGAGATACTCGCGTCGTTTGAAAATTCTTCTGCACGATCGAGCTCAACTAACGCATCTAAAATAACATCTTTTTGTGCGTGAACATTTTTTGTAAGAGTGTTAAAACTTTGCATGCGCACTGTTAAATCTCGTCTCGATGGACTTAACTGATGGATCCCGCACAATGCGAGCTCGTGTCAACGGTTTTTGGGCGATTGCGTTCTGCTTTTGCTTCGCCGTGCTTTACGCCTTACAAAACGATCTTTATCCGGCCCGAAGGACCAAACGTTCGCGCGAAGGTCTAGATGCTGACGTTGTCGAGAAGATATCGGCTGCGATTACGGCCGGATAAATTACAACACCGCATAGAAGAGAACATAGCTTTGGGAATAAGAACGAAAAATAAGGGAAAACGAACGGACTAATGCCGTGTATAAAATTGAACGATTGGTTGTGATTAAAACAACAAAGTGGACTGTATGACACTTAACACTAATGACAGTGGATAAACTCAACACAAAGGGGACACCAATTAAATACATATATATATATATATAAACTTACGAATGATCACGTAAAGCGTGCCCCAGTCCGAATCCAAATTTACAGCGAAAAAAAAAAAAAAACTAATTTAATATACACAAGTGATGTTTTGGAACCGGTCTGGTGATTGTGTCACGTGGGTGGTACGGCCGACGCGTTCAACCGCGGAGTTCTGCGCGGCCGGACCAACGGGTATCGACGAAGGGCGAAAACACCAAACAAATGATCGAGGTACGGACGACGAGTAGGTACACTTTAGTTGTATCGACGAGGGCGAGACGAACCACCGCGGATCACGTTACACCTATATCTGACGGATAGACGCGGTAAAAAATCGCTTGTAAAGAACAACGCGGTAGCGGCAGCCACGGGAACGATGCGTAGGTGAAAAGACGGCAAAGGGCACTTGTTGGACGCACAGTGTTATTGCGAGACGTTCACGAAGTCGGCGCGGGTATACGCGCTAAAGACGGTCGTGATTACATTGTATTGACAACGAAAGTCGTCGAACGGACAGGAACAAAAATTTGGAGAAAAAAAATCCGAATCGATTGAACAACAACAGCAACACGACTACGACCGCGGTGGAGGCGCGCGCGCGCGTAATCGCACAAACGCGACCATACTGTACAGGCAACTCTATACCATATAAAAAAACCAGCCAGCACCAAACAGTAATACAACGTACATTTTTTCGCTACAGAGTATTTGACACCGTTCGGAGGTAATTAGAATTTTTTTATAATAATATGAACTGCCAAAACGCGTGTACTTGTTTACACTACAAGAAATATGTGGGAATATATCCAATTGCATTACATATTTTGTTTGATTTTCTTCCTCGCCCTTTTTTTTATAGTACTAAAAACAAAATGTTTATAGTTTTAGTGTCAATTTTGTATTATCACTTTAGCCGAACCATAATATATACCTAATAACTATTCAAAAAACTACAAATAAGCTGCTAAATATTCCAAAAGTCATCGAATGATAGTTATCAATGTTTTATTTATTTATTTTTTTTTTTAATTGATCTTAAAGAAAATAGCCTCCGAAAAAATTGTTGCAAAGATTTCCTTTATTAGTTTATTCGTAACATAACGTGTTTGAAATGATTATATTTCGTGTTTAACAAGTTTTTCATAATTATTTATTTGTTTATATATTTAATTGAAGGCTCGAGTGAAAGTGCTGCGCTTTATGCGTTATATAACTACAGTATGTACCTAAATGATATGCAATCAATTGGTAATAAACGCTTTTTATATGTTATACAAGGACAAACAATAAAATAATATTTGAGAAATACATGTGAAAGTATTTATGTGAGCTAGAGGGTTTTTTTTATATATATATATATAATAAGGTAAATTTTCGAGAAATTGTCCCATGCCATTCGTTCTTAATACATTTTTATACTTTGAATTATATTTTTTAACCATCAGGAATAATATACAATAATTTTATTATGTTTGTTTGATGTAAAAACAATAAATTTGTACGATGTTGTAAGCGTTCAAAAACATAACAAATCTCAGTAACAATATTATTATTGTTGCCGCTCCCAGCAACAAAATATAAGTATGATGTAATTTGTTTGTAATGGTTCGTAGGAGTGATTTCAATAATTTTTTCTATATTTGTGTGTATCAAACTATCATAACTGTTAGATTCCGAGTGCAGTGAAGAATGTAATGGTTTTAAAATTATGTTTGTTTTTTCTTTTTCTTTTCTTTTTATCATTGGAAACAAAGATTCCTTCTTCAATATTCGTCCGATTTTTAAAGTCAGTCCTTTTTCCGATAGAATTATCGGTAGATATACTGTTTTGTGGGAGTCATAGATAAAAAATTTAAAATATTACAATAATAACTTAAGAAAAAATTATAGAAAAACGTTTAAAATTGTGGTAACTGTGTCTTTGACAAAATCAACTTAGATTTTTGGCCACCACTTCTACAATAATGATCGGAATGTAGTAGAAATTATCTAAAATTATTCAAAACGATAAGATACAGGCCTGATATAAAATGTCAAGAGAGTTCTAACAATAATTTTGAGCTTAGTATAGAACTTTGAAATTTAAGAAAATTTTGATTTTTTTGTAACTTTTGTGCCATAAATAATTTAACTTTCTACAAAAAAGTTTTGAAGCATTAATACAAGATTGCACACATATACGTTAATACGTCATATGATTTTTCTAACAAATTCAAAAATCCGTAGTCACAATTTTTATTTTTGTTGTTTAAAGTTGGAAAAATTTTTTATAGTGATCATGCTTTTAGATTATTCTGAGAAAATTTTTGTGATTCTCAAACATTATTTATTGAAGATTTCAAAATGTAATATTTTATATAAAACTAAATTTTTTATTTGAACCAAGAAATTTAAAAAAAATCCTTCCAGTAGTATTCTAAGGCTTATAAAAAAACTATTAAAAGAAAGTGTTTTATAGTTATTATTTTGATTACAACAATAAATGTATGCCATTTTATACAATAGATACCTACTTAAATTGCAATAAATCATCAAATGATTTGACATGTTCACACTTTATATAAATTGACATTCTTTATACGTGAGTTCAACTTTTCCAATTTTTGGACCATTTTTTTAAATTTTAAGAATAGAACATTCAATTTATCTGTGGTATTTGATAATTTTCAATGAATATTTTGGTGTTTAAAATTAATTTTTCTAAATTTGATAAAATTAATTCTAGCACGAAGTGCATAATAAAAGATTGATAATAAATTTTATTGTAAGCGCACAATTTTTATATGTTCCTCAACTGAGCGCACTTAAAATCGTTATTTTCGTATTTAATTTTATATTGCTTGTAAATTAAATAATTTCTAATTAAACCTTTCAAAAAAGTAACCCAGATAATTATAACCTAATAGTAATATGCGACCTAGAGTGGATCTGGCTTTTTTATTTATAAGTGTACTTCCCTGATTTTTTCACTAAACATTTTCTGAACTTGTCTAATGTATTTCAATTTTCAGCTGTTTTTTTAAGAGGTCTTAGTAAGTAGTGGTGTTATTTAAAATTTTATAAATAAATAGAATAAGCAAAATGAAGCATAATTCCAAAAAACATAAAAATAATATTTACAAAATTAATGCTTAACACTTTAACTAATACTGTTCATAACGATATTATTGAGTAGATTATAAACTATAAACTATTAATGGAAATTCACCGTATAATTAATTATTAATAAAATGTATGTTTATAATGATAGTGCCAAATGTAATACGTAAGTCAATACGTAAAACAACTAAGAACTTACTATTGTGTTGAATGTTTACTTTTAAGTTATATATTGAATAATTCATATAACCATTCAAATCAATGAAATTGCTTACGGTTTTTTTAAGTTTCTGAGTAACATTTGAACCAAACTCGATGAAAATCTATTGAAACCCGTTGACTTTAGAGCACATACGGAGAAATCGACGGTCTGACGGACAGAAATAATATAAATTATTGCA
Organism: Hormaphis cornu; assembly: GCA_017140985.1. Taxonomy (NCBI): domain Eukaryota; kingdom Metazoa; phylum Arthropoda; class Insecta; order Hemiptera; family Hormaphididae; genus Hormaphis; species Hormaphis cornu. The sequence goes on along the minus strand of CM029357.1, from coordinate 39,228,108 downwards.
TATAAGTGCTACTTAAAGAACTTTGAAGACCAAAGTTTTTTGTAGTATTCAACGTATAGATCGGGTTCTTGCTATTATATGGGAACGTGAACAGAAACCAGAAAATTTGACGTTTTCTTCTGCAAAATTTTAGAAAAAAAAATTTACTATCCCAAATTTCGAAAATAATCTAAATTTCGATATACTTCAACTTATGTATCATTAACGTTCATTGTCAAAATTTGTGTTACTATAATATATTACAATTGAAGTTTTTCTTCTTCCCAAACAAATAAGAGTAGAAAAAAAAAAAAAATTGTAAATATAACACATTCCTCATTTACCCTCATAATCTAATAAACATCATCATATTTTTAGAAATTCTAAAGGATGGTAAGTCTTTACGAATCATAGAAATCTTATTTTTTTGTTCGGATAGTATAATTTTAGAAAAGCAAAACAATTATCTAACCTTTAAAAATAAATTGAAACACCTCAACTTATATTGAACACTACACCCTTTTTATGAATTATTACTTAATGTAGCTATAAAATATTCAGTATCTAATTGTTTGAATATATTTTATTATTTAGAAATTTGTACAGATGGTAAGTACTAGGTTATATGAAAATTCAAATTACATAGTAGGGTTAATGTAAAAAATCTAAATATTATTACAAAAAGCAGTGAAGGAAAATATATTATATTTTTAAATAAAACCGAAAAAATGGTATAAATTCTAAGAACAGAAAAAGGAAAGAAAGACAGTAAATATGAGGAAAGGATGAAAAAAAGAGAGTAAATTTAAGTTGTGGTAAGTTCAACTACGCTAGAACTTTTGATTTTTGTTTTATAACTAAAAAAATAATCAACATTATACAAAACGCTTTAATTGCAGGACTATCAACGTCCACCTTCCGAAATTTATTGCATTCCTGCACGCATAAGTGTTCACAGAAAAAAAAAAATAATTATTTAAAAAATATTGTTTTTTGCTACATTCAGAATCTAAAATAAAATCATGCTTATTTAAAAAAAAAAAAACATTATAAATAAGTATGGATTTAACTATTTATAAAAATTAAGTCAAACATTTATTGGTTGTGTATATTATATTTTTCTAGTGCCTAATGTTTCAAGTAAGTCATTAGGTGGTTTGTGGTCTCATTAATTATAACTTCATACCTTAGGCTAAATATAAAATCTTGATAATATTTTAATCTATGTATACGGATAAACTCAAAGGTTTTGTAGAGAAAAAACTTATAAAACAACACAAATGTACAAACGTTTAGCGATCCCATTTCCTTAAAATGAGTATTTTAATTTTTTTGCTAATTAGCTCTCACAATTGTTCTGAGATTGTAACCGTCATTTTTCCAATTTTATGTCATTTAGTATAATCAAATGTTGGTAACTATTCAGTTTTATTGAGTATTTGAGTTTTATTACTATTGTTAATTTTTTTTTTACCATAATTTCATTTTAATTCACGGCGGCTATGCTGGTAAGTGTCACCGGTATTCTCGTTTTCAATTCACTTGGAGTCCGTCCACCAACAAGAGCTTTCACTGCTGAACTTAACTTATTTTTTCAATATTTAGTATGGTTTATTACTTCAACCGTCTTTATCTGTCCAATCATTCATCGCTGTAAATTTCTCTGTGATAAATATTGTTCTGTCATTCATAGTTTCACATTTTTGTACGTTTCATTTATCGAGATAGGTTATTTATTCATTGTTGATTTCGTTTGTGTTGAACATTGTGAGTTTAACGTGTTCATTGATTTAACTCTTCGCATCGTGTAAATGTTAGTTTCAGGTAGATTTATATAAAAAAATACCTACTTATTATATACTAAGTATGAGTTACATTTTCATAAGATATAAAAATCGTAATTTGTACAACTAAGCAAAATGTTATATTACATTTTTAGAAACTTATGATCACAGTAAGTTGTTATATAAATTGTAATGTCATGATTAATGTAAATTACATCCTAAAAACAAAATTCTCTATTCATATAAATGCAAATCAATGGTTATAGATACTTGATGATTTTATTCATAAATAGTTGTTAAAATACCTTGGTACATATAAAAAAAATGCATAATTTTTTATCCAATCGGTTGGCTATATTGTAAAGAGTGTGGTTACGTATTTTGAGTATTCTACTTTATTAGCTAAATTGTACAATCTAGTTTTAAGTATTGATAAGCAAACAAGAATAAATTTTAAAAAAATTTTGGCATTTTTACGTACCTATCTGACGTTTAACGTTTTCATCAACGTTGAGTCAAATTCAGAATGCGAATTTGTATAAATATCAAATCGAATTAATTGAATTAAAGGTTATTTTACCTAGGTAACTCAATCTACGTAAGGGTAATATAAATATGGCGGAGGAATTCTACAGTCAAAATATAATCGCAGAAAAATTAATTCTCACAGCTTTAAAAGCAGTTCACTTTACATTATAATCGGCAATTCAAGTTCAATCATTTCATACTTATATATAATTTAATTTAGGTATAGATCATATATTAGTATATTATGCTAAATGTTTTGTAATTATTTATAATTTGAAATTATTTTTAAAAGTGAGATTTTTGAAACAAATCGTAACTTAGGACAATGAGGGTTATGATTTTATTTTATTTTTAAAAGGTTTATTTCAAGGGTTTTTATTAAGGTTTTGTAATTATCAAACTCAACGTTTCTATTACATACAGCATTCCGTTGTAGGAACAAGAGATATGTTTCAAAAGCATATCATATGACAAATTATGTTATAGTTTTAGAACTATAAGTACAAAAAAAAAAAAAAAAAAAAAATTGATTTGTAGTTGTTCACCACACTTAACCAAGATTTTATAAAATATTATTTGGGCTCCCTGTAGTCCAGATTTCTATTTACAAAACATTGTTTTACACATTAATTTTAACTATTGCATGTGATATTTATGATTCTGTTTTGTGTTTTAACAAATAATCATAATTACTTATATAAAACGTACATACTAACTATACACATGTTATGAGAACAATTTCGGTAAAATCTACTCGTATTATCTTCCTAAACTACATACAAATACACATTGTAAACATATCAAATCCTAATGATATTTTATACTTAATTTATCCATTATTTGTCTTAAATAGATGTTAAAATTTTAATATTCTTTACATTTTTGGTCTTAAACATAAATGCATTACTTTTTTTTATTTTAGACGTAACTATTTCCGCATTCGGTATGAAAAAAATTTAGATATATAGATTATAGATTATAGATTCACCCTTTATGTGCTCAGTTTTATTCCTGTCTTAGTTAAACTCTTATTTTAGTCGCTTTAATGGATACTAAATCTTCAAAAGGCAATGTGGTGAAACCAAAAATTCTAATTTTTTCATAATTAGTCTTTTGTTTGAATTAAATATTATAAGAAAAAACATAAAATCCTATTTTACAATAAAATGTTTTAATCCTTTAAATGGCAAATTAATTTGGAATAATTAATGTGAGTTTATGTAAAAAGCAATTTTATTAAAATGAGTACATATTAAGATAATACAATCATAATTCTTTTAAAAATTTATATCAAATTTTATTTAAATTTTTCAATAATGAAAAAATTTTACTAAAGACTCTTGGAAACTTTTATTATTTACATGTTTTTATTAGTTACATGATTTTGCGATCATTATTAAGTAAAAAGCTACAAAAACAGTATAAAACGCTCAGAATCTAAAACATATTTCCTAAAGTTTTGATTTGGTCTAAAAAGATTGGGAAATATTTTCGAAAAATTGTTTTTACAGAAATTTTCATTTTCGTTCAAACTAAGTTTGGGTTTGGAGAATGAAACGTTAAAAAAGATATTGAACCAACACATTTTTCAACTATGAATTTATTAAAAAAAATACCAGTTTCAATAGTTATATAAAAAGTCGTAAGTAAAACGGCTCTATTAGTAGACTACCCACATTTAAGTCCGTTATTATATATTGAACAATATAACTTGTTTAGTATACTTATTCTCTGAGTTTTTATTTTAGTACATTTAGAAATAATCTGATTTTATTAGTGACCGTACGATTGAGATTATGTGGTACCTACAAATTAAATTTTGTGTTCGATTATTCGTAGTCGCTCTGAAACTTAGGTACCTGTATGTTACAGTACTATTGGTTGCTATCCTATTGGCAAGTGTCACCTCACGATCTTTCCTAACACTCACTGAGTAATTCCATGCTCGTTTATTCGTGGTTGTCGTAGGACGTGGGTATTTTGGTAATATGTGTTATAAGTTTTTGAGTAGTGTCACTGTTCACAAGAGGTTTCCCATGCTTGATTATTTGTGGTCGTCAACCTCTCGTAAAAGCATCTTAGAAGTAACGTCAGCCTTAGCGCTACTTACTACTCTAAAGAACTACTGTAGTTTTGACACTACCAAGTAAATTGGATACGTAAGGTTGCTTATCAGCCCCGTATACAACAATGTTGATTGCTCATTTATTATACATATAATAAATAAAAATCAATTATTTTATTTTGTGAGATTTTTCCCGTTACATGAATATTTATTTTCACTTTATTATATTCCAATTTTGACTTGTTTTATTTTAGACATTCTTTTTGTCGTACATATATATATATATATATATGTATATATATTTGATGTAAAATAATATTATCACACATTTTTTGGTATTTGAACTTTGAAGTAGGTATAACAGCTATAAAAATGTTTTAGTTTTTGAAAAAACACTTCAACTAAAGTTATTAATCTTAATACGACATCTTGGTCCAAAACACTTTCATGGTCATTACTGACTTTAAAAGTCTGATTACTCTTACTTATAAGAATAATTTGTATTTAATAGATATATACGTATAATATAAATTTACATATGTAAACTCAGATTGTGGGAGGGACAATTGTCCCATCGCCCTTCCCCTTGGATCCATCACTGTTCTATAAACAATAAAATATTAATAATCAATCATATTTCCACTATGTATTATACTTGTATCAAATAACCCATCGATTTTTTTAGTAGTTCATATTTTGTTATTGTTTTTTTAATTTTTAAATTTTTTTAGACACTTCATACCAGTACACGATGCATATAATTGATAAGATAAAACTGTCCGGTAAGTATTCAAAAACTAAACCATAATACATAACACAATTCTCACCAATGTCCCTTCTAATATATTAATCGACTAAACAACAAGCAAACCAAAAGTATAAAACACGAAATTGCATTGACACATTTGAGTTTTGATAATCCATGATTTTTGTAATTGATAGTTATTGTTGTAAAGGTAATACAATCCAATGTGTTCAAACTATTAGTTCATTATATTTTAGTACAATCCATTATTCGACCCTGATAAGTTGATAACTATTATACTTAAGCTCATTGAGGTATACAATTTTTATTTATTGTTGACAATTATTAATTGTTCCCCATTAATAAAACAATAATTAAACATAATATTATAGATCGTCAAACGTCACCATCGGAATATTGTGAACAAATATTTGACCCGAGAAAACACTTTGGTAAAAGAAATCTTTTACAGTCAGAAGGAAGAACTAGTAGCAAAGTAATACGAAAATTTTGAAACGTCAATATTGTTGGTTGAAATAATTATACGATTTATTCACAATTTACATATTATGCATTACGCGTCATCAAATTTAAAAATATTATACCTATGTAACAGTACTACGTATAAAGGCACTTTGTTTTTTTTTTTTTAAATTTTATTTTATATGCTAATAAAAGTAATCATTTGTAACACTTATCATATTAATTGGTGTAATATTATTTAAATGTGTTTAAAAATAACAATAATTAGTAAAACAATAAAAAGGTAAATTTAGCCTTTATTTTGGAACAACGTAACTTTGAAAATATTTTATATTTATATATATACCAAATAATAACTTTGGTACCAAACGTATTTTAAAAAAAATTTAATTCCTAAAAAATAATACTCAAATTATCCATTGGGAATACTTACCACTCCAGCAAGCTTTTTGGTCCAAATTTGCAACATTTTAGATCACAATCCCAAATAAATGGCTAATGTTTCCAAACCTTCAAGTCCTAAGATGCTCAATACGTATACTACTTATACGATTAAAAATAATTATCACTTTAATGGGGCGACCCACTCTAATTTGCAGCTTCCTTTTTTCTTTTCCCTAATTTTGCTAATTGCTTTCTTGTCTAACTCAATGATGCCGTTAAATTATTATTAATAGTAGTCAATTTATTACATCACCTATTTTATCCAAAAAAGTGTTGACAGAAAAAAATCATTGTCTAACAACCTATTATATAAGTTACTAGCTGTCCCGACCCGGCGTTATCCGGGATTTAGTTGGTCAATAAGCTTAGTAAATTAGTTTCAAATTAAATTTAAAAACTCAGTTGGTGCACAGAGTTACACAAATTTGAAAACTCTGTTTCATCACCTCAAGGTATGAATTTTAAAAAAAGCTTTAGGGTTTAAAATTTAACGCTTAAAATTTAACAATTTTAAGTTCCATAATTCCTTTAAAAAATATGAAAATCGATTGAAATTTCAACAGTAAACTCGTTAAAGCTTTTATAATGACATATATAATATATTTCATTTTTGAAAATTTGACTGTTTTCGTTTTCCTATATTTGTTTACTGCAAACAAATTCTCATTCATTATACAACGAACAAGTTTTTTAACTCCGGTTTCACCTATAATAATATATAATTTTTTAGAGTATAATATATTGGACAATGTATATTTTAGTGTAACTAATTTAAATTACCAAAAATGTCCTTGACAATGTGATTTTAGATCACGTATTCACAAATATATTTATAGGATAAACTATAGTATAATATAATTTTAATATTAGATAGGTACAATTTTGTTTTGTAAGCATAACAATACAAAACAATGAAGCACGTGTTCAAACGTGCTATTTAATATCTGAAATCAATGATAAATCATTGCCTTTAAAAAAACAATTGTGAGCGAGCTCAGTTGTCTAGTATACGTCATGTTAAAAACTATATTTAACAATTAAAATGGTCCATAAACTACGAAAGTGGTTTTTACGTATAATAAAAAATATTAATTTAAATAACATGTAAAAATGTTAATGTATAATTGTCTACCGATAATAGTGGTATTGGTTTAAATTCGATCGGAATATACTCGCCATTCCAGTGTTTTTTCAGAATAAATTTGTGTGTTTTCGGACTATTTCTTGCAAAATGTAAAATTCAAAAATTTGTTTCAAATAAAATATAATTTAAAACCAAAATTTCAATCTGTTGTGGTATACTAAGTTAGAATCCGAAACACACTTTCTACATGTAAACGTCATAACAAACCTAAAAATTTCAAATCTTTCTAATAATTTCAAAAATTCTAGTACAATAATATGACTGCAGTCAATAAACCTATCAGAAAAGTTACTGACTTTAAAAATCTGATTATTCCTTCTTCCCAAAAAGTTGATTATAGAAAAATTAAACATTATTGTACGAACAATACATTTTTCTCTGCACTCAGATTCTGAAATTAAGATGAATTGGAGCAAATGACAACGATAATATTTATACAAATTAAGCAGGAATTTTTGTATTAAATTATATATCTAACAAGGATAAATAAAAAATTTGGTGAGTTGACTAGTATTGCAAATATCTTTTGAAATAAATCGTAGTTTTGGTTGATGTCACTATCATAGCTCCTAGGAAATCGCTCTGATATCTATCTTTATTGATTTTGATGTTTGGTCGTTCTTACTAAAGTATGAAACAGGTCTCAATGGATTTTCAAAATATTTAATGTATGCAGCTAATCATATATGATTGGTAAATTTTCCTTTCCTTTTTTTTTTTTTTTTGTTCAAAACAACATTAATTTTCCTGCAAAACTTTTGATTATTTAAAACAATGTAGGCAACATATATTATCCTCAAAGGCTATATCTCTATAATGGATTTAAGAATATTGAAAACCTTTTTCAATTAATCGATAAATAGTTACATATAAATATTACAAAATTTTGTTCCAGTGTTTTATTTTTTTAATTGGAAACGGCACACACTTGCGATAGAAACAAAAGTTTTACATTCTAAATTTTTGCAAATAAGGTTTAGGATGATTTTACATGTAGGTTATTATATGATTTGGAATGACTTTACAACTTAGAGTCAGTTGAAGACGTGATAAACATCTAAGTTGGTCCACCGTACACTCTAGATTTTCTCAAAAGCAAAAATTCTTTTAAATTTATATGATTTATCAAAATTAAACAAAAACAATTTTACGTAAATCAAATTTTTTTTATGTATGTCTATAAATATTATATAGATTCGACGTAGAATTTTGTTACGATAAGTGGTTTCGTGGCAAAATTTGATACCATTTACGAGCACCTGAAACAACAAAATATACTAACTTTTTAATAACTTTTAAAGCTGTGATAGGATCAACAATTAAATGATTTGACGTTACAACGGACTAGGTATATTAATTATTTTACTATAATTTTTATTATTTAATCGTACTCTTAATTCTGTTAAGAACTGGTATTTTTTTGGCGATGGCTTATACATAGCTTATAGTATGTAAGTATGTAGAATACTTAACATATAAATTCGGACATGAAATTGTTATAAGAACTATAACAACAGCAGTATCTTAAATTATTTTTGTTTTTGGAAATATAACTGGCTTATTAATATGATTTTGATTTAGGATTTTGAATTTGGTATTTATTATTGCTTTTGGTTTATTACACACACTCTTTTTTCACGTTTTTATGAGTGTCTGCGTCTTGAATGCGACCTTCAGTTAGGTAATCCAACAATAAATAACGGTTCCAATAAACTTAAACTTTTCAGGAGAAAAAATAGAAATAAAAAATTCTCTGACATTGTAACTAATGACAAGAAAAAATTGTAAGCTTCAATTTGATTTGGAAGTTTGAAACATTACTTGAAATTGGAGAAATCCTCTTTGAATTTTTTTTTTTTACGTAAGTCAGTTTGAAATCCTAAAAATAATTTATAATTTTAACTATTAGGTATGTAATCATTAAAAAAAAAAAAATCTTACTTTAAATAAGACGTTATAGAGTTTAAAAATATTTCAACCATACATACATTTATATATATATTATTATATATATTTTAATGATGTTATGTAATATATGAGTTAATGTTATACGTTATGACTCGTATTAGACTGAGGTGATTATAAATTCAAAAAATATATTGATTTTAAAGAGATGTCTTAAAGTTTTTTCTTCCGAGAACAAGTACCCAGTTTTCCAGTCAAGATTTTTTACCCACCCAAACTTACCAATGTAGGTACCAATGGTTATGTGTACCCTTATAGAGTATTGACTTTCAATAAAATCCACTACTCAAAAGTGATAGTTATCATATTTATGCTATTTAAC
>CM029357.1:39114168-39218639 GCA_017140985.1 Hormaphis cornu | reverse complement strand
ATTGTTTCAAAGATAAACGTCTCAATATTTTTTTCTTGTAAAATGTAAATAAATGAATTAAATTTCTGAGGGAAAAAGTAACTATTTTCTCATTCGATTGTTCATTTTCCCTGGATATTTATGCTGTAAACGTTCAAATAAAAGTTTACAAATTTAAAATTATATAATACAATTAATTTTAATTCAATTTTCAAAACCCAAAATCCAATCATGTTTGGTTCCTATAAATTAATAATATCCAAGGGATTTGATAAGAGGTTTTTGATTTACTGGATAGAACGTCTAGCCAATCCGTATAAACTAAAACGAACTATGAAAAAATACCAAAAATTATATTTGGGGTCAGTGATATTTTGGTATTATCTACCAAATAACGGGAATCCAAATATCAAAGCAATATCAGTCTTTTAGCTGTGATATACTTTATATATATATATATATATATATATATATATATATATATATATATATATATATATATATATATATATATATATATATATATATATATATATATATATATATATATATGTATATATATATATATATATATAAATAAAATAAACAACATTTGTATTTTCCAACTTTATCTATCAATCTATCATGATTTAATTCGTGAATGTTCGTATCTGCTAAATTTTTCTATGTAAATTAATGATGCTCACTGTTTCCTTTAAAAATTAAAATGAATCGTTACATCAATTAAATAGTTTGATAGTTATTACTGGGTACCAGTTTGCTATGTTAGTTACCTATGTTTTTTTTTTTTATTTATGACAAATATTAGGTTTCATAAAATTGTATTTCGTTTTACTTGCCATCTTTTATTTGTCTTAGTATACTAGGTATAAAAACTGTATCTCATCCAGATTGACTAATGTTAAACTTTAAAATTATGAACAATCTGAAATCGATATTGGCTGAAAACAGAAACTAAAAATTAGGTTTAATGCCATTAAATATTTGGATTATCCTACCACGGAACACTGGTGTTTATAGCGAATTTAATGGAGGTACATAAAATTTAGTATATATATTATCAAAAACTCTGAAATCTCGACATAATATTTGTAAAAAAAAAAAATGTATAAACAACTTTTGTAAATGCATATAAATAAAGTTAGAATATTGTATAGGCTACAGCTAAACTAAATTTTATATGGGAACTTGTGCTAATAATTAATTACAACATACAATTTAATAACTTTGAAGTAATTAAATAAGGACTAGTTCATTATTTAATGAAAGAAAAAATAACGGATTTATTTTTAAAAGAAAAGAATTAAAAATTAAAGGAGTTACATTTGTGTAATAAGGAACTTGAAATAGAACAAATTCTTTTTTTAAAGAACGTAATGAACAGTGTAGTCTTTAAAAAAAGAATTCGTTCTATTTCAAGTTTAGTTTTATTAAGTTAAAAATTCTCATTTATTAGGTATTTACATTTATTTGTTTATTAATATTTAATGAAATTGTATAAAAATAAAATAGGTGCTCAGAATTTTCCGTCAAAATATTGCTAAATATAATTGCTGTACAATGAACATAGCAGCAAAATTATTCCAATTATATTTTATAACAAAACAGAAAAATTGTTAACTTCAACTATAATGAATTATATATTTAAATACGCATATTCCTAAAAGACTTTTAGAATCACTTTTTAAAATATTTAAATTGTTATTCTATAAAATGATTAAAGATGCAATTGCAATTTAATTTGTTGTTTCAGATGTTTGTATGCGAGGCGTAATTTAAAATTTTCGTACGTCATAATTTATTATAATATCGTTTTGCGTAGGTATTATGCACACAAATAACTTAGGAATTAATTTTTTAATTATTCTATTTCACATAATTTAAATTTACATTTAAAACTTTGTTGATACAATTTGATAACATAATTTGGTTTTACATTTATTTTTCCGTTCCAAAATCGCTGTTAAAATTTCAATAAGCAAATTCAGTAATGATAAGTTGTTTTTTATTGGCCACAAGTAACTTTATTTGATGGAAGTATTGTTTTGAATGTATAAATTAAACATTTGTTGCATTAAAAAAAAAGATTCTAAGCAAGTTCCGAATAACCGTTAAATTTAGCTAATTTTTCTTCATACCGGGGAAAATATACTTTATATATATATATATTGATTGTAAACATTTCAAACAAACAAATAAAAATTTGTTTTTTTTTTTTTATTAATAAAGAAAAAAAAAAGTATAGTGTTCTCGAGAGTAAGTCTCGCTAATAAAGTAAATAGGTAACTGATTTGAGTGGCTAAAAAGAAATGTTGTACTAAATTTGTAAATAATGATTTATTGTTATGGTAATAAAGAATAGTAATAATAAGAATTCTAAGTCGTTAAAAATGGTCTTTTATTATTTTATTCTTGTATATTTATGTATATATATATATATTTTATTACACACGTTATAAAAATTTATGAAAATTTCGTTTGATTTATAACACTCTTGAGTAGTTGTTGTAAAAAAAAAAAAAGTAAAAATGCCGAAAAAAGTTTATCTAATTTTTTTAAACATTTTAAATAAATATTGAATAGAAAATCATTTTATTTTGATTGTGTTAAAATAGCGATTCATTTCAAATAAATATGAAATTTTATATTGATTTATATATATACGACATAAAAATAATTGGAACTGTTTAAAATTTGCATTTAGTTTTCATTTTATTCATTTCCGAAATGTATAATAATTTCAATAAATTTGACTGCATTCCAAAGGTTTAATTGCTTTAAACAAAAAGAAACGAAATATCTATATCTAACTAATATATGAGCTTAAATTGTGTAAAGTATAAAATTACTTTTAAAATATTTTGACCACATATATAGGAGAAATTATTGATTAAGTAGTTTTTAAGTTTTGAGACTCATATTTGATAGTTAACGTTTAATGAAACAATAACTGAGAAATTTAACTCATTATTGGGAATTCATACATAGTTTTCCACAAATTTAAAGCAGTAAATAAAATTTAAATTTAAATTTTTATTTATATAGTCAGTAAAAAAAGAAATTTCATAATGCTGTACAAAAGTTCCATTTTAGTTTGACACTAAATCATTTTTTACTGGGCGTCTATAGTGTGCGTTACAAAATCAACCCAAACGTAGTAAAGTTAGGATGCGTAAAACCAAAGTTTCTCAAAACTTATTTCATCTACCGCCAACTTTGAGAATCAAAAATTTTTCAGCGTCCCCTCTCAAAAAAAAAAAATATTTTAACTTTCCATCTGTTATGTCTTCTAAAAACAGATATTACAATTATAATATATAAATATGCCATATCCTATTTCTGAGTTCTAATATAAATTTTAAATGAACTTTTTGGATGATAGTAATTAAAACGCATACTTATTCATATTTAAAAGTATTTTTATTAAAACAAAACATTTATCATTAACATTATTCATATTAAAAGTATTTTTATTAAAATTATGCTTTGAAAAAAGTTATAAATTCAAAATTTAAAATTTACCTAATTTGATGGATGAACTTGATGCGCATTAACGAGTTTATTAATATCTGGCTCAAATTTACTCAAAAACAGCCGTAAATCACCGCGTTCGGTAACAAGCAACCGATTTCTTTTTTTTATTACCAGTGTTGTTACAGCACTAAATTTACATTCAGACAAATACGATGACGGGAATGCTATCAGAAATCGTTGAATAATCGACCATAAATCAGGGTACAAATGCATGATTACGGTAAAACCAATGTTCACGCGCTATTAGAATTGATTCCTTGATATTATCACGCGTTTTTGGCATGAATAAATATTTAATTTAAAAAGTCATAAGAGCTTAAAAAAAAATCTAGCAAAATATAAAACTATTTTTTTTTTGTCAAGAATTATATTAGGAATGGATCTAGATTGTATTTTTGTAGAAGCTTTTTATTTTTAAGCTAACCGTGGGGTGTAGTAAGTAACAGGTCTGAGTGGGCTACTTATAGAATGTTGTATTAAAATCACATTACACAAAACAAAAAAGAAAAAAAGTGTCCACACTTTGGACAAGGTTAAAGATTATGATGTAAATGTGGCTAGAGGGTTTTATTAAATTTGTAAGCAACGGATAACAAACGAAATTTACAATTCAAAATTAAGTCAGTAATCCCATATTCCTAGAAAACAAATCCAATTTTTTAAAGAATCTTAAGTCTTTTTAAAATACTTTTAGTGGCTATAAAAAAGTAGTCATTTTAGATTCTAGTTTCAAACAAGAAACTACCACAAAGCATGCAAAAATATATATCATATATGAGTCATACTTTTGTCAAAACATCCTTACCTATCTTTTGAGCTTGAATACGTGAGGATTATAAAATTTAGAAAAATTTTGGTAAATGAACAATAATTGAAAGAGTTTATTGAAAGTATATTAATACTAACATAAAATTAGTTAATTATCCAAAGCTCTGACTAATTATTCTAGAGCACAGTATAGCTACTTTAATGATCTTTGCGTCAGTCCTAGATTTTAATCGGTTTCTATCATTTCTTTCTTAGGAATTTTTAATTTTTTTTTTTCTTGAAATAGGTAATTCGTATTTCATAATACCCTTAGTTTTTGTGGCAAACATAACGATGTAACAATAAATGCAAAAATAATTCAAAATTAGCATCTTAGGCATCGCATTGCGTCCACATTAAGCGTACTGAGTAAACGTTATCACCGATGCGCTGAAAGCAACAACCTAATCCATAGTTCTAAGTGTGAAATTATATAATTATTCATAAATTATAAACAAGCAAGATAAAAAAATATTCGTCAAACAAATCATCGTTGTTAAATTTTCTAAAATATGAGTCCAAACTATCGTTTTTCCATTTTAAAATGACGAAAATTCGGTTGGATTTTAAATTAAAAAATAATTCCTTTGACTGTATATTTTTTCAGGAATTAAATATACGTCAAAATTATTTTAGTTTAAAATCATAAATACGTGAGCATGATATCTGAAATACAACGCTTCATTGTTAATAATTTATACAGTATTTCCTCTTCTAAATCCACCGTTTGTCACAAAATTTTCTAAATAATTTCTTGAATTTAGTGGATGTAGAACGTTTGCATAATATTAGTAGACGAAATTACATTTTATATTATAAAAATCCCGTTTCAAAATATCATTCAGTTATCAAATTGAAAATCGACTTAACAATATCAAAGCTCAAGCGTCATCATGTGTATAGAGTTATCCGCTAATAATTGCTACAAGAAAATAAAAACAAATTTATGTTCATACGTCATATTTAAAGTTTTCGAATATCGTAAGACTCATCTCCACACTTGTGCAATACGCTATTGAACAAATAACTGGTGCATATAATATAACGAAGTGATGTCCTGAAATAATTATTACTACCTATAAACTAACTTCAACCGTTGTTATTATTGCCGAGTACTGTCTAAAGTTCAATTCAACTAAAATAATTAATCGATATGGCGTCTTTAAATAAAACAAATTACACGCTAATGATATCAAACTTTTTTATTTTGTTCATTAGTGCGATTACGGTGGAAGGAGAAACACGAATGACAAAAAGTAGGTATTATTTTAAGATATATTTAATCGTTCGTGTTTTATCCTTAAATGGTTTTTAGATACACAGCGCAGAGAATAATATGTATTGTTTTTACAACAATGGTCTTCTTTTTTCTGTGAATAACATTAAGGGTAGTAAAATAGCTCTAATTTTTAAGGTCAGTAACTTTTTCAATAAGTTTTTGGACTATTATTACTTTGAGAGGACTCAAATTTACTAAATCAAGAACCTAAGCAAAAGTTAAGAAAAAACGTTAAAGATAACGCTTAAGGTGTGTTATGCTATAATCGATTTAGTTTGTTAGCCATTACTTCCAAAACAATGATCAAAACAAGCAGAAGCATTCACATAATATTATTAAAAGTAAGATACAGGTTTGATAGAAGTATCAATTGATTTAGAAAATATTTAATCTGAGAAATTTAAAATTTTTGGAAATTTTTATTTTTTTGTTTATAATTTTTGTTCGATAAAAATTTAATTTACCACAAAAAGTTTTGACAACATGTAAATACATATAATACTAAAAAAAATTTTTTAGGGAATTTTTAATAATTTTTGGGAAAAAGTTTGTAACTCTTACACATTTTTTATTTGAGATTCAAAGATTGAATATATTATGTAAAACAATATTTGCTATCTGAATCATACTATTTCAAAAAGCTGGAATCGTAAATAAAAATTATTGATTGAATGGTATTTTTTTGATTTTATTAAATTTGGTTTTACTAGATAACTAACCTCGCTCAGAAATGTTTTTTTTCAAAAGAAATGATTTATCATTGCTCTCAGATATCAAATAATATGTTTCAAGCCAGTGATCCACCCAAAGCGTAGTCGCTACTCCGTCAAACTACACATGCGACCTAGGGTGATCCTGGGCCCTAGCTTTTGTTATCGCAATTAAATATCTTTGAAACGATACTAAAAATCGGAAAATCATGGCGACCCAAGCAATAAAATAAAAGTTTTCTTTTACTGCAGGCTATACCAAACCAAGTTTCCATACTGTTTATTGATGTAAAACAAACTTAAGGGCAACGAGCTTCAAATAAAGACAAGGTTTTTTTAAATTAATAAAACATGTATTCGTTTTTACTAACTTTGTTATATTTAATTTTTAATGTGTTTTATTGTAGAAGAAACAGAATGTAACAGTAAGTCTCGTAAAAAAATGTAAAAGTACCAAAAAAACAATTTAAGTTTTATACATAATTATTTATATCAAGGCTGAGCATAAATTTGTTAAAAGCTAAAATTAAGTTAAAAAGTTAAGTTAGTTAACTCATTTACTTATTTTTTCCGTTAACTTTTAATTAAATTTGTTCATTCTTTTTAATTTAACGTGTTAACTTTACGTGAATCCGTAAGAATTTAAAATTTTATTTCAATACTTTTAATTACAAATAAAAGTTTTGAAATATAATGTTAAACAAGTTGTTTCAAGTGGAGAAATTGTCATGCTACGTACAGAATTATGTGAATTAAAAATACGAACTATTATCTTCATTTTAAGATAAGGTCATTTTTTTTCTTGTTAGTTAACTTTTATTTATATTAATTTAAATATTTTAAAAAATCATATGATAAAAAAATTTAAAAAAAAAATTAACTTTATTTTGTTGTTTATTCAAATAACTTAAAATAAGGTTTTTACTTGCCCACCTTTGATATATATATATATATATATATATATTATCTATATAAATATTTTATTTATATAAATCTATACTAGTGTCTTGTAATGATATATAAAAGTCAATACAATTACTTATTACCTAGAATGTTATGTTAAACTGATAAATGTACTATTATTCAAAACGCATTAAAACATTGTGACCTAAAATTGGTTTCTGCTCTTAGTTATGATTTCAATAACAACTGGACTCAAAATATTAGGCTTAAAATTAATCAAAATAATTGTTTTTATTCATACCTATTAGATAACATCCAAAAGTTGTGTTCATGTGAGTATAAAAATTGTTTATGCATTGTCATAATAAACCCCATAAAATATGCTTTCTATTGCACATTTTTATTGGATAAACCGAACCAACAAACTTTCAAATATCAATAATTAATTCTTGACTTGAAAAGTATTGCTATTTTAATACAAAAATTTTGCGTTCGCAGGTCCAAAATCAGAATCCATTAATTGTGCTAGAGTTTTCATTTCGAGTTTGAGTAAGTAAAATATTTTGAGAGATACAATCGTTCATAATATTTAGATGTTTTAAAAATAACATTTAACACCTGAATTGGTACTGTGTAGTAATTTTAATTTTAATGAAAACATTTTCAATTTTTTTTTTAAAGAATCGATAATTTTTGTAATATTTTTAATTTTTTTTAATTATTGATAAGTTAAGCTTTAAGTTACAACTAGTACAGCTCAACAATTTTACAGTAGTATAATACAAAATTAAATTAGAAAACAAAATACTATATAATAAAGCCATTATCTAAAATAAACTTTATGACAATTTTTATAGTTATGATGCAGTTCGTATTGAGAATGGTGTGGAGATTAAAAGTGCAGTTGAGAGATATAAGATAATTAATTAGGTCTTGACGTTCAGATTTAAGAGCAGGATAAATAAATAATATATGAAAAAGATCGCAAATATGATGTAGTGTACAAAAAGGAGACTTGTTTATAGCGAGATTAAATAAGTGACTGGGTAATAAAGAATGACCTATGCGTAATCTGTTAAATTGTACAATATATGATCTTGGCAATTCTAAATTGTTGAACCAAATATTTTAAAGAACATGTGTTGTAATATTCCTATATATTGAGGCAAAATTCGCACGTAGGTCATTCCAATATGCTGATTATAGTTTGGAAGTGTATCGTCTTATATATATATATATTTTTTTTTTTTATATAAGGGTTAAAAGAACTCCGACCCACTAAATTAAATTGGTTTTTAATCATTGTAACAGTTGTTTTAAAACGGGAAATTTTAAATAAATGCAAAAATATGAATATTAGTACCTTTGATATGCGCATTAGTTTAATTTGCGTATTAGTAAATATTTCTAAATTATTTACTTTATTTGTTAGTAAAACAAATATTTTAGCAGAAAACTGAAGAAAATTAAGTAAACATTATTTTGCAGAAATGCCATAATGGCATGATTTTAAGAACACTATCAATGTGAACTATACCTACTTTTTTTCATAAATACGTGAAATAGATGTAATATATATTTATTTATTAAAATACCAAACAATCCTACAAACCAAACCATATTACATCATTGGCCAAGTATTTTATATAAATTGGAAAACACATAAATAAAATTATTAAAAAATTATTAATTTACAGATAAGTTTGATGTTGAAATTGGTAAGTGAAAATTGTAATATTACAAGTTTAATAATTTGTACATAGAAACTAACGATGAACTCGTAAAGGAATACACAGTTTATACTCCATTTTATATACTATTTATTTTTATCACAAATACCCTATAAACTAAAATAGTTTAGAATTATTTTTCAAATAATATTCAAACAAACCATGAATGATAATTAGAGTGATAAATTGAAACGAAGTGATCCAAACAGATTAAAGCTACTAGTGAATCAATAATCAAAATCATTTAGACGATAAAATGATAGAAAAAAAAAAACAAGTAACAATAAAAACATTTATTTACTTCTTTATTTTTATTTAATTTTTTTTTTCAGATTATTTAAAAGAATTTTATTTTGAATTCTTTTATAATTTAGACACAGGTAAATATGCTTACCAATCAATTGTTTAAAAAGTAAAAAATACTTTAGTCATTCGCTTTGAATGCACGTTTGAACTATCTACATATTTTCGCAAAATGGGTTGGCCAATAATTTCTACCTACCTTACTAAATTGAGCGTGATTAGATAGGTAATTTTAACTCTACTCATTCTACTCTATTCAACGTGTTATAATAAAATTTAACAGTTAAAGAACAATAAAAGTTGTGTATTTACAATGGAACAAGTAGATGAACAAAACATGTGTAAAAAGTAAAAAATAATTGATAATGATGTTGAGAAATGCCTATAACTAATATTTATATAAACATAAATGTAACAGTTTAAATGTAAATTAAAATGTAAAAAGGATTTAAAAATCATGAACTACTGTGTGGGTTTTTCATAAAAATATATTGTTAGAAAACAATACGTAAAGTATGATTTCTAAGTGATGCCTATGATTTCAATATTAGAGAAGTTATGTAAAAAACCGAAAATAATAGAAACTGTGACCAATAAATGCGCTGTTTTATTCATTATTCAATGCGGATATAGAAGTTTCATAGGTCGAAATGAACAACTGAAACTATAGAACGTGGACATGGGTGTGGTCAGAGCCGTAAAACGAAGAAAAACGTGATAAGGATATAGTGTTGAAATATATTAGACCGATGATTGGGGAATAACTTTTAGTTATGGAAAAAACTAGAGTATATGTATGTTTTCTAAGTCATGTGTTTCACAAGCTTCTAAGTGATATGTTGAAACGGTGATGTAAAAAGGCCGTGGTAATAAAAATAATTGAGTTAAAAAGAATTTTTAATTTAGTGGGTGTAATGTATTGAATTTTTATTCTTGTAACAATCTAGTAACAAGGTGCAAATATCAGTGATAAAGACAGCAAACATAAATTAAACTGGCTATTATATTACAGTAAAATAATCATCCTTAAAATCAAAGTGGACATAAAAAAATTAAAACTTATACTACGATTTTATCTATTGAGAATAACACTACCAAAGAAGAAATTGACTGCTACATGTTCTAAAATAAAAAAAAAAAAATGAATAGAAACTAAAAATATCTTGAGTAATTTTACAAAATCATAGTTGCATCTGACCCTCGAGAACAGCGTGTATAAAATGGTAGATCTGAATTCGAAACCATATTATCTTATTATAGATATGACTTATTCAACTTTTTTATTATTGGAGTTATATTATGTTTAGTTATTTGAAAAATTTTCCAGAATAAAACCCATACAAGAATCTGGGTATACAATTACAGATTAGAATACTTTTGTTTTTTTGTGTACATGTAAGGTATTAACGACTGAATAATATTAGCAAAAATAAAAAGCAAAATTAAATCAAAACAATTCGGTACTGTACACTTGAAATTTTTAAAAAAAAGTGGTACAAGTAATGATAACAAAAATTAATACCTTTTTAATACCTATTTATAGCGGATATTGAGAACCCAGCAAAGTTTTGCGAAAACAAAGGTTTGTTCATTTCAAACATTTAAAAGTACAAAAATATTTCTGCTTTTATAATTTTAATACCGGACTAACAAACAAAATCATTCAAATCGTGAATTTAGTGTAGAATTTATATAACATGTAATATAACTGAAAATAATTATTATGTATCATCGTAAAACAGTTTCAACAAATAAGTTCCCTATCTAATTGTCAAATTATGTTGGAAGTACTTCTATAAATCAATCTTCTTATGTATATTTTATTTAAAAATTATTTGGTCATTAATAATTAAGGAAAATTTGAATGATGTTTTTGAGCCCTATGTTTAAATTAACAATATATTGTATACGTACGTTTAAACTGTTGATTAAAATTTAAGATTGTCTCAAAAATAACTTAGTTTTTAACTACTAATGACATCATTCATTAGACTCAATCATTACTATAAAAAAAGATTAAATTGGAATTTTTTGCGAAAAAATGATAACATTTGTTTTGAAATTGAATAATATCTATAGAATTTGATAGTTTATAAACACACCATAAATGATATATGTTCCCCTCTTGAATTTTATAACTACAAAAACATGAAGTATCTAGACTATTGTCTAAATTACTCTACGTTTAAATGTTATACAACTCTATGATATCATTATATTATGTTTTGTTTGATTTATGAAGATCAATTTTATTTTGTAAATAATCAAGCTTACTCTTCGGGTTAGAGCTCAATGTTGAAGTAAATGAAAAAAGGAACAATATACTGACGAGGACATTAATCACAAATATTGGTAAAAACAAGATATTTGATATTTGTGTACAAAGTTTGACAAATTTACCGTTGACATAAATTTTTGGTAGCGACCAATACTAATTATTATACCGTTTTAAATAGCCTCAATTTTTTGAAATTTCTTCATTAAAGAAATTCATAGATTCGACTTAGTGTTACAATACTCTGAAAATAGTTGTAATCTAAAGAAATTCTCGGTCATTTTCGAATTTACACAGTTAAGCTATGACAATGTAACGGGGGAAATTCTAGTTGGGTAACAACATGTTAATCTAGAAGACGACTCGGGTTCATTTTGTTAATTTATTCGATAATTTAAGCTTACAGGTAAAAAAGTTAAATTCAAAATGATGAATGCAGTTTATTACAATTACTCGAGGGATGTCGCCGGTAGATTGACTTTTCAAAAACTGTTAGAACTGTCTAAAATTAAAAAAAAAAAAAAACTTTAAATTACTCAATATTTATCTTAACACGATATGGTAATACGGATTAAAAAACTAATTTGTGAGAAACGCGTGATATAACTTGTGGTTTCTATAAATTCAGACCATTTAATATGAGGACATAAAGAAATAGAACTTTTTATTCATGTCAATTTTGATAAAAAAGAAATCAAATATTTTAGATCCCATCTAAAAAATTCTAAAACAACTATGAACTCGACCAATCAAAGACGTGGCTTGTGCTCTGTTCTGAATCTGGGACTTTACCCAACGTTATTTTTGTTACAATGAAGTCAACCAAAGATTGAACTATTTCACGCATAATTCAAACATAATTGGATACATAGTAAATATCAAATTGTGTATTAGCCATTTGATGTAATTATTTTAACTATCCCAATACATTTTGTTTGAATATAGATTCAAAATGTCGAAGTAAGTCTATCATAAAATAATCAATATTCCTAACACTGTACGGTTTATACATAATTTTAAACATTTTTGTCGCTACTGTTAAATTAAAATTTTGTTTTGAATATGGCAAAACTACAAAAATGATCTTCAAGTAAATCACATAATGACTTACCTTTCCTAAATGACCTACAAAAATCGTAAAATTATAACTTAATTAATGAGTTTTTGGAAAAATAATATCAATTATTAAAACATTTTTAGTATACTCTTGGTTAAGATAATTTTATTTTATTTTAAATTGTAACTAACTTTCAGTAAAAATAACATTTTGGCACAAATAAAGAGAAAATAATATATTTTAATTATTTGTAATGAATGTAAATTTTATTTAATAAATTTTGGTAAATTAAATTGGTCGCGAAAACGGCAATTGTTACACCAGTAATTTATTGTTGAGATATTATAACTCCTAATTTAAAACCTTAAATTATAACGTTTTATTAATTTGTTCGAAATATGTAATTTAACTTTTAAAAATGAATAAAATATATAAGCAGAACTAATACTTGAATAATATAAAACGTGAACAATTATTTTATTTCAAGAACAAATTATTATAAGATATTTTCAACTAAAAAAAGTATAGTTCGACATTTTTACATTGACGAAGCCATCGGCTTGTAAGTGCTAAGGCCACTAAATCTCTTTTATTTCTGCTAACATTTATTAAACAAATATCCAAACATGATTTTGTGTAATATTTTGATAATTCATCCTAAAAATCGTAAACATTTAAAAAATATAGTATCCTA
Organism: Hormaphis cornu; assembly: GCA_017140985.1. Classification (NCBI taxonomy): domain Eukaryota; kingdom Metazoa; phylum Arthropoda; class Insecta; order Hemiptera; family Hormaphididae; genus Hormaphis; species Hormaphis cornu. Next base: position 39,205,368 of record CM029357.1, on the reverse strand, counting down.
ATAAAAATTATTTTTTTCTGTTACAGATTTCTTAAAACCATTTGGAAGTAAATGAAATTTTTAATATTTTTTTTGATAATAAACATGTTTGAGTTTAACGACGTTTAATGAGCACACAATCTTATATCATGTGTTAAGCTTATGTTGTAAATTTTAGGCATTTCATTTTATTCTTCACATTTATTTTCATACAATTATAGTTTAAAAATTTGATAATAAACTTTCAGTTACGCAAAAGTAAAAAGTTCTATAAAATAGTTTTTTGATAAATATATTTTCATTAATATTTTTCATAGAAAATTAGCCGCTTTGTTATGACTAAAATTAATTTCCGACTGTTTTACTTACCGAGATTTTCAGTTTGCGAGAATAAGCGGCATTTCGCTAATATTCATCAAGATAGATCATTTTCCCAATAAAAGTATTTTAATAATAAAACATTTACCTAATTGAGATAAAAAAAGTACTTGAAACAAAAAATTCACTTTTTAAAATTTCAAAATCGAAACAACAACCATGAATAAGTGTTATTCTATGGGACCTATTAAATGTGAACAATATTTAACATAGATTTTTATACTCGATTTAAAAAAAAACAAAATTTTTAAATAATTGATAAAAACTCAAATTTTTTGAGTATACATACACTTTGTTGAATTTACTTAAAAATAAAACAAATAATCGTAATTAACAAAAAAAACTTTTAAATATAAAATGCGTTTCCCAAAAATTTTTATTTTTTACACATATAGAGTAAAAAATAAAAATTTTTGTTCTCAAATGACAATTATCTCCAAAGTCAAACGTTAATGGCTAACGGTGAAAAATGCACTGAAAATTTTCAATTCAATCATTAAATAGTCTTTGACACTGATTATAATAAATGACTGTCAAACAAATAATTACCTTGTCAGAAGGAAGATAATATTATGTTGTTTAAAGCCGTCTATTAAGTTAACGTTTGAAATTAGTAAAAACGCATGTAATTTTTTTTTTATATCGGAAAAAATTGGGCTCCACATGATAGTATTCACAATGCGGCAGAATAAAAACATTTTATTTCATGTAATATTATTTTCTATACAAATACCGCTATCTTATAAATGTAGATATAAAATGTAGTGATAAGATCTCATCACTTTGCATGTAAAATACATTCATTGAGTTTGGCGAAACATTTGTGTATCCAAATAATTTTCTTATACAAAACTCGATTAATTGATGCGAATCTTAGTAACTTATTCTGTAGCCGTAGGTACATCATAATTTTTGCAAATAATTATTATTTGTCATGTCACACGTTTTGTTTGCAGACTCTAGTTTAACGGCAGCCCAATATGCATTATACGAGACAAGTGCGTATTATATTATATAAATATTCAATCAAGTTTAAGATAACAATATAATTTTGACAATTGAAAATTAAAGTTTTATTGTTTCATAACTCAATATTTAACTATAATATTGTTCAAAAAAAATTATAATAACACTGAAGTAACACTGAATCAAATGGCTTAAACTGCGTAATAAGGCTACATTAGCGACTTTGGGATCAAAAATATTAGAATTATGATTGCTTTAAATTTTTCATTTTTTTTTTCAGCAGTTGTTTCACAAATTTTTTTTTTTTTTGTTCTACTAACTATGCATTAATATTAGGTAAAAATACGATATTTTTTTTTTATTTCTTTTTCTAAAAACTTGACAGTTTTAGTCAATAAATGCATGCAATTACATATACGACAAATTGGATTTTACAAACTGCATTAAAGATTTTCAATTTTATCCGGGTCTATACTGTTTTTTTGTTAAGGTTTGGGCATATATCCGATAACAGCAAATGAGTAAATTCTTTGAAATTAAATTTTTAGTGAATTAATGAAAGAAATTTTCATTGTATTTGAAAAAAGTGATGACTTCAATATATCTATAAGTATGATATGCAAAAAATATCTTTGTAAAGCGAACAATTTCAAGGTTTACATTTTAAATCTAAATAAACTAAATCAGTATAGTATTTTAAAAACTAAATTACCTAAATATATCAACTGCTATAATAATATTCGTACAGAACGTTGTAATTGTTAATAAAAAGCATGGGACTTACATGAAGATACAACAAACTAGAATTACTAAACGAATAACAAATGGTTTTTAAACTTTATAGAGTTTGATAGTATAGTACAAAGTAAGTCACCTTATGATTTAATACTTTATCCTTTTAAAGTTTATTTAAAATAAATAAAAAATTGGCAAAATGGCGATTCAATTCATTTAAAACAAAATACTTTTAACTGCCTAACCCAAATATTAATACTGTACTGAGTAAGCCTTTAAATAACAATGATGATAAACTGAATATAAATAACGTTTTAAAATTATTTAGAAGACTCAAAAGGAAGTAAGTTAAATCAGATTCTATTGTGGAATAAACAAAATTTAATTTAAATAAGTCACTAAACTTAATTTACACCAAATTAAAAAAAAATGTAAACTTAAAAATTCTAAATTATATAATACAGACAATTATGAACTATTCGTTAAGTAGTTACAAAGTACTTAAATCCCAATCGGCTGAAAAATATTAACACGTTTCAACTTGCAGGGGTAATTATGCAAGGTAAGACGTAACAAAAATTTAGATTTCATCCGTATTACTTTATTTCATACAGATGTCAACATTTCACCTATTTTTAAAACTGTTTAGTGGTAGACAAAGTGCAAAAAAATTATTAATTATTACATAAAAAATTAAATTAAACACCATTTTTATTAATTAGATATTAGTTGAATAAAAGTAAAAATAAAAATAAATATCCAAGTGTTTAAGTATATTTGCATTTTCAGAGGCTTGTCAAAAACGTAAGTCCATTGTTTTTAATGTAAACTTGTATCGGAAAAACGAAATTCTCAAAAATTAAATTCGAAAATTTCAACATATTCAATTCTACATTGCATAACTATGTAAAATCGAACGTAAGTGGTAATTAGCTAAGTACTAATTAGGAAAGTTCATTTTAATTTATAGAGTGTAATATACAAGGTAAGATGGGAAAACAATTCTGACTTCATATTTAATTAATCAATCAAGATATAATTTTTGTATAAAGATTTACTGACTAAATACCTAACCTAACCATATAATTAATTGTTAGAATTAAATAGTAATTATATCTATATATGATGAAATTAATAAACTCCAGCACTCATCAAATAATATTTTACAATTTTTAGAGAAATTTAAACGACGTAAGTTATTATTAAAAAAAAAAAAGGAAATAGTAAAAATAGTAAAAAAAAAAATTATCAACATATATGTAATACATATTAATGGTAGGTTAAAGGTGCTTAAAAATTGGTTAAATCTATTCTTTAGAAATAGGTTAAGTTTATTTTAATTTTTAGAGTTTGGTAACCAGTATGGTGAGTCATTATTTAAATTGGGAATACATAATTAACTATTACAAATAGTAATAAAGATTATCTGACCTATATATATATTTATTTTAGCGATGACCAAAGAAACATGAATAAAAACAAAACAAAATTAAATTATTTCTTGTCATATAAAATAATAAATTACATATAAGTATATAGTAAAAACCAACTAACGAACTAACGAACAAAATTTGGTGTAAAAAGATGGCATGGTAAAATATTTGTATAAAAACGTATTTTGATGTAAGTTAAGTGCACACATTTGCACAAATTTAACCTTATAGATTTCCGTTTTTGTGAAGTAAAGAAATTAACAAAATTGCGTTATAGTTTTGTTTTATAACATGAAATTCAATGAAAAGTAAATTAAAATAATCTTATATGACGTGTTAAAAAAAGAAAAGAAAAAAATCGTAAATTTAAATTATGTTTATATTTATACAAGTATATCTGTATAATTCTTCATCTCCATCCGCTGCAATACACGATTTTACTTAATTAAATACTATTGATTTGATGTTTATTTATTTTAGATACTTAACGTGTTGCAGAATGTATAAATCTTTAATTTTTTTTTCCTGACAGGATTTTCCAGATAATTACATATTATAATATATAGAAAATTATAATTTACTCGATACGTATACTTTATTCGTATCATTTATTGAAATTCAATTTACTTTAAAAATTACTAACAAAATACATAAAAAGTGATTAATATTACCAAAAATTTGCTCACATTTTGTAAATAATTGATAATGACATTGTATATGAAAATAAAATTAAGTATGACCGATTTCATAAAATAGTTAAAATTGTTTGAAATTTAAAGACGTGTAAACTACAATTTGTATTCTCACAACGTAACGAAGTATAAATTATTGAGTCACATAGTTCATGAGAACAGTTTGACATTATTTTGTTGAATTCTGTGATCCTCATCAGAAATATAAAAGTTTTATAAACCAATAACTACAAAAATATAAAGATTTCATGTTTTCAAAAATAGTCAAAATTGGTTCAAAAATTTTCGAAATTGGCTTAAATTTCACCCGAGTGTTAGTTTAACCGACGTGTAAAACTTGCTAGTCATTTAGGCCAATTTTGGAAATGTTGATTTTTTAGCTTTTTAATATTTTTAGCCAATTACCTTTTTATCATGCGTATAATACGTTATCATAGTTTTAGCGTTAACACTAAACTTAAAATTTATATAAGTTTGTAAATGGAACTTGATGCGCTTCAAATCCATATAACATGCACACATTTGTAAATTCTATGACTTCCTCATACCACTCAATAACTTTACACAAAAAACGAAAAATTCTTCAATTCAGTACCTAACATATAACGTATTTAATAACCTATATTTTTAGAAAGAAAAATATCTATTTCTCATATTATAAGAACGATGATACCACACAAAACATTTCAACACACATACAACCAACAATGTGTATGCTATATGTTTCTTGCTATGCTCAAAAATTAAATTGCATTAATTATACTAGGATATAAAGAATATTATATTATGCATACATTTATCACAATTACAATATTATTAACTTCATAAAAAGTCTACAAAGGTGATAATATTCCCTAGTTACATAACACTTGTAAGAAAAATCTAATAAGGTTGACACGGGCCCAGCCCCGCGTCTCTTCAACTGTTCAAGTACACACGTGCTATTCAGCTATATATAGAATAAGGATAGTATTAGAGTTTAGTTGTCAATTTATGGTTGGGTTGTAAAAAAGCCTCCCAGCTTCAATCAGAATTTAATAGCGTATTCGATAAGTAGGGTCTTGTGTTTGAGTCCAATCTCGGCGAAATACTTTTTGTTAAATTTCTTGATGCTTCCTAGATCGACTCATGTCATACGATTCCTTGGCTACTTGGCGGGGAATCAAGCCCCGGTCCTCCTCTTTGTGAAAAATAGGAATACTGACAACTAAATTACAGAAAATATTACTTACGCAATATGAACTAGGTAAATCAAATAAACACACGGTTAATTTTGGCAACAAGTGATGACTTTTTATATTTTATATGAAATAGTCTAGTTGGGCACATTATCCTCTAAAATTATAAACAATTGCGAACAAATCATTACACTTTTACATTCGTATTGTAATGTGTTTTGTAAAATTTATTTGATTTACAGTATCAACTTACCTTGAACGTCCTAAGTTCAGTGAAATACTTCGTTAATGGTCTTAAAAAAGAAAAAATTAAAACAACATTTTTAATTTCAGGCTCGTCGTTTAACAAACAAGGTATGAGAAAACAGCTTATAATTTCCAAATATTAGAATGAAAACAGTTTACGTTTTTCGCATAATTTTTAACTCATATTTTTGAACAATGAGGGCAATGTGAAATTATGAAAATTGTTGTCATTGAGATTCCAACATATTTGTCATAACATTTTATTTGTTAACAGGAATTTAGAAACAACAAAAATCCCTTTTTACATTAAAAGTATTTTAATGGAACATATTTTCAAAAAATGATTTGTACAGTTTTTTATTTTTTATCCAATATGGAACTGAATAAGTTGTATAAGTATTTTACTAAATTTTTTCGAAAAACTACTGCACATTTGAAAAAACTCATCCAGTTATGTATCTAGTATAAAAAAACGTTTAGAAAATGTATATTTAACGATATATGCCATGTTTAATGTTAATACCCAGAACGTTACAAAAGTAATGATCTACTATGCTATATTTTTTAACTCAGTATCGATAGTATCACTTAGGTTTTTGTGAATATAATATTTAACAATTTATGTCAAATTAAATGTATTGAACTATTTATTTTATCATAAAAATAAAACATGAAATAACTAATTGAGGTATAAATATTATTAGATATACTGATAGAGTGAATATATTGTAATAAATACTTAAAATTTGAATTGAAGATTTTTATGAATTTATTTTATTTGGGCACTTTGGTTCAAACTTATTTGTTATGTCGCATTTTTGGTAGCTATTGAAGTTAGTAATTCTTTTCTTTTTTGAAACGTCAAAAGTTAACGACTGATAATTTTATCATAAATATTTCTCAAATATCGTTCTACAACTTTTGACTGTGAACAATTCAAAAAATTTTATGAAACATTTTTTTATGAGTAATAAACATTATAATGATGACTTGATTGAATAGTATCGATGTACTTGTAGTAATTCAGCCTTTATCTATGTTTACAATTATTTTGATTAACTCATAATTTAACTATGTACCAATCTTGTTAAGTATTTTATTGTTAATTTAAGTGTTCCTTTTTTATTTATTTATTTTTTTAATGTTTTAATTTAGACGTTCAAAAAGAATACCTTATGCATATCATGGATAAGATCAAACTCACCAGTATGTACTGTAAAATAAAATTTTATGATACCAAAATCTTACAAGCTAACAAAAACCTATAGTAAAAACATATTATAGAATGAACTATCAAAGGGTACTGAAGCGTAATAATTTTTTTTAAAAAAAAGCAAACAATTTGTAAGCGTGAAGGGACTGTAATTTTTGTAATAATAATGTATTATTTTTATAATATAGTAAAACGTGCATTTAAGTTGATAGTAAAATACTAGTTAAGTGCAAGTTCAATTTTCCAAGATAGGATTCCGTACCATTCTAAAAAACCATGTTAAAACCCTAAACACAGTTAATAATATTCAAGGATAGACAAAAACATTAAACATTCAAGTTCTCGTGAAAATGAGAATCCACCTAAATTTATAATTTTATTTTTGAAAAACATAAAAATGTAAAATAAAGGCTAAATTTTGTTAATTTTGATTTTTGAGAAAATTCTAATATATAGTATTTTGATTGGGTTTTCCTGCAAACTATGAAAAAGATCCAATATCCTATATTTAATTCATAATTTTACACCCAGTTGCTTAAGAGGTAAGGTGGTTGGGCCAGTCATTGCTCAAACTATTCCGCTCTCAATCTTTGCATTCTAAAATTGAAAAAAATTAAATATACAAAACCATAATAACTAGCCCTTAATTTTAATATGTTACACAAAAAATTAATTTAGATGAAATTCATTATCACAATATAGTTAAGAAATCGTCAAATTCGGCTCTTTAAGTCGGTGATTAATTTTCTGTACAGATTATAACAGAAGGACTCACATTTATCCTCAAATCAATCTAATCCATTTATCACGAGTCCTCAGCAATATTATCAATATAAATTTTCCCGCAACGATTTTTTAGCGGAATTTAACAACAATTTACAGATAAGAAAAATTAAATTTTTTTCAACTACAGAATCATCAATAGTGTTTGAAAAATGGTACGACTCGGTCTATAATATCAACATTTAAAATCTTTATGCATATTAAATTAAGCACGTTTAAACATTGTTATATATTTAGGCACTTTAAATAGTTGTTAAGCTCATTAACTATCGATTTGACCGCTATTTTAGAAGATCAGAAATCGCCATCAAAATTTTGTAAAGATAAATTCAATCCAGATCCAGACTATATAGAAGAACACGAAGAACTGTTTGAATTAAATAATTTGCACTTTTAATTTTGACACAGCACATTCATTTTCTATGTAATATGATACTTAAGATTGTAGTAGTGTCGTTGTACCGACATACTTAAATCGTTTTTTTTTTGTTCCAAGTCTATAAAATTTATTTATTCGTTAAAACATTGTACAACACTTTATTGTTTTTGTAAATGTATGTAAATATAATAAACTATAAAAATAAAAAAGTTACCAGTTACTTTTTCGAGTGTGTAGCTAAACGTTATATGTTAGAATTAAAAGCAATGGTTGAGTCAAATAATACATAGTAAATTAAGAGTCTCAAATGTATATTTTTGTTAAAATATTACTGTATTGTCTTAAATATTCATCGTGTTAGTTATTCATGTGAACCGTTGTAACAATGTAAAAAAATAGTCCAAATAGTATAAAATATTCTTGAAAAACATTTTCAAGAATAAAATAAAGTAAGAAACTATATTAAATTGTAGATAGGTATTATAAATATCACAGAAAAATTAAAAATCATCAACACTATTCAACAAGCGTTAAAATTAATATTATAAAGTTTGTGTTAAAATATTGGCATTTAAACTTGAAAATCGCACGTTTTATAAGACAAATCCTGCGAAAAATTTTTAAGAACGTTTTTAAGGTGAATATGCAGCTAAAAACTCCTACAATGTTCACATTGCATACTATGATATTTACATGTTATAATAATATGCGAAAGTAATAACAAAAATGATGTACTTAAATTTTTCTACAAACACTTATTTTTACGACTGATTTTAATATTTGTACATTCATTATACACTTGTATACTATGATTTTTTTCTTCTTTGATTTTGAGACTGTATTTATGGAAGTGCAATATGTTTAGAAAAATAATTTCGAATATTTCGAGTTATCACGAGACATTATTATATTTCTCAGTAAATATTGTTTTACGGCTAAATCGAAATTTTAATTAATTCGTTTTTGAACCATATAATATATCAAAAATTAAATTAAATCTAAAGTCAACCTTCAGACAAATTCGTATCATTTAGAATCAATAACGACTTGTCCATCTTTAGATGTTATTAATTGCGTAAAATCAGAGTGATTCTATATACACTAGTGAAAATAACGTGTTCAAAGAAAAAAAGGACGCAAATCTTTTGGAAATCAACGAAACTCTTTGCTACGGTTAATATTTAAAAGAAGATTTACGTTAAGAGAGCGGTGGAGAAGGCCACTGATTTGGGTAATTCGCGTTTTTGGCAATTTTTGTAGGTTTACGTATTTTATTCGATTTGAACTTGATCATATAGTAATATAATTCGCCATAAACATATTACATAGACGATGATTTTCGGCATTTTCCCAAGCTATTTAAACTAGAACTGGATTCTGAAATAGGTCTCTATAATGCTATGGAAATCGATAGGTAAATTTGTAATCAGCTAACGCTGTAAAATCAATCGTAATTATCATCTTAATCAGTTATAAATTATCTTAATCATTCTTATGGTAAATCATTGTTTGACGCCATCTTTCTCGTATATATCAAAGTGTGCACAAGGAAAACACGACATCCAAGTAACATAGATTTTTTTCGAAATCCCATCGTAAAACATTCCAGACACTGCAGCCTCATATGCAACCTATTAGAAAAATGACTGCAGTAGATACCCACCATTAGCACCTGTAATCACCACAAATGAAAAACTCAGATAGAAACAACAGATAATTCAGATAGAAACAAATCGACCGATACAATCAATATTGTCTGGAAAAATACTTAATTCTAATGATCTTATAATAAACATGCGGGTTCGAAAGCGTTTGTTTTATATTTCACTGTCGGTGTCTATACCTGTTCCGTTGTTCCCGCGGAAAAAAGAACGTGAACAATTTGTTTTTTAGATATTAAAAAACGAACGATTATTTTCTCTCTACATCGCGTTCACGTATTGAGAGAAACGTGATGTTTTTTCAGTTAAATCTAAATTAGCTTCGGGATGGCTTGACGGTTGAATTTAAAAAATAAAAATATAAAGATGAACAATGATGTTTCAACTGTTGTTGTCGATTTTTAAATCACGTAATTTATTATTATTTTCGAAACAGTTTTTGGGCAATAAAGATTTTGTGTTTTTTTAGGTACGTCACACGATAAATATTATTATTTTAATTTTCACCAGTGCTCTAGTTAAGTACAACCACGGAATTGTATTTTTAAAGTTAAACAAGTTTTGCTTTAATAGTTTCTTATGATCTTAGAGTAAAGAACGCGCTTTTCTGTCTTGGAACCAGTGTTTGGAAAGAACGACGTTCATGAACGCACGTTCACGCGTTCACGTTCATATTTTGTGAACGACACGCGAACGTCACTCGTTTTTTTCAAATAGAACGTGAACGTGAACGACGTTTATATTTTTAATGAATTTGAACGATTTTTAAGGCGTTCAAATTTATTGACCATTTAATAATTATATAATAATATTTTTCTATTATAATTCCTATTACCTATATTTATTAATTTGATTACAAATTATAAAAATAAAATACGTGGTATTCCAGTGAGCCCGTTTCGAAATAAAACAAAATAATATTATGGTTTCTATGAATTTGTAATAAATTGTTACCTATATAATAAATATACGAAAAATGTATATTGTATAGTTATAAAAATACACACGTAATTAGGTATGGTGGTGTGCAGGCTATATCAACCAGGCTTTATCATCTACACCGTTTTAGGTTTAATCACTGGGAATTCCAAAAATACGGCGACGGTCAGAACAACACTTATGGAGGATAGCACCTGTATGGCTGTATGTGCAGTGTGTAGTGTGCACTGTGTAATATTATGTTATAATTTATATTCGTGACTGTGACTTAGATTATTTTAATTAATTTAAAATTATAAATTATAACATTTATAATGAATTTAAACAAAAAACGTGTACATAATATTGATATTAATAAAACAAATGAAGTTGATACTAATTCGGAAAGCACGAAGTGTATTCCGTGGTATGGATATGATAAATATTTTAAGTATGTCGAAGAAACTGATGAAAATATTAAAGTTTTATGCTTATTATGTTTGCCATCCAGAAAAACTAAAAGCACTTCAAAAAAGTCATCGACTAATTTAAAACGACATATGAAGGTATGTATATAAAATATGTTTTATTTCTTATTAATATCTCACATTTACCTACTCATATTTCTGAATAAAATTAATCTTAAAAAAATTGGTAGGTGGGTAGGTACATAATAAAATACTGTATATATTAAATTTAATTCAGACATTTTAAAGTTATTTTGGTTATATGTACCTAGTTGTTTTTTGCTATCTATGTTTAATGTTTTCTATACATATGAAATTTCATTATAAACATAAAATTGTATAAGTATAATACCTACATTTTTTAAGCATAAATGTAAATAAAGTTTATCAAAGTTTATGTAGGTATACGTATAAATCTTTGTAGGTAGGTATGTACCTATAGTTAATTATATAGTATTGTAAATTCATCAGTTATTGTGGTACCTATATAACATTAACATTTAATTGTCTCCAAAAACAAAAACATTGAAAACTTTTTCTACATTATGGAAAACATAATATAATAATATAATAGGTAAATAATATTTTATTCTTATTCAAATAATTCTACCTTTATGCTCAATATTCCTTTGCGAAATAATGATTTTAAATGTTTGGATAATTATGTACTTACCTAATATTTATTTAAACTCAATAAGTAGGTAGGTACCTACCTATATTTTTTTAATTTTCCTAAAAATTTAATAGCAAGCATATTAAATATTACAAATTGACTCATTACCTAATCAATATAATTTCTAATTTGCATGTAATATAATATTTAAAATTTAAATACCTAGTTTATTTGCACAATAGATAGGTACCTACATTAGATACTTGCATGAAAAACTTACTAACAATAATTTTAAAATGTAGTAGGTACCTACTTATCAACCAAAATACCATACTAAATCACAGTAGGTATGCTATAGTTTTACAGTTTTAATGTACCTAGAATATATATATATACACCTTTAATATAGAAATTAAATTAAATTAAAATGGAGGTATTGCATATTTTTTCAGTTTTAGTATACTTTTAAAATAGTAGTTGCATATATATATATACATCGTAGGTACCAGTGCGGTAGCCAGAATTATTTTTCAGAAGAGGCTATTAATTTATTGATAAATAACATTTTAAGTTTGGACTAGAAGCATTCACAAAAATTATTACATTCTTAATCCTCCCCTAATAAAATTCAATTTACTACCTATATTATTATTTTCTTGTCCAAATGCCCAATTAAAATTCAGTTGATTAAATATAATTTAAAGAAGTTAGTAGGTATTGTAAAAAAAAAAAAATTAATAATTACTGAATTAATTTAAATATTGAGAAGATAAATTACAATATTTATCAATCATCAATATTTTAAATTTCTATCTACCTACTGTGCATACAGGTATTCTTCAAATTAAATGTAAGTAGGTATATAATATAGGCGGAGCTCTGGCTTTTGCTCTGGGAAAAAATGTCAAAATATCAAAAAACATTTTTTAGGGTTTTCATTTATATACCTACCAATCGTAAAAAGTATCCTGCAGTCAGAACTTCAAGCTTTTTAATTTGTCCACCCCTTTTCAACTCACTCTATGGCTTTTGGGACTAGCAAAAAATCTTAGAATATCAAAATATTCCATATAGATATTTTATTTGTGTAACAATCGTAAGAAGTATTTTTACCTCACTTGGCAGCTTAAGACATAAGCTTAGACGTCATTTTTTCTATTTCCTTAGATAGATACTCTACATTTATCGTCACTAATAATTTCTTGATAACTTTTGAAAAGTTTGTTAGTAACATACTTGTATAATTTATTAATTACCTATTTATAAAGTGAAGTAAAAAAAACAATAATTCAAAATTTGTATCCCGCGATACTATTGTTCCGATAGTAACTATACAAATAAAAAATCTAGGTACCTACCTATATGAAGTTTTTCAATATTTTGACAATTTTTCCTAGACCCAAAAGCCATGGGGTGAGGTGAAAAAGGGTGAAGAAAAATCAAAGTTCTGACTAGGGGATACTTTTTACGATTGATATATAAATCCTTCCCTTCTAGTTCTAATAAACTTAAAGGTCCCTGTTCAATAATAATTCACCCGTAATAATTCTAGTTTTTTCATTCACACTGCCCTACAAATTATTAAAAAAAATGAACCTATCACCCACATAATGCGACTTGCCAATGATGATCCATCTTTCCTTTTTTAATATAAATATATTTTTGTCTTCATCTTTTTTAAGTTATGTATGTAATCTAATACCTATCTGTATATATTGGGCACTAGCCTGTTTTCCTTTTAATAAATAAATAAAATACCTAATTAATTATGTTTTTGGATATTTTGGCATTCTTTTCCCTGGCCCAAAAGCCAGAGTTCAACCGAATATTCTATTAATTCATTTTTTTTAATTTTTCAATAGTACCTATCCTGGAGGATGAATTACTTTAAAATGTTATAAATCAAATTTCTGATTTTCAAAGATTATCAGAGATTAAAAATAATTTGTATACTAATTTCCAGAACTGTGTAGAAAGTTTACTGGATTTTTTTAAAAAAATATTTACTTTTTGTAGGTAGGTTTATTAATAAAAAATAAATATATATGGGGTAGGTATTAACTTATATTTTAATTTTTTTTTATTTTTTCAGAAAGTTCATACATATAAGTTTGCAGAATTTGTAGCTAATACAGATGCAGAAAAAAAAATTAACAGTTTACAAAATATTCCAAATAATGAGGCTACAATTACAGAAAATTTATTGACAGATAATAAATCGAGCAACCTCATACAATCTACATTACACAGAATTGGTACTGGAAATGAGATAATTACTCAAAAGCAACTGGACTCTGCAATAATTCAATTTGTCGTTCAAGATATACAGCCAATTAATATTGTTGACAAGCCAGTATTTTTGAATTTGATTAGGTTGGGACTACCAAAAACATTATCAGTTATGTGTTCAAAAACATTAAAAAGTCGATTAAACTCCTCAGCTAATGCAATGGTAGATACTATTACTAAAACACTGTCAAATATTGAATATATATCAGAAACTGCGGATTGTTGGACCCAAGGTAAAAAATCTTACCTTGGCATAACAGCCCATTGGATTAATACTACAACATTGGTTAGAGAAGGAGTATCTTTAGCTTGCACAGCAATAAAAGGTCGGCATACTTTTGATCTATTAGCCAGAGAAATACAAAATATTAATATGAAGTATAAAATTCAAAATAAAGTTGTTAGTACTACGACAGATAATGGTAGCAATTTCGTAAAAGCGTTTAAGATTTTCGGAATTTATGAAAATTATGAGGAAAACTTATCCGATGAACAGAATAAAGATGAAGAAATAGAGCTAATTGAATTAACTGGTATAATTGAAGATGGTGAAGAAAATGATATTGATTTACAAGTTAGTTTGTCAGCTCATAGACGATGTGTGAGTCATACTTTAAACTTGATCGCAACTAATGATATTGAAAAATGGTTCAATGAAAACGAAAAGCAGGCTGATGTGCTTCAACTCAAAAAGCTTTACCGAAAACTCTTTGCCAAATTAACGAAACTTTGGTCAAAACAAAATCAGTCGACAATTGTGGCAGAAAAAATTCATGACATACTAAATGTTTATTTAAGAGTACCTAATAAAACTAGATGGAATTCCACATATGACGCATTACTTCAGTTAAGAAAAATTATTAATGGACATGGTGGCTTAGAAAAATTGAATCAAGTCATGGACATTAATACTTTACCAAGAATATTATCCGAAGAAGCTGTATTCATACATGAATTTTGTGATATATTTGGACCAATTGCAGATTCTTTAGATTTCTTACAAGGGGAAAAAGCTATGTATATGGGATATCTTCTACCGACTTTACATGCATTAGAAAAAAAGATTAAAAATAGACAATGTAAACCTATGATTCATTGTACTCTTCTATTAGAAGCTGTTTTAAGATCAATAAAAAAAAGGTTTGTATGATTGAATTAGAAAATTATAATTATTACCTATATTAGGTATATATATTAATATATTAGTGGTATGTACATATTATGTAATTGGTGTTTCAGATTTGAACTCATATGGATGGAAAAAGAATTAGTAATAGCTGCATGTCTTATTCCAAGATTTAAATTAAATTGGTTGGAAGGTAACAAAAAATTGAATGCGGAATTATTTTTAAAAACTGAGTTTTCATGTTCTGAAGATGAAATGTCTGATAGTAATTCTGATAACGATTCTGATTCTGATTCAAATAAAGATTTCTTTTGTTTACCAAAAAAACTCTATTCCAACAAAACAATAACCTCAGATCAAGAACTTTTAAATTTCCTAAAAAACAACAACACTGATTTAAAAAGTTTATTTGCATTTCCTAAAGTACTATCCAAATTCATACAATTTAATACAGGTTTACCCTCTAGTGCCCCTGTAGAAAGGTTATTTAGTACTGGGGGGAATGTAATGACATCAAAACGTCATAGACTGGGTGATGATATTTTTGAAAACTTAATTTTATTAAAACAAAATAAGATGTTTTGAAGTTCAATAAAATCTACAAATATTTTCTTTTGTTTAATTACCTACATATAATTAATAGATATGTACCTACAGTTATATTTTGTTTAATGTTATAATATAAAGTTGCAAGTTATTTTTATTTTTATTTAATAAAGTTTTAAGTGTATCTAATTAAAAAGTGACATATTTATTTATCAATTTATATTCATCATGTGCCTACCTATATACTGTCTAAATATTTAATCCATATTTGTTTCAATATTCTAAGTTGGGTGTATTAGGAATTACACTTTAAATTTTTTAATTTAACCTTATATTATATAATTTATATATAATAATTAATAATTATTTATGTTAATATTTCAAGTACCTACATTTAAAATATTTAATTCTATGGTATTTCAAAAAATCATAAAGTACATATATTAATATATGTTCAATAATTATTATTTAATAAAATATAAATAATTAATACATGTGATTTTTTATATGAATGAACTCGTTTATAATTTGGGGTAGAAGTGATTAACTTGGACATGAATTTATTAATTAAATAAGCAATTCAGTCTATTTATTCTCAAACAACAATTAACTTTCATAAAATAGGTATTAGTAATACCCATTTATATATTATTTTGTATAACAAATTATTAATTACTGGTACCTACTTATACTATATGATAAGTAATTTTCAAATTGTAAGTAGGTGGGTACCTAAATGTCAAAAATAAAAATTATATCCATTTGTTTCAATAATTTATTATAATTGAGGATTACCTATTTATGAATAAAAGTAATAAATGTTCTAAATTCCACATAAATAGGAAAGTAATTTATAATTTGGATTTGGTAGAATTTAATATAGGTACCTAGTTATTACTTTTTTATAATTTTATTTTTACAGATAAATAGAAAAATAATGTTATTATAAGTTTTATATCAAGTCGTCATTACACTTATATGATTAAAAAATAAAAACCTTTTTATTTTAGGCTTCAGAAAATAAATAAAAATCCTTAATTTATCATATGCACCTACATAAAACTAACTTATTTTTATAATTATTTTGTTGATAAGTATGTGCTAGGCATGTAACAATGCTTTTTATCTGTGAGGGGGTCAAATTTCTTTGGATCCTTCAGTAGAATGTGAAAGCACTTTGCTCATTGGGTAGGATAATACTGATACAGGTGGATATGTAAAATTTTAAGGGAATTTCTCCCAGTTAAATTATTTTTAGCGGAACTCTGTCTAACAGTTATTATATTACTGTCAACTATTTTTTGAAAAAATAAATTTACAAAACTTTTTTGAAAAATGTATAACATATCTAATATATTATAATAATGAAATACAGTACTTTGTAAAAATATTACATTTCTAAACTCAATTTTTCGGAGTTATGAGGAAATTAAACGTTTTATTTTTTTGCCTATCTGGTTTAGAAAGTTAGAAAATTGAAAAATAATTTCTTCAAAATACCATTCTGATCACATTTAGGTACTACCAGGAAATTAGTAGATACACCATACACATTGTGTAACAATTTAAATAATAATATTAAGAATAGTTAATAATTGATTTATTTATTCAATAATAATAATAACAAAAACAATATTGAATCTAGGGTGCAGCAAATAGTGGTTTTGCTAAATCTAAGCGTATTCTCGATTTTAGTAGGAGTGCAAAATGTATTAATGATATTAAATGTAAATGATAAAAATACAAAAACATTTATAACAAATAAATACCTACTTAAATTGACTTTACAATTATTTTTATAAAAAAAAATGCACATGTTCTTTTATCAACATATATCATAATATGTAAGATTTTCTAATTTTTCTCCCATTGACACCCTCCAAAATTGAAGTCTTGTCTATATTAATGCAACATTTTGATGAAAAAAAACAGTTTACCGTTTGCTATTATAGGTATATAGGTACTATACAGTATATATTATCATTGATTATATGATTGGTACTATGTACCTAGTGCTAACTGCTAGTTAAAGCATTCGTTGTATCTAACACTAAATCCTATGCACGCATATATGGATTGGATCACTGTCTTTTGGCGAAAAGTTTTTTTTCAAAACGCTAAAAAATCTAATGAGGTTGCTGACTTCGAAGGAGGTGCAGTCCCCTCCCTCGGCTATGTGCCTGGTATGTGCTTAATTTTATCACTAAAAATCCTTATTAAACTGTTTAAAACAGTTTAATTTACAAATTTAATTTTTCCGAACTAAATATCGTGTCAGATATTAAGAATATAATTTTGATATGTACTTCTATCTTTTTATGCTCTAAAGTCTAAATTGTGTTTTTTTTTTGTGTTGATTCGTAGATGTTTATGGGTTTTATACACAAATTAATAAATAATTAATTTTATAAAGGTTCATACTATACAGACTGCATGTAAGCGATTCATAAATATAAAATTAAAAATTTAAATGAACGACCAAATGAACGCGTTCATTTTTTCAAAGAACGTGAACGTGAACGTGTTCATTTTAAAAAAAATGAACGTGAACGTGAACGAATTCCTTTTTTACTCATTGAACGTGAACGTGAACGAATTCAATTTTCAAGTGAACGTTCCGAACACTGCTTGGAACCAAATAGACAAGTTTACAATGATTAATAAGGTACAGCGAATGGTTTTAAATTGTAAAGTAAAAACAAATTGGTCATTTTTTTATTTGTTCGACAGAACGAAACATTACGATATAAAATATACATCATTAAATGTTCCAACCATGCGAATTTTGACGATGTTTAAATTCATTTGGATTAATAAAAGGTAACAACCATACAATACAATTATTTCATAAATACCATGGATAAAACAAGTTAATATTTCATTAGTTATAATTTTCCTTTTAGTTATGTAATTTTTATCGTTTTTTCTCGCGATATATAAAAAAAATTATTAGGTACCTAACGCAGCAAAGCTTTTGAGGGTAAAACGGTTCAGTACATGGGATCTTTAAGTATCAAAAGATATTTTCCCGCTAATCTTTTAAGAACACGACTTTCTTGCGTAATTTTTTTTTTGTAATTTTCCGCCATAAGGTCTCGATAAAATTTTAAAATTATAGTTCGTTACTTAAATAAATTTCCCACGGTCACGTACAAACTACAAACTATATACATATATACATATATATATATATATATATATTCGAGATCCCGAAATATATCTCATTTAACCGTTCTTTTCTCCGGCTCTGAAACGGAATTTTTCTGATATAATTAAATGGAATTTTTTATCAGGATTTCAAAGTAAAAATTGGCGAGACCCCAAAACGTGACGGTCAAGTTGTTAACGAATGTTTGTTTTTAAACAGATACCTTGAAACCCACGGTAATGCACATTATCTAAAGATAAAAATCGTTGATTTCACAAGTACCTGTACAGTAATTATCGGAAAAAAAAAAAAAAAACAATTATAATAAGTCGAACGTTTGAAACAAAACCAGACCCGGTTTCCTGTACTGTAGTGGACCACAATGACTAATCTGGGCGGTGAGCACACCTAAGTCTCATCGGTCCTAGTTTGCGTGTTCGTCCTTTGGGTATTTGCGCTAAGTTTGACGAGGACGTCGTGGGGGTCAGTCGCGTCCGGTCCACGGTGATGACGCGCCCGCCAACGTCCGCGAGGTGGTCAGTTTGGTCGCCAAAAACAGTAATGTTCACGTCGTTACAAATGTTACGTTTACCGCTTTGGAGACTGCTCTTACGGAATGAAAGTTAAACGTGGTGAAACAGTTATACCACTTTTGTACTTTAATCGTTGTCAGATTTTCGGTAATCATAATAATTGTCAAGAACGGATTATTGAAGTTCTATAAAAAAAAAAAAAAAAAAAAAAATATATAAAAAAAAAAAATTTTTGAAATACAAAAAAAAAAAAAAAAAAAAAAAAATGCTATACAACAAAATAATTTTTGAAATACGTAAATCATAAAGATGAGAAAATAATATCATTTATTCGACAGAAGTTCGTAAGTCAAACAAATTTGTTATTTAAGATTCGAAAATGAAATGTGTTAGGTAAAATTTAATTTGCCGTCTGAATTAAAACATTTCAAAAAAATCTGCCCGTTAATTCTGATAGCGTATAAAAAAATATTGAAAAATTGTGTAGTTTGGTTAATATAATAATGAAATTACGCTCGGTTGTACAACCGATACTCACACTGTAATAACTCCTCAAATAACGCTCCAAATGTTTTATTACAATTTTAACACGTTATTTAAATTAATATTCCTTAAAGGTCGATTTGACTTTTGGAATCTTTAGACCGTTTTTATTTTTAAATTTGTTTTTTACAATGACATTTACTAGATAATTTACTAGATAGTTGAGCTCACTCAGAATCGTTTTATCGAAGGAAATGAACAATCATTGCTTTCTAACATCAAATATAACTTTTGAATCAAAACGTCCAAGCAAGTGACCCGCCCAAAGCGCAGTCGTTGTTACTCCGTCAAAATGCCCACACGACCACTATAGATCCCGTTTTTTTTTAAATCAAATCAATTTCTTCAGTTTTCTAAGATTCCTTCGTCAAACTTTTTGTTTGTCATTTTTTTTTTCCGTCCGTCCACGACAACCGTGACCTCCGGCCGTCGGTGTGACCGGCGCGCGGCTCCCCTCTAGGCGGCGGCGGCGGCGGCGGAGCATCTTCGGTCTATATATGTGCCGGCGGACTCGCGGTGCCGGCCAATTGTCGCGGAAACGTTGTCGCGGCGTGTAACCGGTTTCCCGCGAGCCCGCGAGTCGTTCCGGCCAAACTCTGTGCCACTCTGATCGCATCCATCGCGCTTGCGGTGATTCGAGTTTCTCGTGTTCTTTTTTTTAAATTTTAATTCAATTTTGATTTTTGGCTTTCGTGTTCCGGATCGTTACCGAGTCCGGCGCTGTGGAGTAGCTGAAGCGCGAATTTCGAAAAATCAACCGGCGCCATCCCCCGCGGGTAAGACACGATAATTTTAACGGTACCGGGAAGTGTTCAGATCTGTTGTTTACCCGGATGAAAATGTAATCTGTACGACCTTAACGCGGATTCCTTAGTTTTCGGTGTTTTACATTTGGTAATTTAGATTTCTATTTAAATCGAGACGAGTAAGTTATTTGATTATACTAAGGTATATCATATACTATATAGTAGTGTGGAAAATTCGTATTGATACCGTATTTTTAATTTATATTATGAAACATTTCATTTTATTTTACACGTTCTTTTTTCTTTTGAATTTGGTTAAATGAACCTGATTGTGTCTGAACGGATTTACGATAATTTTGAAAAGAAATTTCGTTCAAATACATTTAACACCGAAAAATCTCGACCTATGGTAACGTTGAAAAAAAGTATTCATGTCGATACGTTTTTGATAGAAGAAGTGATTTAATATATTAATATATACGATATGGCATGCTTTGAAGTAGAGTGTACACCTCCGATTAGACGACTTTTTACAATGATGTGTAATAATACATAGCAAACGTATAGTACGAGTACCTAGTATTACAAAAAAAAAAAAAAAAAAGAAAAAAGGGAATAAGGGCTTAAATTTTAAGAAAAAGAGATAGTTTGTAAAACAGGAAAAATATGAAAACGACAGTATTTTAAGAAAAAAAAGGAAAGGTATTCTAGGTCGGATAAGAAGTTGTAAAAATTATAGCTGTTTAAACTACGCTTTGAAAATGGTTACTTCTTTGGGAAGGTCAATGGCTCGTAAGTTATGATAAAAATCAATAAATTAGTGTAAAAAAAGCTTAAATCTCGAAAATTGCGATTCCGTGGAAGCTCTCCAAGTATACTCTAAAAGTCGTAACATTTTTAAGTCTTAATTCGTTACGATTTATTTTGAAACCTGATATGCGTTTTAAGTATATATCGGTTTCAATAAAGTATGTATATTTCAATTAGTTTGATGACTTTTTTAAATAGTAACCAAATGTCAGTAAAAAACCAAAAACACAATGAATAAATGGTTAAGAAAAAAAACGTTATCCAATTTTTCAAATTGTTCAATGTAGCGTAAAACAAAAAAAAAAAAAAATCAAAAAACGATTATTGAACTCGCTCAGTATTTCAATAATCAGATACTAAATAATAGGTTTGCACCACAAATTTCGAAAAATCGACCTATCTTATGAAGTGACCAACTTTAAAACGTAATTTTGTGGGTTAAATTCTAAAAACTTCCTATAAATAGTTTTAAATCATAATCACCTTTATTATACTTGTTTAAAAATAATAAAATTTGAATATCTTATCTGCAGCGTACACACATATTCTGTATATAAATCGTTCCTATTTTATTAATAAAAACAATTTGAAAAATTTGGTATTCGCGGTACACAACTGCAATTTTTTTTTATATTTAGCAATTTTTGAAAAAGTCAGTATCCCCCCGTATTTTACTACTCATTAACAACGTTTTACTAATTAATTTTCGAAGAAAAATTAAACGGATATTTTTGTTATATTTTATTATTTTTGGTTAACATTATAATCTATCAATATTTCACTACAAAATGGCATAAGGGTGTGCTCCTGGAGGATTTAGCGAAGGAATGGGTCATTGTGATTTACCAACGGGTTATTCGGAGGAGTAGCGGGAAATTTTGTGGCCGTTTAAAAGTTCAAACGGGTGTCAACCGACACGTGGGGCCGACTGGCGGTGTAACAAATATCTTTGGTGCGAGCAACAGATGGCATGGTTGGATTCGAGACCAAACAAAACTGTGTGGTTTCACGAACTGTTGTTACTAATATGACAATCGAGAACGAAAAGGTTTTTTTTTTTCCGAATATAACTAAAACTTTTACCATCAACGGAAAAAAAGCCAATTTTTAAGCACAAAATGAAATTTTAAACTTTTCTTATTAATTCAGTTCATTGGTTTGAAAGAATTTGCTGTAATAACAGCAAAGAACAATCAGAAATGTCACTTTACAATAATTACGTTCTCATGGGGGGAAAATTCACTTCACCTGTTAGCAAAGCAGTGTATAGAGTTTAAATATATTTTTCTTTTTTCTCTTTTCCTGGTGACTTTGTTTATTTCGTGGTATATAAATGGGTTTCAGCAGCAAAAGAAAATTTTCAAATATGATTGATTTTCAGCTGCACTGATATAAACTGACAAATATACACACATTTTTAAGTTCTTGCCAAGTAGCCCCTTTGGTTGTTTGGAGGTAGCAGGATATTATAGTAAAAAACATGTCAATATTTATTGAAACAGAACTTATTCAAAGGAAAACGATACGGCTATAAAACGACATGTTTACTTTGAAAAAGATCTAAATCGAAATGTTTTAATTTGAATGGGCTTTACACAACAGAAACTTTTTAAGTTTATTTTTATTATTTTTATTTAACATATTCAATTATTATTTGTCCATCAGAATTACTTGAAATTTAATATTATGGAGGTTTGTAAAGTTGTAAAGTAAATATAATTTACAATTTGGAAATATGTGCAAAAAAATGTTGAAATCAATAGTGCGTTTTCCGAAAGTTTTTTTTGTTTACATTTTTCATCTTTTCAAACTCAGGTATTTTTATTGCTTAGAAAACCATAAAGTATTGAATTTTATATATTGTTTGTCACGATGTTTCATAAGTTAGGTAGTATAGTAGTTTTTAGTTTACCAAATATACTTGAATACGAAAGTCTGAAAATTGATTGAAAATGTTTCAAAAAAAAAGATTTGCATTTGACAAACTATAAATGTTTTAAGTACTTTGATATAGCGACACTAAGTGTGCCGAGGGCGACTAATTAAGTTACTACGTTGATTTTCGATGCTCGTACCACGTACTAAACGTGTCATTAACACCGACGATTTGATAAGGTATGTATTTGCCTAACAAGAAACGTTTTGGTGTCATTCTAGTTAATTGGACAACAGTTCGATAAGTTTTGTTAAATGGAATGTTTAAAAAAATAATTATTTTACAATGGCCCGCATTACATTGGAGGATAAGGCGGAAAATAGTATGATATGTTGATACGTTGGTAAATTCTTAGTTAATATAAATTAGTTAGGGTATCAATTTTAACTGTCCGTGTAATGAATACGTTTTTTACTGGTATAAAATAAAAAAAATTGTTGCAAAAAAAAATTAGCACGGTAAGTTTAATCCGAATCAGCTTTGAGTTTTTGATTTTTTAGGTTACGATTAGATTTACCTTGACTCAAATAATTGCATTTTAAGTTTGCAGTATACGTTTAAATTTTATATTTAATTATTTGCGTAAGGTACTTATTTTTTTTACTTTCATACCTAGATAAAAGATTTTCACTGAGTTGCGTTTTGGTAGTTTTCCTCTTTTTTTATTACTTCAGCTAATATAATTCAATTTATCTTTTCATTTAACCTTGCAAGGAATTTTTTTTGGCAAATTGAATTCAAGAGGCCCAATTCTGTTGCTACTTTTCATTCAAAAACACTTTTTTTTTTATTAAACGAGCTAATATTGTACTCGTATGCATTACAAATAAAACGATAAAAACTTTTTTTCACATAAAGAATAAAAACATTTTATGGATTTAAATGTTCGTCAAGTTTTCAACGTGCTTTGATTTTTACTAAATAAGTTATTGTTTGATACTCATATTTTGATACCAAATGTTGAGTTAAATTCACTATATTATCACTACATTTTATTTTTTTGTTGTCCATAACTAATTTGAAATGATAATATTTTATGCATTAAGTTTATTATAATATCATATAATATTGACACCAATATCATTATATACGTTAGGTTAGGTTTGGTTGTTACGAAGTGTAAGGAATATAATCTATATTTTGCTGTTGGTACACGTTCATCAGCTAGAATTTCAAGTACGTTTAAGGTCTTCAGTAATCATTATGTATTCTTTTGACTAACATCTGTAAATATTTTTGTATTATAAAGCAAAATTAAAAATAATGATAGTGCAATGTACATTTTTATGTGAATTTTTTATTTTTCCGTTTTTTTTGGATCTGTTTAATTTTATTTTAAATACCTATTTTAAAAATAAATGGAAATTAATAAAAATTAGGTGAATTTGTTTAAAATTTGTATTAAAAAAGAAAAACTAGGGAATTTAATATGCAATCATTAAGAAACATTGAATTCCTTACCTGACCGCGGTTGTAGAATTAAAAAAGTGAGTAATAATAAACAATTTGTTTAAATAAATAATAGTTCCCACTAGAAACGATAGTAACAATTTGTATTAAAAACTATTTTGGTTTTTCATCAGTTATAAGACCCATATCGTACTTTAAATGTGGTTATTTGTAAAATAATAGTAGAAAATAAACAATACATAAGAAAAGCCAAGACATTGTAGTAATTTTTTACGATTACTAGTAAATCTGCAAGTTCATTTTTGTGCATACAAAATTTACATCAATTATTTTAAATAAAAATTTTGGGTGGAGTAATAGAATCAAGTTTCAGTTCCTAATTTCACCATTTTGTATATAAGAAAAATCAGTTGTTTAGCATAGTAACAAATTATGACATGCAATTTTTGGGTAGTAATTTTCAAAAAATCGAAACGTGTACGGTCAGAAAACCAATCGATCGTGGAAACAAATAAATCAAAGTGCTAAAATACTCAAAGACGGGTGAACTTTTTCTCACAAAATCGCCATAGTTACACCAAATCAAGTTCGGCGATGAATTCACTTTAAAACTTGTCCATCTGCAAAACAGAATTACCAGATAATCGCCACAGAGCCATTGACAAAATAATAACAAAAATAAATTATTGTTAAAACCAAAGACCGCAACGATCTCGCGATAATTCAAGGTCTGGTAGAATGTTTACGCTGGGAGGCAAGTGTGACTGTTAGTGTGTCTGATGATGCAGTTTCTGTGATGTTGTTCAGAGTATCCGCGAAGAAGAACCGTTTCGATTGTCATAAAGGTATTTGAAATATGGGTTCGAAAATTTTGAAATTTTATAAGTTTCCTTAAATTTAAAAAAAAGGGAAACAATCAATTGTCCTGGAGTCCACCCAAAAGTAGAAATAGTCATAATTTGTAATTTTGTAGTTTTGTCTTGTTCGGCCCAAACCTCAGAATAAAATTTAAAAAAAAAAATGATAAAATCTTAATCCAAAGTTTTTGGTGATATTAAACGTAAACGTTTGAGTATTCTGTTACCTGAAGAAGAGATTACAAATGTAGAAATTTCAAGCCAATAGCCGATAAATTATTGAAATAATTCTTGGTTTTTAGGCTATAACTCAAAAAATAATAAATATTTTAAAAAAAAAACTTTATTATAAAAACCACTGTAATATTCTTTTCAAACATCCTAGTGTTATAAAATAACTAAGTGTTCACAACAAATAAATACTATCAGTAAAAACGATCACTACACTCAGAATTTGAAAACAGTTGTTTGTCGTTAAGGTAAATTTTATGAATGTTTCTTTTCGAGATTTTTATACTTACAAATTAATGTTTTCTCGTTCTTTTTCAATGTATATTTTCAATAGAAAAAAATAAGTGCACTGCACTGCAGTATTCCACTATAGTCTATAACCACGTATTTGTTTACAGCTCCTATTAATCTGTTGTTTTTATTCAGTTAGACAACATAAAACAGTAATAAGTATCTCAATCTATAATTAAAAATTAAAAATCGTTTAATAAAACGTTTAAACCTAGTATTTTAATCCATATTTATTTTTATTCTGTTTTCATTCATTGTTTTTACACATTACAGATAGTTACAGATTCAAAATATTGCATATTTGCAGTGTCTGAGAATTTGTTTGAACACTTGCAATCGTAGATTATCGTAAGTAAAAACACTATACTGTTATTATGATCACGTGTGGATCACGCCTGTAAATTATTATAATTTGTGTTAATAATATAACACCCGTCGAGTCGATAACCGCTTTCAGTTTTTTTTCCGTACTAATCATTGCATTTTGTTTGTTTTACGAATTAAATGGTGTATATATATTTATTATCGAAGACTTATTATTATACGTTTTTAAACATTTTATTATACTAGTAATGATTTAAAATCATTAACAACATAGCAAGCGTATAAACAAAATATTATTAATAACAATCAACTAATTATTGCACTGTTAATTGACCGAGTCAGAATACAAGAAAGTCTATGATACCTACTATAATACCTACCTTTCTTGGTTTAACGAAACGTATGAAAGTAATTAATAGATAATCGAAAACGGCTTAAAACTTTAAGTTTACAAAGAAGTTCTTATTGAATCTTATTAAAACAAACACCGCTGTATTTATTTTGAGAATTACTAAAGAGTAATTTAATTCGTTACAGTATTCTTTTTTGACCCATTATTTTGATAGAATTAGAGCTGCAAAGGAATATATAATTTTGCGCCAAATTCAACGTATTTTTACCCGAACATTATTCTTGTTTATATTAAAATTTTATTCTTGACTTAACAGTAAACATGCAAAAAATATTTATACTGTGTCGTATTATACATTACATTAGGCAAAACGATGTTTAGAAAAGACAAAGTTGTTTTTCATTTTTGTAATTTTTACAATAATTGATACGACGACGTGTTCATTCATGTTATGACCATTCCTAAATTAAGTTCATAATAATAGCAAACAAGTTCTTTATATATAATACATGTTTTAGACCGCATATTGGGAAAAATTTAAGTTTAACCAATCGATAAGTGTACACGAACAAAACCTTCAACGATTTTGTTATCGAAATAACGTATTTCGTGTAACCTTTAACGATGGCAAAGTTAAAAAAATTAAATCAGACATAAGAACCCAATTATTATAATTATTTTAATAATAATGAAATCTACATCCTGTACCGCACGCGAGTGATACCTTGATCGCTTTTATTTTGTAACGTGCACTCACAATTTGACTGACCACAAGAACGTAACAATATTAACATTGTTTGCTTTATTAAGTCTTCCAATTTTTTTATATAACTTAAAACGGAAAGTTATTAAATGATTATTATAATGAGAAAGATTTCAAATTAAATCAATTGGACGTCCAGATCTTCGGATAAATATTGAAAGTGTTCTCTTCACACAAATTGTTTCACCCATAAAGTGAAGAAATTTAACGGATTTAGCGGGTCTAATTCGTTGTATATTAATTATTGCCCTGTGGGTTAGTATACAGGTATAGTAAGTGAGTATGTGATATCTGACATATTGTTCAGCACATGCTGTTGGAGTTTCATGTACAATATCAAAAAACCATTGTACATATTTCAAACTTAAATACCATATTGTATTCAGTTTAGTCTTAAATGCATACTCAAAACTTTCTGTGCATTTTATGATAGACGCGTTTCATAGAATACTTAACTTTTTTTTTGCTAAAAATTTCACTTACCACGTATGTTTACCAAACCATCACAATAACGTAAAAAAGATACAAATCATTACCAGAGTATGAAATAGTTTGTTAAGAAAAAAGAAAAAAATTGCTAATTTGTCAAGATCAAAACCAAGTTTCTAAATGTTTTAATTTTTAGCAAGATTGCCAGTTTTAAACTGTTCTATGTGGTCACAAGAAAAAGTAATTTCCATCAATTTCACCGAGATTTAGCTTTTTTTGAAGTACCTAATAATATTTTGTAAAAATAAAATCCCAAGGAAACCATCTCTATCCGTACGCGTCGTGAAACCTATGGTTCAGGTATAAAATAATTTTGAGAAGTTATAAGGCTTTAAAATGACAAGTTTAATTTAAATACGTCTAAATATGGAGAACTTTTTCAAAAAATTTTATAGGTATTTTTACATATTTTAATTCTAAATCCGACAGGTAAAATAACTTGAAATCAATCAATTTTGAAATTTTTATCGCAATAAATTGTAAAATTTTCTTTATAAGGATTACAAACCACTGAAAGTTTAACCTTTTTTTTTTGAGGATATCAAATAATTGTTTTTTGAACATTTCTATTATATGCTCGTAGAAACTTATCATTTATAGGTGAAGAAGTTTTGAAAAATTGGTTTACGGGAGAAAGGTCTGTTATGAAGTTTCGTTTCCTTTGAGATGGCCTCTGAAATTTAAATAATGGGTTACTGATCGTAGTTATATATTTCAACTAACATTGAAAGTGAACAAAATACTTTCTTCAATGCATTATGTTAAGAAAGGAATACTATTATGTGCCATATGGTCTAAAACATTTATAAAATATTATTATTTTGTCCAAAAATATTTCTTTGAATAACCAAATACCAAAAAATATAATATGTTAGTAATAAATTAATTAAGTCAAAGGCAATTTCTTAATTTGAAATAAACTAGTTATGTTATGGAACACAGTATTGAAAATTTTTTATATATGAACAATGTTAACTTATTTGGCGAGTCAAAACGTAAACGATTTTTCATAAACAAATTACCACATTATGATATGTTTAGTAAAATTTAATTTTTAAATAAAATTATATTCCAGTTTTAACTGAATGTCTGGGTATTTAAGTATTTTAGAAAATTTCCACTAACCTTAGCTGTTTATAATATAAGCACCTATGGTATGATTTTTTTAATAACCGTGCAAACTATAAAATGTCTTTGAAGATTTCAAAGTTTTTTTTACTATTATATGCGTAAATTTAAAATAGATAATTTTTAATAGGTGTTCAACACACATTTTTTATTGTTTTATTATTATTACAAACATTAACGCATTTTATATAAAGCTTTGTTAAGTATCTACTTTTGTCATAAGACACTTTTTTAAAACTAGTTTTGAAAACTAAATATAATGCAGATCGATTTTTCTCTAAATGGTCAAAATTTCTATTGTTCCAAAGAACGGGTTTGAATTCGGTAACACGTTAAAAAATTGGGTTTTTAACGTTAATGAGTATGATCTACATATTGTTATACTTATGCTGATAATGTCCTGATACGTTAAGAATTTTTAAATTAATAAATAACAGTAAACCCGTATTAAAATCATATTGGGCATTTTTAATGGTTACACTTAGTATGTGTAAGCTCATTAGTCATTGCACCGACCTCCAACTTAATCAACAAATTATGCAGAGCCCAAGTTAATAGGCAATCGGATGTGAAAAGAAAACATTCTTAATCAAACAAGATATTAAATAAATCGGTACGGAAGTATAGTGTGTTACACTAGGTGATATCATGGTGCATCCATTAAATTAAAACCTTTCATTGTAACGCTATCGTAACGTATTATTAAAATATAGATTGTTATAATAATAATATTAGTATTCATTTACACGCGATGGTCATCCGCGATTAGCGTTGCTATTGTCGGCTTATCAAACGGTTTTTAAATTATATTATTTTTTATACTTTCTGCTTAGCTACCTATTTGATTTAGATGCCGGTTGTAAGTCGTTTATTCCGAGATAAACCACGTAGTGTCCGCAACAATAGTGAATACCTAATTGATTTTGTTATCCAGGATGGCAAAAAAATAATGGTCTCTTTTATTCGGGGAAATTTGGCTAAACCTGCGTAACTACTAAATCGAAAAAATTACATTTAATTTTTAATGTTAGTCACGCAATCTATTTTCCAAGATGTCTTTGTGGCATCACACATTTTTTTTTAACATCATCACGTTCAGTGCAAAAGTAACATACAAATTCAATCACATCACAACGTTTTAGCACGGAATTTTCATGGGCGAATATATCTTGCAAAACATTCAGTGTGCAGGAACATTATATTTGTGTACGATTTTGCGCGAGAAAACTATAAGACATATTTTTACATTTGATTAGAAGTTACGAAATAAAAAAAAAAGTGTTTTCAATCGTTATTTTTTTGATTTATTGAGTATTTTGAGCTTTATAAAAAGAATAAGCCTTCTTAATGTCTATTGCATAGTGTACGAATTCGTTTGAGTAATTCGCACTAAATTTTTTAACAATTAAGGTATACTTTTTGCCAGATATCTAGAAAAACAGGAATTTACAAATCCAAAATCGGTCATTTTATATTTATTTATTTTCGATATCGATGGCCCATATTCTTTATTGCGCAAACTTTCATCGTACCGTTTCGGAAAAGTGCAGAAAAAGTAAACAAATAAAAAAACGAAAATCACTATAGATCACATGGGTAGCTTGACCGAATAGCGACTACGCTTTGGATCACTGGATTGGAAGTTATGGATTATAAATAATTCAATTCAAAAAAAGAATTTTGATAAAAATCTTATCTTGATAAGACAACGGAATGAGTGATTTTTGAATAAAATAGATTATTCTCTCAGGACTTAGAGTCTAGAGAAGTCTTAGAAGAGACTAAGAAGTCTAAAGACTTAGACTTCAGGCCTAATTGTGATTTAGACTTTACCAGTTTGTATATTTTCTTCCTAAACAAAACCATGTACCAAATATCAATTCGATAAGACAGTGGAAAGTTGTTAATTTGATTAGGAATGTTAATCCCCTCAGAGCCCTTTTGAGCTCTTAAGGGCTCTAAATTTAGATTTAGATTTTGGCATATTGTATTGTCATCCTAATCAAAGCTATGTGCTGAATAACAGCTTGATAGAACAACAGGAAATGGTTTGTTTGAATAAGAGAGCTTAAACCTTTAGAATCTCAACTTAGAACTATAAAAGAATAATTCTCTCAACAATTTTTAAAAAATTTTTAATCACATCTTCAATTTTGTATAACAATTTAAAAGTTTTTACCTATAAATTAAATATTTCATTAAATAAGAACTACTAAAAAATTTGAAATTTTTGAAAATTTTGATGTATTGTAATCATAGTTAAAAACTAATTGAAATATTTTGAAACTTTTATCAAACCTGTTTTATACCCATTTTAATAATGGTTAAAAGTTTCCGATTTGAGAAATCATTTATTTGGAAGAAATGACTATATACCACGTTATACCGAAATTAATTTTGTCAAAATTATGTTTGCCTTACTTTTACCAGTTTTTTCTAAGTTTTTTTTTTTTGGCCATAACCAAAAACAAACCAAAATTTCAAAAAAAGCTTAATTGAGGTATAATCTAAATCCACATTCCAAACTTTGGCACTATGATATTTTTTGATTGGACGTTAAAGTTCGTAAAAGCGATAATACAAAAAAAAAAAAAAAATCGTTCTAAGGCCAAACATTCTTTGCTGCGCTCAGAATCTAAAGAAAGTCAGGTCGTCTCATCACGACGCGTATTGCAATCGAACCTCCTAGAGTGGATTTCCAAACTTCCCGGTAATCTTTGACACCGTAACTGATCGTTCGTAAACCACGAATAATATCATTAGAAGTAATAAAATTATGCTATAATTATTGTTTTATTCTCGCCCACGCTGAGACGGGCGTGTGTTTCGGACGCTTGCCGCGTCGAAGATGAAACGAAAATAGTTAGCCTCATGAAAGTAATAATAATTACGAGTATGATAGTACACATTATTTCAAATTATAATTATTATTGTTTATTATTTGTAAATTTTAATCTATATCATCAATGCGCGGTATCTGAGCAAAAAAAAAAGAAATAAGCGTTGTTCGGTTAATGTCACAGTAAATTGTCTCAAACACTATATAAATATATTCGCCTGTAAAATAGAGACCCTTCGCCCAAAATAATCGATCGGGTTTTGTGTTTAAAATGTAAGGGACATTCCAGTGTTAAGCACTACAAAATTAAACGAAAATTAAATCCGGACATTAGTTTATACCACTTTTGTATTCGGAATAGAACGGGTGTTTAGGGTAACCTTGTAACCTGGTAACCTTGTATCAAGATCAGATAAATTCTCCCTTAAAAAATGGGATTTTTCTTACTTTAAGCAAGATCTCAGAGATTTTTCTCTTGGTTATTCCTCGTTTTTGAGAAGGTGTACATACATGCCCAACCACAATTTCTAATGGCCATTTTGTGATTTATATAGCAAATTCAAAATTATTTTTGATTTTTTTTTGCTTACAACCGAAGTACATTCACCACAATTATAACTAACAAGAAAAAATAAATTTTTGCTAAACGTATTCATATTCATGGCTATGCTCAGAATTTAAAATGCGGGTATGGTCCAAATTATTGTTGTTAAAACGATGACTAGTAAATATTCTAATAAAAGTACAAACATTCAGTACATAATACTTTTGTGAGTGAAAATTTTTTTTTAACAAAAATCGTGTGACGAAATCGCGTATGCAGAGTAGTAAATTAGTCTATGATTGTAACTAACAACTAAATACGTATCGCATAAATTTGAAAATATAATCTGTTTTTAAAATAGGTCACCTAAAATTTGTATTTGAGTTGATATTTGATACGTTAAAAAAAAAAAAAAAACATATATTTTACAAACAAGTTGGGTGCAAACGTTATTTAAGGGTTATAAAGGGTGTCACGGGTTTGGGTAAATTCGGGTTTATAGCCATAGTATAGAAGGTACAAGTTTCTAAAGTGTTTTCGTTTTTTCAATTAATCAAAACATCGCATATATAAAACACTGTATAAAAACATTTCGTTGATACAGAATCGGACTTATACACACCTGTTGTTTGAATTCATATGCGCGGAACACGTTTTCCATTCGATAATAATTTGGCCAAAATAAAACAATTTTTTGGCGCATGTTTTGCGTATTTTAACAGAATATATTTTATCCATGATTTCGGTTAGTCAGTGATTGGAAACTGACTATAATTTTGTCAGTGGTTTATAAAATAATGAAAATAACTTCAAAACTATTAACTTGATTACATCTATAATTATATATTTAATGATTTCAATTAAAAATTCATTTTTGAAAGTTTTTAATATTATGAAAAAACGGCGTCAAATCATTTCAACCAAAAAATTGATCTGCATGGACAAGAAAATCTATCATAGTAAATTCAATACGATTTCACTTGCAGTCAGAGTAAAAAAACCTTAAATGAAGCAACAAAAAAATTAATGTGATGCTAATTAAATATATATTTGTAAACTTTGTTAGTGAATACTCAATATTTAATTTCAAATTTTTTTAGAATTTAAAATATTTTTCTGTCAAATGTAACATATTATGTTCCGGGACACTATAACAAATTTTGTGATTTTGAAATTGCAAATCATATATTATTATTATGTGCAAACGATACTGTTTTAAGCGCATATAAACCCAAGATCAATAGTTATTATTAATAACACATCGATGGGATCAATTATAATAGATATAGCCGTTGGCAAAGCTTGTGACATAATTGTGTATTGCACATGGTCGATATTCCCTATCAACCAGAGGCGCTTTTGCAACTGTAGTGTCCAATCGCCATCTCAGTAAGTTAGTAACGGTGTAAAATACATGAATACAAAAGAAAATTTTTAAATTAAAAAAATATCGAATATTTACGGTATATTATGAATGAACCATTTTGTTACAAACAATCCGTAAAATTTTGGTTTGCTTTATCTAACGCGATCTATAATTGGACTTTCGAAGTGCTCTTTATTGTGGTCTTTTTGTGTTTACGCAGCGATTTACATTGGCCTTTAAAAAAAAAATTGGTAAGTTTATGCATATTTTAAGACATAAATCCTTTAGATACTTGTATTATTCATTATTTAATAATTATTATTTGTAATCATAAATAATATGTATTGGTTATTAAATGACTCTAATAAGAAAATAATAGTTACTTATAGTTCAAAGTTCATTAGGCAGAGTTGGTAATATTAATTTCAAGTTGGGTTAAGGTCGAACCCAAACAATTGAAAATTTAGTTTGATTGTGTTAAATATTCAAAATTGATGATTTAAAATTAATTAAAATAGACGGATGCAGGAACTGCACTAACAGAGATGGCACTATATTTTATTAATTAGTTAATAGAAATAGAAATAGAAATAGAAATAATAAAATAAAAAACATCGGTAGTTATGATGAAATTCGGAATACAATTATGAAAAACAAAATAAACACGGTTGGGATGAACGTATTTTCATCTATAAGGTGTGCCTTGGATGATCTGGTGATGCATTTGTGTTAAAAAGGAAAATACTTTACATCAGTAGTACTCTGTTAAAAACAGCAATAGCAATTATTATAAATTTAATTAGTTACAAATTTCAATAATTAAACTATAAATAAAAGCAAACATAATATTAAGAGAAATGTGTGTTGTGTAAAATTTGCGCGCAGTTCATGAACTTGTTTGTATGTTAATCATTTTTACTATCTGCTTAACTACCTATTTTGTTTTTGCACAAACACCTATTTTTCTCTAGATAGGTATGCATTTGTACAGTGTTTTTTTCTTTTTTTTTTTATCAGACATTAACTACAATAATACATACATCAAAGGAAGTGCATAGTATCAGTTATAAGTAACCCACACAAATCGCAAACATACATTGAGTTTGGTCTTACTAACTATAGGTAGGTAGTAATAATGAAAATAAGATAAAAAAAAAGCCGGGATCACTTAAGGTCGCGTGGGAAATTTGATGGCGTGGCGACTACGCTATAGGTGGGGCAATGGTTTGCGAATTGTGGTTAAAATGTATAATTTTATATCTGAAAGCAATGGTAAATCATTGCCTTCAAAAAAACGATTCTGAGCGAGCTCAGTTGTTTAGTGTGCGTCTTGGTTTATTATTTGAGAACTTCAATGCTCTATACTTAGCTTAAACAATTTCAAAATATCTTGAAACTTTTATTAAACCTATTCTCTTACCTACTTAAATATTATGAGAAAGTTTCAGGTTGTTCTGATCATTATTTTGGATGTTATGGCCAAAAAACTAAATCGATATGTCTGACGCCAGATTTGACGATTTTACCATTTTCGTCGTTTTTAGAACGTAACTCAGACATTCAAAATATCAAAAAACTCATTATTTTATAAAATAAAGTTTAAAGCCCAATAACCAACTTATATGTGGTAAGTATTCAACTTAACAATTGGAACACACATTCTACCCGAAAACATCATTACAAACCTGAAAATTTCATTTTTTTTTTGCCGTAAAATTCACGATCTTCTTTAGGTTTTAGGGTGAAACTCAAAAAGTAAACGAAATTTCAAAAAAAAAAAAAAAAAAACGTTAACCAAAGTACCACTAGAGCAATCCTTCTATAAAAAAAGTTGTTGACAGAAAAACAAAGAAAAATATAAAAAAAACAACAGTGTGAAAACAATTCATTCCTTGCTATGCTCTGAATAAAAAAAAAAACTGAATAAAGAAAATAATTTTTTTAAAATCTATATGTTGTACCTTAAAACTTCCTTGTCATTTATGAACGTTTTAATTTGTTTCAACGAACTTATAGTATAATAGTATTGTTTATCTCTAGGTATTCCAAAATATGATTTAGGTTTTCACTACAAGTTATAAGATTTCGTCACTTAACAATGAAATTGTTGTATGTGGAAACAATAAACATGCTTAGGAAATGCATTTCAAATTTCAAAAACATATTTGTTCATACTTCCAATTGTTTGTTTTATTTTATGGGCATGTTTTATAATATGTATGGATGTGTAATGCAATAATGTTGAAACTCTACCGATACTGTATAAGATATTACTGTACACATTAGTTAATTATAAATTATAATGAATTAAATGAAAAATACTACGTAAAATGTAATTGATCAATTGTAATGGTCCTATGACGTAGAATATTTTCAAAGCATACGTTTAGATTTATAACCTATTAAACAATTGGTTTTAAAGCCTTACCTTAACGCGCGATAACCGCTACATGTGGCACGTACGGGCAATTATTCTCAGATTTTTCACGATCAAAATATTCTTCTTTAAAAAGTTTCGATCTCGATGAATATATAGTTTAAATTTAATTTCTTGTTATTACATAGAATATTCTAAAACCGGCGTTCTAAATTAGTTTGAAGTTTGCAATCTTTATTTTAAAAATTGGCAATTTGTTCTGCATTACAAACAATAAAAAAAGTTGTTTTCCTAAAACAATTATATACCTAGAAGATTTTCCATTCTTGATTGATCAGATAAAATTGATTTTTATACCTATTACTCCATCAATTTACGTGGCTTTTCAGGATCTTGCATTTTTGGGCCATTATCAAATGATTTTTAACTCTAAAACATGTTTTTTGTTTGATCATTGTAAATAGGTACTTATAACAATTCATCGAAACAAAGTAACATTATTATCACTTACCTATTGAACTTATTTATAATTTTCGAAGTTTTCCTCGACAACGTACATTCGTTAGCAAAAAATTTTTTTCTTTTTTAACTTTATAACATACATGTTAAATAATGTTTTCCAAAAGAACATTGTGATTTTATACTTTTAACTAGATATCAATAAACCATAGAAAAAATAAATAATATTGACACAATAATTTTTGTATATCTGAACGACTATCAATTGGTTTATTTTCTTAAATTTTATTTCAACCTCATTTATTTATATTAAGTAAATTTAATTTTTAGTTATATTTTACAAAACAGAAATGTGAAAAAAACTCTCAAAATTCTGTATAATTAACTCAAAAACTGTCCAAATCGACTATGATTTCCAGTTTAACTGTCTATTATTTATATAAAATTATAATATTTTATTATTTTAAAACTGTCTCAACATTTTTAATATCAAACATATATGATGGGTATACTTTATAAATACTTTCGATACAGTTCATGATTTATCACATTATGTCCTTTAACAACCGATGACATTTGACTCCTCGATTGAAAGTTCCATTAAAAGAAGGCTTAAACGAATAAAATTCCCGCTAAAAAATAAGTTCTTATTTTGCCAACGTTTCTGTGAAAAAAAATAAGCCCTTTTATAAAAAAAATATAAACCTCTTTTTGCTCGTCTTATCCTCTTGTCAACATACGCTTGATTCTAAAAATTCATGGTACGCCTGCGTGGTCTTGTCAAGTCCACATTTTTATTCCTGTGGATGACGTTTGGTTCTTTTAGATTCCGAGCTCAGCGAAGAATTTATTGCTTTTACAATGATGTTTTTTTCGTTTTTTTTCTGTGAAAAACTTTAGTTTAGTAGTAAAACTGCTCATATTTTTAAAGTCAGTACATTTTCTGAAAGGTCTATGGACTTCGATGAAACTTTGAGGGGTTTTAAATTAAAATTAGGTATTAATTATTAGATACTGGTTTGAAGTGATTTTGAAAATGTTAAATCTAAATATATAATTTCAAAGGAAATTTCCATGTTGTTTGGTGTTATTGTACAATAAAAATTTAATTTTTTACAAAAAAATTTGAAACATTAATACAAGGTTGGCAACATGTAGATGCATATGTCTAATTCAAAAATTCATTTCCCAAGTTTTTTTTTAGTCTTTTTAAATTGAAAAACTATTGAAAATTGGTCATACCTTTGACTTATTATTAGAAAAAAATTTGTAACTTACATACATTTGGTATTTAAAATTTCAAAATTAATTTGTTTTATAAAATAAAATTTGGTATCGGAATTTGATAATATCACAGAAATTCACCCAGTAAATTCTGAAATCGTACAAAAAAGTATTGAAAAACTGTGTTATTTTTATTATAACAATGAAATAATGTACTAGTGTGTAACTGTTACTAAAAATAATAACTTCTCAAATAATGGTCCGAATGGTTTGAAATTTGCACACACTATTTAAATTAATATCCTTTGTACATAGATACTGTTTTTAAAAAAATTAATTAATGTGTTTTTTTGATTTTTTTGAATTTGGTTTTTACCAGGACGCATACTAAATAACTTACCTGGCTCAGAATCGTTTTTTTCAAAGACAATGATTTATCATTGCTTTCAGATAATACATAATTCGTTTGAACCACAACATCCAAACTAGTGACCTACCCAAAAAGTAATCGCTACTCAGTCAAACTACCCACTTGATTTAGATAGAATTAACGACTTTTTATTTTTTACTTTTATTACATCAGGTCCATGACCCAAATGCGTTTTTCTAAACGAAACGCCAATGTTTTTCGTCAATTGCCACGTCTCGTTTTGTTCGTAATAAACACGTATGGCATTTCGGTCAACAGCACGCGAGATTTCGACAAATATTTACTACGAATTACGATTAAAATAGCTACTATTTTATTATTACGACCAGCGATTACAATAGCATTTGCCCACAATACTACGTCCAAAATCGACGAAAAGATAACGACGCAATTTTGTTGAATTTTTTTTCGTGATTATTTATTTTTTGCGGACCAGATGAAAAAATTATACAGCTACGTGGCAATAACCTGTGAGATTGAGGCCGTCGGTTATCTAACGCATTCTTATAAAGTTACACGATCTAACCGAAAATCGCAAATATTTAAACATTACGAGTACTTACGTATAATTACCAAAAACGTACTTATCTGCATGTTGTTTACATCAAAATATATTTGAATTAACAGTTTTTGATTTCATTGTAAAAATATCAAGTCACTTTATACCTCAATAATATTTTTATCATATCATGTGTTAAAGTGAACAAAAAAAAATTTTTACCCATTGCTTTGTGCGTATTTTGGTGTTAAAACGGATAGTAATATCGTTTTTCAACCGAATTTTTTTTACGAAAATTATCAAAGTCTTTTCTACAAACGTGATTTTATTTTATTTCCAAACATTCCTCGACGAGCCGAACCATTTCAGTAATTTTTGTTGACGGTGATTGGCAATTATCATCGTTATTCGACAACTACAGTGAATAAATCCTTATGATATTCTAAAGTTTGAAAAAATAATTTATCTTCTTGAAGCTAGTAAAACGTGCTATTTTTAGTTTGTTGTATAACAGTTAGTGATTGATATTAACGGGATCAACGTTTTCTGAAAATAATAAGAAAAAAATGTTTAGCGATTTCGTTTCTTAACCAATTGTTCACCGATTTACAGAGAGGAAAATATACAAGTGGTTAAACATGTGTGTAAAATAATTGAATGCAGATCAATATGTGTAAACATTTGTATGTGTTAGTATGTATTCAATTTAGTATTCGTAAATTCAGGGTTTAGACTTAAAAACCACAAGGATGGCTGTAATAAGTGGAAATAACATTAAAAAAAAAAAGAAAAATGCAAATTTAAAAACATCTTCTATAATATTAACTTCTATGAGCATATTCACCGCTCACCCCATGTAGAAACAATACATTCATAAATATTGTTCTATGGAAACTTAACTAAAAACAAGGGAAATATGGGAAGAGGAAAAAAAGGAAATAATAAAAGGTGATATAAATTCTAGGTAGAGTGTGTGAAGTTGTTTGATGTAGCGACAACGATTTCTAGTGGGTCGATTTTTTGTTTTTTGCAACAAGTAACAACTAAAATAGTTTGTGATAGCATTGATTAAAATTTTTACACTAACTCATTAAATTTATGTTTAAAAAGTGTAAGACGATTTTCGCTATTGAGTTTGAATTTTTTTTTTTTTTATATATTATTATCTCTTCCACCGCGTGTTTATTGGTAACCTAATTTGTAACGTACCTACCAATTCTCTTCGCTGAATTTCTCATTTCAGTGGCAACGAATAATTATTATTATATAACGGCAAGCGGGTGAAATGACACAAACACGATAACGTCAAGTTTGTCAGGAATTTGTTTATGATTTGAGACCGCATTTCTACCAGCATATTTTTTCATTAGACGGGCGTAGCAAAATACTGTAATACGTCCACATGTTATTTATTATAAATGCTAAGTATGTATACGGGAATGATGGCCGAATTCGTTTCATCGT
This sequence comes from Hormaphis cornu, assembly GCA_017140985.1. Lineage (NCBI taxonomy): Eukaryota > Metazoa > Arthropoda > Insecta > Hemiptera > Hormaphididae > Hormaphis > Hormaphis cornu. The sequence continues at coordinate 39,165,003 of CM029357.1, read as the reverse complement.
GTGAAAGCCAATTACCCGTAGAAAAAACTCCACAAACATAATCAACGAAAAACCAACCAAAAACGATAGTAGAAATTTAATTTTTAACTGCTCAATAGCAGTAAATAATTTTCGTAATGTATAATAAATAATAATTTAATATATTAAATATCTATAATGGTGAGTGATTTTGAGTTAAAACTCAGTTAACTATTACAAGGTCTGAAAAGTTATCTACATTTCTATATAAAAAGAATCTGTGAAAAAGTATAATTGAATTGTAAAATGATTAATTTTTGTACATTTAGAAAAATTGTTAAACATAGTCAATAACATTTAAAAAATGTATTTTTATCCAATTATTATACCTAATGTAAAAATTCGATTAGACTTAAATTATACTAGAATAGGTAATGGCAAAAAACAAAAACGATAAAAACTGTTATGATTGCCACAATCTTACCAAATTTTTTATAAATTATAAAATTTAAAAAAAAAATGAGAGTTTGTTGAAAACGATTTGAACAAGATATAATTTGCTACCAACTTTATAGATAAACGGTTTATATTTAGTGGTAAACAATTTATATTAAATATAAATCTTCGCTTCCGAAATTAATGAGTTTTAGCAAGCTAAAGTGGATTACGGAACAGTTGAAAATATCGATATATTTTTTAGCTTAGCTTAAAAATGTTAAATCATGTTGAAAATTTGTTTTTGGTTTGTATTTTACCTATTTCTAAAGTAAATAAAGTTTTCAACCGATATTTGAACACGTTTTGGAGAAGTACTTCAATGGAGAAAAAGTTAGTAATAATAATAGTTATAGTGAAAACACAAAATACAATTCAAAATAATTTAACACAAAAATTGTTTAAATTGAAATTTCTAAGTCATTTAATATTCCAATTTTAATAGAAAAATATATTATTGTTATCAAGATTTTTATTTATTTAAAAGAAAATTAATCTATATTTTCTATTGATAAGGACCCTAAAAATAATTATGTATTGAATTATTTTAAGTTAAAATATTGAAATTGAGTTTTGTCAAAACCGATTAAAAGTCACACTTGCGTGTTTTTTTTCACCCAATCTAATTATTTGAGGAAATGTTAAGTACATTGAAGCATAGTTTATAATCTTCTTCTTTTTTCAATTTTATATCAAAGTTTACATTATACAGGGTTATTCAAAATGATTCATCCAATTTAAGATAGCTATAAAATGGTTAAATATAAATTTTATCTTATCAAATTATGTAGAAATTAATAGAGGGTAATCCCAAGTTTTACAATGTCATTAATTTGTTATTTTTAAATTATCGCTAGGCTAAGGCTAAGGCGATAATATGTTAGTACATCAAAAACAAATGTGATTTCAAAAATTTTCTCGAAAAAAATACCTTATTTCGTAAAATACACCTATCATTGGGTGGAATATATTGGAAGATCGTCCAGAAATTTTAGTGCCCGATAAAGTATTATTTAATAAAAAATGGAACAGTTGTAAATTCTTTACGCTCAGATTATTTTATATTATTCACATGTTACTTAATATATTTAATTCAATAAACGTTTTATTCCGCGCGGAAACCTGAAATAACTATTCTTACCAAATGTTATATTTTATTTTGTTTCAGATTCATTTGACCAAACCAAATTATCATTATCGCCACAATGAACAATAACGCGTACAAAATATTTTGTTTGATCCTGGCCACGGTTTTGGTGATTCCTGCTTTGACTCTCCCACCGGGTTCTTCGCGGTCGTTTCTCGGGTGTACCAGCCCCGACGACTGCGGCATGAACGAGTGTTGCGCGTTAGGTTCGTACAATCAATCTATTGTTTTGAAATGTGATATTTTGGAAACTACTTAGGTTTATCTATTTGCGAAACAAATATTATCTAAAATCTAGATATGTTCAATTAAGTTTAACTATATTTCATCTAAAAAGATTACTTAAATTATCTAGATAAAAAAAATTTTTGAGACGCTTGATTTTATACGTTTTTCTATAGTTATTGTTAGTTTTGAGTTAAACACAAATGCTTAAAATGATTTATAATGTATTTTAAATGGAACTTTTAGGTTATAATATAAAATATTGGTTAGAGGTATCATCGGAGAAAATTCTATAGGTACACTTGAGAGAGTAAATCATAAATTTTTCTAAATTTTATTTAAGTTGTATCAAGATAAAATATATAAATGTTCTTACTTCATCTAGATAACTTTTAATCGTTGTTATAAATCTTGTACTGTGTTATTTATAGATTATTTCTAACTATATAATAATATTCTCAGTAGCGTGCCCAGACATTCACAAAGGGAGGGAATGTATGAAAAAAAAAATTCATTTAAATGTGGATTTCTAATATTATTCCGAAATATAGACTCAATAGTTAATCAAATAAACTTAACCCCTTTAAAACCATTCAACAGGCCACGAAATTTCGTTTTTTGTTTACTTCCATTTCCGAAATAACTTTTTGTCGTCAAATTGTTTGGCATTAATCCCCCCTACTCTAAATGTTTATCTCAAATTATTACAATCGCAAACTAGACGTATTTTCAAATAGTGTCAAGAGGTAGAACACTGCAAGTTGGGAGTTTAAAAAAAAATACAACATTTTGATTGTCATATATATTGTATACAATCTGGAACCCAAAAATTCAAAATATGTAATTGTTTCTATAATTTTTTCATTCAAAATTTTCATTGAAAAATACATCGATTAATTCTAGCGTAAAAAATATTATTTATATATAAATACAAAATCCGAAAAAAAATTTTGTTGTAATTTTAATCTTTTTTTTAAGAACATTTTCTTCTTAAAACGATCATGAGTATGGTTGATGATCGATTGGCAGATCATGGCTGCAGGTAACAACTCAGTGCAACAGACACGCGAATTTCCCGTGATTTTCAAATGAAAAATAAGATGCTATAAGCCCAAAAAATTAATAATATTGAGGTGCAAAGCGTCTTGAAATTACTCGAAATTATATTAGGTCACCCGATTTGTGTTTTTAAGTCGTTTAAGTAGGTATGTATAAATAAAAAAATTTAGTTAAAAAATCAAGGGTTGGCCTTAACTCGTCCGAGTAAATTGTACTGTAAATTTAGGTAGATACTAAACATTTATCGTTAAATCAAACCAACATCAACTCCAATCTTGGTTTCGTTTGCTATAAATTTGTCAAATATTATACATTAAAAATGTGTACACATTAACTGCAGCTCTGTTTATACCATGCAGACTATGCCCGCCAGACGTTCGCACTATAATAAATGTTTAAGAATACTATATTATGATATAATAAAACGTGCTATGAGAGTTTTATTATTGCGTTTTAACACGATATGGCGTGGAGATATGAAACGAAGTGTTTTATGTTTCGTTTTACGTACGTACAATAAATTTTGTGTTTTATGTGCTTGTCGAGCTACTTTTTTTGTTTTTGCAAATTCACCATTATCGGATTGTATTAAAGTTTATTTTGTTTTGATCGAGTTCACCAGTAGGTATCACCTAACATTTACTGTAGCATTCCTCACCAAAGTCGTATGGACTCGGTGAATGCAAAATAAATACTTGAGATCCAATTTATTATAACATTTATAAGAGTACGACTGCGTGCAAAATGACACAATTAAAAAAGTGTTAATTTGCGAGCTAAAACGTTTTAAAATTTAATCCAATTATTGTTTCAATTGAATCATTGCTTTTGTACGATTTTGTTTTTATTTGAAGGAAAATACCTTTTGAGTGTTAAATAAAAAGGTGACGGAAATTTATCCACTTCAAATTAAAAACAAGCCGATAAAATTGTGTTAAGGGTGGTACATTTTTTTTAAAAGACCCGTGATACGACTTGTCTCGTACGGAAAAGAAATGCAATTCACTTTGATCCAAACGATTCAAAGAATATTACGTTAAATTGAAGTTAGTTAAACCGGATATTAATCAAAAACTATATATTTATTAGTCCTTAATTTTAAAAATTCAAAGTAACCATCGTTATGATTCAACTCCGTCGTGTCCATCCTTGGACGTTTGTGTGAGTTTTTATAATGATTATTATTTGTAGGTATTTGTTAGATACCTCATCATAATGGACCACCTTCTCGTGGTCGTTACATGCGACAGCAGTAGCAAAAACGAGCAAAGGATGAAAAAAAAATGTTTAACACCATAAAATAATACTATTACCGTCCTGTTAATCACGTTTAACGAAATTCCGCAAATGAAAAAATACGACGTAACCACAATATTGTCATACCTTTGTGATCGCGTAATGACATTAACGACGTGTGTGCACGTGTGTTGACGACACTAGAGACTGTCAATTGTACACGCAAATTAGAGGATAAGACAAAAACAAAACTCAAATCCTTTTATTTTTATTTAAGTACATTTTAAACGGTGGTACCGAGGCCCAAGGACGACCACAGAGACCCGGCCGCGCAGCGCAAAAAAATAAAAAAAAAATAAAAAAAACCAATTCATTTTGAAAAAAATAGGAAGAAAACAATTCAGGCATAATATAGGTACGTTAGTACGAATCATTATTATGATTTATCTGGACGAGTCATTTGTAACGTAGCGCAGAGGTGGTTACTACAAAAAAATTATAAATCAAAATAATAAAGATAAAAATCGCAAAGTGTTTTATAAATAATATATTGTACATCAAAGCTTGACGATGATAGAACAATAGTTCAGGCCGTATAGCGAATCGACTGCGGAAAACTAATAGATTTTTTTTTTTTAATTGTTTTTACTATATGAAAAAAATAAAAAACTTTTAATCGTGAGAACGAACGCCTCCCCCGCAAATCTTCACTGCTTTCAATGTCAAGGACTCGGTTAAGTCATATTATATATACTTACAGCTATAGTACCTATATCATAATTATAAATAAATACCGGTATGTATAGATACAGTGTAGTCGTTTCGTCTTTCAATGTACGACAAGTAATAACAACGACGACCTTGGTCGGTTTCACAACCGAATTTTTTGCAACAACACACGTCTATGTGTTCCGTTCGATCGCAATGTCGAAAACATTTTGTGCGTTTAATTTTTTTACTGATCTGGTAAAAAACATTGTTAAATCGTTTCCGCTTCCGAACAATGAAATTGAATTGTGCAAGTTTATTAATATAGTAGAAATTTCTCGTTTATCACACGTATAGTCATAATTTAATTTTGAATTTTGAGGCTTGCGAGGAGAATGTTAATTGGACAAAGTTGTTTTTTCTTGCGTCAAAGATCGCGAGCTGAACAATCGCGCTGCGAGTATCGCAATACATTTATAGATACGAGCATAATAAATATAATATGCGATCGCACAAAACGACGTTTAGGTACGTTTATGAAGTTTTTTTGAAAATTTCTATTGGTTTTTTTTGTGTTGTTGCCCAATAACAAAAAAAAAAAATGAAAATTTACCAAACAACTACAAAATATTTGAAATGTTCACACATTTTTAAGAAAAGTTGACTGGTCAATATTATTTTCAATTGATTTGACCGCTATTGAGCAAGTGACTGAATTTCAAACGTTTTTAATTTTAGATTTTTTTCCGTCTTGTTGCGTTTAACTATCAATATTCAGTTTAGAGAAATTTAACTATGATCTAAATATAATTGTTTTCTGTATTATATAATTAAAACACTTTTAAAATCTATAACAATTACCGATTGGGTTCATATGCATTTTTACATAAATAATTTATCGTTTTATTCATTATATTCATTTTTGGCAATAACACCTCCTGCCGTTATACCAGAAAAAAAAGTTTCGTTTATATCGTTTTTTTTTTTTTTTTTTTTTTGTAAAACATCTTTTTTATTGGTTAGGATACAGGAATAAATTGCCAATTTTATTTTTTTACTAAAACAAAATTTCTTTATTCTTTAAAAAGCAAGATCCTCTGATTGAACAAAGTCTACGTAGTCACCATCAAAAGTAGGTATATTTTATAAAATTTATCAAAATTCATCGAGAAAAACCTTTTTAAAGTAAAAATTTTATGTGAATGAAAATATCCAAGAAAACCTGTTCGTGCGTGGCTAAAAACAATGGTAAGTCAATATTTTATTGTGAAAAGATATAAGGATCAAAAATACTTTGTAAAAGTTCAATTTCAAGGAGTTTGCATTGAAAATTTTCAACGCTATAGAACCTTATCTAAATGAAAATTATTTGGTTTAATTTTTAAATTTGTCAATGATAATGTGTAATTATTTGTATTTAATTAATAGTCATAATAATAATTAAATGATTGAAACTCATCGTCAGTTTAATTAAATATTTTTTGAAAACTGGAACTTGTTCCCTGAACATTTTCATCGTTTACACAGAGAAACTTTTAATTTTCAATTAACGATTGGTATAAACTTTTGGAATGGGTACCAGGAACATACACTGGAAAATAGTTGTGGTGGCTGTAGGTTTTTCTTTTGTGTTTATAATTGGAGACAAAATATTTTCCGTTTTCGTGTGTTTTTATTTAAAAAATAAAATAGCATTCGGTCAACTCAAATAATAATATGTTCCTATTATGTATTATTATTATTATGGTTGTTAAATTACTTATAGTTTATCACGAGCGTGCGAGGAATTTCCTATTTTGTTGGTGCGCACTATACGAAAACCGGTTAGTCGAGAGAGACCTGGGTGCTCTCTAACGGTTTCTCGACACTGGCTCATAAACAATACAAACCTCGGATTTGCATTACTCTTACGCGGCTTTGTTTGCGATTTATTTAGCCTTAACTCTCATCGACTTAACAAAGGTATCGTGCAACAGGTCACCGTTAACGTGAGGATACCAAGTCAAACAGTTCCGGAAGAAATGTTTATTCCACAATAAAAATATAATATAGCTAGATGAAAGGAAGGCCAGCATTAAAAATATGGTTTAAAATCAAAAAAACAGAGAAAACACATGAGAATGAATAAGTTAGATAAGTAAAAATAGTCATTTTTGTTAATTGTCAAAATATATCAATCGGAATAATAACTAACGGTAACAAAATATTATGCCAAACTAATTTTGTACCTCGTTGACCATATTAATCATGTTTTTTTCGTATCAAATTTTGTTATCAACAATGCAGTCAATGGTGTGTTTACAAGGAAGACGACAAGGGGGGCGATTCCTCCCAACCTCATTTCCAAAATAAGTTTATTTTTGAAAAATTTTAAATGCAAACATTTATGTTAGAAAGTTGACTGTTAACAATTTTAAATTCCAAGAGTGAAGTAAAAATGTGCTCTTTACATACTGGTATTATGATGTTTTATTTTAGATTCTTAGTGTAACAAAAAACATCAATATTTTAAGTCATATAATATACAACCATTACATCAAAAATACTTCAAATGAATTAAAATTTTTACACATTGTAATGAGTAATGTAAATATGCCATAAAAGTTCCAAAATATCAATTTACTAGAACACTTCTACTGTTTGTGAAAGAAAAATAAACATATTCATCCACACAAAATTTTATAGGTACAAATTCCAATCTAATACAATAATAAAACTGTTACTTTTCAACAGAAGGTAACATTTTGTATCAGTGAAAACTAAATATTTTTTACTCTAGTAAATTGTTTATTATATTAATTTATCACTTAAAAAAATTCTCAAATTAATAGGTAGGTACTAGAAAAGTGAAGTTTTGTTTTTTTAAATTTGTAATTAATTTGTAGAAAAATTGATACTTAGTTATAATAATAATAATAATAATTTATTCATGTGAATAAAACGGGCAGTTGCCCAATAGTACAAGTATCTAAATTATAATATGTTAAACGCTAACTATTATAGGTAAAACGTACAAAATTGAGTAAAAATAAGAATATAAACCAAAGAAATTTAATATATCAGTTATCACATAGTATTATTTAAGTAGATTGTATGAATTGTGCTTAATGGAGAAAAGAAGAAATCAGCATCCGTTTTAGCAAATGCATTGTACATAGGGTCATGGCTCTTGGAATCGGCGAATATTTAAAATAATTTTAAATAATTTGTGCTGTGTGTAAATAGAACATGGAAGTGGAGCGGTTATTATAAGCTGGAAAGTTGAATGGGACACAATTTAATAAATATGGAGCATCTATTTTGTTTTTGATTAGTTTGTATTTAAAGGAAATATCTGCTAGTTCACGGCGGGTAGATAGAGTAGGGAAATTAAGGAGAGATCTTACTGGTGTATAATCGTGTTGATTGATAATTATATTGAATTTGAAATCTATAATCTTTAAAAATTGATTTTAAACTTTTTCGATGCAAATGATATTAGATTTAGTATAAGGGTTTCAAATAGTTGATCAATATTCTAGGATTTATCTAATCAACGCGTAATATAGTAGTTTAAAAGATTCCAAGTATTTAAAATTGGATGAGTGGCGTTTTACAAAGCCTAATACTCGTATAGATTTTTTCACTACACATTCAATATGATCCCGGAAATTAAGATTGTGGGTTAATGTTATACCCAAGTCTTTTATGGAGGACACCACTGAATTAAGTTTATTATTGTTTATACAATAAGTAAATTGTATTTGCTCCCATGACCTGTAGAAGCACATAGAAAAACACTTATAAGTAATATAATTTAGACAGGATAAAAAAGAAAAAAATATTTTTAAGATTAAACTAAACAAGTTATCATTTTCCATACTTTAAACAACTAAATAAAGAGCACATAATAGTAATATATAGATGTGATTCTGTCTTGAATTTGATAAAACCATAATACTCATAATTAATGTTGTTTAACAACTAAATTTCAACTATAATAATGTGTTCAATAAAAATAATTTTTATCTTTTAAAAATAATATATTACTATTAGTTCGTTTTACAACTAACCTAATAATATTATGTTATTGTTCTTATGAAAAATGTGTTTAAATTTGATGTTGAATCGATCGAAAAATATAATAAACAATATGATTGATATATTTTATCAGTGAATTTGGCAAACAAATATTTTTTAAGTTAACGTAGTTTATACGCACGAATCACATATACCAATATGATTGACAAGTGCCACTCAACTGCATTGGTTTTAAAAGTTTTGTACTTTTTACAATATAACCCACGAGTTTTTCGTTCGATAAAATCGTGGAATGAAGTTTTGATCACCCTGGTGTAATGCCGACATAATCCAAATTAATTTTTCTTATTTTATCTCAACGACTAGGAGAAAATACTTGGAAAACGTTAGACGAAAATGTACTTGTGCCATTTAAATTGGAATTAAAATTTCTTTTTCATAAAAGTTATAAAATAATGGAGGTATTATTAGTTTCTGGAAATTTGGTTCAGTTTTTAATTGATACCATCAAAATAAAACTATTTCGTTGGTATTCTGAAGTCTATCGTTATGAAAATTTAAATTATACGACCGATCTCGAGTTGTACTAAGATTTGTTTTTAGTCCGAAATTTTTTTGGGTTTTGAAAAAGATCGAACATTTTCTACCAATAAAGAATTAAGTTTTGGTGTATTTTTTTGGTTTGACAATCGGTTCAGCAACTGTAGAAGAATTCCAAACATCGAAAAAAACAACAACTGTAACCCATAAACAAATAACTACAATGTCATAAACAATGTTATTTTATAGAAACAATTATTTTATTACACTTAGCACGTTTGTTTGCGGTGTATTTTAATTCGTTGGTCTAGTTATCAGCAGATAAAATAAAAGTATTCTTGTCGCAAACACAAAATTTACTATCGTTCATTTTAGCGTTCGCTTGTTGTCGCGTAAACATCGTTAGAACAGTGCTTGTTGTATGGTAATAAAAACATATTGTTACGTGATGTTACTCGGCGGTGTCGGTTTCGCACAAGAATAAACGCACCGTTTTATTATACTATTTTCTAGAAAAAATAGGATTATTACTAATATGGCGTTAAATAACATTAAAAACACAGTACGAGAAAAACAACATAGAAAAATAAGATTAAAATCTAAATATCAATCATTGAGATATAAGTGTGTAACGGTAACGGATAATTTATGCAAAAGCTTTAAGTTGTGCAAAATAAACAAAAAAAAGACTTCAATATTGCCAAGGGATACGTCCAAATTTTTATGATTCGTGTGTAATAGACAGAAAAATAAATTGCTGTCCCCATCCTTTTAATTTGAAACAATCTATTATGGTACTAAATTATGCTTTACAATCCAAACTAACCACATATATTTACGACAAAAGTTGTAAACAGTAGCCATAATCCGTTCTGTTAATTCTCTATTCACAATATTTTCATAATATTTGAACTTTTAGTTTTGTCTAAATAAGATCGGATATTAATATTAATTTCTGTGGTTTCTAGTACCTAAATACAAAAAAAATAAACAACGATATAGTCTGTTGGATGAATAAAATTCAATAAAAGTGATGAAAAACAAATCGTTATTTGTTTCATCGTAGTGAGTACAATGTAGAGTAAATATTTTATTTGACATGTGATAATTCTCATCTGTTTTGCATTAAACGTCTCAGTTCTAACCGTATATATAATATCGATTTATATATTCTGATTTGCTTTTCATCACAAATTTAAAAAAAATAATGTAAACTATTACTTTTGGCTAAATATTATAGGTAATGTTGTTTATGAATATTATTGTTTTAGACGTGAACACAATATAAGTTCATAAATTCGAGTCGGAAACAACAAACAAAAACCCAATTGAACGTGATCACATACATATTATATTTTATTTTTTCAAATATGGTTTTCTACATTTTTTTGGGTGCGTATACATTCACAATTGTTTGAATAACGAAACCGTTCATCCTCACACTACTATAATGGTGGTGTTTTATCACCGTCTGTTAACAGGAACTTCGGCTAGGAAAACAAATATAACAGCACGAATTGACTTAGAAACGAGGTTTCTCGCATAAAAAAAAAAAAAAAATGCACAGTATAAATAAACCCATTATTTCTGGCATCGCATTGTCGTCAGGGATAAAAGTCGTGAGCAAATCCATTTTCCGACTACAAAATCTCACGATCCACGCAATTTTTCATCGGTACGGTATTTTTCTTCGCTTTAAAAATCCGATAAAAACTGTTGGGATACAATACAAAATTTGTTAAAAAATCGTATCCGTTGTGGTTGTTGTAAAAATACAAAACAAAATGTAAAAATTTCAAATTTGTATTTTTCCGTTTCATTAGTTTGTTGACTTCTGCAATATAAAAATATCAACAGTCGCAATCTTTTAAATTGGTAGAAGATACGTTTTGAGTTAGGGTTTCTTACATAACAAATCCATTATAAATCTATGATGATTGATGAAAAAAAAATAAAAGTTCAATTATAAGTATATAACTTCAATAAAAGTAAAATAATATTATATATTTATTATTATATATTATTATAATATTCCCAGTTTAAACACATTGATTCAATAGTTTTTATTAGGAATATTCTGCTTTTTTAACACGATATAAAACTGATCTTATAGGTGCGTGAAATTTGTCACATAGCACAAAAAAAAAATTGTTTTATGTATGATGTGTTACATTTATTTATTTATTCATGTGAAGCATAACTATAGGTTTCTATTCCAGATACTTTCAAATATAATTAGGAATCAAAATAGATCTCGAGCCATTAGTTTTTACTCATAAAAAAGTATAAAGTGGTGGAATCAGGAGATAAACCAAAAATTAGGTTGTAACTACCTAAAGATTAGAAATAGAAATAAAATTTTTTGAAACATTTGGCATATTCAAATCATGATTTAATCATTATATTTTCATAATCCATCTGGTGCTACCACGGATTAAAATTGCATTCCAAACAAATAATCAAGAACACATTTCGAAATATTATAATATTAATTAATTAGTTTAACATGTGTTTGATATAGTTTGACATTTGTAACCAAAACATCAGTAGATTGTGATTAGGTACGAATTTTGTGAGTTTTCACACATTTATCGCAAAAATACGTTCTCTGTTATAAAATAATTCAATTTAATAAATCAGAAAAACTATCTATTCTCCCGGGTTGTTTTTAAGTGTATCTCTACTCAAAAATAACTGTAAACTTTAATGTAATTAAAAATTAAGTTAAGTTCAAAATTTATATGTTTCTCATTGCGGAAGGTCTACGACTTACAATTATTGGTACTAAGACAAGGAACAATAAATAATCTGTCAAATATGTTAACATAAACATAACGTACAATAATTTAAACATCGATATTATTAACGACAAATATGTATGGTAAAAACGACGGACAAAATGGTTCGTATTCTTTTTTCTTCATTCTCACTGTCGTTTCTGCAACCGGGCGGTTATAGTAGTATATGAAGAAAGAAAAAAAAAAATGAATTTTAGCTTCTAGATTCATTGCAAAAATCAGTACCGTAGTTCAATCTTAGCTAAAGAAATAGATTGGACGGCCAACTTCTTTTAGATTTTGAACGCAGCAAGGAATGTATTGTTTTTACAATGATGATTTTTTTTTTAACAACTTTTTGTATAGAAATAATGCACCGATTTTTAAAGTCAGTACCTCTATTGAAAAATTTATGATCTCCAGTAGTACTTTAATTAAGGTTTTTTTTTTAAATTTCGCTTACTTTTTGAGTTTTATCCCATTTAAAATTTCCAGTTTTGTAATGACCTTTCGGGTAAAAGTAGTACTCTAATAATTATTACGTTAAATACCACATACTAGTAGGGATTTCGGCTTTAAATTTAAATTGAATAATTTTTTGATATTTTTTTTATTTTCTGAGTTATGTGCCGAAAACGAAATAAATTACAAAATCACCGGCGTCAGACATATCGTTTTGGTTTTTTTTTTAACCATAACATCCAAAATAATGATCGGAACCAGCTGAAACTGTTACATAATATTCAAATAGCAAATAAATGGGATCTCAGGTTTGATAAAAAGTTCAAGTGATGTCGAAAACTTTCGAGCTAAGTATAGGACTTTAAAATTCTTGAAAAATTTACCATCACATAATACTAGACAACTGAGTTCTCTCAGAATCGGTTTTCCGAAGGCAATGATTTTTCATTGCTTTCAGTAATTAAATTAAACGTTTTAACCACTACTTTTCAGAGTGATCCTGGATTTTTCGAATATATTCATATCGTTTTCTATAGGCTGCACAAATGACGTGGTAGAGCAAATCGAAATCCCAATAAAAAAATTTAAAAAAATTATCTTTGCGACCAATTTCATGGAGACAGGCTGATACGCATAAATAATAGGCGTTGAAAACGTTTTTAACGTTAATTTTGCATAATACACCTTAATACGGACACGAATGTACCGTAATTCGGCCGCTCGAGCAGTTTCGCAAGACACACAACAACTCGTCGCGTCGGCACAACCGTGATGATAGTAATAATAATATTATTAGCACCACCGCAGCGAGTACGTAGGCCGGAAAATTGATGACACGCGAAACCTACTCTTTCGCTTTGCAGCCGTTCGAATACGTAACAGTAATATTTCAGTATTAATTTTGTTCTCCCACACGAAATTTTCGTATTTTTTTTTGTTTTTTTTCTTTTCTTACGTTTATACACGCACGTTTTTCTCCGTTGTCTTTGAACAAAATATTTTTTGAACCTATACACCGCCTTCCGATGGTATCTTGTGGATAATATTACAATATAATTACGTACTCATATGTATAATATACGCATTATGACAAAAAGAAATTCGTTCGTTTCGCCGCCGCCCACCCGTCGGCCGCCCTCGGTGTCAGTTATACTATATGCAAATCGTCAAGGCCAACGACGAATCACCGACTATTATAAGATAATATCGTTTTATTTTCATCAGAGCTACGTTGTTATTAAAGTGATAAAAAATATGAAAAAATCCTTTGAAAAAATTTAATCGAAGTTATTTTAAAGAATATTAAAGGGCGTGCGTATAGGTACTTAAAATTTTAAGAAAGGGGAGCTAGGGTAATGCGGAGCAAGTTGGATAGACAATGTAAAAAACGCACTTGATAACATCATAAATATATGTCGTTTACATCGATTTGTGTTTAATATGTTTTGGTATTTCGTAATATTTTTTGAAGAAAAAAAAAATCACATGATCGGTTTTTATCATTTTAGATGGTATAATATTCTTATCAAAAGCTCCTTTTCCCCAGCATCCCCATGTTGAAAATTTGACCTTTTTTTTTTATCGTTTGTGATACGTTAGTGCCGTTTATTCTATAAGGTCCCGCGTTTGTGCTAGGCCCCAAATTAAAGTTATTCAAATTTTAGAACTGGGGGGGAGCTGGGAAAATGCTATTCCCCTAAAGTTGGAATAATGAAATTTTTGTTTTCAAATGCGGGACCTTATAGAACAAACGACACTAACGTAGCACAAACGATAAAAAAAAAAAAATCGAATTTTGGGTTTTGGGAAAATGGACCTCTTATCAAAAACTCAGTTGACGCTCCAATTTCGTAAATATTACAGTTATCAAAAATTCGTTTTTTTTTAAACGGAAATTATTTCTCTACAATTTCACAAAATAAAAAGTTAGAAAATAAATATTTTAAAATTTATTTTATATTTTTGTTTTGTTTAATTATTTTTAAAGAATGTTGAATTAAAAATCCCGAGAATAATTTTACTTTTCTCCCAAAATGGGGCAAAATTCAAATTTTTCAAGATAAAAAAAAAAAAAAAAATTAATTATATTTAAGAATTTTGGTTATTGTTTGTTCAAAAGTAATTTTTAAATTTGTTATGATATCTCGAACCTAAAAGTTTTCACATTCCCCTACATTTTAAGAAAAGAAAAAAAAAACATGAGTGTATTTTATTTATTTATTTGTATGCCCTCTTAAATAAAATATTTGATAGATAGGAAAGAATATAAAAATATACTTTGAAAAAAATCATCTTAAAAACTCGACAAATGTTTGAGAAATATTGAGTTATTATAGCGTCTGCAAAACTATTTCTTTGAAATTGATATCACTGTCCAGATAAAAAATGAAGTGTTTTTAAAGAGATGGCAAATTCGGGCCACTGTCAACACAAAAATGTGAAACGTCTTTTACGTACTCACTTGAAACATATTCGTATCAAAAAACTAAAGAAGATGTCACGCAAATGATATACTTGAGCTCATTTAATTCATAGTTCAAAGTTTTTATCAAACAAAACAAATTGTTTAGATGCTTCCAATTTATCTATGCCCATTTGTGAATTCTCGAATCTGTATTACTCAAATAAACTTTCTGGCGAAAAACGTTTGATTTTAAACGAGTTTTTGTATCGCAAAACATCAGTTATAACTGTAAAATATTTTTATTTTTATTTTGTTTTTTTGTAAAAACTAATTTATAGTTTATGTTTCATAATAATGAGTTACTCGTCCACGCGAAATATAATATAGTACATATAGTAATAAAGGTACGTCAAAAGCGTATTTTACACTTTAATTTTGACTATTTTGGAAAATTCACGGTCGGTATTCGTACAAATCCGGGCTGATGGTTCAAAACAGTTAGTCGGAATCGAAGTTTATTTCACGATCGGATTCGGTGAAACGCGAGCACATTCTCCCGTTTATACGCTTTTTCGTATGATGTAAAATGCAAATAATAACAATTGTTGTGCCAGTAGTAACGTCATTCGGAATGGCGATGTTAACATTACAAAGTACCACTATTATGATTATATATTATTATCCTCGAGTCAAGGTACTTTAGTAGGTTTGTTGGACATGTACCACAGTTCAGAGAATTTAACCGTCTACAATTATAATTTATAAGTTACTGAATAACGCTCTTTGTTACTGGATAAATGCAAACTATTAAAACATTTTCTCTCGGGCTAAATCGACTTTTGGATATGTTTTTCCTCGGTCGATTCGTTATCTCATGGGTGTCAATCGGAAGACTCCGGAAAAAACGTGCTCTGCCTTGGGTTACATTTTGTTGAATGCATAAGATTGAATTTATTATTGTTTTTTCACTTATAATATGACCATTAACCGTGTACTAGCACAAGTTTTGTAATTTATTTTAAACACCAATCACTCTTAAATACTGTATAACGACATTTGCGTGAATCTACAATGAACAAATCTCGATAGTTACTTTGGTTGATATGACTATGACTTTTGAGCTGATTTTGCCGGGCTCAGTACTGATGGATCAACTAAAAACTATCGATAATTCATTGAAAGATATAAATATTACGTCAAGTCTGGGCAAGATAACAATTTTCATTCACTCGTTAAGTTATGTCAACAAAACCAAAAGTTAAGGTAACTTAATAGTAAATGTTTAATTTATTAAAAAAGAAGTAAAATAGGAGTAAAAAAAAAAATTAACGTAAAATAAAGGTACTATATTTTATATATTAAATTTACATGGTTTTGTACTTAGTACAAACTTAAAAAAATATTTTTGTATTTTCTTTTAAAATCAAATGCTTTTTTAAATACAACTTATTATTGTTATTATTATTATTATTACAGATTAACTTAAAATTAACACGTTAAATCCACAATTAATGAACTTATTAAGTCAAAAATAAAAAAAAGTAAGTTAACAATTTAATTAAAATTAATTTACTTAATTATTTAACTTTTAATGAGTTAATTCCCTTCAGCCTCGTATTACTTATATTTTTGTGATTGGCAAGTTTAAAACGTAAATACGATTCTTTATCACTCGTAAACTCAGTGGAATAAAAAACATTAAAAGAAAAAAAACGATATCGTTTCTCGTGATTCGCGCAGAAAACGATGTATTTTAATGGGAATGAGTTGAAGGGTCCCCAGTTATATGCGATTTGTGTGATATGTGTCTGGGAGAAAATACCTAACTGCGCAAAAGTGTACAATACCGCATCAATTTGTGCACAAACCAAATTCAAGAATGTGAAAATCGATTCCGGTTTCTGTAACTTTGACGTATGAAAATAGTTGTGCTAGTTGTATGCGTGTCGTGGAAACCACTTGCCCCGGGGTAGTTAATTGAACGGGAAACTGTTGTAAAGGGAGAACTAGGCATAAAGCTTGACACTGCCTGTCGATTTTATACTTAATTAATAAAATAAATTGTTATCGTTTCTATAAAAACTGTACAATACGAATTCAATCCGATCGTATATAGTCGTAATAACATGAAGATAGTGCGTAAGAATTTTACAATCTGCGCTTTTACACGTCATACTAAATACAACGAAAACCGTGAAAAGGTCGACGCAAGTGTTAAGCAGAATTTTTTTTTTTTTTTTTTACAACATCGAAACGATTCCAGAGCGAATCGGCTGCACGCGCGGCAGTCCGTTTACAGCGAACAGAGCACGTAACAGCCGACGCTCAATAAAACGGTCGGGAAAACGGAAAAAAAAAATAAATAAAAAAATTATCGCATTCCACGAAACACAAACATCCCGTTATATAGTCCCGTCTGGACTATGCGACCCAAGCGTCACATAAAACATGGTTCAGGTTTCAACGCGTGCGTGTACCAGGATAGTTTTATGTACACCACTACCACGGTTACCATCATAACATTACATACCGTTACCGCGTGGATTCGACGTTGGAGCGTAAAAGATTTTTAGAAACTGCGGCGGGTGTGTTACAAAAACGACCTCGTCGGCGAGGCGCACGAGTGAAGGTGGATTTCTTGCGACGAAATACGACAGTTTTCGACAAAATTACTAACAAAATAATACTCTACAAATAAGTGCAAAACTTCAAATGTGTAGGTAGTTTTATTCGTCCGGAAAAAGAAGTCCAGACGGAACAACCAATTATGTTACATTTAAACACCGCAACCACACACCAATACTAATCAACGATAAAGTTAAACTTTGTTTTCTCAAAGCTCACTGCTTCATCGATTTTGAAAAAATAAGACGATATAAAAGTTCGAAAAAACGGGTTAATTTTTTAGAAAACAGAAACCAAAACGGTTCTACCATTTTCGCTCTGTCGAATCAATAAAATCACACACTCGCCACCACACAATTATTGCAGTCGGTGATAAATTCAAACTCGATTTTCTCAAAAACTGCTTGAACCGATTTTGTTGGAAATAATACGATGCACAAATTCGAATAGGTAACTTTACATTGCTTAAAACACAAATCAAATCGGTTAAATTGCTTTTGAGAAATTTCTTCCACAAAAATGTCCATAAATTCATTATGTATCGGTGTATATACAAACTTTTAAACGTGGCCTGGATTCGTGGTCAATATCGTCAAAAATACAAAAAATTTTCAGGAAATCCCGTCATTGAATCAAATACATATTTTTTAATCATTAAATTATTTATTAACTAGCCCAAAAATTTTCGAAATTACTTGATACTCGTATGAAACCTGTATCGTTCTTATTTTAATGCTATGTGAAAGTTTTAGCATGTTTTGATCATTCTTTTGGAAGTTATCGCAAAAATATTTAATCGATTACGACAAAAAACACGTGACCTGTAAATTTTTATGTTTTTCCTTAATTTTTGATAAGTTAATTGACTTTAGCATTTTAAAATTTGAACTGTCAAACTTTAATATCCTCAAAATACCACCGCAGTCCACACACCTATCAAAAATGTTATTGACTTTAAAAATCGGCGCATTGCTTCTAACTTTGGCGTGCTTTTTATCATCTCTGAATCGATTCACACGTGGCCTAATTCTCACCACGCGTTTCGTTTACATAAAATAATAATAATAATAATAAGGTAAAAAACGTTCGATAACGTATGTAAAAATATGATAAGTACGCAACGCATTCCATATAAATTCGAGTGACTCGAACGAATATATACTTATCTATTCGCGATACTAATATTGTACTTCGTACACGCCCTCGGGTGCTTTTTCTTTTTTTTCCACCTAAGAAGCGTCCGTCCTTAAGCCTCGTGTCTCGCATTTATTTTCGAGCCACGTAGTAGGTAACGCTTTGCAAGAATGGTGTCGCGTTACAATTTAAAAAATTCGAAATTATTATTATTATGATTATTAAGGGAAAATATCCGATAAAGTTACCAACGAATTCCTCCAGAGCACATTCTACACTTTATTTCCATAACAGTAAGCTGTCTTAGGAGGGAATTTCAGTTCCTTAACGAATGAAACATAAATTAACTAATTTTTCTTTTAAAAAATTATAACGATTCAAAATAGTAATGGGTACCTGTAGAGTATATACTTACGTTGAGTCTTTATTTTGAGTGTAAAAAATACTCTATACTATTTAATAGAATTCAATTTTCAACAACAAGGTTAATTTAAACCCAATTAACTTAAAAAAAAAAAATAAAAATAATTTGAGTTTTAAAAATTGTCCAACGACAGTATATCAAGCGATATGTACATACATTGTACGTTTTAAGTTACAGACTTCTAACCACATAATTGAAATTAGAAAAAAACTTAAAATGCAAAATTTTGTTTTATAAACTGTACAGTTACAGACTAAAAAATAAATAAAAATGTTTTAAAATATTTTTTAGGGTCAACGTAGACCTAGGTCAAACCATTTGAGTAAAAAAAAAATAATTATCCCCCCTTAAGCTAATCCAGCTATGTGTTAATGCATGTTTAACATCGAAATTCCTGGTAAACCTCGATTTTATTAATGTCAAAGATTTGCGTCCGTTCGGTGTAACGCAAAAAACATGATGAGGACAATATAAATCATCCTGTCAAGTGTATATGAGAATTTTTAGTTAGGACGATTTTTCGGAACGTATTTTTCTCGACGTTTGTGAGCCACGTTGAAAACGTTAACCGAGCGGCAAATAACTAACACAACCCGTACCTGCAATTTCGCGGTTCGGAATTTTGGATTATACTTGTAATTTAATTTTTATTTCTTTCCTAGAAATCGTTTTTTCGATGGAAACGATTGATCTTTGTTTTCAGATATTATCAAATAATGTGTATACGTTTTTACATCACAATTTCTAAACCCCCCCGAAGCGTAGTCGCTACTCCGTCAAACTTCCCCCCCCCCCCCCCCCACGTGACCTAGAGTGATTTCGAATTTTTGTTTTCCGTTGAGTTGATTGTCCTGAATTCACGTCCAAAGAGCGCTTTACCTTGTATTATGTACATTCTCGGGAATTTCTTCTTTTTAACGCTGTTTACAAAACCGATTTCTTTTTTTTTTGTTC
Organism: Hormaphis cornu; assembly: GCA_017140985.1. Lineage (NCBI taxonomy): Eukaryota > Metazoa > Arthropoda > Insecta > Hemiptera > Hormaphididae > Hormaphis > Hormaphis cornu. Next base: position 39,144,835 of record CM029357.1, on the reverse strand, counting down.
ACCCACAAAACAGGAATGTCCAGATACAGCGTGCCGGTGTGCAAGCCGTTGGGTGCCGAGGGCGAGATTTGTCGACCGCGGGGCGAGGACGATCAGACCCGAAACTTGACCGTGTCCTATCCGGACGGCACGACGGCCGATCTGGTGAACGTGCACATGATGGTCTGCCCGTGCGCCAGCGGGCTGGAGTGCTCGGACGGGATGGCGTGCGTCGGGCTGGACGGAGCCGGCCGGCTGGTGCTTCGCGAGGACTACACGGACGCGGACGAGATCAACAACCTGTGAACCGATGGAACGAGCCCGTCCGCCGACGGCCGTCTTAATTAAAATAATATTATACGCACGATTAAATTATTATACTATTTTATTTTGTTTTTAGAGAGAAAAAAAAAGGGGAGGGGGGGTCAACCGAGAACGAAAAGAATCTGCGTGTACCTATCAGAAATAGAAGTGTTTCTTCGAAATGGCTGATTATTACGCAGAAATTAAATTTCAAACTATTCACCTATTTTCGAATATGTACGGTACAAATAGTTATAAATGGTCTTAAGTAACAATATTAGAAAATAATTATTATCAACATAATTAACTGTTGAGCGGTAGAACCAAGTAGATTTTGATTGTAAGATGAAAACAAACCACGTACAACTTTAAGTATGGTTAAATCGTGCGTTTATTTTCAAGACATTTTACGCGTCGTTCCTTTTTTTTGTTTGTTACTATAGCTGAACAACCATGCATCATCCATGCATGTATCGCATCAAACTAAATCAACTGAACTAAAAATAATATCAAAAATACGTTCCTTAGTGTAACGATTACATTTTCTATATTTTACACATAGAAGCTTTTCGTTTCCGGTTAACTAATTATTATAATAGCGGTATTATACGGTAAAAATGTACGGACTGTGCTTGGAGGGAGACAGAGAAAGAGAAACGATTTTTGATATACAGCAGCAATGAGCGTTGGGAGATTCCGTGAAATTTCTTGAACAGTGTTTCATTTTGTCTATGGTTTTTGCAGTATTACGAATATTTCGAAAAATGTCAGTACTCAAGTTTTCCACGAATGAATCTTCCTCTCTTTTCGTCAAAAAAGTTGTGTGTTTATTTTCCAATAGGTTTACGGGAAAGTTACCTGGGCGCAGTCTGTATAATATAGAATAAGTACTAAATTTTTTTATTTATTTTAATAATAGTTGTAAATCATATGTCACCTACATCAAATGTGAACTCGTACAATAATGCTAACACTGTTCACGCATAGTCATTCCATTACTGTATTATTAATAATAAATGTGTTGACTTGTTACCTCTAATAACTCTGCTTAAACGATGTTACAGCCGCGGTTTGAATAATGATTCGACGTATTCCAAAATATAAAATCGTTCTTGATTTAGCCAATATTTAATTAGTTATGGTTTATACGTCCTAGAATCAACGTAATTAAATGATTGTTTCCTTTTTAACATACAAAATGAAAATTCTACAAGCCACATTGAACTCCGGTTCACAATATTTAACATCTAATTTTTTTAAAAAATTTTTTAGAACGTCAGTATTTGATGTTGTTTAATACCAGATTGTGGGTACTATTAACTGGAACAAAATAATACATTTCCAGTTGAATACGGGCTGTTAAATATGGTATATTCTATCAGTTGAAAACAAAATATGTTTATTCTATTATATGGACTCTACGAGACAAGATAAATTTTCCGGTGAATTCGATAGTCTTAACTCTGACATTTTTCAAATCAAAGCAATTGAACCCTATTTATACCGTTCTAATGTCATACGTACGTATTATAAAAAACGTATATTTGGGCATCAGTTCGCTTATACGATGAGTCGGGCAAAATAAAATTCAATATTTATATTATGAGGTGCCGACAGTCATCAATGACGATTGGATAAATAAGCTAAATGCAATTTAAAAATAAAACCAAACTTTTATTATTTCGGTCTAGTTTGCGACAAGGATTTACTATCTTCATGTACTAAAATAAAAATAATCATAATAAATGTGACAAATCGTCTGTGACCCCGGGCCCCCGTAGTTTCGTGTCAACACCCACCGATTATATTATTTATTGTTGATAATACAATAATAATCACGAACGCCCGGAAAAGTTGAATGAAATATTATCGACTTGCACCGATTCGTATAATGCGATTGTTATTCATACTGTGCGTTCGCTGCAGCTGTAACGTTGTCGGCACCTATTTCAAACAAAAGCCATTTTTACTAAATTCATCAGTGTTTAATGTATATTTATTGTATTATTTTATCGTTGATTTGCACAAATGAGCACAGCTCGACGTGTCATCACTATATAGTTTGGTATATTAATTATTTTACGCGAGTCATTTGTTCCATTACATAACTTACTGTCAATAAAAATATCTATTTTTAAAAGTCCACCCATTACACGATATTTATTTTAATTCATTTTAAAAGTGTCCAGTTCAAATTGGCGCACGTTCGCTGAATAATGTTTCCCGAGTACCTATAATTCAACATCGATTGTTGTGATTTTTTCGCCAGGCTAATAAAATCACATTATTAAGCGCTGTAATTTTTTTTAAAAAATTATAGATTTCAATATCTTTAAAATCCTTGAAGTTTAAAAAAACCTGAAACAACACCGCACGGTAAGTAGGCCACAATCCATGTGCGTGGGTGCAAACGTTATGAAGACTTTTGTAATGAAACCAACGAGATGAATCATTGTACTTGAAAAATGATTCCGTGTATGGTTCGTCACAAACTAAACTTTCATTGACAACGATACCTACATAATATAATAAAAATAGAACAAAACTTCAGACAACATTTTTACACTATTTATTCCGTAAAGAGTTTTTAAAATTTAATTTGAAAAGAAGTAACAGTAGTAGTCTTAATTTGTTGCTAGCAACGTTTTCGTTTTATTTAATTTTCAGGTAATTGTTAAAGAATTTGGACCATTACGGGTAAACCGATTTTGATTCTTAGCAAAGGCATCAACTACACTGAGTTTCATTATGTTTTTAAAAAAATAATTAAAAAAAAATTATATTATATTGTGTAAGAAAATATTTTAGACATTATGGACAAATCATATTTGTAAATGACGTCGTAAAAATTAATTATACCTCAGGAAATTAGCAAGTTAAACAGTTTAAGTTATTTGTCAAGTTTAATTTATTTAAAATATTTAATGACACATAATTCATGTATTTCTTTTTAAACTTATTAACTTAAGTAGTTTACATTTTGTTGCATTACATAAAAATTTTAAAAATCACTCTTTTTCAGTAATCTGTTGAGTTGATTTTTTTGTCATGTGCAGGCTTTTTATAATTTTTTATTTATTTGTTAATTATTGGTTCAATTCCAATACTTTTCAACTATCATCGAAAATTTCCTGATGATATTTCTTTACTAGAATTGATTGATTATAACAATTTTCTAGTTTTGTCTAAATGCCACCAATTCAAAATAAGGATGGTTGGAGAGTTACACGTTTATTTATTTTTTAATGTAGTTAAGTGTAATGAATTCTGTAACTTAACATCATACTTTCCGAATTAAAAACTATTATTTTTTACTCTTAAATTAATAATTTCTTAAATATTTCTGAGAACTTTTTTGGCAAAATTTATATAACTTACAAGAGTAGGTAAGTAATTTCTCATTGATTCACCCAATTTTGTTGTCTATCCACAATGATTGTATGATCAGGATTTATTATTTGCCTGCATGTGAATACCTCAACTTATTCAGAGATTTTAAATCGCAAGAATAATTATAAATGTTATATATTACTAACAATAAATTTGATGATTAGTTGAATATTTGATATATTTCTTTACGCTTCACCGCGGCAATGCAGGGAATTTTTATATTAAAATGTTTCTTATCCTCCAAATGGAATTTAATCAGAGCTTACATCATTAAACAAAACAAGAAGTTCAACTAAAAAAGTAGAATACCACAAATTAAAATGAAACTAAAAACGATCGTATGAATAAATAAATAATCTTTTTGCTAGACTTTTGTACCTAACTAACTAAATTGACTTTTGTAGCAACTATATGCATCTAGTTTTTAAAATCAAAAATTGATTCACATAGATTGAAAAAAAAAATTCCTCTATCTATGTTTATTCGAAATTGAAAAACCAAAACCAAGAATGCTAAATACCGTTGTAACGAGAACCACAATATCTGTAATATCTGTAACCTAACCACAATATCACAATAACCATAATATCTGTTGTAACGAGAACCACAAACGTTTTATATCAACTTAATTTATATAAAAATAAAATATAATTTTTTTTTTTTTTTTTGAAAGAAAGCCTCGAGTTCAAAAAAAAAAACATTGGTTAGGCTAGGTTAGGTTTGGTTAGTCATTATTATGACTCATTGCAAATATCTACTGTTATCGGACCAACCATAATATTTTAATCATTCTGTTTTTACGATAACAATGAATAATAACCAATAATTATGTGCTGTTTAAATTGAAGCCCAATTCTGGGCGATAGAAAAGTATGGAAATCCAATATTTCGCAATCCGCTTTAAACTGCGCAATACAACCATCGTAAATTTCAATGTAAGAAAACGTTTTGTATAAGACTAGGATTGATCTTTACGCAACAGTTAAATAATGTGAGTTGATCTTTTGTTTAAAAAAGAAAAATCTGTTCCTCAGTTATTTATTTAAGAAGTCACTGTAGTCATAAATTGTACAAAACTATTTTGTAAAATCTCGCAAAAGCTAAAAAAGGAATGATTAAATAAACGATACGTATTGCCGATCAATTTGTCTTTCTCTTCATAACTATAGCTTATCAATAGTATTTAATCATTTTCTTATAATACAATAATCCACGGAATGTTTCAATCCGACGCTAAATTGATTTCCATAAGTTTTTTTTCATTTATGTTGTTGCACAGTCAATGCAGTATGACTATTTTTACACATATTCTATTAGTATAAATTAGTTCTAAACATACTAATAATTTTGAACTGGGATAGATAAAATAAATCCGTTAAAAAAATTTTAAACGTGTTACGTGTGATTAGAAAATTTTTAAAATGTTGATGATAAAAACCAAAAATTATGATATTTTTTTTTTATAAATACAAACGTGTTATATTTATAAATATATATAATTATAAATGTGTTCTCTGAAAAAACACTTACCGCCACGTTTTTATTAACTTGGACAGTAATTGTGTAATAGAAACCATAAAGTGTTCAATAACGGACATTTTATTTTATTATAACCATTTTGATAAAACAAGGTTATATTGCTATACTTGTATTTCTCGTTTAAACTTTTATAGTTACAAATGCTCGTTTAATATTATGATAATGAGACACAACTTGGTAGAATAATTGACATGTAAAATAAATAATAAAACAAATTTCTTTTGGTAGTTATCTCAATTTGTTTTAATATATAGAAAAGTCACATACCGAAAAATCCAAAATTTATATTTTGAAAATTCAATTGCACATTATTTATGTCGAGTTTACGCATCGAATATAAACTTATGAAAATTTAAAAATATCCGATAAATTTTTGGAAAAACTTTTTGAACTTCATCTTTATTATTTGTTTGACAAACTCCTTAAAACTATTGTAAAAAATTTGATATAAATTTCATGACCTAGCAAGAAATCAACGGGTTATAATCTAATATAATAAAAGATTTTTTAATATTAATATCGCATTTAATATTATGACATCAAGTTCAACATTAAGTGATTTGTTAAGTAAGTAATTTTAAAATTTAAAATAAAATTATCGTTGTATGATTTTTACAATAATCAAAAAGTAGAATATTACTCAGCAAACATAAAAAAGTAACAGCTTTACCAGTAAGTAATAACATCATTAAAATAAATTATGTTCAAACTAATTATGACAGATAAAAACCAAAATAGTCTGTTATATCCAATGTTTGTTAAGATTCTAAGAGTACCTCAGATTGTATTGTGATCATTTTGATTTATTTTGTGTTTCGTCGTAAACTCTACTTTAATTTATAGAATTACTTCAATCATTACAAAATAACTCATCCGATATATTAAAGAAAAATAAATAATTCACTTTTTTAGAAGTTTTGAATATTGTTTCCTTTTAAGTTATGAAACAAAAAAAAAAAAAAACAAATCCCTAAATATCTAAAAGAAACTTGAAATTATAACAAATTATTAAAATGATAATGTAAAATGCATTTGTCATTTAATTTGTATTTTTAATATTTTTTAATTGAATATATAATTTTTAGATTTTTTAAGCTTTTTACTCACCGACCTAACTGAGGTTAATTATTCCCGTAACTATAATTATTTAGCACTATAAAAATCTTCACTTTCTTTTCTTTACTTAAAACAAATACAATAGTGTAGATTAATATTTTTATTTTTAAACACATAACGACATTATTATTAATTGTTCAAAGACATTGTAATTCTACAAGACATAAAAATTGCAGAAAATTGATCGAAACTAGTGATCATTGCAAAATGTATAGAAAAAATAAAATTACAGTCGTTCAAAAAAATGCAATTATCTTAAAACGAAAATATATTACATAATATTGTATTTCGATTGTAAAATAGTTTGAATTTATTTTAAATTAATATTTTTGTTTTGGAAGAATATTCGTTAATCATGACGTCTACGATTATCGAATCGTAGATAGGTACATTAAGATCACTCATGACAAAAATAATTGAAGTAAAATTGTATAAATAAAATGAAATTTGATAATAATGATCCAATTTCCACTTTATTTCAAATTTTCCACTTTATTTAATTAATGTTACTTATGTACTTACAAAATTATACGAACACACTAGGGTGGCCCTTAGCTTTTATATGAAGAATTATTTTTTAATAATTTTAACCGTCCCAACCCCCTAACTTGTTACAATGATATTAAAAATTAGTTCTACGAAATTTGAGCAAAATTCATCAACCCTAAGACGACCCCCAAGAGGGTTGAAAATCAGACCCCGAGGGTAGTTTTTTAGTTTTTTTTGTTTATCTCAAAAACTAAGAAGTTTTTGATAAAAATTAATAGAATATAATTTGTAGGTATAGTGATTGTCTATAAAAAAAGTTTCTATAAGTTTTCTTTTAATTTATTATTTTTCCGTAAAAAGTGAAAAATATACATTTTTTTTACATTGGCGAAAATTATGGTATTTTTTAATGACATGAATATATTTCACTCAACGATCGTTGTGCAAAAAAGTGTTTCATACAAAAGCTGTTAAAAATTATGATTTCTAAAATTTACTTCATATACAAAGTTTTGTGTATTCTACTCATTCCAAGTTATAATTAAATATATAGCAAATTTACATCATGGTTTGAATTTGAAACACACAAATTATATAAAACTTAATTTTTGCACAATAATTTTATAAAATATTTTTCCAATTAAAAAAGATCATAAAATTGTTTAAAAGAATTATATTTATGTTTAAAAAGTAAAAAAAAAGTTTTGAAAAGGACTGAAGTGCTTCATAATGTTCTCACCAGATGGCAGCATCAGAAATATATGAACTTTAAACAAATGTTTTGTTTATTATTTTCATTCTGATTTGACATGTGATAACATGAAATACACATTGTGTTTTTGATTTTATAAGTGTTATAAGGCAAAATCAAAAATTCAAGCTTCAATTTTGTAAGTGAATAAAAATATTGTATATTCTATAGTGAAAAGTCCTTTTTTTACAATACAAATACTACAGTCAGTCATGACAAAAAGTGATTAAATTTTAATTATTAAATTGTATTTAGTGATTCAACCAACTTTTTCTGATATTCCAAAATATTATTACAGTTTCCTAGTCTTTTAAATGGCGTCAACCTCTTCAGATAATTCATCATACAACTTAAGAAAAGATTTTTATGTCTCTATTGTTGGTTATATTTCCAATCAAATTGTCGGAGCTAAACTACCTTCGAATAAACAGGTTTTAAGCGTTTTTTTCTACAATGGAAGAGTTGTAAATCTTTCAACAAAAGAAAGCGCAGCGTTGGTAAGTCAAGAAGTTTCTATCTTTTGGCAAAAAGCACGAATTCCTTTTAAAAGAATTGATCACTGCATTGATAAGGTTCTTAAACTATATGATGAATGGAAAGGTTTACAAAAACACTTGACAAGAACTTCGGGTAAAGAAAAAGACAAAAGAGATCTTTTCGTAGAAAAATTGGACAATCTCTTTGATGTAGCTCTATCAGATGCTTTGTACCTAACAGATGAAAATTGAAGACGATAAGAAATTTTTAATTCTTCAGCGCCAAAAAGGGAGACCGGGCTCCATGATTGGTGTTGATCAAAAACTAAAATATAACGAGGAAAGAGCACTAAAACGCTCTAAGATGGAAAGCGCCAGGAAAAAAAGAACTTATGAAGAAATGGAACAACAATTTGCCACTTGTCGACCTGATGTAGTGAAAACTGATGATTCAACATCAAGCAGCCAAAATAGTGATAGCGGGGACGACGATAAAAATTCTGCTGTCGTTCAACAAATATCACCAACAGCATCAACTACAAACATTTTTCAAGCCCGTCGAGGTACATACAAAATACCCAACTGCTACTAAATCCTCACTTATGAGAAAATAATATTTGTTGTTATTACGCTAACATAATGTTTTTAAATTAAATTTTTTATTAAATCTACCAAAAGTATTATACTAAAATAAAACGCTTTGTGTGATCGAAGTAATGTAAATTATTTGAAAAATTAAATGTGTCTTAATTTTTCATGCTATTTTGAATTTTTTTTATAATCAACTCAAGGGAAATTTGATTTGAAATATTTTTAAAAATTGCTTGGAAGATCAGAAAATTCCACAAACATTTTTTAAGAAGTAATGGACTAGCTAGAAGCAAGGTAAGAATTTACACGTTTGTTATGGAATGATATATATTACTTCAAGTTCTTTGAGAGTCACATCAACGTTAACTTATCAAGCTGAAATTTTGTGTAGCCCTTTTTTTTCATAATTTGAAAACGATCAGAGATTAGGAGCAGTAAAGTTTTAACCTCCAAAAAAATATTATGATTTGTTTTATATTTAATTATATCTTGGAATGAGTTGAATACACAAAAATTTGTATATGAAGTAAATTTTAGAAATCATAATTTTTAAAAGCTTTTGTATGAAACAATTTTTTGCACAACGATCGTTGAGTGAAATATATTCATGTCATTAAAAAATACTATAATTTTCGCCAATGTAAAAACAATGTATATTTTTCACTTTTTACGGAAAAATAATAAATTTAGAAAAAAACTTATAGAAACCTTTTTTATAGACAATCACTATACCTACAAACTATATTCTATTAATTTTTATCAAAAACTTCTTAGTTTTTGAGATAAACAAAATAAACTAAAAAACTACCCTCGGGGTCTGATTTTCAACCCTCTTGGGGGTCGTCTTAGGGTTGATGAATTTCGCTCAAATTTCGTAGAACTAATTTTTAATATCATTGTAACAAGTTAGGGGGTTGGGACAGTTAAAATTAAAAAATTAATTATTAAGGGCCACCCTAGAACACACACTTTATGCAATACAAAACCTTAACTTTGAAAACAAATCGCACACCCAGAAGAATACTGGCACAACTAAAAAATTGTCATTTTTCAGGAGAAGCAAAATAAAGTTTTGTCATTCTTGCCTCGCTAATGTAAAGCTGAAAACCTTGGTTGGCTGCCACGCGGGAATTAGACGAGATAGGAGTACGGGAGTTCAACACAGGTCCGCAGAACGTCTTTGCGGTCTAGAATAGTAGCATAACTCAAAAATGACAAGTTTTTAGTTGTGCCAGTATTCTTCTGGGTGTGCGAAATGTTTTTTATTACTTAAAGTCAATATTAACCCTTGTTATCATTGAAAATATTATGCACTATTTAAAATATTTTAACCAATAATTATGGTGAGTATTTTAATTTTCGTGACCGTCAGTATTTATGCTTACCTAATATTGTGTGAGTGAAAACGTAAAAATACAAAAATAGTATTTTGTAATAATTGTCAAAACTCAATGAATATAAACTTTCAGTGTACGTATTCACTATTCATACATACTATAGGAGTTAAGATTGTACAAAGTAAAAAGTCACATAAATGTAAGTTCTCTGCTAATTGAATTTGTTTGAAGTGAATAGGTCGGCAGATATCTTTATCTCGGTCACTGCTCACGTAAACATAATAGTTGTATATTTAATAAATAACTTGAAAAGTCTCCTTGGGTGAAAATTCTAATGATCTGACTTAACAAAAAATCTCATTAACAAAGTATATATTATACGCTAAGGGCCAAACGTTTCTTAGACATTATTGAATTTAAATAAAAAATAATAAAACTAAATTAGTTTAAATCCAATGTTTATACAAAACGAAACGTAAAAATACAGAATACATTTGTCACTAATTATTTTCAAATTTCATTAGAGGTAACTTCAAAGAAAATATTTTAAAAAGTCGATATAATTAAAAAAAAGGAAGTAAATTATAGGTAGAGTGAAAAGTAGTTTAGACAACGCTTTAGGGTTGGTCACTTCTTTGGGTATGCCGATTAAGTATCTGAAAGTAACCATGAATCTTTGCTTTTGAAAATTACAATTCTCATTGAATTCAATAATTTTTTTTTGAAAAATATTTTTAAAACTTGCTTTAAAAAGTTTTCTAATTGGCTTCATGTAATCAAATACTCGATGTTCCCCTAATATACTCCGGACGATTACTATATCTGCTTTTGTACACTTCCTTGTGTCGTTCTTCATCACAATCACTCCTGGAGGAGTATTTCCAATTTTTTCGATTTTATTTTCATAGCTTGGGATAAAAAAACAAAACAAAATTTTTTGTAGAACAAATTACATAATGTATAAAAATCATATATCAGATACTTTTATCCTCCTGTAACTACAATAACTTTTTGAAATTCTCCGATCGTTTTAAATTGTCATTCTCTTTTTCTAGCAACATGTTCTATTACTCTTATTTTTTGCATATTTTGAGCTCTTTTTAAGTAATTTTTAAAATTGTTCTAATTACACAGAAAGAACTACTCAGAAAACAGGTAAAGTCGGTAAAACTTATGGTAAACGAATTAATAACAAATAAATATATTAATAATTGTATTTCTTTTACTGTCTTTTGATGACTATCCTAAGGAAACAAAACTTTGACACATTGGATACCTACTCAAGTATGATAAATATTTTTCAACTAAATTTATTTATTGAATTTTGAAAATTTTAAATGTTTTATTAGTGTACCCTTAGTACAAAATTAATATGATATTTTTAATAAAGCAACGATTCGAACGATTTTCATACCTATAAAAGTTGGTTACAGTTTCCCAAGAGTAAATTTTGAGGATGAACCCTAGAATACTGAAGGTGCAAATATCAAAATATCATACCATAATATTATTGGGGAAGATATAGGGTGTTATTTGATTAGGAGTAATTTGAAAATATATATAAAATTTACGCCTGCGTCCAAACTGTCGTTAAATTAATGAGTAGATATTTACTTGAAGTAGAGAGTCGCAATTTGCGGTAGGTATAGCCGCCAGCGGTTGTTTATATTGTTTTGTTTGTAGGAAAAAAATACAAGTAAAAGTAGAGTAAGAAAGGGAGTAAGTTTGAGGTCAGATAAGAAGTTTTCAGCGTATCAATTTCTCTTTGCAGTAGGTCACTGCTTTGTGTGGGCCAATGTTTCGGAAGTTGTGGTTCAAACTTATTATTTTATATCTGGAATCAACAATAAATCATTATGCATTAAAAAAACGGTTCATATCGAGTTCTGTTACCTATACTTCCTGATAAAATTCAAATGTAACAAAAAAACCTACCTTAAACTTCTTTAACCTGATGTACGACTTTTTCGGGTAATCTCTACTAACTGTTACAAATTACTTCTCACCGACCTCAAATTTCCTAGGTATCTTTTTTTCTTCTCTTTCTTTTCTCCCTTTTATTTTTTCCTTATTGTTTTTTTACTTAACACTATGTTAACAGCTATGATTTTTATGTGCATGTACTGCATGAAAAGATTGGATAAATACTTACCTCTCCATCGGCGTTTTTTAGTCTAAATTTGTGTGTTTTCAAACCAAAATTCGCTTAATTATGTAAAATATTAAAAAATATTTCTTGAATAATGCGTCAAATTTAAATAAAATTCCCAAAATGTTTGTGTTATAATTTGATTTTATCAGATCACTCCTTCCACTCAAAATCACAATTCACCAAATTTTAATCATTCAAAGAATAATGAAAATATCAAAGAAAATGTTTCAAATAAATTATAATTTAAAACCAAAATTAATAGTGTTTCGTGGTATTCAACCGTAAAGATTGGAGCAACCTGCTACGCGTAAGAGTCACTACTAATGTCGAAATTTCTAGACGTTCTCTGAAAATAGTCGAAAAACTTCAACAAAACCTTGACGTAATGTATAAACTAAGTACACTTTCAAAACTTGTTTGCGCTTTGACATTTTTGGATTGGACGCACCCTTTGGCCGTCTAAGTGTTCTCAGAAAAAAAATCGTAGTAAAAACAATACAATCTAAAGAGAATAAATAAATAAATCGTATTATTCTTGTCTGTCGCACATTCAATGGACTTAATGAACCATCATTTGTATGAATCTTTTAATGCAAAAGGTATGTATGTCATTTCGAGAGTATCTAAATTCTCTACTCAACCGTTGCCGTTTTAACGATGTATATTATTATTATTATTCTGTTTTGCGCAGTTCCCGAACAATGACGAAATGTCCGAACGCACATTATTTTCTTTATCATCCGTCTCGAGATTAATACGGATCGATTTGAGTTTTTTTTTCGCTTCCGAAAACCGTGTAAAGAACTAATTTGATGTACGATTCCCGATTTATGCTGGTTAAAATTAATTGTTTTTTCTTATTAAACACCAAATAATATATCATTGTTATTTATGTTGAGGAAGTTGTACTAGAACTCAACCGAATGCGTCAGACTATTGAAAAAGTATTGCATAATATTGGATAAGCTTCGTAAAAATTAACGTTTGATGTTGGACGTAGATAATTTTACGATCTTTTGCGAAACGTTTCAGTGATGAAATTTTGATAAAAGTTATCGACAAAATTACAAAAATAAAAATAAATAAATTTTCCACATATTTTTAAGCAAGGGAGTAAATTTTGGTTTGGTAATAAGTTATTTGCCGTAACGATTACACTTTGGTGTGGTTAAATTCTTTGGTTTGTTCCTTTTTTTTAAAATTACATTTCTCGATTTCGGCACATAACCAAAAAATAAATAAATAAATCAAATTATCAAAAAACGTTTCACATAAAAATATATTTTCTAGACACTATCTAAGCTTTTTTGTGGTTTTCATGGTAAAGATTAGAACCTAAAACTGCCCATTAAAATTATTACAAAATATATAAATTTCAAGCCGTTTACCGTAAAAGTTTAAAACATTGTTTGGTTTAGAACATAACACAAAATGTATGCTAAACAAGAAAACATTCAACCAAGGTACCACGTGAATGCACATACCTATCGTAAAAGATAATGATTTTGAAAGTCAAAAAATTCTTTTTAACCAAAAAAGTGTTTTCAGAAAAAAAAATCAATGTAAAAACTATACATACTTTGCGAGGCTTAAAATCTAAAAATAAACATTGTATTAACTTTTTAGTTAGGTTAAGTACGTTTAAAATTATTAGCTTATTTTTATATAGTCATTTTGTACTTAGTTTTTATGAGTATTATCATACGTTTTCATTGTGAATGTAAACATAAAGTTTTAAGCCGAGTTCTTAATTATAGAAATGAATTTTAACCTATAAAATAATACATTTTTTCCATAATGACAAAATATTCTAAGTATTTTCTAATTATTTATGATTTTTGAATATTTTGTCAATGGCCAACGTTTAGGTAAATTGTTTTGTTTCTGACATTATCAGAATGGATGAATAATTGTTATGATTTTTATGTCACTAATTTTTATAGCTTTGTATAACATATCAAACAAGTAATATATTACATTATACCTGTATAAAGTTATTTTCTTATATATTTTTCATTTTCATAATAAATACGATTGCGACACTTAAAAAAATGCAAATAGTTGGTATTTTCTTGTAAAAGAATTTTTCGTGGCTTACAAGTATATAATACTTCAATCATGATTGCGTTTTGTGCTTAAATTATAAATTTACACTCGGAATTTATAATTAATGAAAAATATTTTTTTACCTCACGGAACGAAAGCCAATAAAAATTGCTTAAGGCTTGCCAATTATATTATTATAACAAATACAGATAACAATGTAGAAAGATTAAATTTTCATTCCGAGTTAATCGGTCAAATGACTAAAGTCTATCGAGGACTAAATTTCAATTTCACCTAGTAATATTATTAACAAATTAATAATTTAGTGGATTTCGTAGCTTTTGATGTCCAAGTATTCACGATATTGCTGTTCGGAGAACAGTTCGAGTTTTATACCTACCACGTATTTTAAAATCGAAAAAAAATAATATTAACAATGATATCAATTTAATATAATCAATCAACATTTTTATCATTTATTGGACATTTAATATTGTACGACTTTATATTCCGTTCGTGGAAATAATATAAGTTCTCCAAAATGTCAAACGACACAGTTTCAATTATCACAAAAATTGCGTCCTAAACAAATACAGATATTATTGAGATTATAACCGCGACAGAAATTATTGCAAAAACTATCAAAAATACTGTCCTTCAATTCCGATAAGAAATGAGATTTTTCTTCGATTTGCATAGTTTTTTCAAAAATTTATTAAACTTATAAACTCAAATTTAAAAAGAATTTATTGTAAATGATTTTTGCGAAATGTTAATATTGTTTTATGAAAAATGTATTGAAATAAATTGTTGATATTATTTGTTTCATCTGATACTTGAGGTTAAAAAGTTTAAATTTTGAACCATTTAACTTTGTATCGTACTTATTTCCCTGATTAAATGTAACTTTTTTGAGACTAAATAGAACATTAATTGTTTCGTTTGAATTTTGGTGAACATAAATTGTTTATGTTATTCATCAAAAGACGATGGAGGAAATAGTACAATGCTTTAAATTTTATACTGAAATTCTTAAAAAAAAAAAGTAATTATTTTCTTTAGAATTATATTTTTATGTTTAATCGTTCTATATTATTATTTTGATTCGAAGTTCACAAATAATGTAAACATTGAGTTCAATAATTTCTCGAAAATAATCATAAATATTAAAAAAAAATAAAAACTTTAACCAAATTACTACCTAGTAAAAATTATCTATTTTTTGAGGTACTATGTCTTTAGCACTCCATCCAACAAAAAAATAAAATACTGAATTGTAAAATCAAAACATTCCTTTTTTGTATATGGCGATCAGAACCTAAAAATTACATATTTTTAGCCGAAATTATTGTATGGATATTTGAGTTGTTCCTAATTTTAAACTGTTTGATACATTTTCTTGGCTAAACTTTTGTGAAGGATTATACTTATATTATATAAGAATTATACATGAAGTTACATATTCGTTTTGTATTTTAACCTCACCATTATAGTTTACTGCATTATTTTTGAAATAAACAACTTAAAATAAAAGTAAAAGGCTAAATTAGTTTGATAATTAATGTTGTATTTAGTTTGCTTACGTTTGGTTCTCAAATAATAAATCTGAATTCTTTCATAAAATACAAATAATCCAAAAACATATTCCAGAAGAATCATATTTTATTTCAAATCAAAATATGATTTTGTATCACAAAGCTCAACATTAATATTGTATATAATTTGAAACAATTTGTTTTTTTATTAATTTATTGTTAACGTTACCTATGTTATAAATTTGTATCTATTGACAATACCAGATTTTATTGTATGTTATTCATTTTCCATGTTTATCATTTTATGAAAAATATATCTAAATATTATGCCTTACTTTATTGTTTTGGTGAAAAATTAGAAACCTTAATTGAAAAAATCTGGTTTATTTTAATATTTTTATAATTTTTTTTTAAGAATTGATTGAAATCATATTTCATTACATGGTTTACTATCTTCAATGTAATATACATTTCATAAATCAAAGATCATTAATTACCATTTAAAATCATTGCATTGTAGAAAATTTTAAAATAAATGTTTATCTGACTACAATGGAAATATCCTGCAAAAAGAAGAAAAATGTTTTTATTTAAGTATGACATTTAATTTAAATTTTAAAATTTATGATTTAAAAACAAAAGGAAAAATAATATTTGAAATTTTACTGGTGAAATGGTTTTACTTTCCCTAAAAATTACTCGATAAATCCAGAGTAATTATTCGGAAAATAATTTATTAGTTTTAATATTTGTAAAGTGATTTTACTAATTTTTCATATTATGTGGTTATTTTAGATGTCATTTTAATTTTAAATTCAATGAGATATAAATAAATTTAAATCATGCAGTTTTTATACTTATCATTAAAATCTGCAAAATATCGAACACTGAAGTTTTTATTTTAATTTAAATATAATTGAATTTAATTGAATAATTTTTGACGTTTGAACTATTACGCAGAGAAGTTTTTTGGCAAACTTAAATAAAGGCTACTGAGTTAAAATGGCAAAAATAGATGATTTTAAGTTTAATAAAACAAAAATGGGAAACATTTGAAAGTTTTATTATTCACTCAAAAATTGACCGAATCTTATTAGATTTCAAATACGAATTTGTGTCACAACAATGTGTGAAAATGTCGAATTGTCTGGAGTAATTTTGTGTTGTTTTCGCGTTTTTGAACGATTTAGTTCCAAAAACACAAATACAAAATAATCAATACCTAATCTTGAAATAAATTGCCATTTCGGTCTGACAACTTTACTTTAATCATAAACAAAAACGTACTTGAAAACGAAATAAAAATTTAAACTTCCAATAAAGTTTTTTACAGAATTTTAAATCTTAACTTAGTTATTAAATCAATAAGTAAAAAATGTAAAATATCCCGTTCATTCACACATTTAATGAAACCAGCAGGTGGTGGTTTCCGTTTTGTATTACTAAAATACGTTCGGTGGGCTACGACGTACATATTATTATCATTGTTTTGACAAAAATTCAATTTGTTCCGGTAATCTGCGGAAGCTTACCCGGGGATAACGACAAACCGTACCTCTAAACCTCTAAACCGTACCTCTAACACAATAATATTAATAACAATATTGTTGTTATTCCGTCGTAGCTATCTCGGAGGCAATCGTGACAAATTACCCGTCGTCGTCGTCCGGATGTTCGGGACTCGCACACAAAAGATACTGGAACAAAATTTCTTTATTTTTTTTTTACAAAACATCATGGAAACCTACTAATCTGAGAGGTTTAGACCGAATTTTGTTTTTAAAATCTTGTTGTAATATGTTTTTTGAGTAATAATTTTTGTGATCCAAAAACATTTTCGATAAAATTCTCCGAAAGCGACCCGAAGAAACGACCGCATTATTGAAACGAATGAACGTTTAAAATAATTTAGAACTTGTTGAGTATTTGATTCACTGAACTCGTTTGGAACCGAAATTTTTGTAAGCGATACCTTACATGGAATATACGGCAAACAAGTGACCCATCCAAAGTTGTGACTTACTCAAAAGCAAATTCGCTACTTTTTCGAAAAATATTCCCATTCCATTAGTAGTCACTGTACCTTGTTTTCGTAATTTTTATTCCTTCTGCACAAATTTACTTTTATCGATTTGTATATTATATGGCTTGTAAATAGTTGTGTAATATAAATTATATTTTTACGATTTGTGAAAAAATTTTTGCTATTATTTCTAATGACTCGTCATATAAAATAAATTTATAAGTGTAGTTCTAAATCAGTAAGTTTTAAATGTTTATGTAATTTCAATACCTACATTTGTAAATTTTATACCATTTGTCGGCAAATAACATGGAAATAACATACGTAGACGTATTTTCAATTGTATTTTAGTAGTATGTACTTTTCTTATAGGTTTAATTAATTTATAGGTAAGTTAGGGAACAAAACATAATTAAAAAAATTCTTCTTTTCACTCAAACCTAAAATAACTCCTCGACTCAACAAATAGGTTCATTGACCGCATGTCGTGCGCCTGAGACAGAATACAAAATTATTATTTTAAGTGTACGGTTTGTAAACGGAAAGTGAATATGACCTGTGACTCGGTAACTATAGGCAATACTTCTATTATGAACGAAAATTTTATTATCATTTTAAAGAAAACAATATTTTAGTTTTTAAAATGTTATAAGCTATCAGTAAGACTATGATTTAAGATGTTTTGGTTGCAGGATGAGGTATGATAATCTTCGAAATCGATTGCTTCTGAACGACAGACATATTTCTTTTACTATAATAATATTTTTACTAAGTATATGTTCTGAAATATGTATAGTACTCAGAACTTATTAGACACAGCGAACAAGTACCGGTTATAAGGTAAACGTCTTGTTCTACAAAATATGTGCAGTTTAAAATAAATATTAGCTGTACCTAAAGTCAATAAAAAATCTGAATGTATAAAATGCTTTATGAGCTTACGAATAGTATCTTTTAGAACCGATTCGTATTTTAAAAACTATCGATTATCACTGATCAATTGTGTGGATTATGCTTGAAAATAATATTGTAGTTTATTTAAGCCTAAAGTAATGAAAAACAAAAAAAAAAAAATGATACAAATTTCATTTGAAATCTTGACTGTATAAAATGTTTTAACATATGCTGTGTTTATAAATAATATAAAATTTAAGGCAAGTTTTGTCATTTACAAAATTATAAATTTTTTTTTTTTTGTGAATACAAAAAAGCCAAAGGGTAAATCCAATCGAACAAATAGTGTCATGGCGCAAAAATTTGAAAAGAACTTTGTTATATAACATAATATAGTAAAAAAAAAAAAGGGAAGAAAGAAAGAAAGGGAGTTAACTTGAGATCGGTGGGAAATAAATTTTTTGGCGAATCAATTACCTAAAATAGTCGTATTTTATGTAATTGAGGCTATTTAATAAATCTGATATTTTTGTTAAGTTTGATTTTCACCTAGACGTATGATAGATAAATCAACTCTTTCAGAATCGTTTTTTTAAGAAAACTATTGCTTTCGTGTATTAAATAATACGATTGAATCACAATTTCAAATAACCCAAGACCCACCCAAAGCGAAGTCACAACTCATTTAAGCTATCCACGCAACCTAGAGACTGATCCCGGTTTTTTTATTGTTTTTTTTTTTTTTCATGATTTTGAACTATTTTTACGAAAATTATATTCACCCAGGACATTTTACACACCCCTGAACAGATCCGCCCCTCACTGGGTGTATACACATCACTATCGATCAAACGTGACTCCTAAACGGTGTATCGTAACGTTCATTATTCGGAGTTTGCGAGAGTCAATCGCGGGGAACACAATTATTGCACATGTGTTCGCGCGCGTATCACTGTCGTAAATCAATATGAAGCCCGGACCCGTAAGTCATGTCCAGCAACAACGATACCGGAATTCAAGAGTCCAAAATATTATTATTACTGTCGAGGTAAGAGATAAAGTCTAAATGTCTTACTTCACGGTGACACCTATGGTAAATTTTTAATTGTTTATAAAGAGAAACTATTTTTGCGACATTAAAATTATTATTTTCTTTTGGGTGACAAGAAAGAGTTGCTGTTCATGGTTTTTCAGTGAGAGAGAAGTCAGCGCTAGTGCCTCCCTTGGCTAACGTTTCGACTGAAATTTTGTTTTGGAGTTTTCCGCTCAACGACAAACATTTGGAACGTGAAAGTTAAACCAAATTAAAAAAACACTAAAAAGTATGTAATAATGAAATGGAAAAAAAAAATTTTATCACTTTTTTTTCGGAGTTGGTGCCGTCCAACGTACCAATATTTTATATTAACTATACATTGCAAATTACAAAATTTTTGAAAATGGAGTACTGCGCAGCTGGTTGACAATTATTTTAATTTTAGGCCGTACCATAATCACCGAATTGACAGGAAATTGCATTGTTGAGTGTATAGTTTATTTTTAATTATTTATGTTGGGCGGCACCAACTCTAAATAAAAATGACAAAGGTTACTCATTTAATTATTTTATATTTTAGTGATTTTTTTGATAGATAGCAATATAGAAAACAAATAGTTGCCATAGAGGGTAAAAACGACGTTACCGCGATTTTTCTGTATAATATTTTTGGTTTTTGTTAATTTATTCAAATAAAAACTGAAACAATATACATATATAATAATGTATTTTACAAATCGTTTTTTACATGTATTCTTAAATTGTTTAAACCATAAGTCTCGTATTTATTACTTAATTTAGTTTGTTTTGATTATTTTTGTATAAAATTTATTTTACATAGGAACATTTTCAGTAGCCCTATATTGCCAATACATATTAAAGTAAAACTAAAATTGATTTGATAAACATATGTTCGCACATACACTTCAAATACATTATGTTCAAACACGTAGTTCTTTACGACGAGTCTTAAAATAATCAAATACCAATATTGTCAAAACATTATTTTAAAAGGATGGAAAAAATATTTTAATTCATAACTTTCAAGTTACTGACAAATATTCGTGGTACCACGTGTGCATTTAACCGAGTTCTCTTACATCGACGGATCTTATTTTCAATGGACAATTTTAATTTGTAATTATTTTCCTCAAAGAATGTGATATTTTTTAACGTGAACTTGTTTCAATGGGCACATCTTAACGTCTCGCGCTCGTGACACATCTCGAATAGTATTTTGTATATTTAAAATATAAAAATGTCTAAGTTAACTTTTGTACGAACCACTTCCGGCAGCTATATACAAGGAAATCCGTCTTATATTTCCGACAGTTTATCTTTTACCGAAGCAGTTTAAAATTATGTATTTAAAACAAATTATTCACTGTTTTTCATTTTACGTTCTAGTAAAATAGGAATTTTTTTTTTTATTAAAAGAACAAAAAAAAAATTCTCAGCGAAATCAAGAGTTTCACAAAAACGATGGAAGCATTCAGAAACGCCGTGGCGACGGTGATAGACCGGAATGGAAACGGCGATCAGCAGTTGGACTGTGTTCTCATGGCTTCGGTTCAAAAGCAGCTGGCCGAAGTGGCGAACGCCGTGGGCACCGTTCGACCGCTGGCCGAACTTTCGGAATTGGAAAGACAAGAATGCGCCAAGACCTCGACCGTCGAACGTTACCGGGCAAAACGCGTCATTTACGGTGAGAATAACCGCAGGAACGTATTTAGAAATGTAGGAAGGGTACAAAACAAAATCAGCGATTTTTGAGTCGGAGTATGTCTAAGATGAGTGCTCCGAGCGAGTTCAGCGTTTTGGATTGTGTCATTAGTATTTATATATAAATAAATAAATTCAAAAATAATATAATATTGTGTTCATAAATTATGGAAGCGATGATAAACCGTTGCTTTCGAAAAACGATTCTAAAGTATTTGGCGATTGAATACCAACTGAACAAAATCGTTCGTATTTCGTTCCTCGGTCAGTTCCCTAACAAACAGCCGTGAAAATATCAAGTCGTTTGGAGCATTTTTAAAATGTATGAAATATATTTATTGTTTTAAAATCATTTTATAAGTTTTACATATGATATGGATTAAAGTGTAATATGAATTGGGATGAGAATAACAAAAAATATCAATATTTATTGTAAGTATCGAACCATAAATATTTGATTACAATGTTGTGTAAAAAAATAAAACTTAAAAAGTAAAATCGCGGTTTATGGGGAGGCACGGGCCCCTTGTGTTCCTCCCTTAAATACGCCACTGAAAAATACGATTATTATTTTGCTATTAAGAATGAATAACGATCATATTTATTTTCTTATTGACCAACGGAAGTCTACATTTTTACTCAACCATTTGGCATTTCATCTGTGTGTCTGCAAGTCGTCCGTTGAAAGCCTGGAACAATTTACGTGATTTTTGACGTAAATGTCATTTATGCAAAACGATATAATATGCACATGATCATAGACGTTATTTTAAAAGCTGAAATTGAAATTGTTTGGGTGTGCTTATTTTATTTAAGCCTCCAATAAGATGAGCTTTCTGTGTATTTTTTTTAAAGTTGGAAGGGGCTTAAGACAAATTTGGCACACACTCTAGCCCCCAAACTACGCCTATAGAAAATGTTTTTTCAGATTATCTTCCTTTTTGAGAGCTGGTGGCCTTGAGTGCTAAATTACAGTATAGTTTGTCTATAATTCTAGTAATGCTATAATCTAGTTAGACCAAAAAAATAAAAGGTCTATAAACTCTGACGGTACTTGGAGAGGTCTTAAAATTGAAAGTTTAAAATAGAATAAGTTATAGTCATGAAACTAAGGAGAAATTAAGGAGAAACATTAATTACGGTAAACTTGTTTTTGACATATCGATTTTGTTGTTTGGCCATAATATCCAAAATAAGCTGAAAGTTTTACACAATATTAAAATAGATAAGGTTTAATAAAAGTTTCAAGTGATTTTGAAAATTTTAGCTAAGTATAAAACTTTGTAGTCCTCAATAAATTTACCAGGACGTATATAGAGTATAGACTGTTGAACTCTCTCAGTATCGTTTTTTCAAAGGCAATGATTTATCATCACTTTCAAATATTAAATAATACGTTTGCACCACAACTATCAAACCATTGACCCACCTAGCCACCATAGCCTAGTTGTTACTCCGTCAATCTACCCACGTGACCTAAAGTGATCCTAATATATTTGTTTTTTTTTTATAAGAAAAAGCTTTCCCTACTTTAATCAACAATACTCGAAGAACAAAATGAGGCCTCTTGTTCTGCATAGAACTACTAGTTATACCTATAAAAATTAATTTCATCGTTCTTTTTCTTATCTTTCATCTTGTTTAGCCCTATACAATATTATCTTGTGTAGCCAAAACTGTTCTTTTTCCTGACTCTTTTATTTCACGTTATTCTCCTCTGTTTTCTCTTTCCTTTAGTCAAAATCTTTTTACATATTGCCCAATTTGTGATTTAACTACGTTGTTTCACACTTCCAGTGACCATTACAACGTCTTCTCCCATTGATCAAGCGTTACTTTCTTTCGTTATAACATCGGATCTCTCTATACGACCCCAATCCAAACCTTTGCCACTTATAAAGTGCTTAAATATTATAAAATTAACTAAAACTATAGCGTTCTTCGATTACGGACAAAATCAATTTCTTGAACGGTTTTGCTTTTGGTTTTTTTTTCATATTATTCGGTTCGCGCGTCACAGTGCGTTCCCGCAGGACCAATACTGGAATGATCGAAAGTGGTTGTCTGGAATACGCGTCCGCTTAGCACACAATCACGGCCGTCACCCGGTCATCCCCAAAGACTTCCGACCGGCCGTTATTTATTGACTTCGACATTTTTACGCGTGACCTCGACCATTTGTATCGGACCTCACGGCTTTCGTAAACATGGATTCGACATGGTGTTCTTTTTTTTTTTATTTTTGTAAATTTTCTGTTTTAACCAAACGATATCTCAAAGTTTTCGACCCGGTGCTGGTAAACCGAGGATGTGAAATATTGCGTTAAGGGACGTAAAACATTTTTAAATTTCGATTAATGTTAAGTAATTAATACCAACATAAAAAACCAGTAGTTACTTTATGTTTTTAAACTTAATTTTATTCAAACTCGGTGCATTATGAATTTTAAAACAGGTTTATCGTGCTACGATTTGTTTTTTTTTTTTTTTTTTGTGATAAATATACTTAATCATGTAATTTTGGTATAAATATCAAATTTTTTTTTCTGATTTCATAGACGATGATCGCGATTCCGGCCAAACGACCGCGTGTTTTGTGCTCAAAGGACGGTGCACAAGTGTGCAGCGACTTTGCGTTTGCTGTAAGAAGACTTTGTCTGGTCGCGATCAATTCGTGTTGGTCCGGAACGATGGTCGTGACAGAAAACGGTCGTTGAAAATCGGAGACCGAGACGTGCGCATCGTTTACGTGAAAATGTCGCAACTCCATGCCGGTTCAGCGTTCGGATTGGGTGAGAATCTCCGATCAGCAGTGTTGACCAATGATGAACGATTTTTTTTTTTTTAGATGAATATAAATTATAGTTCAGTATAGTTGCGTCTAGATTAAATCAATATTTGAATCCAGAGTTAAGTTGAAAAATTAAACGTTAGTCCATCCGAATCGATCTAAAATCATATATTTAATCATTAAATAAAAAAATAGTAATTGATAATTATTTTCAACGTAATGATGACGTTTATGGCATTAATTTGGTTAAGTTTTATAAGTCCCATAGTTTTATATTTTTTAGTTTGTTTTCCGATCATGTCTTTAATGGGTCGTCACCAAACTTAAAGAAAATAATTAAGGCGTATGTAAAAAAATCAAATCTCTCGTGTACAAAAGTGTTTAAAATATTTTACACGTTATTATCAAAAAAAAGATTTTATACATCATCCAAGACGGAACGTAGCCTGTTCATATGGACAAGTACTTTTTCTGACGAGATTAATTTTCTGAACGATTAATCAGTATCAGATTGCATCAATTCAAAATGAAATTCAAATATGTCGTCCAGAAAAAAATTAAATTGATGTTGATTTTGCCGAATAAATTACGATTCAAAAATATCCGTATTCATCGTATAGTTTTTATGCCATAAATTCCAAAATAGTTGACGAAACTAGCTGTAAATTTTACACATTTACATTTTTTCAATTGGAAGGTTTTGCCTTCCGAGCGATAAAATACGAGTTGAGTAACAACTCCGAATACGATTCGTTTTTAAATTACAGTAATAAAAAACTTAACTAATAATATGCTATTTTTTAGTGCCAATTGATAAATGTGATGTTATTTTTTTATAGGTGAGCAACGGCCGGGCCGTCTAGTCATTGCCACGACAGACGTCAAGTGTCTGCTGGTTCCTTCCGCTTTCCTCGCTAAGCACAACGCGGCCAACATCTGGGGCCGGGCCGTATGCTCTATGAACGGTTCAGACCCGACGGTGGAACAATCGTTTTGCAAGTTTGTCACGGAGAATCAGTGGGAAGAGTACCGGAAGTCGGTGGTCGACGATTTTTTCCGGAGTCGGGAAACCACGTGCTTGGGACAATAAGACAAGGCGATTCAGAGATCGTCGAACGTAAAAAAAAAAAAAGTATAGAATAATTGCCACCCTTTCAGATTTTGAGCGCCAGCAAAGAAGCTAATAATTTTACAAAGATGTGTGTGATTTTTTTTTTTTTTTTTTTTTTTTGTGACTACGACTCTGCTCCAATCTTGACGGTTGAAACGCTTACTGAAAACACAACTTATATCATTAGTGCAATGTAGGTACTCAACGTTTTGCCAAACTATGAATTTCAAAAAGTTTGTACCCAAAAAACCAAATAAACAAAACTTAGAAAAAACGGTGAAAAGTACGGCGAATAAACAAATAAACAATTAAAAAATGACATGACAAAGCAACAATAAATAAAAAAAAAAGTTATGTCAACCTGTTTGGGTTGGTGTTCTTTTCCCTGGACGTATTAGATTACACAGCTCGTTCAGAATTGTTTTTTCGAAGACAACGATTTATCATTGTTTTCAGATATAAAATAATACATTCAAACCAGAACATGCAATCAGTGACCCACTAAAAGCGTCAACGCTACTTTGTAAAACTACCCACGCGACCTTAACTGATACTGGTTTTTTTTAGACTGTAACACAGTGTCGGGCCCTTCGTTGGAGTAGTGATGCACAATGTGTTATAACGTGTGTCACTGCGCAAATGGCTATGAGTCCACAGATGACTTTAAAACTAATTTTGCTGTGCTCAATCGTCCATGTCAGTCTGCACTCCCAAACTTCGTGGTCTGGGTTAATAAATCAACAGAATTTTCCGACGTCATCACCTTCTTTTAAACAGCTGATGGCAGGGCCTATCATTGTTTTCCTCCTGTTGACTTATGGCGCCTTCTACCAATGTTCCGTATTTAGCTTCTGTGTCTCCGTCATGATTATTCTGCTATGATCTCCAGGGTACTTGGTAGGAGGCCATTAAACGAAGAACAACGGAAATCTTCCACATCATCTGGCGTAAAATCTCTCCTGAGGAGGCTTATCAACTCTTGCCCTTGCTCCTCCGCTCCTTGCAGCTCACGTTTAACAAAAGAATGCGCAACCACGTCATAAGTATTGCTCTACAGTAAACACAATAGCTACTCGTATGTATTTACCTCCCGTATTTTGAATATATTGACGAAAATATCCATGACATTATAACCAACGGGAAAGAAGAAACGTCATAGAGAACTTCTTCAACCTATAGAGCACCACTTTGATATGTTTGGCAACAGTTTCATCATCCACGATTATTATATAGCGACCCAACCCACAGTTCAATCTACCGACTCGTGGTCGATTTTTGCTCTCGGGTGGATGCTTGAGGTACAACAAACCACGATGAATTTTCCGCTTTTATCACACTTCTAAGTACAATGCTCCATTCCATATGGCCATCGGGTCTGTAGAACGTGTTCTCTGTATAGCATGGCAGCGGCTTCACAAAAGAAAATTTGGGGCAGTGAATTTTACTATCTAGATAAAGATAAGCAAAGTTCTATTTTGATAAAATTCAAATAAATGAATGTACTGATCTTAGTTGTTTTCTCTACAACATACTCGTATAATATAAATATTACATATAACATATCAATTATTGACGATTTTATCAAATATTTTTTTTTAACTTTATTTACATATACGAGTACATTTCAGTTATGTGTGTTTCTAAAAAAATTTACCAAATAAATCTGTCAATAGTTATACCTGTTATTCTACAGTAAGGTATAACCACAGATATCAAACATGAAAAACTTGAAAGGTATGTAGATAAATATATATAATATATATATATATATATATATATATATATATTGGCTGATAAAAAAACAATATAAAATAAAATGTAGCACAATCTAAATACGTTTATTTAAATAGGTTCATAGGAAATATTTGTTTTCATTAATAATATAATATGTATATTCCAAAATAATAAATAAAATTTATATCACAACAAAAACTTTACTGTTTTTCCAGTGACACTTATTCTGGTAGTAGGAGTTCTTAAACGTTTAGTCTTATATATAATCCGTCAAAAGATGATAATTAAAACAGTACTTAATTTTAAGTTGAATCTGTTCTGCGTGCCAATATTTTGCCAACTAGTTGTACAGATAGATAGTTTTTTTTTTATTTTCAGAGAAAATAAGAATAAGTATAATCGTAGTAAAATTAGAAACAAAAAACTTGAGAAAATATAACGACACTATTACAACAATAATTGTACATAGTTATGTTTACAACAAAATCTGCATAAAGCACTTAATAAAACTCAAATCCGATTGTTTCGTTGTAGATATAAAATTAATTGTTTCCCTCGCTAAAATGGTGTAAACGTTTCAATTAAAAATAGCCAATACTTTATCAGTGCAATTAGTTTTGTTTGAATTCTACAAAACGTAAAAAGTGAATAATATATTGAAAAAATCAAATTAAAATCAAATAAGGCGAGTGTAAAATTCTATTTTTAAACGTAAAATACAAAAAATAAATTAGTTTCTAATTACTGAATCATCTAAATGCAACTGAAACAATTGATGCAAAATATATAAAATCCTTCATAACCGTAAATGACAATTATTCTCTTTCACCTTGGTTTGTATTTTGGTACATACTTACGATACATTTAAATTAGTACCAAAAATATTATGCTCTACATAAATTCGCACTTGATAAAAATAACCGTATGTTACTACATGTTTTATTGCCTCAGCTGTGACCCAGGTCGGACTTGCAGGGTACCAAGCAAAATAGAACGCAGGTTACCATTTTTATTGCCAATATGCATCAAAAACGAAAATATGAGTTTTCCGGGCGTTTAATTGCCCGTAGAGACATTTTGAAAGATAATAAAGAGGTAATGTTATCGCAGCTGTCGACCTCAATATAAGGCCGCAAAAACGCTCGGCACGCAGTTACTCGTCCCCAAACAACATAACAGTGCGGTTCGAACGTAAATTCCGTTTAAAACTCTAAAACAAATTGCTTATTTGACATTTTGTAAAGCTTATGATTGACTTATCCTTTTTTTATCAATAATAAATTCCACTCATAACTACAATTCTCAGATGAGTAACTCTCATACCACTACTAGAATTAAAACATGGTTTAACACACATTTTATCAGTCAGTCGTACTTTATTCATAAGTTTTTAGCTGGTAGTTGTGAATTGAGCAAAAATTATCGATGTTGTCGTTAAAAGTCACCGTCACATAACGACGTCATTATAACGTAGACAGCAATTTTGTTTTCTATACGTAGAAAAACAACTATGTTGATAGAACATTTATAAAAAACGAAAAAAAAAAAAAAAAAAGTTTAAGAAATGTGTGGCTCAACAAACGAAAAATCAAAAACCGCACTCAGGCAGAATAGTTATACATCCCTGGCACTGACAGTAGTCAATTGGCTATAGTAACACGTTTGGAACCTAAATTCGACGGAAACAATAATTTTGTTTTTCGAAAATTACTATTTGCATTTAATATTTCGTACAGTAAAGTTGGTATGATTTGATTGAATCGTCGTTCATTCATGTTTAAATATATATATATATATATATATAGGTATTATAAGTATCAAGAACTTCAGAATATTTGTAACTCATAAATCATATACGAGTACAACTTTGACTCTTAGTTTCACGACTATGCCACGGAGCCCAACCCGAAAATATAATACTATGATACGTATCGCATTAATAATAGTAATATTACTTTCGGTTGTTTTACCTTCAATCATTTTAAGTACTTTGTTTCACGTTAATATCTTATACACGTTTCGTATTCGTAACGTTTATTGGTTTTTAAGTTCTTATTTTGTTCTCACTACTAATCGTTAATACTTGCACTACTAATATTAATGTCAGTATAATTTTTCACGATTTACATTATTTGTATAATATATTATCATACTGACAAATATGGAGGAAAAAGTGGTTTTTTCAAGAAATATAAGTATACAACACTAATATTATCAAAACAATACAAGTTTTTGTTAAGCCACTTTTTGCGATATTTGAAGCCGAGTTGGAGTTTCGTATTCAAACAATAATCGCTCAACGTCAACACGTTTTCGATAGGTTTATTTACCAATATAATACTTCAGTACAAAGTATCTCCATAAAGAAAAAAATAATAGTTACGTGTACGATGGGGACAATTTTAAAAATAAATTTTAACACAAAACATTTTTTTTTTTTGAGAATTCCATCTTTTAATTTAGTTCTATACTTCATACGTGTATCACCTTTATACAAATTGTCTTCTTTGCTTCAAATTCTATTACATAACACAAAAAATCATTTTGTTTACATAAATTTATCGTGAACTTTTACCAGAGGTGCTTTATCGAAATTCTTCTCCTTTTCCTCCCGCTCTCTGTCCAAATAATATAAGGGTTTTTACCCGAACTTATTTAATATTTTTTATACTACATATTTCAAGTCTGAATATATTTTCAAGTTAACAGGTACTGAATTAAACTTTAACATAGATTACACTTAAGTTGAAATGGAGACAGATATATTCCATTTAATATAGTAAGTTTCTATTTTCAAAAAAACTATACTAAAACCTTCCTTAATTATAACCTATTTCTTAAAACATACACTTAAAAAATCAAACGGATTTTTCAAACATATACAACTACTTTGACTATTGAAGGGACCTAAACATGTATGTTCAATGACATTATCCATACAAAATGTTTTGAACTCTATCGATTAGGTATTCCCAATAGGTATAGCAAACAACATTCTTAACTGTTTAACAACTGTATCTCCATTTAAAGAACTTCCTTTTATCACTTCAAATCACTTAAATAGTGATATAATACCAATAATAAGACCACATGACACACTATAATGTGGCGGAATCTAGCTCAACTCTAAATAAAAACAATAAATTTAGTGTTTGGAGCATTTCAATTTATTTACACCTGAATCACACACGTAAAACGCTAAATTGCAAAGTAACATTATATATATAATTATATATAAATATACATTCCAGCTCATTAATAATTATTACACATTTATATGTTGTAATGAAGATAAATGTTTTAAACTAACTAATATATATATATATATATATACATATAATATATAAAAAAAATTTGAAACAGATTGGTAGCCGACAATACTAAAATAGAACAGGATACAAACAATATGGGTACTGACATTAAGAATGCAGACATTTCTTCGTGAGTAGTAATTTATAAATTCATAACTTAAAATTGTAGGTTCCCTATGTCATTTTCATAACTATTATTTTGTAAGTAAGTAGGTACCTACATCTATATTTCAAACGTCAAAAGTTTGTATTAACTGAATAACTTCTGTCTTTTGATGTTTATTGGAATATAAAATATTAGGATTATTGTTTGAGTAATTCAAATTGAAGAAAAGACATTC
>CM029357.1:39030361-39062701 GCA_017140985.1 Hormaphis cornu | reverse complement strand
AATGATTTGGTTTACATGGTAAAACGTTTGATGTGTATGAGTTACATTTTTGAATACTCCTATTATATGCTTCGTTCTCTTCAATTCGCGTTTGTCAGGCCCTCTGTATATTACTCTATGAGTTAATGCCATAAACATGATAATACATTATTATTATTTATTATGTCCATGGGTAATGACAATTACTTTTCCGAGTGATGACCATAGATCACTATAACTAGATTCTAATAAACATGGATAAGACATTCATAATAAATGGAGCCGTTTGTTTTTGCGGTCCTAAACCATAGAGTATAGAGTCCTGAACAGATAACAAATTGGGGTCGTTTGTTTACATTTTATAATGTTATAATAGGTGCTACAACAAATAACTTCAGGTCTATTCAGTTCTATCAGGTCCCAAATTTGTTTTTACATTATAACAACAGAATATAATATATTATTACAATATATATATAATATTCTGTTAATGTATGATGATTCTTTTATTTACATAAAAAATTTGAATGAATACATTAGATAAATTATTAGCTCCAACTAAACAATTTACAATTACTTCATGAAAAATTATTATGTACATTGGTTATAATTTTCTGGTTTATTTGAATAAGACAACTTGAAAAAATTCTGACCAAAATTAAAATTGGAAGTCAGAAGTGGGAATCTAAGAGCTTGCACGAGAATAAAATTTAACTTTTTCCAAAACAATATAGTATATATTTTAATATACCTATGATTAAGTACAAATTACAAATCTAGTAACTTAGTTTCTGTAAAGTGACTTTAATTCAGAAAAGTAATCAACTCCATCACTGAATATTATCACAATAATTTGACATTATACACATTTTTAAATTTTCTATTAATTTGTCTACACCTGGAGAACTGTTAAAGTATTTTTGTTAGTTGATACTTTTAAAAAATACTAAAATAAGTGCAATTAATTAGAGCGTTCGGATAACTTGTTGAAAGGGGTTTTGGTAATAAGCAAACACTACAGACATTGATTGAATGTATTGAATGTACTAAGTATATACTTATTTTATTACTACATACTAAACATCTTGACAGACATAGAAATCGAAGAATTAAAGTTGTTTTATTATTTCAAAAACATTGTATACATTGCACATATTGTATTACACTCGAGTCAAAACACTTTTTAATGCTTTTAAAAGGAAAAAAAATAACAATAAAACACGCATTACACATTATACTATAAATTGTTGTGATTTCATAATATAATATATCTTTTTTTCATGGCAAAATCAATAAATAATAACTGTTATTTACAAATAATTAAGTACAGTTTTTTTAGTGACCACATTTTTTTTTTTTTTTTTTTTTTTTTTTTTTACTATAGGCACATATAGAATAAATTACGCAGTAATTCAATAATTGCAATAAATTAATCGATTATTAAACACAAATTCTCAGCATAAAATATTGTATATAATGGCGTATGATTACTGTCAGGTGATGATAAATATTACTGTACAATCTTAATCTGGAAACAACCATTATGACCACTTATGTTTTACCAAAAATAACATTGTAATATTGGCTATAGTCAAGAATTCATGGTAAAGATGGTAAACTGAGTCAATGTTAGCCATTGTAATACTATCAACAGAATAAAAACAGCCATTTTTTATTAAAATTGTGTTCACTTGCAATCGGTTCTCAGCTATTAAAAAAAAAAAACCGAGACACGTCAAGGTCCAACTAAAAATTTTCTGATAAACCAAAAAAACATCATATTTTGAAAAAAAAATACATTCAATTTATGTTCTAACCCTAAAGAAAAAACTGGTTATCCGTAAAATTGATTCGCCACCAATATAAAATATGTGTTTAATATTGGTACTATTAATTACATAACATAAGTAGTTATAATTAATTATTTTATACTTGTAAAGGAGTTGGCTACAATATTTAAACGTTCAAAAAAAAACTACAAAAAAAAAAAAAAAAATAATTTTGTATACAATAATAAATTTATAAAGTCCACTATTTACATAAAAAAGAATCACTATAATTATCACATAAGATATAAATTTGTTACACAATTAGGAATTGAAAGAAAATTGTTCACAGCAGTCTGAGGGATTTTATGTGTCATCAACAATTTGAATAATTTATCTATACAGATTACAGAGCTAGCGTTATTGTATAAACACAAATTATAAAAGGCATACAATTTTGCGTATAGATAAGTACACAACATATTACTAATAACATGATAAATTGATTTAAAATTAACAGCACTTAAAACCATTGAAATCACATAGTATTTAAAGCGTACAAATGGCATGTTCGTTCAAGGCTGGGCACATTATTTTGTTTTAACTTGTTCAAAGTTGGTTTTTTCAATTAAAATTTTGATCCCGGATGAACAGTAGTTTGTTCAATAGGTGACCGTTATGTTAATTTAAACAAAATTTCATTAGCTCTCAGATTCAATTATACTTAGTTGACATTTTTAAATAATCAAAAACAAATCAGTATAATAAATAATCAATACATTCAAACTGGTTTTTACCAAAATGTATAAAATATTACAGTAGAACAAGTCTTATAATATTCAAGTTGAAATAACCAAATTGTAATATATTGTTAGATAATTTCAAATGTTAAAATAATAAAATAAAGATGCTGCTGATGCAATAATACATAACAGTTTGTAAGTATTTTAATTTTTTACAAGTGATCATAAAATAATTTATTTTTAGTGACCCACTAAATTACTATAATAAACTAACCCAGTTAGAAAAATATTTATTAGAAAATAATTATAAGAATGAAATGTCAAAATTAACAAAGCAGAAATAATGTCAAATTGAAATAAAATAATGTTATATCATAAAAAAAATTATTACGAATTACAAAACATCTATTTTATAAAAAAAAAATAATAATAATAAAAATAAAAATATTATGCTATTTTAACAGAATATTTCCTAGCCAGGTTTTTGTGAAACATTGCAACTATTTTGAAAAAATATCAAGTAATCAATATAAGTATTAATGTTAGTATTTTAATTATAATTATTTCAGACTTTATTACAATGGCATTATGATAAGGAGTGATGGTTGCAAAATACAAATAGAACAGTAACAAAAATCAAATTAAAAATATACACTATTTATTGTTTAGATTTAAAACTATACGATACTAAATCAAATGTTTGGCATAAATTTATTGCACTTGATTTGCTTAATTAGACTGAATAGGTACTAAAAAACTAACCTAAACAGTAGGAAAATCTATAAAGAAAAACTTTGTACATCGGTAACAAATTCAGATTATAACTGGCATATTTTTTAAGCATAAGTTTTATTTTTTTCTGTGGGATTCAAATGGTACACATTTCTGTTGTGATTAACTGTAATTATCAACCCACACATAATTTTAAAATATTGATATCAAATAAATGTCTTAAATTTGTCAGAAATCTTTTGTTTGACAGGCAATGACTAAACCTGCTAATAAGATTTACTTATAAAATTATATTAGGCTGACTAGCTTAAACAATAAACGAGAAAAAAAAATGAAATGTCATTAAAAAAAAAAAAAAAAAGTCAAACGTGGTTGATGATATAAATTGTCATTTGTCATTGTTTCAAAGAAAACATTCATACATAAAAATATTTATAACATGAAGGTTAGATTAGTTTTATATCTTACATTTTCAATTAAAAATTTTATTTAGAGAAACAAATGCCAGAATGAACATTTTATGTTTGATAATTGTATATAAAGTAATTGTTATCAAAATGTCTGCGTGGGAAACATAGGCGTGCACAGACATAAATATCAGGCATAGACATACAATTATATGTCTATGATATCAGGCAGTGACCGAAAGCCACAACATAGATACAAATAGGATGGCTTTGGAAGCAACCAGGATTTTAAACTTCTTTTATATTTTAGTACTACTTTTCTGAAACTAATCTAATTATCCCTTCTACAAAAAAAAAAATTAGACTGATTGTGTATAAAGGAAAATTACCGTATTGTAGGTTACAACTTATGATCACATTTTTGGACTGTGTCACATTGTGCAAGTTACTAGTTACCTATAACAGAATATATTGATTGGTCGTAATTTTACTTTGATGTAATCTTGTTAAACAGTATAATGCATGACGCATGTGATTACTGACTTGTGTCAATGAGAAATAGCTATTCCCTGTCATTGTGTCAATGCGTTTTTACTTAAATATAAATGTGAATAATCAACAATTTTGGAATCAATTCTAGATTTACCAAAGGCTGACCCCTATTCTATTTACATGTTAACTATAATATACTAATTTAGTTTTAAATACTTGAGCTAATACTACTAGCATGAACGTATGGAGGTAATTTTATTGGTACTGTAAACTTAACCAACCAATTACAGGCCCAAATTTCTATCTGGCTTGTAAAATAATAAAATTGTTTGAATGCAATCCAACATTTTATGTACCAAGGGGTATAGTCCTACTATACACAATTCTATGTAATACGTACTAATTAGGAGATTATAAGCGACCAATAGACATTAATTTAGTGTGTATGATGTGACATCATGGACCATGGATCTCAATCATTCATACTCACACAAAATCTATTACGACAACGTCAAAAATTCATCATCATCATCTACCATTAAAAATAAACACTAACACCTATGTATTTCTTAAATAGATAAAAATTAAAACATACTACTTTACGTAGTTTTTTTTCATTTGAGCAGGTACAATGAGTTAGAAAGTTAAAAAATATTATTATGGTATCAGTACCAAAATGTTTGTATACCTGTAAACCAAATATACTTAGGCACACTCAGTCTGTCATATTGCGCACGCCTATGGTAGGAAATTTAAAACAAAATCATAATGAATTAAACATGAAGTGTCATTTTATATATATATATATATATATATATATATATAATATGTAGGTAAATAGTAAAATAAATAATATTAACTGAGTATTTTGCAACCCACTTAGGAACATAAATAACTATGAGTCAATGATACAAAAATAAATAAATAAAACTAACAAATAAATGGTGTAGAATTTTTGGCATTTCTCCTTAATAACTACATTTCAAATATTTGTGTTTATGGGGACTAGAAATATTAAGTCTTTGGAAGAATGAGTTTGTTTAATTGTTATTATTTGCTAATACGGAAATATTGTATACAGAGATTAAGTCAAACCATTTAGGTTTGACTTAATTGACAGTTGAGTAAATTTATTATACTTAAATAATTATAGTATAAAAATACTTACACACGTAATAGAAAAGAGACAAAAGTGTTTAAATTGAAATAAAAACCATCATCAATGGTACACATACCTATAATTAATCACTAATTAGACAATTTAAATATGTTCAACTAAATGGCACTTAGTGTTGTCCGTGCTTATGTCTCATAAGGAATAAAGCTTCGTGAAAATCGTCAGAGCTTGATTTGTTTCTATCAATATGTAATGTTGAAAATAACTCACCATCAGTCATTGATTTTGGAAAAGTAAAGACACATCTATTTTTGTCAGTCATACTAGCAGAAGCACACATTCTATCTTCACTGAATAATGTTTGATAAGAATGTGCTTTATTTGTATGAACTACATTACATTCTCTACACGATGTCAAATTGTCAGCTGATGTGCCTTTGTAAAGTGGCTTTAACATAAATTTTGGTACAGTTAGACTTGCTGATCTTAACTGACGACCCGATACTGGGGACTTAGATTCAGGTGTACGACTTATAGATACGCCTGATATGAAGAGTGTAGGTGACTTAGGTATGCCGGTATCAGATTCAATATCAGCAGATATGTCATTATCGGCACTATCTTCAGAGTGGCTGCTGAACTTTTCAATTTTTATGTTCAGTTCAGTTTTATTAGATTGTTGTACATCAACAGCAGAAGTGGTTTTTATTTCATTTTCTAATGTTTCGTCTGATGTCTCCAAAGCAGCAATTTTTCCAATTTTCTTTAAATGTTTAGGTACTGTGACACTAGTGGGTTTAGAAGATTTCTGCCAATACAGTTGAGCTAAAATGTTGCACAACTGAAGATAAAAAGAAAAAATTATTAGCAACATTATTTTATCTAGAAAAATAAAAAGGGTATTTAGCTAGCTCGTACTTTACTGTCAGAACTAATGGGCTTAGCAATGTTACTATCGTCCAACGATGTGACAGAGCGACATTCACCATTGTTGCTGATTTCCATAAGAATAGAAGCAGTTTTTCTGTGTAATATTTCAAAGCCAAATATTTGTTCATGTCTTTTTACTTTGTGTGTTTTGTCTACTCTATCATTATTATTCATGTGATACACATTAACACAATATCTGAACAAAGAAATTAAAATTGTCTTACTGGTTTGAACAATTATTATTCTATTTTACAAACCGTTTGTTGTTTTTGTATAAATCTCTTCGCGAAAGTAAATCACCAAAGGACAATGAGCGTCTTAGATTTTTACCATCTATGCGACTGTAAATATCTTCGCTGAAGTCTAGATAGTAACTATTTTTGTGTAAATCTCCAACTTTGAATACGCCGTCATCAAGCTTAATACTACATCTGAAATAAGAGTAAAATTTAATAATCTGATTCAAGAATACATGTGCATTTCTTACTTAGGTAAAATAATCGGAATATCAGTTTTTTTGTCGGTGTTCTTTTGAAAACTGTTTACAGACATATTTCTATCAGAGTCATCATTAGTTTTTGATATATCTCTAGATTTTGTCATAGATATTTCATCTAAAGACATCTGTAATGCCATCTGCAATTGCTGGTCGTCATCGATCAAATCTTCAACTGGTTCTATAAAATTTAAGTTCCAAACAATTAAGTAAAACTCATGAACAAAATGCTGTACTATTTTATATGCATTTTCAAACAAACACTTAGAAATTCACCTGAATAGTTTTTGCTACAGCAAGCTTCTTCATTGTCTGACCTAGAAGTAAAAAAACAAAAATATAATATAAATTTAAAAAAATATGGCTAGCTAATAAAATAAATGTTTGGGTACCTATTTTGTTGTTGGGCATCTTTTATCATTTGAAGTCTTGACATTTCAAGAGCAACAATCAAGTCCATGGCAAACGTACCCACAATACTAGTGCGCTTTTCTTTTTTACCTAAATTACAATAATAATTAAATCTCAAGAACTTTGTACATTGGCAATTATTTTGTACTCGTTCTTAATAAATGTATAGCTTCATTTTCAATAACTAAGAATTTAAATTTAGTTTTGATGTGAGCTTAAAATAGTTAATGTACCACCAAATTATAAGCTCTAATATTTTAAATACTAACGTTCTTCTAACAAGTTTTTGTGGCTACTTTTGCATCTCAGGCTACAATACTCATGAAACTTTGATGTACGAGGATTTCGCACTCTTGCCTTTTCGCAGCGTTCCATTTTACACTGACCAAACACACTTACAGCCAGAGCTCGATCCAATTCAGTCTCCTAGTGTTGAAACAAATAAACAATATTAAATAATAAATATAATATAACAGACTATGGGTTATTCATTTTTAAAATGTTATTCTTTTGTTCATACTTCTTCTTCGTCGGAGCAGCTTTCAGGCCAGTCCAATATAGCAGTGAGGTTACGATGTCTTCCTTTGGAGTCAACAATCCATGGGTTGTCTGGATCAATTTGAATCGAATCTCCAATAGCTTTTTTCAACAAATCCTGGAAAAATTGTTTGACTCAAACTTCAGTTTTCTTAAACCAAAATTTCCTAGAACATTGAGAAATAACAACTCACTTTAGCAGTAGCATTTATATGTTTTTGAGACAT
This sequence comes from Hormaphis cornu, assembly GCA_017140985.1. Taxonomy (NCBI): domain Eukaryota; kingdom Metazoa; phylum Arthropoda; class Insecta; order Hemiptera; family Hormaphididae; genus Hormaphis; species Hormaphis cornu. The sequence continues at coordinate 39,054,864 of CM029357.1, read as the reverse complement.
TGCACAAGATTTTGGTTTAGCAACGTTTTGGGTAACAGTTTTGTTTCCCAAAGATATAGAACCATCTGATATGGCATTGATGAATTCATGGCGTTTTCGTCTTAATATACTAGTTGTGTTGATAATGGCACTTCGTGGATTACATAAATATTGACGTAAAACCATTCCTGCTAATTTCTCGGTCACTTCTTCAACTTCATTCTAAAATGCACGTTTGAATCAAATCAAACACATTTCACAACACAATTTCAGGTATAGAAATTTGAATGTATAAACACAGAATAGATAAAATATCATCTATTCTGTGGTGTACTTAAGTATATTAATTTAATAGTATGTTATGTACACAAACATTTAGAACAACAAGCCAGCCCTTAGTTGAAAAGACAAATTAGTAGTTAAATTAAGTGTCTATAACAATTCCCAATATGTATTATAATTTTTAATTGAATGAAAAAAAAAAAAGTCCTTTAGCAAGATAAGTTTCTAAAAGCAATTCACTAATTACTATTTATATGTTTTGGAAGATTTTATGTTGTTGAACATAAAATAATATAAATAATTAGATATCATCTGTAAAATGTTGGTGCCGATTGTAACCACTAGATTTTGTGAGGTAATAAAAAACAACCAACATTCAACAGCACCTACCTATTGTATTTAAAAATTAATTTTCATATCAACTTATCTTTTTAAACAGTTTAATCTTTCAATCACTCCTATGTTAGTGCATCATAAATCATATTGTTATTAACATACATCAACAATAACGGCTAGGCAATTCATTATGGAAAAAAATAATTACCAGTACAGTTACGACAATGTGATATACAAAACAGCAAAAACTTGAGTGATAGATATATTTTTTTTCTAAAACTGCTCAATTGATTTTGAAAAAAGATATATGATAAAAAACTTTGAATACTTCTTATTTTCCCAAGAACACATTTCAAATTTTATTGACTGTTATTGTTCTGTGTTGTCCAGAAAATTACAAACCCATTGTTGCCACACAATATACAAATTGGTAAAAACATTGAACTTCATTTTTTCAAAAATTACTCTAGTGATTTAAAAAAAAAAATTGTGTAAAACTTCAAATATGTAACTACCCCACCCTTCAAAAACAGAAATCTAATCTGTTTAACTGTCTTTGCTGCTGTGTCCACAAATTTTGTCTATACATAAATTCATACATATTGGTATAAATAAACGTTTTAAAGGAGGGGAGTGCTTTTGAAGTCTGGGGGGTAATGATCAACAAAAAACCGAAAATATTTTCAAACAGTTCACATTAAATCAAATAAAATAGGTAATTTTTTTTCTTATAGAAATCTACCAACAATTTATATAAATAAATTTAGGTTTACCTGCATAAACTCTAAGATATTTCTGTTATATGCGGAACTTAGCATATAAAACCCGTACACATATGATGCACATAAAACTCGTTTAGCCTTTTGTACTTCAACAACTGCATCTTCTACAAATTTTGTTCGCTCATCGTCTACAAATGCATAAAAATTATTGATACTAAATAGTTGATTAGTTAACTTATGTAATACAAATAGTAAACAGATAAAATAATTACCTTCAGGTATATTCAATGCAGCAGATAGAGCAACTCTCCACTTTTTAACAATCTCAACAAATAATTCTTCCATTTGGCGTGTAACTTCATGTTTTTTAAATTTACTATAAAAATTTAGAAATTTACTTAGTTCCAAACTTTGTTTGTTTTTTTGTTGAGCCTAAAAATAAAATCATGTAATGTAATATAAGTAACCAATATAAACTAAAATTTAAATTTAAAAAAAAAAATTATAATTACTTAAGATGTGAAAAAGAGATGGAAAGAATATTTTGAATATTATATTACTAAATAAGGAGTATTCAAAATACTAAGAGATATAAGAATAATAAGAGAGTATTTCATGGAATGAGGGATTGATTGGTTTAGTTAGTGAGGAAAAAGCGAAAGATACAGTAATAGTGTTGAAAAAGAAAAAGGCGGTAGGACAAGATGAAGTAGCCTGCAGAGTGAAAAATTTTAAGAGATGTAAGCATTGGATGATTAAAAGATCTTTTTAATAAGGTGCTAATAGAGGGGAAAATGCTTGAAAATTGGAAAAAGTTTTATTGTACCAATATTTAAAGGCAAAGGAAACATACAAGAATGTGGTAACTATAGAGGAATTAAGCTTATGAGTCATAGTATGAAGATTTGGAAAAAGGTTATAGAGAAGAAAATCAGTTTGGTTTTATGCCAGGAAAATCAACAATGGAGCCATTGTTTTGTGTTAGACAATTAGTAGAGAAGTATAGGAAAGAGAATAAAAAGTACTGTACGGAGTTAATTCATTTGGAAAAGGCGTATGACGAAGTGCTAAGAGAAGTTTTAAAATGGGCATTAATGAGAAAACAGGTACCAAAAATGTATATACATTTGATTCAGAATATGTATGAAGGTTTGGGTACTAGTGTCAAGAGTATGTGTGGAGTAACAGAAGATTTTAACGTAGGAGTAGGTGTGCATCAGGGTCGGCTTTAAGCCTTTACTTGTTTTCTGTGGTAATGGATGAAGTTACAAAAGAAATACAGGGCGAGGTACCATGGTGTATGATGTTTGCCGATGATAATGTTTTGATAGGAGAAAATCTGAAGGAAGTCAATAATAGGTTTGATGAATGGAGGTCAGCACTGGGAGGGAAGGGATTGAAAATTGGTGGAAATAAAGATATATATAGTATGATTTTTAAGGAAGACCAAGAGGTTGACGAGACAAAGAGCACACAACAATAAGCAATGATGTGATAGGTGAAGTCAAAAGCTTTAAATATTTAGGATCATTTGTACAAAGAGACAGGGGCTTTGGCATGGATGTAAAATATAGGATTAAGTGTAGTTGGATGAAATGGAGGAAAGCGTTGGGCGTTTTATGTGATAAGAGAATTCCAATGAGACTGAAATGTACATTTTACAGGAATGTAGTGAGACTAACTATGCTAATACATGGTAATAACTATGCTAATACATGGTTTGGAGTGATGGGCAGTTGACAGGAAAATAGAACAGAGTATGAGTGTAGTAGAAATGAGGATGCTTAGATAGATGAGTGGAGTGACAAGAGAAGATAGAATAAGGAACGAATACGTAAAAGGTAGTACTGGTGTAGCGTCAATAGTAGACAAGATGAGAGAGAACAGACTAAAATGATATGGTATGTGATGAGGCAAGAGGAATCAAACGCAGTAAGAGTAGTTATGAAAATGAATGTCAAAGGGTTAAGAGGAAGAGGAAGACCAAAAAAGAGATGGTTGGATATAATTGAGAATGATATGAGGGCTGAAGGTGTGTGTGTAGGGGATGTGAAAAATCGAGAAGAGTGGAGGTTTAGGATTAAGATGGTCGACCCCAAATAGTTGGGAGGAAAGCAAAGGAGAAGAAAAGGACTATTGTAGTACTTTAATTATAATACATAAATGTTAAAATACTAATAGAAAACAAACGTTATTTTTATCACTCTTAATGATGATAGTATTTATGGTTATGTGTTATAAGGGTGGGCTGAAAAGTAATGCACACAAGTTTGTAGAACACAAACGAAATAACCTACAATGGCGTGCCTGGTGGCATGCGAAGGTCACATTCCCACTCTATGCGCATGCACAATTTGAAAGCGTTGCGTTCAACAATTCGTTTTAAGTAGCGAAAGTATGGAGAAGTGTTCTAGTTCTATGTCAACGTGAGTTAAACAGCACACTGTTATCGAATTTTTGACGATTGAAAATGTGACTCCTAGTGACATTCATCGCCGTTTAAGGGCTGTTTATGGTGACGATAACGTTGATAGATCTACTGTAAATCAATGGGTATTAAAATTTCGTGGTTGTGAGCCTGGAAAAGCCATAATTGTTGATGAAATGCGCTGCAGACGTCCGATTACTGATCATTGAGTGTATGTGACCGATTATTTGGAACAAGGGGCAACAGTAAATTCTTCTCAGAACATAGAGACTCTAAAACATCTCTGACATTGAGTTTGTCGGGTTAGAGGCAACCTGGCGCCAATAATTTTACAACATGACAACGCTCGCCCACACACCTCGTGTGCAACCAAAAAGGCTCTGCAAAATCTAAAGTTTGAATCCTCCTTACTCCCTCGATCTCGCGTATTGCGATTTTTATTTTTTTTCTCTACTCAATAGAGACCTCAAGAGTAATCTTTACACCTTGAACGATGAGGTGAAGGCAGCTATTGCGTCCTGGATTCGGGAAAATTCTTCGGTGACGGTATGAAAATACTTGTTACACGTTGGGAGAAATGTGTTAATCTTAACGGTGATTATGTTGAAAAATAAATATATGATTTTGAAGCTTAAAAATTGTACTTTGATTTAACATTTACTCGATTATGCTATTTGTTTTTGTTCTTGTTCTACAAACATGTGTGCATTACTTTTCAGCCTACCCTCGTATCATGATGATCTTGGTCCAAAAAATTATCAATTGAAGTACTGCATGAAAAGATCAGAACACTAGTTTTAATAATTAATGTTTACTAACAGAAAAAAAATCTAAAAGTAAAGAAAAACCGTACACAATACGTTAGGCCATTGGAGATACCCATTTCCTCCAAATGAATGTTAACTATTCAAAAACTGATGGACTTATTAAGAAATATAAATATATTGTTTTAAAATATTTCAAATTAATTAATAAAAATGAATGTTTGAGACACTTTACCAAAATATACAGGTTAGGTTAGTGTCATCAACAACTATTTTATTAATAATTAAAGAAACACTTATTATCAAAATAATCAGTAACACATATATTATTGCTTATAGTAAAATTAAAAAATAATGTATTGAAATAATCTAACAGTAGCACTTACTTCTTTCATTAGGAGACCACGTTTTTCATCAGCTTTACAAACCGCATTCATACGGTTGCAACGAAAAAATCCACCAGTTGCTGAGCCATGTTTTTTCCAGCTTTCTTGGCATATCCAACAAAATTCAAATTTACACTAAAATAAACTTGATTATTAAAAAAATAATTATTAAGATTCAAAATTTAAATTTATAACAAACATTTTTAAAAAAAATCCATTTTTGTCAAATACACATCAACATCTTTAAGCCTTTGGATAATGTGTTAACTGTTAAGGTACTAGAATCGGGAAATTCAAATTTATTAAAACATTATTGCTACTATGGTTGCCATCAATGCAAAATACCATCAATATAATCTTTAAATGTAAGTTTTATTTTATTATTACTATTTTTAAGTAATGAACATAGTTACATCATTATGAGAAGTTAGTAATATTACTAAGGAAAATTATTTTGATTTTATACTTTCACAATTTATATATTATTTTAAAGCTTTTACTAGAAAAAACATTACAGCAGTTACACAAATATATAAAAAAATATTTAACACAAAATTGTATCGCACCCCTCTTGCCTCCATAAAAAAAAAAAAACAGATTTATGCTTATATATAATTTAACTTGACTCAAATTAAATCTTTTTAAAAATTAAATCGAGTCATATCATGACTAAAATTAAATATATATCTATGTTTTTGAAATATTTACTGATATATTGACATTTGAAAAGATTAAGAATGATATGAGGGCTGTTTGTGTGTATGTGTGTAGAGGATGTAAAAGATCAAGACAAGTGGGGGTATAGGACCCCAGATAGTTTGGAGGAAAGCAAAGTAGAAGAAATTGAAATTTGAAACATGATCAGATTATTGAAATGAACAATAATATTGTAATGTAATAATACATTACAACAATTTTATGTTTGGAATTTGAACAGCAAATTAGCTAATTACTTTATCAAATCAGAGCATTAACAGGTTTATTAATTTCCTGTTTACTTAAAATAACCATGATTGATTTTTAATGGTTTCATTTACTACTTAAGTAAATTTTAATATTATTACTATTGCCAGATCAGGACAAATTATCTTAACATTAATAATATAGATAAGCAAGCCAAAGGTATAATTAAAATTTTTAAAATTAGCAATATTACTGAGTCAAATACTATCAAAGTATAATTTTTTTTTCACGTAAGAACTGCTTTAAATTTTCAAGTGTTCAGAGCAATAGAATCAAAAATTACATTTTTGAGCACAACAAAAAATTATGTAAGCATTATTATATAACTTTTCAAATACAATTTCAAACTTAGTTATAAACTATAATGGTTATTTCAACTTATTTTTTGTTATTTGTACATGGGGAATCAACACCTAAACCAACTAAAATGCAAAAGACTAATGTGCAACAATCAAAAGCAAATTTTAATAAATGTTTTTCATTTTCAACTTGTTTTTATGGGGATCAATAGAACAATTGATTACTTGAATTAATTAATGGGATAGTAATTGAGTATTAAACATTTTACGAAAAATTCTTTTGATCGATACAAACTAGATATTTTAGCCAATTTGAACATTTTCAAACGTGTTATTGGACCAATATAAGCATCTCAATTTTATCTTGTTTTAGGGTTTTTCAATACAAATTTAGTTGCCATTGTGGAGTGGTATGTAAGAGAATTATGAGATCACAGCCATATTTTAGCTTAATACCTAAATAACCAATAAACAAAATGAAATTTTTTTCCACAATTAAAATCCAATACTCCATTGATGCACAGCAATTTTTGCATTTTGATTATGTGTTGAATATTCTTAAGTTAATTATTTAATATTTGTTTACTTTGTATTACCTTAGCTATCAGTACTTGGTACTAATTTGAGTAATTAGTAATCAGTAGTTAATAGTTAATAATTATAAATAAAATTGTTGTAAACAGTTATAAAGTAAATAAATATTAGTAATACATCTATAAAAATTATAAACTTACTTTAGAACACTTCATATGGTTGCATCCTTCATTTTTTTGTATGGGTGAATTGCAATTTGGACATGGTTTTGAATTGGTAACTAACCACAAGCTGTTAGCAGCTTCTTCATACTCTGCAGTAGTCTCGCGTATTTTGTCTGGTTTAACCTCAGATATTTTAGTCATCCACTGAGACCATTGTTGACAACTGCAAGGAGTATGAGCATCTCCCATACATTCCCTATACCAATCACAATTTATGAAATAAATACAAAATTAATACTTTAACAGACTTCAAGACAATAATTTTAAATTTGGAATCTTACCAACAAAAATAATGTCCTCTCCCACAGTCAACTGAACGTGCTATTTTAGAATTGTGTTTTTGTTTTCTAGTACTTGGAAGACGAACAGCCAATCCACAGTTTGGAACAGGGCACCATTTAATAGACCGATTGCTTTCAACAAAAGCCTAAAATATTTTATTGTAATCAATATAAATGTTTATTACTACGTTGCATGTTATATATTTACTTCAATATTAAGGTCAAAGTATCTCCGGGCCATTTCAGGACTGACAATGTTTTCAATGAGTTCAGTTGGAACTAAAATATGGCAGTGTAAAGCTGGGCAATAAATGTTACTAGAGTCTTTCCTTTTAATTTTGTATGTTAAGTATTGTTTCCAACAAGAGTTACAAAACTTATGTTCACAACACAATTTAATGGAACAATCATACAATGGCAGTTCATTCAAACAAATATCACACTAAAACAATTGGAATAATAAATTAATATTCAATATTGATTAAAGCTTAAAAACATCAACATTGGCAGAATAGTGGAAAACATAAATCATAATATCAACTTTTTTGTATAAATGCATGAAAATTTACAAGAAAAAATATTACAGATACATTTTGACAGTTTTAAATAAAAATAATATGATATTTGTACTTTATTTCTATTTTACTTAAGGTCAAAGGTATATTAATAAGAATTATCACTTTGGAGACAAGGTATACATTAGTATTGTTTTGGCATTAAAGAAAAGTAATGTTATGTTCTATAGTATTGGTACAAGCAGAAGAAATGTTTTAATTGCAAAATCATTGATATGACTGTTATACAAAAACCAGAGCCTCTAGTACATTTCTGTTTTATTTTATTATTCAATTTAAAATTGAAATCATGTTAATCGAGGTATTCGTCCTTTTGATGTGAAGTTAAATGCTGTGTTAAATGTGGCATGTGTCCTTAATGTAATATGTTACAAAACTATAACCGTCTAATAGAAAAAAGTTTAGTCACATTAAACACTGCGTTTATTTCTAATGAGTTAATAACTTTTAGTTAAAAATTGAACTAAGTTGGTACTTACTAAAATACTAATAAGAAATTAAGTTTCATAAAAATAAGTAAAACTTACAATAGTTACATTATCAGTAACATTAAGTTGAGCTTCATCATTTAAATTTGTCTGTTGCAGTCCATTAAAATAAAATTTTTTTGTTGACTGCACAGATATGGGCACTTGTACACCAGCAATCTGGCAACATTTATCTGGGTCTCGAACCCATCGTTCAAGTAAAATTTCTCTAGACCATTCTGAAATATGTATTTAAAATATTAAACCTAATGGTTTAAGTATGTCTAATTTCATAAAATTTGTTTTTTTTAGTTTGAAACAAAAATAACTTTACCATTATTCCTAAGTAATGCTTCAGCAGTAAACAATGGTAAGTTTAACATATCGGCTGTTTCTACTAATAATTGATCTTTGGCTTCTTGTAGATCTTGTGTACGCAATCCAGCATAAGTTTCCTCTTCTCCAAAATCATAATCATCCACAATAGTCAAGATATCTTTTAGGTCTTCTCCCTAAAAAAATAAAAATAATAAATATACTTTAAATCAAACAAACTAATAGCTAATATTATTTTCAAATTAAATAAATAAGAAGTGCATGAATATTTTTTAGTTTTTAATTAACTTACAAAAACCATTCGAGACTCAAGTTTACGAGCTAAAGTCTCATGACCATTTTTTACGGCCAGATCACAAGGAGTCTGTTTTTGGTTATTAGTCTTGAATATTGGAGCACCTCCATGTGAAAGCATCAAATCAACACAGTATTGTAAACCTGAAGCTGCTGCAAGATGTAGTGCAGTATTTCCATCCTATTCAAGCAATGATTTCATTTAAAACTAAGTATTAGTATAAATTTTTGGTTTGAAAAAGTTGAAATTTACATAATTTTGAGCACTCAGTCGTATTTTCTCTCTCCTTCCATCAGATAATTCAACTCCTTGCCAATTTAACAATAGAGTAACACAAGCAGCTCGACGTTCATGTGCCGCGTAAGAGCTTTGAGGCGATAGAGAACAAACTGCATGAAGTGCAGTTTCATTTGAACTGTTATACTTATTTGGATTTCCATTGTGTTCATTTAAAAATGCTCTATAAATAATAATTATAAAAATATACAATGAGATGTATTTAGTATAGTACATTATATAGTATAGAACTATAGTACAGATGAAATTTGAAAATAGTTATAGAAAAACATATTTACAGATCTTAACTTTATAATTAAAAATGCAAATTATGTGTTTTCTTATAAGTATCTAAACCAATGCTATAAGCACAAATTTAAGATATCTTAGTTTGTGGTTATAAGTTAAACAACAATTTAAGATTGCATACTTAAGGTTGCAGAATTTCATATTAATTAAGCCAAAAATCACTGAAAAAATTACACAACTTCTTTGAATAAGTACTTATTAAGTAAAAAACAGGCTTGTCAAAAATTAATTAAACATGTTTGATGTTATGCTTTTTCTCATTCATTGTTTTTTTTTAAATAACGTCTATACTCAACATTAAATGGCCAAACAATTTGAATATTATGGAATTTAATGGGCAAAATAATTGGGGAAGAAAACAAAATACAAATGTTGCTAAGCATTTTTAATGTTGTTAAGGTATTACAAGAAGAAAACTAAAAAAAAATAATTCAAAATTGGGTAAAAAGCTTGTTAGAGTAGCGACTTTGTTTTAGATTTTAGAGTATGTCACAACACCCAGGTGGGTCACAGAATTGATGTTTCTATTAATAATGTAAGCAATGAATGGCTTATGAAAATTACAATGCTGATTAAGCTAAGCAAATAATACTAATAATACTCATTAAGCACTACATTTTTAAGTTTTATACATGATTTGACTTTTTTGATGATTTAATTTTATTTAAGTAATCCAATAATGTGTTAGCATTTTAAGGAATCAATTTCAATAAGATTTGTATGATAGTTTTATTCATTCTAATTATGCATGAAAATGTCTAGTCATTTGGAGCATTTTTAAAATTTATATTTGTTTTTGCTTTTTGGAGATAACTCAAAAAATAATTTAAAATTTAAGAATATTATCAAATTAAGTACAATCTTCAGCTGATAACTAATTATTATTTTTTTTTGTAGTTTCATATATTACATTAAAGCATATTTTCTAATATTCAAAAAAGTAATTACAGAAAAGACAATTTCAAGTTGTTCAGAGCAAATTATGTTATATTTTAAATAATAACTTGAAAATTTCAAAAAATGCTTCATATAATGTAATGTAAAACAAAATAAAGTAGTCCATTTTCCCATATTTTTGTGGTATTGTATGTAAAGATTGGACCACTTTTTCTTATCATAAAAAAGTTTACAATATAAAAAAAAATCATTAAAATCTAAAATAAAGAGAAGTGACAACAGATAAAGCTTGAGTAGTATTATTCCAAATGTATACAGACAATTACTGAATAAGAATTTCCTTTCTTAGGTTTCATTGTACACATCCCTGGACACAAAACATGTGGACTAATTTAAATTTTCAAAAAATTATAAATTGTTTTGAAATTTTAATTGGTTGTATACTATGGATAAAAATATACATTATGCATTCTACAGTTCTTATGCATTAAAATATATTGTTTAATTTCAATTTTGTTTGTTCCTATGATAAAAAATACACATCATTGTAAAACTACCTAATACAAACAAATATATTTTTTATTTTTTATTTTTAACCTTTAATTATACTTTCTCAACCAATTTTTTAAATTATTGTAAGTCACATAGTTTTACAAGATACTCCTCAAAATACAAATGTAAATACATCAAAAAATGTTTCATCCTCAGTAAGATATATAATGAAAACAATTATTATCTTTCATGAACAATAGTCATATAAAATAATATTTTTAAGTAGTTTAATGACATTAATCAAATAGTGTATAATGCAGTTTTCTCACTGTGTTTACATTACTTGTATAATATGTACAATGTACATTACCTACCCCAATCATTCACTTCTTATTTGTAATATAACAATGTAGAGTTAAAGAACCAACAAAAAATAGTATAAACATTGATTTACCTCAATAGGTGTTTCATTCCATGTTTTGCTGCATAATGTAAAAGAGTATTATTGTTATGGCCATCACCGTAACTCAAATTAGGATCTAAAGTTTTAAGCTCTGGAGAGTTTGAATACATCTATAAGTAAAATAATTATTAGACAATTATGGTACATGGTGTTCATAATATAATCAATGATATAATAATTATACTACTATAATACATGCTTTTTAAAATAATTTTATAAACTTCTAAATATTTACCCGCATAGCAGCGTATTCATCCCCTCGTTGCAGATGCTTCTTGAATTTGGTAGACGCACCACCCATATTTTCTTTTCAGAATATACCATATCTATCTGCTCTCAAATACTTGTAGTTCTTTTTCTTTTAATGTTAAATTTTTTTTGGTTTTCATGGCTTTTATTCAATGGCAACACTAAAATAAAACAATTAATAACAATTTGAATGCATATATTATTTTATATACAAATATTAATTAAGTACAAATATAAATGAACGTGAGTCACAATAAATTTGACAACTATATTGATGAAAATAACATAATATATAATATTATAAGTATATGTTGCACCTAATGAAATACCAAAATAATAAATGGTAAATATTATTTAAGATTTTTAAAATTATTGTATACACTATACATACAACAAAAAACTGTTACAATATTGTAGTTAGAAAATAAAAGCTTACAAACGTTTAATAATAATAAAATGTAATTTACACATATTTTTGAATACTTATTGAAAATAATTTAAAGAGATTAAGATTATTAACAATATTAAATTACATTTTATAAAAAGTAATTTAACATTGATACTATTTTACTACATAATATTTGTTACTATGCTTTTTACAAACATTTATACCTAAAGTTGAAACATAGCATTTAGAAAAAGTGTGAACTACATACTATAAAATTTGCATAAATACTATAAAATTTACAAACATTATACCATTGATTATAATTGTATCTACTCAAACTTATCTTACATAGAGTATAGGTCAATAATATTACATACTAAATGTTGCGTAATTGATACAAGTTCTTTGTCTTAATTTTATCTGTTATAAATAGTGCGTAACAATAAAAAATCTGTAAACTGAGCTGTGAAATATAAACACTATACGCTAGAAAAGGAGGATTATTTCCTTTTAGCTTTTAGGTGTATATTTAATATTAAACTTATTTAATAACTTTAAACTACTTAGTCACTAGTAATTGGCCTCAGGTCTCAAAACATAAAAAAAATGAAACATATCAACAATAATTTACACTTAGTTATTTTAAGCAGTTTTAAATTAAAATTTTTTGTAAATTTGTAATCATAATAAGTAATGTTTTTAATGATTAAATTCAAAAAAGTTTATTCCTACTTTAATTTAATATTAGTATTTTTTTTTAACAACAACATAATGTACATAAAATGACAAAAACTATTTTTTTTTTTAATTTTACCTATTTAAATAACTGTAAAAATATACTATAACAATTTTTTTGTTGAAACATTGGAAACTTCATAGGAAGGTAACAGGATTGTTTGAAATTATTATCCTCATTATTAATTAAATAGTTAAAAAGTTAGTTAAAAAAATAGTTAAGGTGTACCTATAAGAATACATTTGTAGTAGTACCTAATAGTTTTTTCATAAAATAAAATATGAAAAAAATATATAAAGCGTAAAACCAAGAATTATACTAATCATACAATAATATCTATCAAGGTCATTACTTTCAAACAATAACAATTATGTTAGGGAATAGCGTAGAACCTACTTATACTATAAAAAACATATCAAATATAAAGCATGTATAGTTGTTAAAAAAGAATAATAATATGCAGGTGTCTAGGTATTAAACTAAAAAAGCGTGTAAAAGGAAAGTGAGATATAAAAAAAACCACGTTTGACATTGCAATTTCTATAAAGAATCAATAAAAAATAGGCACTATATAGCACTATATAGCAGTCAATATGTGGTTTTCATGGTTTGATAGATATTAAAGTGTTTTAACACAGTAATGTTTATGAATAATTTTCTTTTTGGAACTATTGACCATGTGGCACATTGTAACCATAAATTATTTTAGTAATCTAACACTTGCTATCTAGATAGGACATATGATGGATATTAAGAAGGTAAATATTATATTTTATATAAATATTTGACTATTTTTATAACAACAAAATAAAAATATCTAATTGCTACCAACCAAAACAAAATTTATTCTTTATATAGGTAAATTAAATTTTCAGGAAAAACTTTCAAGTTAACCAAGTGTTTATTTAATAAATTTAATATGCATTGTAATAATAATTTAAATGAATGCAAGTTTACATGAACAAAGCAGATAAGATAGGTACCTAAAATTTTGGTTTCATTTGAGAATATTTTATACTTAAAAAAATTACACGTGTCTATAATAAGTAAAAGAATAAAACATAAATTGATAAGATTATTGATAACTTCTTAAATGTTATATTATGATCCTGAACAAAATAACGTTTATCTTCAAATTTACTTGAGTAAGAATCTATTTATTATTGCTTTATTGATTCCTAGGGAATGTAGGTACCTATCAAGTTATTTTAACTTTTTTTTTTAATTCTGTGTCTATTTACTTTTATCATTTAGGTAAATTGTACATAATTTGTTTTATTTAGAATCTAAATTTAAATTGAAATAATTTTTTCTTGTTTATAAAAATTTATAATTTTATTGAAACATTGAAAAATTAAGTACTATAACTTTAAAAAATTTTTTGAGGAATAAAGAAACCTAATTATTTACATAACATGAATCATAGCTAAAAAAGAGCTACGTAGAATTACGTAATCAGAATTAATGGTTAGTAGGTATTAACTACCTACCAAATTTATGTATATAAGTATATAATTATTTATTATACATTAGTATATAGGTATTTTAAAATTTTAACATCATAGAAAACATTATTTAATATCCTGGGTAATAATTTTAAGCTTAATGTTTTAAACATAAAAATTAGGTACTTAATTAAAAATTTGAATTTGACAATCCAAAAATGCCTTAAGAATTACTTATTCTTACCTATATTTTATCTTGGTTGCAGACTTTGTATTGTGTTATTTTGATTGTATTGATTACAAGGAGTCTTGGAGACGACGAGGAGTCAAGTCAACCCCAAAGTGGAGAAAATTCAGAAGATGAACCAATTTATAGCAATCATAAATACTTTGATGATGATTCAATGGGTTCAATACAAAAATGTAAAGTATCTACTTATTTTTCTTTAAAAGAAAAAATCTTAAAAACACTAAAATTGCATGGTAGGTAGTCTATAAATAAAAGAAATTAAGCTTAGCATTTTACTGGGGTAGTAGGTCACAGCATAGGTACCTGGTTAGTGGTTTGGAAGATGTTTGATGTATTAAATGTGAAAGCAATGATAAATCATTGTCAACAAAAATGAAAAAAAAAAAAAGGATGAACAACCTAACTCAGCATTTCCCAAAACTTATTAGTTCACATCACCCCAAAAATAAAAATAAATTAAGCCTCCCATGAATAAATTAAGCATAACACTACAATATTATTGTACGCAGCACGCTCGCGCCGACTGTTTGTTTAGAATTGTTAAGATAAATTGTTAAAATCTTTTTTGTAGGTAATCACGTCTTTTTTGCCTTTTTCCCAATTATTTGGTGTTGGCCACATTTGTCCTATACCTCCACTTATTACGATCATTTACATCTCACACATTAACAACTTTCAAATCTTTTTCAAGTGTTTCCATCCATCACTTCTTTGGTCTTCTTTCTACCTCTTTTTCTTTAAACATTCATTTTCATAACTTTTTTGTAATGACTAATTTTCAAATATGTTTCTATTTTTATGTAGGACGATAGGTTGTTAGTACACACCATTACCAATATACGTCTTATTAGTTCAACACTAATGTTTTAGTATACGAATCTTAACTTCAATGTCTTGTCACATACACATTAGCTTTTAGCATTGATTGAGCGCAGCGAGCGAGCAAAGCTCTTATGCTTCACTTTGCCATTCGTTCCTAAGTTAACTCCTCCTAAACGGCTTTACCGATCTTGACCAAACTTGGCATGTTTGAACAGTTTAACAGTGGGAAGGTTTATGAAAAATAAAATTTGAAATCGAAGTTACCACGGAGGAATAATCACCGAAGAAAAAACTTTTTCAAGAATAATTCAGCGGTTCTTGGGTCGATGGCCTTAATACTTGCCACAGTGCTGGAAAAGTTCGCGCTGCGTAGAACAAATGGTCGATGTCCATGATCGGACATACCACGGAGGAATAATCACCAAAAAACCTGATTCCCATTGACTTCCATTGAAAATTGTAAAATCTCGCGCTAATTCAATGAAAACATGGAATAATAGAATTTCATATAGTTCTATGCTGGCAAACACCCTTGCAGTTGTTCATAGAACATCGCCATATTGTTTAGCAATTTTTAAGTTCAAAACCAATTTCAAGTATTACTAATTCGACAACAATAATATTCTTCAATATATCCTCTTCAATTACATGTAAGTATTGTGACATTTTGGGTCAGTATACCAGTGAGAAGACAAGCACTAAATTTTCTCTATTTTTACTATATCACTATATTTCTCGTTAAAAAAATTCCATCAAAACGGCCCTTTTAAGGGCCACTAAACTGTTTCCGAAAAAAGAATAGTGATACGCTGTGCTCAATATTGCATGCAGGTATCCGCATGTATTTCCTAGTTATAATTTATAAATTGTATATTGTATTTATAAGCAATGTTTTTAGTTTGTTTTGTTTTAGTCTGTCAAATTTTTGATAAGAGCCCAATTACAAATAAGTAGGTAGGTTTACTAGGTAATATTGTGTTGACAAAAATTGGATACTGATGACAAACTCCAAAAGCTTGAGTGAAGTCTTGCAGGTGGGTCCCCCATACTGGCTAGACTGCGCATTCTCATCAAACTAACATGTACTATTTTCATATGACAAAACTGTATAAAGTGTAAATGCAACCTACAAAGTACTGTCAATTTGCTCGCTCTATATTGGAGGGCTACAATAAACGTTTGGGAAAGTATAAGGCACGTTTTAAGAAGTTGCTAGAACAATTTCAAAGTTAGAAATCAATAAATCTACCTAGGTCAACCTATATGATGATGCAATACGGGTATTGCGGTAAAGAGTATAATGTCGGTGAATTATATGTGTGTTTTACGTTTTGTCAGACGAACCAGGAAGAGTTCAAATAAAAGTGTACAGAGGGCCAGACATTTACGAGAACGACGAAACGTATGCAGCGCACGGATACTGGGTGAAGCAGCCGTCCGCAGACTACAACCAATACTGACCAACTACAAGCGACCGCCGATCGCCTTCAACGATCCTAGTGGCGTATTTAAGACTCAAAAAGGAGGATCACAATAAAAACAACAATGAGCCTTGCCCATCATTTTCTAATTCATTTTGTTTAATATACGTCTATATAACTAACATGAGTGCAATTAAGAGGGGTTATATAGTTATTACTCATACCTAACTGTAATTTGGAAATAACGATTAATAAAAAAAATTTAATTTAGGGTTTTTGAAAGAAAAGGGGGGGGGGTCAGAATCAATGATCCTCCCCGCAAATACGCCATTTACGGATCATAACTATACCCGCTCGTGGCGTTTACCAACTACTTATGCGTTTATTTTAAAATTAAAATGTTTTTGTACGTCATTCGGTGCACTCACGTTGAACTCGGAACGGGGCCTTTGACTTGACGTCTCGCAGGTCTGATATTTTATTCTTGGGGACTGCATTTAACGCACTCGACGACGGCCGGGAGCTGCTGCTGCCGCTGTTCGCGCAACGAACGCGAACGCGTAGTCTTCGGCATCATTTCGCAGGCTATTATTGCAATTCAAAACTCACCGGCACACCGAACGATCAAAACATTTTAAAGCCGAACACGAGCTGGGAGGTATCAAAGACGCGATTAACAGCGAAGCGGAACAGTAATTTTTGATAATTGAGAAGTAAAATAATACACACGACTATGCTCGCAGGACGTACACAACCGGGCTACGAGCGCTATACTATTGTTTTGTTATTATCAAAACAAAAACATGAAATAAACACCATTATTATGCGTTCGCCCCACGGCTATATAGATCATGGTATCTTCATCACCCGCACAGCGCAAACGTGCTTGGAACAATAAACGTCTTGTCGCAGATAAAAGTTTTACATAATCTGTGGTTTTGTCGTTGAGATAACAGCAGCCCCGTTGATAACGGCACTAACGCAACGATAAGCGACGACCGATCTACTGATAGGAGCTCGCTGCAGCAGCCGCCCTTCGTCGTTGTCATAACTTAATAATAAGTTGATAAGTAAATTTTCATTTTCATTCCCTACTGGATTCGTTAAAGCGTTTCGTTTTTATCGTACCAAAGTCTGCTGAACAAGTCGCATTATATTCAAAACATATTTTTTTTTTTCGTCTATTTTTTTGTTCGCCGACTTTGTGTATAGTGGACCCCCGCTGAGTGACCTCCTTGAACAATCCATCGATTTGCGTGTTTTTTCGTAGCATAAAAAACCGTGTTCAACTCCCGAGGTCTTGACGCACAATGGCTCTGTGCGTAGCCGTGGTCAGCAAAGAGGTAAGAGCAGCAATGCGACTGTCGGTAGATCTCAGAAGTTAAACGTGTACATACGTGCACTAACGTATGCGCGCCTAAAAACTCTATAGTTTTATAAAAACTTTATTCTATAATATTCTTGCAAATTCTATAATTTGCTTCATTCAAATCACGCGATATTGAAGCCGAAAATGTAAAGTTCTTCATTTTTGCGTGTCGGTCAGTGGTTCCTGTGTAATTTTCAAATGTCCGCTGCACAAAAATCAAAGTGAAGTTGGAAATGTAGGTAGATATCATATTTTAAATGTCTTCCTGGAAGATCCTTACTCTTCCCCCTTACTAAGAGTATGGAACATTGCAATAAGTGGTTCATTATTGGCTCCACACTTTCGGTTTGCGTTTGTAGTAAGTCTCTATGTGTACAGCGAGGTATACAGGTTCTCGTTAGTCCTTTCAGTTCCCAATCATATTCTGTTAATAGTCTTCCATGTGTACCTGAGTAAGTCATAAACCTGTTGGGAGAATTCTTTGGATGTCCACAAAGTGAGCTTATGTTTTGCTATCAACAAGTCTTTTCTGACATTGTCGGTAGTTCTGTAATTGGTTTGCTGGTTTTTGTAAATGATTTTCTAGATTTGTGTCAACTAGTTACTTCCACATCGTCAAACATGAAGTGTATGTGACCACTTATCTGTTTTTTTCTAACATTCTTCAAAACAAGGGGGCTCTTTAAACTAATGGGCTATTAAAGTGGTAGAAAATAAGATGCTTTTAGTGTACTCTGTACTGTAGCTATGCTTTGAACGACACTGCATTACGATCTTACTTTAAGACTGATCTTTTTTTCAGTATACGGACGAACAGTAATTCTTTAATCTAAGCAAAGCGCTCTGCATTGGTAATATTATTGCTAGATTTTGAATATGTTCAATCAAACATTTATTCTTCACTACCTAATACTTAGTGTCAAATGGAAAATTTATCAAACCAAGGATGTACTTAGCTCATGCGTATAAATGTATACTTATGTCTACCCATTATGCCACTGATATATTACTGTGGATAGAACTTGAGAGTTTGAGACCTTGTCTAAGACTGTCCCTGGCTGCACTTTTATCAAGAGCCACTTGATCCGCACCAAATCTATATTATAATCTTAGTTCTTAAAATATCACTTTTATTTTAGTTTTGATTGTGTCATTGTAATAGTAGGAAAAAAATTGATAATATTTTAAATGTGAGTTAGAAAATTATGTATCTTAATTATTATTATTATAATAATAAGATACTTAGGTAAATTTGTAAGAAAAAACCAGTGAACCAATTATTGAATCTTTTCTTAAATCATAATCGTATGCATTTGTAGATACAAAAAAAAATATTTTAGAGAGGCAATACACCACTTATAAATTATTTAGATGCATACTTTATAAAAAAAGTCTTACTGAAGTAGTTAAAATGCTCACTTATTGAAATGACTAAAATTATTCTCATTCTAGTTTTAATACATTATTATTACAAGTCACAGTTGCTTACCTTGGTCAAGTAACGTAGATATCCTGCTAATAATAATAAAAAAAAGAAAATTATAAACAATTATTTTACTGATATTTTATGTTTTACATTTTAATAATTATTTGTATTGTTTATGGACAGCTTTGTATGTGTACAATAGACATAAATTAATAACTACAAAATCTCAACAACTTACTGCCTTACCAATTTTATCAACTATTAATGACTTATCCAATAAATTGAGTCAAACAGTTACCAAGAAACAATTCCTTGTATATCTAGAATTAAAATTATTTTTAATCTGTAATTACTTCGTAGTAACTCTCTGGCACATTACTAGTCCGAAATCTTGTGGCAAAACCAAGATAAAAATTAGATTTTTAGATAACACAAACTTGCATGGTTGCATGTTAAATAGTAATCATATTGTTAAACTCTGATATAATTACTGTGGTTATGTGGACATTCATAAAATGTAAATAATACTACAATAATTATACATTAAATGTAATACTTGGAACATTTTGATGATCTAACTATGCGTAACTTATTTTCATGTATACAAGTATTTAATACAAATTAGTAAACTTAGCAATGCTCTACATTATTTTGATTTTAAAATTCTTAACTAATTTTACTTGTACAAAGTCAATATAACATATTAATGTATTGTTTTGTATTCTAGAACGCACCAAAATATGTAGCATCTTTGAATCAGCAAGACGAACTACAAATCCAATATGAAATACATTCATCCATTGATTTTGTGGAAGAAAAGTTGAAGACTGGAAAAAAAGACACACGAGAGCTTTATTTAGGTTTATTGTACTCTACAGAAGAACATAAAGTGTATCCTTTTGCTCTGTACTGTCTAACAACAATTTTTGTTTTGTTTAACATGAAGAAATATCTATCAGCATTTGTTAATTTTCTTCAATGTATTTATTGTGTTCAAAAACAAGTTGTCATGAAAAAACTTGCAAATAATGGTAATACTGCAAAGGATTAATTCAGGGGCGTTATAAAAAGATTAAACTTTAAGGACTTCAATGCGAATATTGACACTGTCATAAGATTCTGACAAACCAAAATTTGTATGAATTTTTGTAATTTACAAACTGTATTTTGTTTTTGTTTGTGAATAGAATACAAATGTCTGTACATCCACTATGTTCTATATCTATGCAGTTGTCACGCTCAAAGAGTTAGATAAGATAGAGTATATATATTATAAAATAAAAAAACAATTTATAGTTATGAGTGTTTAAATTAATCAAATTAATGGATTAGTAAATTAATTAAATTTTAATTAATAATTTTAAATGGGAAAAAAAATTTTTATACTGTTATATTTTATATTTGTTTGAAGCATTTTTAAAATTTTTAACTTAATTAAAAATTGTTTAAAACATTTGCATTAGATATATTTCAATATTTGCAGTTATTATTGCATCAAACCTTTTATTTTTAGTTTAGAACCTCAAAAGTTTTTACAATTACATATTTCAATTTATAAGCTTAACAAGAAAAAAAATTTTCTTGTCTATATTCCCTTTTTTGGGTAGGAGTGCTCTAATCAATATGCATAGTACCACATAAAAGTGACCATAGATTTTACCTTATTTGAAACTTGAATATTTTGTTATTTTTAGAAATATGTTTGAAACACACAAATTTAGATGATTTTTATCATTATGCTTAGGAATTACAAACGTTCAATAAAAATTAAAAACTTAAAAAAAATGTATAAGATGCTACTAGTCAATGTCAGTATTCAAACAAACATACCCGTCTCCTATTCTCTATCTTTACCCCTCACTCACAAACAAGCTAGTATCTACAAACAACTAATTACCTCCATATGCAAAAATCATTCCTTACATTTTACCAGTTGTTATAGTATGTAATTTTTGGAGAAAAAAAATTTAATTTAATACCAATTTTTTAAAGCTTTCCTTAACTACTCGTGATTAGATATGGGTATGTGACAAATACAAAAGTCAAATTCTTTGTTGTGATAGATTCAAGCAATTTGTTACTGAGAGATAACGAAATTCGTTTTGTAAGTTCATACAATTTTTTAAAACTATTTCATTAGACTCTACCACATAATTCATTAATTGTATTTTTTAGATGTTTCGAAAATTGCACACTGCTTACACAGATTTAATGTGCAATCCATTTTACATTCCTGGCGATTATATTACCTCAGAGTATGTCTTTAAAAAATACATACTGAATACCAAAATACAATTTGGTATCAAATAATATGTTTATATTTGGCAATTAACTGATGTTGTTTTTTGTTCCTTAGGAATTTCGACAAAGTTGCTAGAGGTATTTTAACAGGAACCTGATAATCAATTGTTCAACCACACACTATTATTGTTAAGCTATTTTTGTATATTGTGTACAATGTTTTATATTTTAATTTAAGTAGTTTACAATTGAATAATAAATAGTCTATTTGAAATATATATTTTTAATACACTCGAGTATTAGTTTTTAAAAAATGTAAAATTTATTCAAATATTATGTTAAGGACAAGTCCATAGGCATACAGTGGAAAATTTTTTTGGGAGGGCTGTAGCCCTCCTAGGGGTGGGTAGTCATGTATTTACTCGTGGTGGGCTATTGTGTGTATATACGGGCAAAGTTTTTGGGGAGCTAAGCATCCCCAAGCCCACCCCAAAATACGCCTATGGACAAGTCATTGTCGTTAATTCAGCATCAACATAAAATGGAATGACTTAACAATGGATGACAGTCAGTATGTTTCAATCAAAAAACAATACACCAATACACTCTCCCAAAAATTTGTCATGGCTTATTTTTTTCTACTTGACATAATAATTGATTATAATAGTTATTAATAATTAAATGTAGTTTATTGTTAAATTCCTTAAAACTTTATAAATTTTTAACTGTTAATGGGAATTATTAAAAAATAATTTAATTTTTGCAAACCAAGAAACAAAATATGAAATTAATATTAGTATTTTAGATTCTGAGAGAAACTATTGACTTTTTTACGTGTGTGTGGTAAAAAAAGTTGTCTTTCTGCACCAATTTTAACAAAGACATATCAGCAATATCTAAGACCTAAAGTATAAATTTTTTTTGTTTATAATTTATAACATGAAAATAACATGTCTTTGTGAATTGAACCATGCACAAACTAGCGTTCATTTGATACTTAAACGCTGTCAAATACAATATAAATTTAAGTACTGCAAATAATGTTAAATGAGCTATTATTTTTGAAGAAAAGTTACATTATTTGCTGCGTTTGAACCAAATTTTACAATCAATTGGCCTACCCAAAGATGTGACCACTCCAAAACATAGTCACCACACCAAACAACTTAAAAAGTCACCCAACCTAAAATTTACTTCCTTTTTTCTGTCCTTAATTGAAATTTACTCTATTTCTTTCTCTTCTTTCTTAAATGTATTCCCTTTCTTTTTTTAAAAATAATTAATACTTTATACTACATCATTCAATTAATTTTTCTAATCACTTTATTGTCTAACTCACCATTAAAATTAAATGATTATTAATAGACCACTTCTCTTAACCAAAAAAGTGTTGACAGTAAAAAAACATGAGTTTAACTACCTATTATATATGGTTCTGTAAGAAAAAATTGCATAAATCATTGCCTTCAAAAAAACAACTCTTAACAAGCTCAGTTGTCTAGTATATGTAAATTTTTTGAGAATTCTAAAGTACTTAAGCTCAAATATTTTTGAAATCACTTGAAACTTTTACCAAATCTTCATCTATTTCACATACTTTAATATTATTTTGGATGTTATTGCCAAAAAACTAAATCAACATGTAAAAAACATATTTGCCATAATTAATGACTCTCTTGAGTTTCTCCTTAGTTTTATGTATGTAACTTATTCAATTTTCACAAAAACATTCAAACTTAAGATCCCTCAAAGTATCATCAGAGTTAATAGACTTTTTATTAGAAATACTGACTTTAAAAATCGGAGTACTTCATATATCCATAGAAAAACACACATCATTGTAAAAACAAAACTGTTAGTGTTTTGTAAGAGTAGTCGTACTTGGTACATAATGCTATAATAATAGTTAATTGTATACTATAATACATTAGTAAACAACCATTTTTGTAAACAGCATTAAATAATTAACAAAGACAGTTTGTAAATAAGTTTTTTGGTTCATTAAATTTTTTTAGTACGCATAAGTTAATAAAATAAAATAAGTTAATTTAGATTGTGATATTAAATTATATAAACGATGTTTCTAAAAAAGATTTTTCGTCGTTCGTTTGGTTGCTGCTATCAAAAAAAAGATACAACACAAAGTGAGTGATACTACGACATATAGTTTTCCATAATATTGAATAAGTAAAAAAAAAAAAAAAAATCAATTTTTTTGGTACAATATGCACTAAATATGATTTAACACACAATATTATTAATGGTGTAATAATTTTTTAATAATCGTCCAAAATACTGAAGAGTATTCAACGCTGGCGTGATGCTCTGTTGGCTTTTTTTACATTCTGTAACAAATAATAGATTATAAATAAAAATAGAAAAAGAAACAATAATAGATTGTTTTGATTTAATTAGCATATTTGAATTATATCAATATTGTATTATAGAAGTATTTTTGGTTTTTGTTCCATAACTAAAAAAATAATCAAATTTTTAAAATACTCTTCAAATAAAGTACCATCTATATTCTACACATTCCAAACTTTTTTAGTATTATTACACTTTGCCATTGATTATTGAACACGGTAAAAGTAAAAAAAAAAAATTATTGAAAAACAATAAAATATGTTATTACTACCCTATTATAAGTATTACCTACCCTTTTACATACCAGTTTATTTGGTGTCTATTTTTAATTTGTATTCATTCAATTTTTATTAAATTTAAACCAAATAATATAAACAACGATTTAAGTTTTCTACACAGTGTTTGGAACACAGAATTAGATTTAGTACCTACTTATTTCAAATGTCTTTATTCCTTATTATTTTTATTTTGCGTTAATTTC
>CM029357.1:38930171-38975334 GCA_017140985.1 Hormaphis cornu | reverse complement strand
ACTCGTCCATCTAAGCGTTCTCGTTTCCGCAACACCCATACTCTGTTCTATTCTATCCTGTCAACTGCCCAACATTCCGAACCATATATAGCGTAGTTGGTCTCCCTACACTCCTGTAAAATTAACCTTTCAGCCTCGTTTCACAACATTTTTTCGAGGTGTAGGTGTGTGTGAAGGGTTGGCTCTACTCCTTTTTTGTAGGGATCAAGTCAGTAGCGCAACTAGGATTATTTTGAGGGGGGTGTCTGTCTCATTAAAATACCTTACCCCGTAACATATTTCAAAATACGTCTAGTTATTAAATAAAAAATACGGTCCAAGGGGGGTGTCCAGACACCCAAAACACCCCCCCTGGTTGCGCCACTGGATCAAGTCCTCCGGTCGCAGCGCATATAGGATCTGCTGCATTGCGCTGCAGCTGCATAATGTCTATTTACGCACCTTTTCCGGATGATCCACGACCAGGCCGAGCAGGGCGTTCTCCGCCCTGGCCAGACGACCGCTCAGGCTCAGCAACAGGCTGGTGATGTGGCCCACCTCCTGCACGTGGGTGCGGAACTTGTTGGCTTCCTGCGGCTTGGCCACCGCCTTCACCCGGTCCGCGACCAACACGCCCAGGGCCTCGTTCACCGCGGCCTCCTCGGCGAGCGCGATCTGTTCGTCGCGCAGCACCTTCAGCTTGCTGTCCAACCGGGACACGAGGTCCGCCTGCAGAATAAGACGAATCGGTGGTATTAATGCAAACGGAGGACGGTTTACCGAGATACAGGACGCCAAAAAGTTATCGCGCTAAGAACAAACACGGAGTATACGTTTTAATTTTTTTTATTCGTGTAAAAAAATTTAGGTTTGCTAGTGTTTAGTCGAATTTCTCCATCGACTCGACTTAACTGATACATTAAAAATTTTGTATTGATATTTTCAACTCTTACTCGGGATGAAAAAAAAAAAAAATAATCGGTTGACTTAATAAAACAAATTGACCAGCCTTTAACGACGTTTTAACAGTTTTATAAGTTTCGATACTTTTGTTAACATTCGTTTGGTAAAACATTTTTGGGAGAGCATATTATTGGTCACGAAAATGACGAGATTTTAACACGTTGAACTGTATAAAAAAAAAATACTAACTGATTATTAAAACTATTTGACAGTTCGTCATAAACCCTTTATGGAGCTTTTTGTAAATATTTAACTACATAATCGATTTAACAATACCTACGTCGTAAGTATGAAAACGCTTAAATATTATAATTAATTAAAAAATTATCAAAACTGTTAAGACGTTTTTCTGACGATTTAAACAATTCTCGCAAGAGTTACAACCAAAAACGCATTAAGACAAAAATGAAAAGGTATAACAGAATATCTAATGTAAACCGAGATTGTGTGAACCGTTTTTCGAAAATTTTTAGGAAAATATTACGTGCCGTCGTTTGATGTGATCGCGTTGATGTGTTTCAAGACCCTAACGACTATAAATTACAAGTTTTATGAAGTGATTATTGAGAAAATCTACGAATATAAAATACTATGCTCTGCAGCGTATCGTTCAAAAGTGGGTTTCGTACGTACGGATTGCCATGAACAACGTGTAACTTAACCACGTGTGAAAATTTCAAGACGTCCGGTTTGGTAATTTCGACTTTTTCGTAATCAAATTAAAAAAAAATATCGACATTTACATCAACAATAAATTGTTTCTTTCGAGATTCTCGAGCACCGTTTTAGCAACTGTGTTCTTGTCCGAAAAATCCGAACAGAGGTTCCGAACACTCACCTTTTTCTTCTGCAAAGTACCGATCCCGTTGCATTCCTGCTGTACCGGCAGTCTCTGACGGCTGAAGTGGTTCAAAAGCTTTGCCTTCGGTTCGGACGTCGTGTAGTAGGAAGAGTTGGGCGACAGGCCGTTGTTCGAGGCGCTGCAAAAATAATCGTCAAAAACCGTTTAAGGACGAGTACATATAGGACATACACAACAATTTAATTATATTATATTGTATTTATTTATTTTGCATCGAATGACATCACGGACGCGAGAATTCGTCGAAATTTTAAAAGTGTTTTTTTTTTTTTTTTTTTACTAGGTATCGGCAGGGGAAAAAATCAAAAAAAATTATCAAATAATGGTTTGTTTTAATTTATTGGTACACACAAATTTGAAAGTACTTTATTGTTTGGAAGGAGTATGAACCTCTTGTGTTCGTCACTGATACCACTGTAAGTTTTATTTACTTATTAAGAAGTCGCACAAACAATAGACATGAACCTATGACAAAACTATCATGATATGTGTACAACTACTGTTATGTTTTTAGAATCGGTTAATTTTTTCTACTTTTTTTTAATACGAATTTATGTGTATTGATCATGACGTCGAGTGTTTCTCTAAAGTCTAAGCTGATACCATACGATATATTTAAGAATGATTTACAATATTAACGAAGATCACAACGTGAAAATATTTTAATTGGTAACTTACAAAAGAAACATTGAACACACTGGTGGTAGATATATTGAAAAAAAATTGTTTTACTATTATTTTTTTATTTTAAATCTTTGGAATCGTTTTTGGCACCATCAAAAAGAGTAAAAATTAAAATAAAACATAATTGACATTTTGTGTTCAACTTCCTTTCAACGTGGCATCCATTAAGCACGAGCTTAAAATATTTTAATTTTGTTGAGTTTAACGTAATAAAGTGCTATATCAAAGAGTTATCAACAGCCGGTGAGTATGAAAAAAGAAAAATTGGAAATAATTACGGTATTTTCCTGATAGTGATAATGACTGACGAAAAAAAAAACCAGAAATTAGAATCTGCCAACTGTTATAATAGGTTTTTTTTTTTTGCACAGTTTTTGGTTTAAGTGAAGCTCTATCAATAATGCAAAAAGATTTTGCGAATGGTTTTTTTTTTTTTTCAAATAATGTTGTATACGAAAAATAAAAGATAGTGTCTAATCGTCGGGTAGCATTGCATACGGTATGAAGTAATGCGTTTTGACCCAAATAAACGTAAACGAGATGCAAAGTCGTTGACATGCGCGTATATAAATGGTAAAAATAAAAAAAAAAAATTAATTATACATTAATTTCGTGAGAACGCGGGTAATTTGCATGATACATTATGCTAATGAAACAGGACGAAAAGCGATAAAAATTGGCCCGCACACCATAAACTAAGAGAGAAAATTAGATAGTAAAAATAGTTACGTAAATTAAAATTTGGTAATGCTCGTCGTCGCATATAGCGTTGCACTTGGTTAAAAAAAAAAAAAACATTAATTAAACAAACAGCTCAAATATATTCTATAAAGAAGTCCGAATTTTATAACGTTTGTCATATTCGTATTGTTTGTAATATTATAAATGTCGGTCGAAAATTTTTATGAAACGTGGCACAATTTCACGGGTTTCTCAAAAATACAGTTTCCGTTTCGTTTATGAGATTACAAGCGGATCGCTTATAAAAATTACAATTCTTAGCCGCGTCACACGGAGTCAAATACTTAACGAGTTCGAAATTTTCTAGTTTTAAATCTGGCTCTTTCCAACCGTTTACGAACGTTTTTAATTGAATTTCTCGTGTGAAAATGACGACGAACAGAGAAAGTCATTCGGAGCGATTTTGAAACAATCGTCGTTTTTTCGATGATAAAAAAAAAAAAATTCAAATACAGTATCGAACGTAACGGTCTATTTCTACTCGAAAAAAAGCGATCACAGACAAGAAAAATTCGCGTTGTTTGGCGCAAAGTTTTCGAAAACAATAGTGCCGACACGGCCAGCGTAGGTAGATTTTCAATTTTTTTTCGACAGTTATTATTTAAAACCGGTCGCAGACGCTAAGCGCGGCAAAGTAAAATTATTAATTACGCATAGCACCACAAAAGACATTGTGTATAACACGTGTACAGGTATAGTTACTATTCACCGCGATATTTCCGTCTTCATTTCGTAAAAGGTGTTCGCGACGGTCTCAAATATTTTCGACGGCGAATCGTTGGGTCGATCGGATGACGATTGCGACGAGAAACAAGAGAGAATATTATTATACTTTTCACGCGTTCGTGGAAAACGTCAAACGTTTCGCGAGAGATTTGCCACACCAGTCACCTAACCGGGCGACTGCGACGTGCGCTGAACGTGTACTAACCCCGTCGGTCTTATACCGTACGAACGAAAAAAAAAAATGTGTAAAAAAAAAAATCGCCTCACTGTACGTTATACGCTTTATGACACAGCTCGTCTGGAACGATACGGCCACTTGGAGTGTACGTGTGTGTACACGAGTTGGCGATAAGCGGAGAAAAAAGTACTTAAAAACCGAACAAACACAAAAGGACATTTTTCGTTTGACGAGAGAGTGTGTACAATAATAATAGCGTATGTACCTAAATCATAGTAGGAGCAAAGAGCGGATAAGACCAGACCCGGCGTACCTATATAAGCGAGCGTAGGCTCGGCTGTAACACAGCTCGCCAATATATCCACTGGGAAAATATTTTTTTGACGTTTGGATATCGTAGGATTTGAACGCGGAAGCGTCGATTTTTTTTTTTAGAGGGCAGGGAAAAAAGTCGACCGGTCCAACGGGAGAATTCGCTATACTGAAAAATTAAACATGTCGTGTATAGTAAAATTGTTGATATTTTTATTCAAGGCAACGCGATCGGTATCAGTTGGGCGAAATAAAAACTGTTTTGCGAAGACGGTTTAGCGGGGTCATATACATCTTTCCTCGTAAAACTCGATCTGTGCACACTGTATTTCGTCGATGGCGCTCAACTATGAACGTTTTGTGTCCACGTTGATTTCCGCCAAAAACGTTTCGGCCGAATCGAGGTCCCACACGTTTTTAAGAACAAACGTTACGATGAGCTATCGAAGAACGGTTATAAAACTTCTTTGCAATCGATCACCGACTTACCAGCTGACGACGTCGTTGTGGTGGTCCACCCCGTTGGCGCCGGCCGAGTCGAGAAGCTTTTCGGCTATCGAAGTCCGGGACCGCGGCGCCAAGTCCATGCGGAACAGCGGAGAAACGTAGTCGGTGGACCGTTTCACGTCCGGTCCGGGAGCTAAAACACAAAAAATTAGGGACGCGGGTTAAATCGTCAACCTGGATGACGGCAGCGGCGTGTTGAGTGATACTGAGACAGTTTTTAAGGGGGTTTTCACAGTCCAACGTTACAAAGTCAGGTCCACCACCAACCTGGAGATCTAGGCCGATACCACACGAGGTATTGAATGAAAAAATCAGAGCGATTCTATTATCAAAAACGGGGGGAAAAAAAAAATCATTTTTGTAAAATTGATAAGTTATTGAACGTATTTTTAATGGCGAGAAAACCCTTTTGAAATCGGCAAAATATACCGAAATTATGTACCACTATCGGTTATGAAATAATTTAGAAATGCTTCGATTAACTGTTGATAATAATGCGCACACACTGCAAAAGGCTCCAGTCTAAAAAAAAAAAAAAACTCGCAATATCAATTTACTTAGAAGAAGTCTACTTGTTCCTTAATTATGCATGGATCTGAGGGTTAAGTTACAAATGAGATACAAGGCAAAGTATCATCATGGTGTACGGCGTTTGCCGTTGGTATAGTTCCGGTAGAAGAAATTCTAGAAGAATTTAACAATATACCGAATGAGTGGGGATATTTCGCCATTTAACGGATTCAAGAATGGCAGAAGTGAATTAGAGCACTCCATAGAGTACGGACAAAGAAACGGACGGCAAAAAGATAGTAATGACAAAGAACGGTGACATAATAGGCGAGGTTCAACGTTTTAAGTATTTATGGGGATTGCTCAGTGCAAAAATACGGGGGGCTTTGTGGTAGACGTAAAACGCAGTGTGAAAGACGGAGACGACTGGAGGTCCTAGGTCTTCGTTCCTCCAGGTCTCCAGGACAACGAGGACCGGACCCGAACAGTCGGGCGGCACGCGGAGGACGCTCCTACGCTAGTAGCACTTACCGAGTATGTTGAGGAGTTTGTCGGACGGCGACAAGTGACTGATGAGATCGCGGGACAGTTCTTCGCACTCGATCTCCTCGGGCGACTTGCGTCGGACGGCGGGTGGAGCGTCGCAACCACCGCCGGGCTGCTGCTGCTGCTGCTTGACGGAGACGTCCATCTGCGACGCCGCGTCCGACGAGACCGTCGAACAGCTCCTGGACACCGGGAGCCGCCAAACCGGGGCGGCCGCGGACTGCGGTTCCGCGGGCGACGACTGCTGGTTACCGTCGGCGCCGGCCGCGGTCGGAGCGTCGACGGGGCCGACCGCGGTGCCGGAGTTGTGATGCTGCAGCTGCTGCGGGAGCGGTTGATGGTGCAGGTGTTGATGGTGCGACACCGCCGGCGGTGGCGGGCCGCCGAAGTCTCCGGACGACAGCCGGGTGGGCGAGTGGGACGGCGACGGCGCGTTCAGCGACAGGCTGCTGTAACCGCTCTCGGTGGAGCCCACCTGAGACAGGTCGGACTGCGAGCGCTTCTGCAGGCTGGACACGGACTCGGAGTGCCGGGACGGCGGCATCATCATCATTTGCAGCGTGCACGCGATCGAAGCGTCCGCCTTGTTGGGCATGTTGGACGGGTCCGACTGGGTGCGGGGCGCGCGCGAGGACCGCTTGAAGTCTTGTCCGGCCGAGTTGTTGACGCGCGGCAGCGTTTTGGACTGTTGCGGCTGCTGCTGTTCGACAGTCGGCCGCTCGGACAGGACGGCGGGCAAAGGGGCCAACGTCGTCGTCGGTTCGGCCGACGGTTGTTTCGACGGTGACGACGACGGCGGATGTTGTTGTTGCAGTGGCTGCTGTTGACTAGTCGTAGAGTTGTTGTTGTTGTTGTTGTTAACGTTTTCTTGCAGCGATTGCAGGCGACCGCCTCCGCTCGTGTCCGAGACGTTGCTGCAAACGTCGCTGCCGTCTGGCGCCACATTTTCCACATCTGTTCAAACACCACACGCGCGCGCACACGTTTTAATACGAAAAACAATAAAAAAATCATTAAAAATATACGTATTCAAGAGTACGCGAAACGAATGTACAACACCGTTATGCGACGAAACAACAATTCGAGTCCTACGAGTGTATTAACCGAACACCGGATTTTGAAGTGTACGAAAACAGCTGACGCGAAGGAAAAGTCGTCTAGAAACCCAACACTTTTAACGACGATCGTATACTACGTTTTGAATTCTTTTTTGCTACAATAAAAAAAAAAAACGAAACGGCCCAGACGAGCAATAGATTTTATCAAATACGAATCTATAGTTCTCATGGAACTCCAGCGTAACGATACGCTCGGTATTTTTCGATTGACGAAACATTTTATCCAAAATTCTCAGAGTTATTATCGTCATTCCTATCTACTATGTCAATCGTGGCTCGTCGAAGCGTCTCCCAAAATCGCCGTCTTTTAGAACGCCAACCGTTTTCGAAACCCGTCGCCGGAGCACTCACCTTGTGGTTCGATGGCCGCGGCCACTTCTACGCCTCCGCCTCGGCCATCGCTGTTTGGCGACGCCGTCCTCTTGTAACTGCCCTCGAAGTTCGGCAGTCCCTTCTCGCGTTCCCTGGGCTCCCTCTTGTACGCCGACAGGTACGACGCCTTCGACTGGCTCCTGCGGGCGAAACAAGCGATGCCTTTGATCAGTTTTTTAACGAGCGAAAACGACATGGCCGTGGACGGACACCACGCGGTATCGTTTGTCCCTCCGTCCCCAACAATTTCAATTCAAAAGGTCTCACAATCCGTGTTAACACGAATAACAAAGAAACACGCGAAAACGGCGCTACAAACTGCCGGCGCGCGTGTTAGCGGCGAACTGCGGAAAGTATAACACGGTACCTGAGCGGCTACGTGTAAAAAAAAAACCGCAGCTGCGAAAAACGCAAACAATGTTTCGGGCGAAAAATCTAATTGAACAACAAACAACGAAGAGAGCGAAAAAAAAAAAAAAGCCCGGGATACAGTATGTGCCTCTTGAGCACGTGTTTAGTGGGTCTAGGTTAGTGCTAAGGCCAAAAAAAAAAAAAATAAAAAATAAACGTGTTTTATCGATTTTTATAGTCTGAAAAACGATTTCGATGTTTTTTGACGTTGGCAGATTTTTGTTGTTCACTTAGAGATTTAAGACGTATAAAAACGTATGGAATTACTTTTAACATAAAAAAAAAAAAAAACGGCATAGTAACTAAACATAACACGAGTATACCGTTCTTTTATTTGACCGGCTACATTTTGGTTTGAGTAGGTTGTTATCTTTGAATTCGAATGTGCGATTCAAAACGAGTAGATACGTCGTAATACAAAACGTAAGTACCGGTTTTTAATCGACTTCAAAAAAAGAAGTGGTTCTATGACGGCGTATTTTTTTTTTTTTACTAATCGGTTACTCCGTCATACTTCGCGGTAGTGGTTCGGATTTTATCGAAATTAACAAAAACAATAACTAGTGGGAAAAATCGCGTCGAGTTGAAAACGGACGGGATACCTCTAAAAAATATGAAATAAAAAAAAAAATTTAAACAAAAAATTAAAAACGACTTCATAAAACAAAACAAAAAAAAAAAAGTATAAAATTATGGAAAAAAAATACATACTCATTTTTTAGTCGGTCCAACTAATAAAAAAAAAAAAAAAAATAGTGATAACATTTATTTTCTACTTTTTAGTGTTTTTATTTTTTTGCTTTATGAAGCCATTTTTTTTTTTTTCCCATCAAAGTTCCAGACACAAAAACACCCTGTGAACACTGCCTGCCTGTCGCAGCGATCGCGCGTTATTATTCCACTTGGTGTGTTTGTTTTGTGGGGGATCGATACGTCATGGCGCGTGTAGGCGGCGGCGGCGGCGGCACAGGTCAACCGCAACGAGGTTAACAGACTATTTTTTTTGTTTCACCACAATTATTATTATATTGTTGCACCGAGCGCAAAACGCGTAAACCACACGCAGCGAAGAAGTATAAATAAATAAATGAATAAATGAAAAAACAATAACAATTATAGGTAAAACAATAACGACTTTTCGTCATCATTAAAATATCGACCGCACGGAGTTTCTCAACGTTTTACAAAATACTAAAAAAAACTCGAATGGGAATATAATAACGATTAGTGTTTGAAAACTTTGTAAATTATAACATTTTGAAATGCATCGATATTTCACGATTGAAAAGAAAATCACCGATTTCATTGGGTTGAATACTCGATATTATGGTCCGCAGAGTTAGGTACTCGTTGCTGCGCTGTAAATTTCAAAGTTATATTTTAATTTTTAACTCGTAAAGCGATAAAATTTTTCGAAATTTGTATCACTATTGAACTTCATTCGTTTAACGGATTCGTACAAACTGATCGATTAGTTTTGAAAAGAGAGTGTTATTTCCAAAATCATAATACAGCGAAACGATTTCATTGTCAAAACTTTTAAAAATTTTATTTATTTTTAAATTGCACCGAGGCTTAGCAATTAGCTAAAACGAAATTTATAGGTTTTTAGATACTGTGAAAATTTGGATTTTGGATAATGACGAAAAAAAAAAAAATTGCTATTTGAACGCAAACGGGTACCAACGATTTGGTTTAGTTAAACAAGTTACAAGTAAGAAAAATCGAGCAATTATACAAATTAAAAAAAAAAAAATGTATTATTAATGAACAATATTTTAAAATATGACATAAAATACTAATATTTTTTTTTTATTATTGGGGGAAACGAATATGCTGTATTCAGTGCTTGCATAATGTATATCGGCCATAATTAATATTTCACGATTTTGTCAAGTATTTCGACACCGAGTGAAATATTTCAAAATGAATTTCAAACACTAAATATACTATTATATACGGAGTGTTAAAAGTCAGATGTTACAACACTTATCTCGGAAAGTATTGGAAAAACATTTTCTCATGAAAGTTGTTTTGTTTTTTGCGGTCTACGATAGTTTATTATAAATACAAAAGTTTTTACGTAAATTTTTTTTTTTTTTATAACTTTTAAAATTCGAGTAACACCTTTTTCGCGTGCGTGTTGTGTACGCATAATTTTTCAATGGATTTTAGTGGTCGAAAAAGAATATCCTACAGAAACCTTTACATACATGTTAGTGTGGTTTAACGTTTCTAAAATGTAAGTACTATAATTTTAGTTTGCGAAAAAAATTTACGTCAACGCCACTACTATTAGGTACCTACTAATTGTAATACGTCGTAGTAAGGTGTAAGACAACTCCAGACTGCTACCATGTTGAAGTACGTACTTTTTAAAAACCACTCGTAAAGTTTTCTATAGATAAATAATTATCTATTTTCGACCCCCAAAACTATCATTAAAAAATCATGTGCACGTAACACATAATATTATACAAAAAAAAAAAAAAGTAAAGGGAGGGTGCTACTCGAGTTTTCAAATGTTTCGATATGTAAAACGCAAACACCGGTGAACATAAAAAAAATTTGAAACCGTAAATCATATTGTAGACCACGTGAAATAATAAGACGACATTCGTGTTATGAAAATTTCTTTTCTTACCGAGATGATTGCTTGCAAACATCGAACTTGGAACGTTCTGTACACACGGTAAAATACGAAATAGGTTTTTTTTTTTTTGTGGATTTCGACGGTTAAGGTAATACCTATGTAACATTACATACCTGTAAACGTGTAAATACGATTTTCGCCGATCGGTTGACGGTGAGAGAAAAAAAAAAAAACAAACTATCGTCGTCTTTGTCGCATTGTTCGACGTGTACAATAATACGTACAAGTATCGCAATTAGGAAAACAATGTACGGTGTGTAAAAGCGATTTCCGACGGAAAACAACAGACAAAAAGCGACGAAATTAACGCGTATTAACCGTCGAATGTCACATACTATTTCGACGTTTTATCCGAGTGCTGCGACGGTTTCGAATTTTTTACGCTAATTCTCTCCACAATTTCGAATTCAACGGCGTGAACGCAAAAACTCGTCAAGACGTGCACTTTCTTAAATGGAAATTTTCGCGGTCAACCGAATGCAGTAAACGAATACTCGGACATTGATGATAATATGAATGTTTTAAAATCAATTATGCACAGGCTAGAGGTTTATGGGCCGAAGTAATTTTCAGCAGCTGTTTAACACCGAAAATTCGCAGACTACGCCTACGCGCAAACATCAGTTTAACAATATTTTTTACAAAACATTATACTATATTATCGAATTGGGAAAACGAATGCTCGCATACCTAACGAAACGCAGAAACGTTGAAAATTCTGTCACCTCAGGTTATACTCGGATACATATATCTCAATATATTGCGTATCTCACTGGCAGAGAAGTATTACACGAAAGTTATCTTGAGAAATCGTGTTAAGTAAATGGGACAAATGTTTAAATTACAGTATTATGATTCAATGTAAAAACGGCGACAAGAGGAAATCGGTTGGTTCTAATATTACATAGACTCGCCTCTGGAACTTAACTATTTCTAAAAATATAACTATACGTTGCAGGTCGTTTAAGATTTGTGTAAACAGTATGGTATTTTGTGTTCGTTCATACTCGTATGACATTCACTTACTTGTGCGACCGAAATGGCGTCGGAAGCTCGAAACATAAAAACAAAATACTTTGAAAAAAGTCATTAGGTACAAATCTCGTCACTCGGATTATATCAATACTCAAAACTTAAACAAGAACTTTGAGAAAAAATGTAAAAATCAGAATCGAATCGTGAGGGTTTCGTTAAATTTACCACCGTAGAAAGTGGTATGAAGTAATATCCACATATCTAAGGTACGCGTTTAAGGGGGCATATCCGATCAGAGTAACTATCGGATTCCGCCAAAGCGCGTCCTGTACTCGATTTCTATAGCAGTAGACAATCTCAGTAAAGAAACTCGGTTACTTCACAAATGGAACGATAGTTAAATAATTGGGGATAAGGACTTAAAATTTCGATTTTATTAAAATGTAGTAACTGGCTAAAAAACAAATGAAAATGATTTAAAGTAATTTCTACGGTCATCGCGTGAGCCTTATATTAACTACTATACATATGTAACTGATATTAATCAAATGTTTGAAACGAAAAAAAATAAAAACGATGAAATATTTCCACCAAATAAAAACGGTATTTTTGAAAGGAATCTCACCGTAGGAATATAATTGTATCGTTTAGCTAGAAGCGCTTAGACCATTTGTGCGTACGAGCATATTGATGAACGACGAGGACAAAACAAGTATAAAAACATTTGTCATTTATTTTATACTTTTAAACCCCGTTATGTCACGTTCACCGTTTGTCCGGGAATAATGTCCGATATACACCGCGCTACTAAAAAATAATGTTTAATTAAACAAATTTACAATACACGTTCTCCGGATCCGTTTTAATTACCACTTTGTGTACACGCATATTATAATATTATGTACGTTTAATGCTGGTGAACATACTATGTATATTATACAACGGGATACCGTTACGCGCTAACCGGAGGTTGACTGGTCTGATATTAGGCGGTGAACGTTGAAATAAAAATAATAAAAAAAAGAAAACATTTAACGATTGAACGGTAAACCTAATAGTTTTGTTAAAATTTAGAGTTCGGTTAAGTGTCAGACAGGAAAAAAAAATGGTCGCGACTCGTTTACAGAAAGCCGTGAAAAACAACCATAATTAATTCGAGCATTATCTACAGACGTCAGTTAACATAGTAAAACTAAAAAAAAAAAGAAAGGAAGGTAGGAAATAAAGGGAGTAAATTAGAGGTCGGGCGAGAAGTCGTTTGGCGTAACGAATACGCTTTGGAGTGGGTCGCTTCATTGGGTAGACCAATGTTTTGGCAGTTGTCGTTCAAACTATTATTATTTTACATACCTGAAAACAGTGATAAATCATTGAATTCGAATAAACGAACTCTGTAGTTATCTGGTACACGCATTCTGTGTAAAAATCAAATCTAACAAAAACATTAGCTACATTAAACTACCCGAATATCAAAAAAAAATAATTCAAATAAATTATACTTTTAAATTTAAAATATCAACTTTTTTGTGGTATTCAACATAAAGATCACGTCAAAATTTCAAGCCGTTCTTCGAAAATGATCGAAATGTTTTAAAATTTTTTGGATGGGTTTAAAAAAAAGCTTCAAGTAATGTAAAAGTCTGATTTCCAAACGTTTTTCGATTGGACGCACGCTCTGGCCGTCCAAGTGTTTACAGAAAAAGGAAAAAACTACATCATCGTAAGAGACAATACGCTGCGCTCAGAATCTAAAAGCGAGATGCGTCATCCAAAATTACAGAAATTAACAAAATTCACCTTAAACGTAAACAACTGCAGAGGAACGAGTTTTTTTTAAGTTTTTATAAAAAACATTGATGGAAAACTTGTACAGAAACATAAAATCGTTCGACTGTTGTAAGACGTTTTACGTGTTTCGATGGCACGACGAGATTATAGATTTTTCTTCAAAAATTAACGCACAAATAATATTACAGAACTGAACGTCGATAAGTAACGATGACGTTTTACTATAGAGGTCACCAGCTATTGTACCATAGTACGACGACAACTACACAATATCGAACAGAATTTGTTTTTGAAATTTATTTTTATTATTTTTTTTTGCGACGACAGCGGCGCTGCGAGCGGTATCGCGAGTTCGTGACGCGTTTAACCTAAAAACGCGAAGCGAGTGCTCTCTCGAATCGGAAAATATAACAAAATATCATAACGACTAGTATATTATAATAAAACTCGAACGAAAATCGTTACGGGTTTTTTGATCGACCTAACCTGTTGCGCAACGACGGCTGACGATGCGCAAGCAGTTTGTTTTAAGTCGCCCGGGCGTCGCCGAGAGAGAGAATAAACGTTATAAAATTAAAAATTTTTCTAGTTTTTTCTATTCTACAATAATATTTACGAAAACCTGGCTGCACGGCCGTTTTGCCGAATCGAAAACGATTTTTTTCCCCGACAAAAACGGTCCGAATTGAGGCTGCTCGCGGCGGCGGCCTAATGACGTGATGACCCGGCGGTCGCGCGAACAATACGCGCAATTATAAGTGTGGACGGTAATAAATATAACGACGATGGTAAAACAATAACGTTGTGCAATAATGTTTTGACAAGAGCGGGAAAAAAAAATCGGAAAAATACGTGGGCGATGGGTATAAAATATATTACATAATACTCAAAAGTTGTGCTGTCGGATGACGGGGGGGAATGCGCAAGCTGAATCCGAACCGTTTGCTCAACAAACTTGGCCGGAACCGACGGAGGGTTTTGAGGGCGTCCGGACGCCGAATACTATAAAAGACACCTTAAAAATGTTTAGACCCGCTAAGCATAGGAAATCTACGGACAACAAATTATCGATTTTAGAAATATAAATATCGACTTGTGTATCATTTGGACTGCAAAATTAATACGTCACTTAACAACAAAATTGAGGCAATGGCGGGGGAGGGTGGGTTTATGTCGAACACAAAATATTATACGATTCTTTGGTTTTGAGGAACTGCAAGAAGCATCTAAACAATTTGTATCTGGATCAACAGTCGTGTTCTCAGAAAAGACAGTCGCCATCCTCCTAACGAGAGCGAACGATTTTCTCCTTTTGCAACACCCTCATACCAACCTGTAAATTTTCACCAGTTTCGAACCGTATAAGGTACACTATTATAAATTAATGGCTAAAAGAAAAATACTATAAAATATGTAAAAAAACAAAAACTCGTTAGGTACCAGCTGCTTAAACCTGCTTCATTATATTTAATCAGGAACTATACGGTTTCTGTAATGTGTATAAGTACCTAACAACGTTTTCGAGGGGAAAAAATAATAGTAATTAAAGCAGACATTTTGAGACCAACGGGTATACTGCATCTAATAATAATTGCAGTATCAAGTTGAATTCTTACGCTTCGCTTCAGAAATTTCATTCGGTTAGTAATTGTGTTTTTTAAACCTCTATATAATATTATATATAGTTTTTACGGTACATTGTAAGGTTCAAAGCACTTCAGTTTTACGTTTTGTTTTGGGATGCTTTCATGCACAGATACTGCAGTTGCGTAATATGTGTTTTAATGAATATTATACAAACAATTCTTCTAATTTCCGTACAAAAACGTTTTTAAATTCTTTTGTAAAGTATGACTTTTCTCTCAGGAATAAACGAAATGGTTTTTTAGTTGAGATATTTATAGGAAACGCTAATACTGCAGCATTACTTGCGCACTTACACCTAATTTGGCCAAACCTGGACTGGCCTATAGACGCATTAACATGCAATAATTACGCATGTATAACTAATGGCTTAATTATTATAAATACTATGGTGAAAATTTTATGAAACACATTTCACCCGTTCGATACGTGCAGAGAGATACACGTCGTTGTAAAAAAGAAGGTAATTTCGCTATACGTAGGTATAATTTGATTCCAGAAATAATAACATACCGAACGAATAAAATGTAAAAAAAATAATTAAAAATAGAATTAGTTTGACCTTTAATACGACTGGGCGAGATTTTTTTTTTTTACGAACGTAACAAATTGTCACGGAACGGGTGACGACGTAGTAAGATGCCGGAGGACGTTGCGATAGAACCAACGCCGACCAAAAATCCACTAGTTAAAAGTACCACACTAGTGATAGTGCACTCAACACTCCGCAGTTCTTTGACTTGTTAAACTCAAAAAACACCTATGAATCGCTAAAAATGACACGGAAAAATCCGTCGAAGTTGTCCTGAACGTGGAGAAGGCCTTCGACAAAGTATGGCATCAAGGTCCTTTCAACGACAAACTCAGTCACCTGGGCGCTCCTTTACACCTCGTAAAAATAAACAAATTGTTTGTCTCTAAAAGACTGTTTAGAGTAAAGGCCTTTCGCCGTACCCCGACTTGCCCACTCAAGGCAGACGCCAGAGCAAGCCTTGTTCGCGGACGACACAATGTTTCTGAGCTATCATCACAACATCGAATACGCGGTCATTGATCTTCAAAGGCTTGATGCCAAAAAAATGGAGTACAACGCGCGGCAAAAACATTTTTTAACCAGAAGCGACATTTGCCAAAAACTAATCTTTCTGGTAATATTATTCCATCTATTTTGCAGGTCGAATAGTGTAAAATATTTAGGCATAAAAACCTTTTCTTCTTGCAGTCACGTCAACGACAATACACACGAACCAAAGCACTCAGAATTTTTAACAGCCCTATATTTTCTCCAAACGGACCAATTCTCACGACTTACGCCGCTGAAACGAGGGGCCTCATTACCTTCGCGTCAGGCTGCAGGAAGTTATTGATTGGAACTGTTTAAAAACAAAACGCTTCGACGTGTATTACTTTTTCACTTGCAATCTACGTCTCCTCGAAAAAACCACCACCGATCACGCATTCCGTCCAAAAAAAAAAAAAAAAAATCACATACAAATGAACTCCGGAAATTTATTCAAAAGAACTTGGGCTCGAAATTCTGCGACCATATAATTTCACCTCCTCGGTCGCGAACCCATCCGCCGAAACTAACGCGACTCAAAACCACGCCATCCGATTGGATTGGCAAAGTGAGTACGATTTCGGTCAATCATACACAAATATTTTTATTATGGTACTACAACCCTCGATAGGCGGTTAAAACCATTAAGAGCTAAAGTGATCCGGCCAAATAGTCAAAATTTTAAGATAATGTTCTTTACGTCTTCGATCGTTCGATTGGTTCGCTGCAGATCTCCACAACCGTCCGTTACTCAGTTCCTCTTGTTGCTAGTCTTCTATCACGAATTGCTTCATGCATCCTTGGTCTTCCAACACAGTCTTCGACGTAGGCGCCCTCATTTCGTCTCTTCTAACTTTTGTGCTATGCAAGAGCCATCTCTTTTCTTTTGTTCTACATTCTTTTAATACTGTTTCATTCATTCAGTCCGTTTGGTCTTTACCACGCGTCGCGAAAGCCTCGACGTAATGTTGTTACATATTTTCCCATATACCTACCGGGCAGGGGCGTGATAAACGATCAAAATGCGTGGATCGACGTAATTTGGGAGGAACCCTCGCCATCTCGCCCACGTTTATCGCAGTTATCACGATTTACGAACGTACAGAAGAACAAAAATAAAAATAGGTACTATAGGTCGGAACATCATAATATCTACGAGTGCGTGTATTATATTCGCTTTTGGAACGAGTGCAACAAGGACGGCGGGGCAACACGCGCGTTTTCACGGCCTCCGGGATCTCGGACAAAGATTAATCGGACGCAGAGGACGCGTGTAAGTACTTTTTTTTCTTTTTACGCACACGACTATTACATATTATTACTATTCATCGCTTTATAATCGCTAGTGTGGCGTATATATTAATACTATCCGCATAGCTGTTTATAATATATTATAAACACGCGAGCTCGTCTAGCAGTATATTATGTAGAAAGCAAAAGTTCCTCTCCATACCGGTTTCTGTCTACACGTAAAAGAATACATCCTAATATAACTCCTGACGTCCGCCCGACGATCACGGCCGCGCAGCGAGAGAGTTGTCTCGGCTTGTTTGGTTTTTATCAGCGCTTTACGCATTTAGAATATACGCGTGATTTTGCCAAAAAATAAAAACGAAAAGTAGTCTTTTCTTCTTTAATTTCTAATATATACCTAATATTTTATTGTCTGCGATAGTTTCGTGTATGCTCTCTCTCTCTCTCTTTGTTACGCGAACGCTCGCATTGACAATAATAATACATAATAAGCGTAACACATCAAATACCTAAACACATCCTCCGAAGGGCCACATCCTCACACTGTTTGCAGAGGATGAATCGGCGGAGGGCGTGCTGAAAATAGATTTCGAATTAATAACAACCGATTTCTCAATGTCCTCGAAATCATATCGTAACATTATAATAAATCGAAACTACGACCCGCGCCAACTATACGTATTATATGTACGCAGAAGCCGCGAGAAACAGCAAAACAGAACATGTCAAAATGTCAAAAAGCGGTCGGCTTAAGTGACGAATTACAGACGCACAATATACGTACTTATAATATTATACACACGTCATGCTACTTTCTAACTCGGAGATATCGCAGTAAAGTTCAAACGGCAATCTTGTCGATCGTTTTTTAAACACGCGGCTCGGAAAGTCATTTCGAAAACGTTTCGGACGCGTCCAACGAGATAATACGACCGAAAAATTATTATAACAAACGATAAAACACGCGAAACAAAACCGCTACGAAAGCAGCAGCGTATCGTATTGATATCGATTCGTTATGCTTAGAAAGTCGACGGTAAAGTTGCGAGCGAACCTCTCGTATAATGCGGTAAATTTTAAACTTACCGTTTTAACTTTCTAACTAGTTTTCGACCGCGACTGTAACGGTTTTTTTTTTTTTTCCAATAACGTTTTGATAGCCACGGCAATTATACGTTATTATTACCATACGCAACTGTGTAGGCATAAATTTCGATATGTTGCTCTCGCGAGTATGTGATATCGCTAGTATAATTTTTATTACTAAAAACAAGTAGCTTTTCACAACTGCGAAAAAACACGCTTTTACGCGGAGCACCGAGAATATATATGTATATATATTATAATAATACGTAAATGTTATTGAATCCGAAACGCGACGTTACCGCAGCAGTTTATTACTACTATATATGCAGTAATCATCACGAGATAATTTCTTCAGAATAGCTCCGATTTTTAAAGCCTCTAACGATAGATTTATGGGACATAGACGGCACGTAGTTTGACGGGTCATATAGTATTGAGCGTAAAAAAAAAAACGAAAAAGGTACAGTAAAAAGACCGAGCAAAGAAAAAAAACGTTAAAAACTACGACAAACGCGTTTTTTTTATGTTGACATAATCGATTTACATTTTTGACCATGACTTTTATAACAAACGATCGGAATAGGCTTTTCACGTGATGTCATGATTGGTACGATACGAATTTCGAAAATTTTTGAGTTAAGTATAGAACTTTGAAGTTTTCGAAAATTTCAATTTTGTTCTATTGTAACTTTTGTTCGATAAAAACTCCACGAAGAGTTTCGAAAATTCAATACGAGATTTTCAACGTGCTACTAAAAATTTTCGAAAATCCTTGGCGACACACAATTTCTCTACTATTCAGTTGTTTAAAGTCGGAAAATGTATAAAAATTTGTCACCTTTGATTTTTTTTGAAAAAAAAACTCTATACTCACACGAGTTTGTTATTTTACGTTTGAAAAATAAATTTTTAATATAAAAAAAAAAACCACAACTCTGGCATACGAAATTTTATTTTCAATAATCGCTGTAACATCTGTCTGTCTTTCGGA
Source organism: Hormaphis cornu (assembly GCA_017140985.1). Classification (NCBI taxonomy): domain Eukaryota; kingdom Metazoa; phylum Arthropoda; class Insecta; order Hemiptera; family Hormaphididae; genus Hormaphis; species Hormaphis cornu. The sequence goes on along the minus strand of CM029357.1, from coordinate 38,955,974 downwards.
ACACTATTGCCGTACATGTAATATTCCTATTTCCAGCCACAAACACACACGATTAGATACGGTTTATTTTATAGCGATTATAATTTTTTTATTATTTTCTAAAACAGGGCTGACGCGACAGTGTGTAGTAGGACAGACACTACGCTTGGGACACAGCGCGTTCTCTCACATATTACAACAGCGTTCGTAGTGTTTACAGAACCGAGGAGGCGCGTGGGAGAGGATATAATAATATTATTATTATGTTGCAGTATCATTGTGTGAACGGCGATTAGGTATTTATTTACTCGACTTGGGAAAAGAATGCGGGTTATTACATACGTATTATTACGCGGCCGCGTGTCGTACACGGTTCACGTAAAGATTTTCTGTGGCACAAAACGCGCCGACAAACACGACGTACAGGGTGTTTTGTGAAGACGAAAAAAAAAAACAACGCATTCACCGCTCGGAATCTAGAGAGAGCGGCGAGAAAAACCCCGAGAGGAGAGACCGCGAAAGACGCCTCAACGCGCGAAAATTTGCCTTGAAAAAACGGCGTCGTTGTTAACAGGGTCGCTCCACACACTTTTGAAATTCAAAAATTCCCCGACTTTTCCAGGATTTCCAAGGGGAAATTGTTTTTTCCACGCCTCAAACAATTTAAATTCTACTTTTTGTTTTTAAAATTTTCACGAAGCGTGTTTATACATACTCCTCTAAAGGTGCCGGTTGAATGGCTTTTTATTTTTAGGTAGTCGTCCTACTCACAAAACTACTAGAATATTATACGGTAAAATATTTGGCACGCTCTAAGGGTAAGTTTGTCAAATAAAAATATAATTTTCTGTTTTCCGAAAAACAAAACAATTTGATTAATAATGAAAATCAAACGAAAACTTTTATTACATGGACAGTGGAATTTCTGATTTTCACTACGACTTAAATTGTTTTGAACAACGAATAACAACCTTTTTTTGGTACGTAATATAATCGATAAAACGAATATTTTTCAAAAGCAACGAATAAATAAACAATACAATTTTACTGATAGTCGAGTTTTGAATATTTTTGAATTTCTCGATCTACGTTTAGCGTTTTGGTAATGACCTTCAGTTTACCATAATCACGCGGATGGGACAACACTACCGTAAAAAAAAAAAAAAAAATGTTGACACATATGAAAAATAAAAATCTGTTTTAATGAAATTGTAAAAACCAATATTTTTTTTCCAATATAAACGAACCCCACCGGCAACTGTGAATGAAATACATTCGAAAAAATCCAGAAAACTTATGAGATTCCCCGACTTTTCCAGGTTTTTTTTTTTCTTCAAAAATCCGTTTTCGCCCAACGACATGCATACTAATCATCATGTTCGGGGACATTTTACGTTTTTCACGAGGATTCTTTAAACGTTCAGAAAAATGCACAGTTGGATCCATCGAAACCCTTACCTGCTATCCGAAGCGTTATTTATACATTAACAAGATACACGTACACGTATTTCGAGAGTCCGGCGTTGAGTTTCCTCATGCCGGACGACAAAACGTGCAGATACCTGCACAGCACGAACGACTTGACGGCGGATCGCGGGCGCATTTCGGACGATCGGAAAGAAGAGAACATGTCGTCAGCGGTCAGAGAAGTAGGAAAAAAAAAATAAAACCTAAAACACACGAACCGACTCTTTCTCGCCGTTTGGAGTATAAAAATCGTGACTTTTCCGCTCGGCGAACGCGCGTAATTTGTGCAGCGCAAACGTCGAACGCGGCGTCAATATAAGTCACGGCTGCCACGCGACCATGCGCACAACACAATACGAGAACGTAACACACAGAGCGGTGATCGAAAATGTGCCGAAAACATGCTACGAAAAAAAAAAAAAAAACTTGTATAATAATACGCTTTTCAACGTTTTCGGAAAAATTACTCGACTTTTTATGAAAACACAAACGGGGTTTTTTCCAATATTTAATACTACAAACGCCAAAAACGTCGATGCGCCCGATACAAAATAACAATAATCGTTTCTCGCGATCGCTGGAGTCACAGCCGTATAGAAAAAACTGTAGAAGTTCCGTTTTTTTTTTTTGATGTTCCGATTAGTAACGGCTACGCAACAAAATGTACCCGAAAATAACAAACCCGAATACACCACAAAACCACCCTGTAGTAGTACACCATATTGTACGCAACATTATGCTATGTAAATGAGAACTACAGCGCTTATGACGCAATTTTCTCGCGTGTAGTGCTTCTGCCGAAATCGAGGCTTCCTCCCCGCGCCCGGTAACGTCGCATTATCGTCATATTGGATTACGATCCGTTTATTAGCTGCGAGTTCACGGAACGCGTGTACATTATTCTATATTACACACGGGATCGCTGCACGCGCAAACACTCGACACACGCATGTACAAAGAATGAGATTAAAGTTTTAGTCTTCTACGGATTTAAGACAAACTAATACAACGAAAAAACCGAAAATTTTCCGCTAATACACCGCTATCCGTCCGTTTACCTCTTTACCTCCAACCGTTACTCAGTTCGTTTAACTCCTATCACGATTTGCATCACGTACTTCATTCTTGGTTTTCCTCTTCCGACATGACCATCAACGCGTCGCTTTCTATGACGCTTTTCCTCATGGCGCAGTAGATGTGTCCCATACATAATTTTGTCTCTTCTAACTTTTATGGTGTGCCAGAGTTCTCTCTTTTCACTTATTCGATCAAACGCTGTTCCATTCGTTATTCATTCAATCTTTACCATTTTACTATAAAACCACATTTCAAAAACCTCTAGTTTTCTTTCTTTTACCGTACAGATTGTCACACGCACATAAAGCTATACTCCGGACACAAGAACTTTTTTCTTGTCTCTGAAGTCTATGGTCTTGGTGGTTAATTTAGTGTTTTTTATACCGAACCCTCTTTGTTTGTGCTCGATATTCAGAGTTTCGTGTACAAGCAGGAGATTACACGACGCAGGAATAAGTGCACGCAAATTTGACGCATGACTATATAAAATCGACTTGGCGTTTAATTCAAACAACTTCATCGCCTTCCTCCCAACTATATTCGGAGGCTTGTCTTATACCTCCTCCACTCGTTGCGATCACGCACATCATCTAAACACAAACACCCACTAACACACTTCATAATATATAAATTTCAATTGTTTCCATCCATCTCGTCTTCGGTGTTTCTCTACAATTTTTTTATTCTTTCGCGTTCATTTTCAAAACTGCTCTCTCTATTACCTCTTCAGTTTCCTAATATTCTTATCACACGACCAAACCATCTCAGTCAAAATTCTCTCTCATTTTTTCCACTAATGATGCTACCTCTATAATTCGTTTATAATATTCCATAACCTATTGTTACTCCACTCATCCATCTAAGCATTCTCATTTCGACCACACTCACAATCCTATAAAACTTACCATATTTTAGTCGAATCGGAATTATTTTACAACATGAAACACCAGACGCTTTTTTCCATTTCGTCCAACCGAATTCACACTATTTTTCTCATCTATCGTAAAAACACCGCCCCTTTGTATACAAAGTACACAAAACTCTTACCTCTATTCTATTACGTTACCACCGATTGTCGTTACTTTTCTCGTATCATAAACCCATTTTTCAAAATTATTTCCTATGTTCACGGTTTTACTTGTACTAATCTATTCGATATTCTCATTTCCTTCAAGAGTCTCACACGACTGTACGCGTTTGTAATTTTATTTTTTACTTAAAACCTTGAAAATAAAAGTAGGAATATACACGAGTATAGCATATGAAAACGCACAAATACCGCTCGTTTATAATATTTACTATCATACGGAACCTATTAATGAAACAATAGCTGGAGTACACACGTGTGGTCGCGGTTACTGTATCATTATTATATTATGTGTATAGGTGTTGTCGAAATCGATACTTATATTCATTATAACGTCGTATTTGTGTGTATACATTCACGGAACGCACCACCAGGGTGGGCTGCGAGGGCGTGGTTTGAAAAAAAATTAAATGAAAAAATAATAAATTGAAAAAGCGACACGGAACAGATCAAGTCCTTGACTCGCAGCGTACAAACACACATCCTATTCGAAAATCCGTTCTTCGTATTTCCGTTCATACGTTTCCATCGGTTAGAAATTACGTTCAAACGACCCGACGAGGTCGAAAACTAAAATGTTTTTGGAGCGGACAACACGCGACACCGATTTCCAAAAAAATAGCTTATAATTTCTACGCGAAAAGTTTGGAAGAACGCAAAAACCGAATAAATTGTTAAAACACGCAAAAACCGCGTTTTGATAATTCCGAAAGAAATTCTCCGGATATGGGTCGTCAAAAAACACAACACAAAATGAGATTAAGTACACGGTATATATTATGAAATATATTATTACGCGATGTAAATAGTTATTTTTGACGAAAAAAGAATAACGTTCGTTAAAGCACGTGAATACGAACGAAAATATTAACATTCTTGTATGGTTCACATCTTTTTTTTGAAACTATCCTTACACGTATAATGTTTTACGCTTAAAAATATAAACTTTCAATTTTCGTTTCCATCTTAACGCATATTGTTGTACAGTAGAACTCATTATCTTCGTATTTGCATACCGAAATCAATACTCTACGATGATTACACGCTGTGGTAATTAATGTATTTCTTTTTTTTTTCAGTAGTTTTTTTAATTTTTTTGCGTAGTGTGAGCTATAGGTACGGTATATACAGTACGAATAAAATTGTACCTTACTATTATTTTTGAAAAAACATAAAAAAAGAATGGCGACGGGTATCAGGTTAAAAAAGACGGGAGGACCTCACTTGTGTTATATTATTAATAATTTTTGGTATTGTTAATTTAAATAAACAAATAATTGGCAATGATCTCGTAAAACATTTCATAGGCAGATAAACCTATGGACTGTGCGTATTTTCAACACACAAGTACAATTGTCGCCAATAAATGTTAGAATAATCATGGACGAAACAAGTTGTATCCTTTATTTTCCATAAAAAATAATGATTTTATCCTGGATGAAATAATTTTTATACTTTTTCCATAAAAAATAATGATTTTATCAAGATCGAAGCTTATCTTTTTGCGGAACAATCAAAACATTTTTTATCGCCATACGTTTATTTTGGAGACTCAATTTATCATCTCCATATGTCTACTCAATTATGACTGACAGTAACCGTAAGTATATTCATATTACGTCCGTATTAAGAAAATTATGTCTACGTAATACAAATATAGCGTAAGAGCATTACAATTTAACGATTTATCGATAAATATACGAACGTGACACGATATTTATTTTTAAAAATCACGAGAACTTTCATCCTCCCTAAATTAAAAAATCCACAACTACTGCAGGTGCAGTTTAAACCACCGCTGCGTCTTCTTTGAGACCGTGTTTACATATAAACATGTAGTATAATATATAGATAGTGCAGAAAATACGATAAAATCGATCGTGGAAAGTATTTTCCCGTTCGGACCACGATAATAGCGGACATCGATCTGATTGATTTTGAGTTTTTTTGCAACTAATTTGGTTTTTTCACGACGTTTCGCGACGTCCTATCGCTGACGCGTTGTCAAGCGTAAAAACGCGGCGTCCGTCGTAAAATCAGAAAAATACCAATTATTCAAACACAACAGCTGTTGAAAGTATTATTACGTATAAAAGTTCGTAATACGCTTGAAATTTCGAAAAAAATTTGCCTATCGCCCTACATATCCCGTCTTCAGCTTAAGACGCGCGGTAGGCGTGATTGCCGAAATAAACGATAAACATCTGTAAAGTGTCACAGTAAAAAGCAGCTACATTATTATATTATCTTCGGTCGCGGTGATGGATCGACGGCGATTTTTCGTCCGGCGATTCTTCGTGACCGAAGGCGATACGACCGACATAAACCATTATTATTTAAGTAGTTCAAAGACCCCCGATTCGTATAATATTCGCTTCACTTTTTAGCCGCTGCGAGAGACAGACACACGCGCGGTTTGTGTCGCGTTCGAACGAAAAAAATAATAAATTCATATATATATATATATATACGTACACATTTATAAATTATTATTGCGGCATAAAGACGCGCGGAGAATTTCGACTCCGCACGCGCGCGCGCGCTCGAATGAAAAGAATAATTTTATGGAATATATATATATATATTAGTGTACGAGGGAAAAATATAATAATAACGTCGTGTTGTAAAAAGAAGAAAAAAAAAAAACACGCAATAATCTCGATAACGGGACCGGCAAAGAAACGTGAACGCACAATAATATACGAATAATGGAAAATTTTTGAAAAAAAAAATAATGTTACACGACGCGACGTGTGTTGATGATGGACGTGCGCCAAACGCGGCGGCGATGACATTTCGGCGGTCGGAATCGTGCGCGGACAACGGAAAAATAACGTTCTCGTGAGTACCCGCCATTATACTGTTGTACCCCGAACCGGATTTGAATAATAATCGTAATAAAAATTAAAAAAATACGACCGTATAATATTAAATTCGTATAACGGCCTGCGTGATGTCGTAGTTATGGCGGCAGAGCCGGGTCGGTAGAGCACACGCGGCTCTGTGTATGGATGATAGTAGCCTTCGCGGAATACAGTTACCCGTCCGCACACAACGAAGGAAAGACGGGAAAAAAAAGAAGAAAATAATAACAAAAATACAGTACGATTATTAAACGTGTACAACGAGCGAATCGCGTGCAAATATTTCCACACAAATTGCTGCGGGGCGGCGAATTCGACAGAACAGGTACAGGGTGTTGCCAGTTATATTTGGACGTTATACAGCGCAAGTGTCTCGGGACGAAAATCGCCGTGATTGTTCTCCGTCGCAGCACGATTCTTTCAGATTTCCTTCATCCGTATCCTGCATACTCCAATGTTTCATTCAACATCTCCATCAATCGTTTTCTTCAACAAACTTCCATACCCTCTGTGTGCTGGCCTCTTCTGGGTTGAACATTTTTCCACGATTCTTCTATTTTATCTAGTTTTTCCTCGTCCCGTCGTCACTCTTTCGGTTTTAAACATTTTCCCGAAGCAACACATCTCATAAACTTCTAGCCTACATTATTCTATCGTCACACTCCGTGCGCGTATAAACTTTTAGGAACTTCTTCCTTATCCCCAGGCTGACGATAATGGTAATTAGCATGTGGTTTTTGTCTCGAAAGGCTCTACTGTTCGCCTGCGCTATCCTGCAGATTGGTATTAAGTAAAAAACGTTTTCGTATGAAAGTTGTTTTTTTTTTGTGATCCACAGTAATTACAATAAGTAACGAAAAGGTACGTTTGTGTTTTTTATAACAACTTTTAAAACTCAAACCTTTACTCTTTTTGCGTGCGTTTTATGTGTAAGCGTGATATTTCAACGCGTTTCTTCGGTGGTCAAAAAACAATTTTAAAACTCCACGAGTCGAAGAGCTTTCAAGTTTCTACAAACTGTTGTTTTAGTTTAAAAACAATTTGTACGTCAACGCGATAAGTAATCAATAATCATATCTGTTAATTAATGCATTGTAAGACAACTCCAGACCGCAGCTACCACGTTGAAGTACATGTCTTTTAGAAACTCTCCGACTTGTGTAGAGTTTTCTATGGAAAAATTGTTTTTCATCCACCGAAATTCATTAAAAAGTCGTGCAAACACAACTTGACGAACAAACTTGAGTTTTAAAAGTTTAAAAAAAAAAAAGGCTAATGACCATAAAAAAATTTGAAACTGTAATCATCGTGGACCCGCATAAAATAAAACGATCTTCGTACGAACATTTGTTTTTTATTTTCAATACTTTCCGAGACGATATTGCTGTGACGTCTAACTCGGAACTCGGACCCATTTCCGAGTTGTAATAAACGTACAAGTACTGCTGGAGGCAATAATATTATTATTAAATATTTAAACCGAGGCATATGCTTTATAATAATACATAGTTACGACACGTTTGTTACGCGAATCGAGATTTTTTTTCAATTTTTTCTTTAGTAATATTTTTTTTTTTTAAAGTGTTTTTTAAAAACAAAAAAAAATTATAACTACGGATTGACTTGAAGTCAAGACGTAAAAATAAATCGACTAACCAAGTTAAAAGCCAACGAGAAAAATAAATACTTTTTAACTCGATTTGAACTTTTTTTAACTCGTACATAGGACATTTTTCGGACAAATTTTGTAACTAATTATCGCTTTGTACGCGTCGTTATACATAATACGCAGGACGACGCACGTCACAGACGAGCGATTTTCATCGCGCGCGAAACAAGGCGAGACACGAAATGGCAGTGTCTGTTTATTATAGTATACGTGTATGCATATTATACGTGTATATTTTAATAGCGAAAACACTCATATTGAATACAGTGTTATTAATTCGTTCACCGACGTGTACCGTATGCGATTTTCTCGCACACATTTACATGATATACACGTGGGGTCATATACCCTAGGTGAATTATTATACTATTAACGAGCAGAAGCGTACAAATTTCCTGTATACACGACGTATATAAGCGTAAAAATGTGCGAAAGCGATAATGAACGCGGTTCCGTTGCAGCATATACACTACATAATAATATTCTACACAGAATGTCCCAGAAAAACGAGAAAAATATATATTGTTTACTATTGCAGTCCTGACCCGGGTACCTATTGTTAAGTATTCGATTCAAAGTTTACTACCCTGTATCGTCTACCGAAACATCCCAAAAACCAAAAACCATAAGAGGATGCGGGGAAACGAAGGTTAAAGCGAGGGTTATACGAATGGAACATTATAAAATTCAATCGAATCGATTTAAATTCGTTCGTACAGCGTTAGACGATTTCCCCCGTCCATGTCCGAAAATGTGTACGTGAGACAGTAGCAAATCCAGGAGTTATCCAAAAGGGGGGGGGGGCGAATTTTGGTTTTGGTGCAAGTACAAAAACGAGATTTTCGGTGCGTTCTGTTCTCAATTCTGGAGAAACTGTGTTACAATTTTTATTCATTTCAATGTGGTGTAGGTTTTTAATTGAAACAAAGTGATTTGCACATTACGTGAACTTTCGTGTTTAGAATCGATTCTATTACATTTTGACACAACATCATTGACAGAAAATACTTTTTATTTAAATTCAAACGCAAACTTATACTTTAGAGTTAACTTAGAGTTGTAATCGTACAAAAGCGTCGTTTTTTTCGTTTACAAATCGTTCAGTAACATCATCCGTGGACGTGTAAATTTCAAGTGGACTATCTAATTCTTTATTTACACAAACAGGACTAAATGTCTAATAGTTAAAAATAGTAATACAGTACTGCACTTGTAATCATTTTTTAGAATTTTTGTTTTTTCTATCTTCATTTCAAAAGGTTTTGTTTTTCTGCAGCAGGACGAACCTGTGAAGTATACAGGGTGCACGATGGTTTTGAACAATTCGTATGCATCGTATATGTAAATGATAGGGTATTGTAATTTGTACTTGAAATTTTCTGCGAGTGCGGAATAGCCGGTGATAAATTGTAAAAACGCTGATATAATTTGAAGTGCATACCATTGTTAAGACGTCGTCGTTGATTTTTTTTTTTTAATGCAGTACGATAACAAGCCACTCGGTATTTTTGAATTAATTCAAAGACTTTCTTGAAACTGGCTTTTTCTTAGCCGCAAAAACGTGTTAAAAACGTATATATATATATTATTACTGCTCGCGTTCGAATATAAAACAAATGGGACGAATGACGGTGAGAGAATACAACAGCGAAATCGAACTTTTTTATCATAATTTTCGATCGTTTTGCTGCGCACAACTATACAATGTATATACTGCAATTCAACATGAATAAATAAACTTGATGTCTTTCAAAAACAGTAAAATGTTTTGGAAATATTGTGAAAACGTTCGTCGGAAATTCATAAAATGATAACATAACCCGTGATACGTTATAGGCGCGTAAAGTGATTGTAAGTGTTTGAAAATTTTTTTAACTATACTCTTCAATCGAACTTTTATGTTTTGGGGGTTTTTTTTTTGTCGTGGACGGTTTGCCGCTGAATAATCCTTTTCTCAGAAACACACGAATAAAATGCCCAAAAACGGAATCTGTGATCCAATATTTTAAAGTGATAAACGATAGCTGACTAATACAATATTTTTAGTATCTAAAGAGGTACATACATGAAATATATTCTTAAGATCAATATAAAAATTTAAAACCATTGTTCAACAAGTGGGTGTAATACACCTATATCTTAATCGCGAAGCGATAATTTAGAGGTAAACAGGTCACAAACCGTGTAACGGACGCCAAAAACACTAATCATTCTAACGAAATTCAACTGCGGTACACAGAAGTGTTATCGCTGGTCACATATTTCAAATGCTTTGTGTGTACAGATTAAATACGATAATCAGCGACGAGACCGCGAGTAAGTATTTACTAAAGTACCCAATATTGTTTTTTGTCCGCGTATTAAATTTCAAACGCGATAACGATTCGCAATATGCAATTGAATACAATGTACCTACTTTGTAATTTGCATACACCACCTATAATATTGTACGAGCAAGTAATAAATGAAAAACCGCCAAATGATAATCCGTTTTATACACTTAAGAATTGTTAATTTTTTTTTTTTAATAAATTTTATCCATTTAAGAACGACCAACGCATTCATCGAAATGTTGATCGATCGTAGGGCAATTTATAGATGACAAACATTATAGCTAGTAAGTTCTAAAAACTGAATTATTTATATTTATAACCTAAATAAACTAAAAATAGTGCTGCAAACAAATCAGGGGACATCCCAAGTAATAAGTTATGTTGTCGAAAAAAAAAAGCAGCAATTGCAACTACCGATGGGGTGGCGAATTCGTTTTGCAAAGTAGATCTTTGAAGATAGGTCACTGCAGGTATGTAGTTTGTATTAACTTGTAGTAAGTGATGCATTGCTTGAATGAAAATATCGGTTTTGAGCCAGCCTGGTAAGTCAAATAGGCACTCTACAAGTCGTAAATTTGAAAATTTTGTATTTAACACGAATTGTTTTTTTTTTAAACATTCATGACGTTTTAAATTTATACAACACGACATAGGAGAACGTAGGAAAAGAAACGAAATACGTAAGAGTTATAGTACGCGTATCGGTATAGTGGATAAGACGAAAGAAAAACGAATGCGAGATGGTTTGGGGCCGCGGTGTGATGAGGAAACTGTGCAAAGCAGTAAGTGCGACGATGAAAATCAACTTTGATGGAAAAAGACCGAAGACGGATGGGAACAATATTGAAAATGATTTGTGGCTTGTTGATGTGTGTGTGTAGGGTATGTGAATGATCGCGAAAATGGATGTATATAGAACAAGGGGCGGCCACAAGTGTCAAAAAGTGAAGCCGAGCAAAATGTAGAATTTCAGAGTAACCACATTAAAAACCAAAAAAATTCCTTCTTGTTATGTTGGAAGCGTTCCATCATTCGATTCGATTGCGTACAAAAGTGTTGCCTAAGACACGGTATTTGTTTTTTAGACCAATGTACCTACATAATGATTATCCACCTTTTTGTTGGCTTCACATTCTTATAACATAGGAAACAAGCGAAGTGGTCTCTCTATACGTTCTTAATCTATGATATAAAATAAAGGTGACCTCAAATAGTTGGGAGGAATGCAAAAAAGAAGCAGAAGATACTCACAAAATACGACACGTTATATTCTGCGAACGAGGAAACTTAAATTTTTTGCAATTATAGTCGCCGACCTTACTCTTTATGTACCTGCGTAAAAATAATAATTTATGCGGAATACGTTATAAGTACTTACAGCTGTTGTCACACTGTCGAACGGGTTACCTAACTACGTACCATAACATTAAACCGTGTATAATGCGAGCATAAAAACCGGCGTAATACGTAATGCATACTGTAAACCGCAACCTTGATCCAGTTCTCATCAAAGTCGAATTGTTTTTTTTTTTATAATTGGTAATAATAATACACTTCGAGGAGTAGCGAGTACAAACTAAATATCGAGCTTGAGATAATGATACAAAATAATTAAAAACAAATAATAATAATAATAAGAAATACAACTAAAGTCCGCATCAAACATGCGTTTCAACATACACGCGACCTGGTGGAATCGTGAACGCGTTGAGCAATAACCCCGAAATGGCGACTTGAAGAACTGCCTTCACTATTGTCAGAAACACGTAACGTGAAGTGGACATTTTCGACGAAAGAATGAAAAATTGGTAAAATAAAAGGAATTTTTCCAAAACGTATTTACTTCATCCCAAAATTTCAGGAATTTTCGTTTAACTCAATGCCCCGCAGTTGGTCTTACGCTCACATGACGTGACAACAACCCTATATAAACGTATAAACGGACTTGCAATAAAAGTACGACCCCGCACTGAACGCGATTTGTGATTTTGCATTTTGTTAAAAACAACTTGAATTTTCTTAACACCATTGGCTAAAGGATGATATATGTAGCAGGTTTCGGTATTTTTTTTTACGTTTTTGTGCGCGTAGTCATTATTTTTTTGATACGAATTTTATTGATATTTTGGAACTATAGGGACATTAAAAACGATGACACATTTCTTATTGTTTAAAAATTTATAACACAGTTTTCCTAGGAATATTATAATCATTGTATTCTCTGTATAGTACGGTCTTGGGATAATAACACTTGTTAGTTCACGCGAAGGAAGTTTTTTTGCAATATTCATTAAAAAATAAAAAATAAATAGAAATAAAAAAGGAAAACAGGCGCGTGTTAACAAACACGACCTCGGGTTCGACGGTGCCGTTAAACCTCGCGGGCATATCTTTACAGCGTATTTATAGTAGAGAAATTTGTTGCGAAATCAAAACAAAAGTAGGGACCCGATAGCTTTCTTGATCGCTCAGGAACGTAAAAAGTTTTTTTTTCTAATCCGTTAAAAGTTAAATAATAATACAGGTTAAATTGTAAGTTAAAGTAATAAAAAAAAAAAGTATTATCCAGTTTGGCCGCGGAATTTACAGTCTCAGCGCGCGGTGGGAAACGTGAGCCAATTTGAAGTATTGATATCATAATATCGCGATTCAAACAAAGAGAACAATCGTTGTAAACAATTCTCGTTTTTTCTCATCGCGTAAACAGGTGAAAATATTATTGCAGCGTGTATATAACGATTTCTCATTCTTCGTCTCAACGTGGGCTTAATGTTTTATACCGCCGAAATAATGGTTTATAACATTTATTTTGTCCGCCGAATTCGCTTGTTTCGATCAAGGCGAAACGTACATATATCATTATGTTTGTCGAAACAGACAAATACGCTGCGAAAAATTGCGGGATATCGATCGGGATATTAAAGCTACGCTTGGAAATGGCGCCGGACCGATCGAAAGTTAAACACGTTTGGAATAGGAAAATATCCTTATTTTCAATACATTCATCTTCTTCTTTTTCAAAAAAAAAATTTAAAAATCGAGGAAACGGACCGAAATTCGCGTCTAAAAGTTTCAGCTGTGAGAATTTCTGGAACGACGGCCACGCGAATCTGTATAGATGTAGAAAATCGGTGTAATATATAATTATGTTACAATATCTTCGTACAAATACGACAGAACCGAGATAATTTCATCTGAATCGACACGTTTTGTGTACGATTGTCTCGATTTGGCGATAATGGATTCACTGAAAAACTTGCGGCCAACTGCGGACACTGCGGCTCGAAAATTGATGATTTGGTTCTCCAATCTTACAAAATTATCTTAGAAACATTTAATTTCATCGTAAGAGATTATCCTTGGATATTAATCGAGGAATACTTAAATCAGTAAAAAAAACAGTCTGTTTTCAGCGATTGTGTCGTATTACAGTCAAATCCCGAACAACGCGAATTTATACGTCATATAAATGATGCATTTTCAAATTTCTCATTGGATTCTTCAGTTCGAGTTTAGTAATCGCGTATTATGATATTATACGCTGAATGACGGTAAATCACGCACAACGTTTAGTGAACTACGAAATTGTAATCCGTTTAAGGAGAGGAGAAAATCAAAAAAAAAAAAATCAAAAACAAACTTATAGTATATTATTTTAGGCATAATATGATTCCATCGAATCGAATAGAGAGGGTTTACGATATTATATGTTGTACAGCGTTAGACGTTCGTCAAATGGAATTGTTATAAATATTTCGAAACATCTCCGTCGGTTTGACTTCGAACCGTCGCAGGTAACTTTTTCCCGGTACAATATATTGAACGTGATTGATTTTTTTACAGAGCCCCGACCGCATTCTCCTCCCGTATATAAAAAAAGAAAAACACCCACACAAACTCGTCGATTTTTATCTCGATTTTTATTATAAAATACCTAAATAATCGCCGCATGTAAAACGCTCTTCGCGGAGACCGAACGCGCCGCCGAGCCGTAACCGTGAAAGCGTCAACCTTGGGCGTGTGCGATCGTCATGGCACCAAGGCCGTTGAAAAAATAAAAATGCACACTTGCAGACGAGCGGGTTCGTGTACCTACCGGTAATACATACAACGTGTTACATATTATCATTATGTGTTATTTTTTAAAATATGCACACGGTGAGTTATATTGTCGCGATCGCCGTCGGACGAAAACGATACTCGAAAAAAAAACGAAAACTAAAAAAAAAAAAAAACGCTTTTTTCGTATTCAAAATATAATAGTGTACACATATAGTACACACGGAACGAGAATAGTGTACGGTATATTCTACGACGTTTATATTGTGTTGATTCGGTGTAAAACTAACTTCTGTTTTGTCGTTTGCGGCGCAGTGTCCGTCCGGAGTTTCGTTCGTGTACCACACAATCACATTTCAGACATCGTGTCTATAGGTTCTTAACCCCGTTTTCGATTTATCGTAATAACCATACCGCCTTCACGGCAGTCAAAATCTCGTTTTGAACTCTAGATTCGTATTTTCTAAACCGGAATGAAAAACTTTTTAGTGTACAGTAAAAGTACGGTTTTCTTCTGTTTTTATTTCACTATAGAAAAAGATTTTATTTTTTTCCGATCATTTCGCGTTTGAAACAGTTCACCAACTCACGGAGCGGGACAGATTAATACAACGTCAATAGCTGTCGGGTATACATTTAGAATTTGTAATTTTGGCTCGTAGAAAAAATAATTTGTTAGGTACTCAACTACATCAAAAAGATACGAGGGTTGTGAACGATCGCGATGAGTGAAGGGATAGGGTGGCCGACCTCGGATAGTTGGGGGCGAAGAAAAATAAGAACACTGTCCGATATTAAGAATACGTTGAGCGATTCACGCGGTGGTATGCGACGAAAACAGTATTATTTTGTACTAAAGTTTTGTCGTTTCGAAGAAACCGTGTGCGCCGTTCGTCATGATTTATTGTGTTATGTACAACAAAAGTCAGTCGAATCATCGTAATTTTTTACGAACTAGGCCTCTATGCGTGGTATAATAAATATTAGTTATTACAGTTTTTATAGCGAGAAAACGATCGTTCGTTACGTTGTCGGAGCGCGTATTTTTGTTATTATTAATTTAACGACGCGCGTCCTTTATTGCTTTCGTTTCTGCCCGCGACGAAAACGGACCTTAGAGATCGTTTCAAGGGGAGCGCCGGATTTTTTTTTTAAAAAAAACGTACGATTTTACAGCGTCCACGGATAAGACCAGAAACGGTTTTGTTTTGAAAACAATTATTACGCATAAATCTTCTTTTAAATTCAATCCGTATATTCAACCCGTTACCGTGGTCATCGATGGTCATGATGGTCATCGTGGAACGATCGCACGAGCTTTGGCGACCGAACGAACGCGTTACATAATAATATTATTATAATCGTATCGTATATTATTACTAGCATACTATTATGTTACTGCGGCCATACACAAGGTACCTGGGTATTCTGCTTGGTACGGCAAAAGCGGGAATTTTTTTTGTTGAAAAAACTCCGTCGAGAGCGGTGAATATATCAAACGACGCTATAAAAATTCCTGTTATTCGTAAAATATGTACATAATATAATGCGTTGTATCGTAATCTACGGGTGGTCTCGAAATCCGATCCGTTTGTTTATATAGGTGAATTGGAGACAACCAGACACGATTTCGGCTATGTAAAACTAGAGAAAAACCTGGTGTGTGTATTCGTATGCGATAGTAAAGAGTCGGCACGATTGCAAGGCGGAAAGCGAAATAAACTGCCCCAGGGTCGCCACTTTTTTTAAATTTAAAAATTCCTTTTCCAAGATTTCCAGAGAAAAAAAATTAATTTTTTCTATACCTCAAAAATACGTTTAGACACTATATTTTAAAATTATTACGAAGCATAGGTAGTTATACTCCTTTAAAGAGAGCCATTTTAATGTTTTTTTTTTCTAAGGAAGTTATCTGGACTTATACTAGGTTTTCCTGATGAGTGGCAACGCTGTGCACGCTCGTAAAACTTAAAGGGGGACACTCCCAGAGGACCTGATGCCCTTTAACTATATCAATTCATGTCCGTTTTTAACAATTTTTTTTTTTTTTTCTTGAGGATAAAATCAAAATCGAAATCCAATACGCGCCACCAAGTCGATGTTGTTCATATTATATAAATATTTGTTAGAAACCGCCTAATATTAATGATTAATTTTGATAAAAACAATGATTACAGTACTATAAGGTCGGTTGGGAGTTTGAAGGCAAAGCCCCGGAATGATTTTTAGCATAAATTTTAGTTTCTCCCACATCAATTCTCTGAGGGCGTCCCTGAACACTTGAAGTTCATAGAAAATATACATGTGATCATGTAAGTACAACGTATATTATACACATACAGAGGGTGTCTCACCATGTGTGTCCCATGAAATAATGTTTTATCAATAAAGTATATGTTTAAACTCTGTTTTTGGAAAACTATTTGCTAAAACTAAAAAAAAAAGAGATAAAATTTTAGTTTTTCAGTTATTATTGTTAATTCGAAATAGCCAATATTATAGGCGTGATTATTCTTTTTACACCCAAAACTTTCATATACAGACACAATTGTATTTACTTTCGAAAATTTAGCAAAACTATTATTTTAACTTCTATACAACAATATTTCGTTGCGGACCTATGATTCATCATTATTAAGTATTAACGGTCATTTTACAAACGCATAGTAATTACTAACGACAAAATGGACATACAGTCACAAGTTACATTACTCATTAGTAATTACTAATTTATTGGTAATCGCGGCTATGGATATAATCATGTTGGTACATATATCGACGTTTACTATCCTCCGTTTTTATTTATAAAACCAAAATTTTTGATCGTTTTCATTACGCCGAAACTTGGTACTCAAAACTTATAGTTTCGGACACACATTTAAAATGTTCAGAAAGAATTGAGTGTTGGCTATTTGGATTTTATCTACGATCCACAAAAAAAAAGTAAAAAATTTTATTTCGGGTTTAAACAAAAAAATTCGTTTGTACGCTCGTATGCGACGAAAACAATTTGCGAAAATCAGAATTAAAAAAAAGTTAACAGATGCGACGCTGATATCCTCGGGGAGACATTCTGTATACACTATAATAGTCGATGTGGAGTTATCCGACTGTTTACCGTTTTCAAACGTATATGATTTTAGTCGAGAAACGAAAAAAACTGTTTCGCGAGCGCGTAAGAGCGCATTTTTAAAAATTATTTTCAAACGATACGATATTACTAGTACAATATTGTACGATAGCCTTGGAGTATTTAAAATTCTACACAATTCTATGTGCTTTGAGCAGGCGCATGATTACAACGTATATCTAATTAGCCAACAAGAATATTATGTTCTAAATGAGTACTTATAGCGACCACTGTAAAAACACTTTGTGTTCATCGCTAATATTTGCGCAGAAGTTACGACCGTCAATTATACAAATTATAAATACACGTAATGTACATTCCACAAGCGATAGGCTCTCGCGAGGCCAAACTTGAAACTCTCTTATAATCAGCTTATACCGTTATGAGTGCATCTTTATTAAATAATTTTTTTTTTGTACAAGTATGTCTTAAATATTGTACGGACGATTCGCCGACTTTAGTTTCGGGCGCTAAAACCGCGATGTTACGCGCGTAAGATAATAACTCTTTCGGTGAAAATCGCGCGCTTCGGTCGATTGACAAAACGTATGGTATCTATACCACTATCGATTGTACGTATATAATATCACACACCACGCGCGATCTTGTCGACGAGGAGAAAGAAGAAGAAGATTTTAGCGTACTTCTTATCTAATTTGATGGTTGACCGGACAGATAATGTCGAAAGACTCGGACTGAAAAAATAGCGGTTAATTTTACGACATATTTGGACTTAAGTGTCCACATTCATAGTTTTTTAATTTATTCTTATACGTTTTTAGCCTGGTCGTATTGGTATACGGGACGAATTCCTTGGATCCTGCACTTAACTGTCTATGCGCTGTGGACGAATTTTTTTTAAAATTTTTAATCGCGTCCATATATGACTTAATCTAATTTTTTATCCAAACCGAAGCTTGCGCTGTGCATGTAAAACGGTACTACCCAAAAATCGCACACAGGTATACCTATATAATTATAATATGATATTAGTTCGATTCGAAAAAGAAAAAACACTCGACTTAAAAAATATATACATGTGTATATTACTTGACTTTCGTATACATTGCCGGCGGCGGTGCATAGAAAGTTTTAGCGATGCGACAAAAAAGTAAAAGCGGCGACGGACGGCATTATGACGTATGATAATAATAATAATGTAATATACGCGTTATAAAATTATACAGTCGGGTGTAACAGTTATAAACCGAGAAGATCATCTTCGTCGTCGTATAATACCGTACCGAATAATAAAACAACAAATTTTCAAAACTGGTTAGAAAAAATTAACAAATCGGTTTTTTGTTCGCATCTTCTCCCTGTCGTTTTATGTAACGTGCGGCGCGACAAGTTGCGCGTCGTCGGCAAGATTTGCATAATATTTTTAGTAAAAAAAAAAAGCACGATGTTTGGTAATAAATTGTCGACGAAAGTATGTACGGTATAATTTATGTTCATAATAAATACACGACGTGTTTAACGCATTATAACAGTTTGACGAGCGGTGCGATCGCGCGGGCCCGTTAACCTTTTAACCGCGGGAGAAACAAAACGTAAAGCCAAAAAAAATTAAAAATCGTTGAGCTCGGAAAGGTCAGTATGTTCGAATACATTACGACGTTTTCATTTATACTCTTCGGCCCGATTTCGCGGAGATTTTCGGAAGATAAGCCGGTTTTCGACCATCGCGAGAACTGCAGCTGACACGCGCATTTAGCGCGCCACGGAAGAAGATCGCATACTAATTTTGGTGTTTGCGACAACGAGCGAAAATTAGATTAGACTAAACATGTAAACGATACGCGCGGATGATATTGAATTGTACGGGAAAAAGTATTCTCCCGGCACCGCTCCGAACCATGACAGAATAACCCGACGTGATAGCGGCAATTTTTGTGATACTTTTAGCCCCGCCACTCTACTGATGTTTGTATACGGTTTGCCACGTTTTATCGGTGGTTTTCTTATCATCGTTACAGAACGGATTTTCGGTGGCGAATAATATCAACTAATCAAACAATATATGGACCGAGGAAATAATAAGACGAGAACGAGCTGGATAGAACAAACCGACGAATCATTATTAGAACTAATAAATGAGAAAAGAACTCTTCTGAAGACCATCACGAGAAGAAAAATCAAGTTAACAGGCCCACTCGATCAGGCACGACGACTTCATATCAAAAATATACTAGAAGAAAACGTTCGGGAAAAGAGACCGAGAGGAACATCCAGGAAGACCACATACTTCCGAGACATACAAGATCAGACGACACGCGAATCCTACAGTCAACCCAAAAAACACGCGCAGGACCGACAGACATGGCTACCGACGACAAGGCGCCTGCCTTTAGAAGATGATGACGAATTAGACGAATTGAATACGAATTACGATGACAGAACGAGAGAAAAATTGGGTTCGTTGCCCCATATCGTACCGGGTTATTTTGTCATGCTCCGAATCTCTCTCTACGCACCTGTAAAACTATTACCTTTTATCCAGTGTTGGAACTCTTTTATCGCCTAAAACACTAGACGCTGCAGCTCGTCTACACTTCATCCGACCGCGTATAGAAAAGACGCGATAACTGAATGATTTAAACGAACTTAACTCGTAAGAGCGCAATTTTAAGAGTTAAAATAAAAATTTTTGCCGCTATAATAACGTATCAAAAGATAGGATATGCTGTGTGTGTTTTTTTTTTTTAAATTTGGTGGTGTTTAAGACTAACCGGGGGAGCCTCCTCTAGCCACTCCCCGACTAAGCTTAAATTTTTCAATTTTTATCTCGTTAATGCCCAGCCTATTGACAAAAAAAAAAAAAGATGTATTAGATTTTAGTTTTCTGTGTTATACGTCATAATATGTACAGTAATAATAATAAAAAACATGTGCCATTACGAAGAATTGACTGCAGCGAATATATTATGATATTAGTTGTCGTTTTCCTGTATTTTGCAACATTGTTATTTCAACGAGGACCGCCACGACGGTTGTTTTTGCAGTTGTGTCTTGCGAATAATTGACTGTTTCAAAATATAAGAGAGTTTATTATTTTCTGAAGGCAAAATACGGCGACCACGCGAGCTGCGGACAGAAATAGTCGTTGATCGTATACATATATACGTAGACGAGAAAAAAAAATGATCTCCTCCGAGAGAAAATATCTTTTTACCAGAAATAACTAGAGCCGAATTTCGAAGAAATAACTATCATGTGTGACGGTCGTAAATTCACGATTGTATACAAGTGCACAATGCTAACATATTATTATACTATTTTTACTACTATACTTGTACTAAATTATATCATATTATACGATACAGAGAGCTACAGATGCTTTTATTTAAATTGTATATATTTCGTATGGATATAACTAGTATAACTGAAGAATACACGCGACAGTAAAACATTTTTATAAAAAATCGCTCAGTTCTAGTTGCGTAAACGGCACACGACGATGTTTGTAAAAAATATGGAAATTGTACTTGAACAACGAATGTTCCGTAGTCATCTATAGTTTTAAATGTTTTTTCGTCTGAATAAAAAGTGCAAGATTAAGCATAGAGTTTATTCCAATAACCGTGCAGTTTACGCGAAGAGATCGTAAAAATGTAATGGGTCTAAAATTGTCTCGAATATAGGACACAAAAAAACACAAAATTATCATTTAAACTAATTGTTGTACGTAAATAAAAACGCGGAAAAAACAATTTAAGTACTAATACTAATACACTTTAGACGATTCTACATTGGAAAACGCTCATCTGGTTCCTAAATAATTGTTTAACTTGTTCTACGCACTTGTGTGTCAGATATTATATCCACTGTGTAATGTTTGGTTAAAGAGTTAATTTTTTTTTACCCACTCAGTCTGGGGTCACAATACGCAATACGCGTTCACCCGAATGGTATATTTTTTTCTTCTCGTAAAACGTTTTACATAATATGTGAACACTAACAGTTATTTACTCGGTATTCTTATTAGTTTTAGGATGGAATTTTGTTGTTTCTTTTCAAATAAAGAAACCTTCATTTTTAATAACTGCAGTCAACTCGTATAGCTTACTCTACAAACTATTTACTGTACAAAATGTTGATATATCAAGAATTAATTCCTATACGAAATCGACACAACATTTCACTATACATATATTAACTAAGTAACAAATATAGTTCAGAAGTTTCCTATACTCAATATCATATCGACATCTTCTCAGACTTGTAAATTACCTGTGAATTGTCGACTTCAGCTCTGCAGCAGAGTTGAATGAATTTTTTCAAAGTTTTTAAACATTGTTTTGAGTAAATAAACATTTGGAAATAGGTACGTCCATATCATAGGCGTATAAACCTACGGACTGCACTTAAATAATACGTTGAGTCGACAAAACAAACGCAGGGCAATGATTGAACATTTTATTGTTCCATGAAACGTACGTAATGAAAAGCTTGATAGAATCATTGTTTTTCATGGAAAAAAGTATAGAAAACCATTTCGCCCAGGATAAAATCAATATTTTTCGTGGAAAAAAAAAAGGATAAAACTTATTTCATCCATGAACGCCCTGACATTGGCGACAAGTTTGGACGTAGGCTTAAATGTATACGGTCTATATAATAATATTTATCTCGTATTAAAACTGTTACGCGTCACCGGGGAAAAAAATCATCTCGAACCGAAGAAAAACCATTATAGTATATGGTCGTTCAGAGCAGCACCTCTTACGCGCGTGGCTATAATACAACGAGGCTGGAACGCACGTTCGTGTTATTTTCAAAATCATTAAGTACTTACCGCGACAGAGCGTAAAGGTACGCGGGCGCATAAAACGGTCAGTGAAACACGGGAAACTTACCTGAAACAAAATATACACACATTATGAATACGATCGAATTCGACTGAGAAAAGATATTTCGTTTTAATTTTTCAAAACGTCGCTTTGCAGCACCCACGTGTGTGTATATAGTTGGGTACGCAGGTACACACGGGGTGTTTGGGTGCAGTACACGATAATATACATATTTTATGCGCCGTGTGAGCCCCGAAAAATGACGGACAGACGTATAATGTTGAATAGAGAAAGAAAAACAATATATTATACGGTGTTGTTTTACCAGAGCAAACACGACGCGGCAATAACGTATATTAAAATATTATTATCGCGCGTCGTCGTGAGGAGTTCGACTGTTTCAACCGTTATTGTTGTACGACTATAGTAGAGTCTCGTTGCCGCAAACGTCATCACAATATTATACGATATGTATATTATGTGCATGAACAAAGGAAATGGATACGGTTTCATAACTTACGCTCAGATAGATGTAGCGTGTGCACACAAAAACATAATACTATTAGACGACATACATATACATATAATGCTGCAGAGAGTGAATTTACATCTGAATGGACTCCAGTTCTCTAACTAACCGCGTGGTTGTACGGCGGAAAGAAAGAAGAAAAAAAATCACCCTCGCAGCGATTAAAGACGATTTAATTTCGTGTTCGGACACGGTGCGTCACAAAACTAAAATAAACCGTGCTACGTAAAATTACAGCGGTCCGTGCACGGTCCTTACGTTAGTAACAATCATCTGCCCAAGGCTGCGTTGACTAGCGGAAAAGTCAAAACAGCAATGGATTTTCAACGCCTTAAAACTTTTAGTTTCAAACTAGACTTTTCACTTATAACCGTGAATAAAAAATTTCGCTCCCGAATCGTTTCAATCAACAGTGAATTTGGATTTCTTTTCAGGCGCACATTCGAATAAGGAGAAGTCAACTTTAGCGCGAAAAACAACTTGACCGATTCTTCCTCTTCTTCGCATTCGTCCCGCGACTGTTTGTGGTCGGCCACACTCGTCGCGATCACACGCGTCTCCTCCAACACACACACACACACACAGAACAACTGACCTCAAATTCATTTCGTCCTTTGTTTCTTCTTCCTCCGTTTTAATTAATCTTACCACTGCCGTTTCAGTTTCCTTCATCACACGCTCAAACCCCGCCTCAGCGCCCCATTATACGTCTCTCGTTTCGTCCACGCAACACCTAACCTAAACCTCTTGTTCGTTCCTCATTCTGTCTTGTCGCTCATCCGCTATAATTTCCGCCAAACTCGTACTCTGTTCTATTCCATACCGCTCGACTTTCCATAAAACATTGGTTTCCTGTAAGACTATCGTCCGTTTTGGACTGGTTAACATAACGCATCCTCTCCTAAACTACGTACACGGAAACACGCACGGACCATCGCCTGCATATTATAGTTTCACGATCGACGACTAATTTCGTGTCCGACGGCACGTTTTTCACCTCCGGCACGGTATCGCGTTAGAAAAAAAACGGTGCTGGATAATTGCGCGGATCGTTAGCTCCGGGATTCTCGTATACGCGAAACGTCTTTTATAAAAAAATAGTTTGTCGGCACGGCTAGACTGCACCGCCGCGGAGAGGCTTAAGGAGTATAATAAAAAGTATATATTCTCAAAAAAGATATACGCGCCGAGTCCCTGCGCGGTATTATTA
Organism: Hormaphis cornu; assembly: GCA_017140985.1. NCBI lineage: Eukaryota > Metazoa > Arthropoda > Insecta > Hemiptera > Hormaphididae > Hormaphis > Hormaphis cornu. The sequence continues at coordinate 38,931,777 of CM029357.1, read as the reverse complement.
AACCCGATAATCGAGAAAATTCGTGACTCGATCGTCAACACGTTGTCGTTTGCGGCTTGGTATTATTACTGTCATGAGTCGCGCAAGCCGTGTATAGTCAATACCCGGAAAGTGTATTCGAATGACGCGCACGACCGTTAGAGGCGAAAAATACAATCGTTCGTTATGTTTGGTCAGTGTGATGCGAAGAAAAACGTCGGTTACACGCACAATACTTTTTGTACACGTCGTCGTCAGTTTTCGTGTGATAATTCGGAGAGAAAAATATCGTCTCGTTCCGATTTTCGCGCGAACCCCCGCGCCACGAGCCCGATTTTTTCCAAACCGCGCGAGTTTTCTCGATACCAGTTGTTGAAGTGCCCGTCAATCACGTCGGAAAAACGCGCAAGTTTCTCGCTTTTAAAATTGTCTCAATTATTCACAATGTCGTGTCACGCTGAAAATCGGCCGCACATAGTCGACCGCGAGTTACGACCGCCTGATTCGGCCGAGCTGATTCGCGTTTCGCGTCGCAAACAAAACGTCGCGGTGCGTCCGGCTCGTGCGTTTCGAACGGTTTGTTCGAGGCGGGACGAAATTTTAGACACGTTATTTAATTCTCTTGGTACTTTGAAAGTCTCCGGTGTAAAAAGTGTTTTTTTTTGCGACGGGTTCAACGCCAGCCACGTACGAGAAACGGTGATCGAAACGGTCCAAGGAGGGTAATCGTCTCGTCAGCCCTGTCGTCGAAAACCCTCTTGCGGCGCGACAGTATTTTTTTAAACCCGTTTAGACGAGCGATACGACTACGGAGCAACGCGGCGCCCTTGTTATCCGCGTATCGTCGCACACCCGAATAATACAAAATATTCATCCACGATCAAATACGTCTTAGCCGTTAGTCGTTTTTTTCCATCCCCTCATATCTGCTGCGAGGACGCGCGAGACGATTTCGTCGATTTCTACTTCTATACGCAGAGAACTTTTGAAAAATACAAATTTTAACTCGTTTTAACTCGCGGATGGCATCCACGAGCATACCGCGCAAACTAACACTGTCCGGTACTCGTTTTTCCTGTACGTTTTGTTCGCGCGTCCCCGGAGAAGGTCGCTCTGCTGCAGCCGTCCACAGCTCGCGGTCATCGCGTTTTTTTTTTTTCACCTCCGAATCTACTTTCACCCGTGGCGCGCGGCGAAAAGTGATTTTGTGTTGTAAACACGCGTGATAAGCTAGTGTATTATACACTGCAAGCGATATATACGTGTACGTGTGTATCGTAGTTACAAACAACTTGAGCGGATCGTCCAGTTAACGGTGTACAGACCGTGTGAGAAAACCGCAAGTTGTGGAAACGAAAAACGAAAAAACGTCAACGACTCCTAAACATTTTGTACGTTTATCGAGTTTCATTTACTCGGTTCAATTCGCCACTGTAACAGGCGTGTCGGGGAGACAACAATTATGTGCCCCCAGGCTCGGATAAAACGATACGTCTTAATCCCCCGAAATTCGAATCGTTCCGTCGCGTCCGAGGGGCGTCGCAAACACGAATGACGTACCAGTTCTGTTTTGTCGTACCCGCGCGCCGGAGCCAGAAACGCGTCGTTCGTTCCGCGCGTGTATGAA
>CM029357.1:38775246-38918895 GCA_017140985.1 Hormaphis cornu | reverse complement strand
ATAGCCTGGCGAACGCTCTACTAAATTCACGGAAGACGAAAGATGAAGCCGAGCACGAAAAATTTACGAGTTGTGTTTGGCCGCGGTCATTACTGATAATATAGGCAGTACACCTTACGGTATTCTTAAACGTACCTAATTATCGAAATCCGGACCGGCGATACAACCGTACTTGCGATACGTCGATTTCTCGTGGTTTTTTTTTTTGTTTTCGAAATCGGACATTTGGGATATTTATTGTTTCGACAATGTATTATCTCCAGGCGTGGCGTTAAAAATACACGAGAAAAAAAAATTTGCACGAAAATTCTTCTGCGGGATCTATCGAAAACTGTACCGAGTTGTTTTTTTTCTCGGGGAATCGTCAATTCCAGAAACGAACGAAACTTTTTTTAAATATGTTTTAGAAACTATGCATATTTATGTGGGGATTTATCGAACTCGCGGGGCCGTCAAAATCGGCATAGTATTTCCACGGGAATCGTCTCGAGATGATGACGAACAATGAAAATCACGATTTTTTGAGACAGGACCGAATCGATTTTATAAGTTACACGTTTGGTTAGCGCGGAATCAATACTATGAACGCGCAATAAACGAAAAATGCCCGACGATTCTATTCCTGCAATAACAAGAATTCGTTCAAGAAATCACGTACTCCTTAAAAATCGTTTTTATCGTATTCCAGATTTCCACAGCCCTCGTCTTTAGCTTTTTTTTTCATCGCTACCCGTCCGTTTTCCAGCGACAACGTACGATACACGGCGACCTGAAACGGGGTGACAAGTTCTCGTTGCTACACAGTGTCATTAACCTCGCGGCGCGGACAGAACCGCTGCTGTCGACCCGACGCAAGTATATATATACATTGTACGTCGTGTATTTATTAGAAAAACACGGGGGAAAAAAAAAACGGTAAATTCTCCATCCTTTCTCGTCGTCGTTACCGCGAAATGTTTACGACGGAATTTGCGAGGTACGCCGCTCGTCCGCAATAGGGGATCCGTGCAGCGAGACGACCTCGATTTTCTTCAAGTTTCACGACCCTTGAGAAAACATTTGAAAAACTGCATGTTCGACATCGAAACGCGAAACAAAAGGTTCGGCGGCAGTTTAGGTAGACGAAAAACAAAACTAAACTGCTGCGGCGACATCGATTCATCAAGAGAAACCAGCCAAAGTACTAAATGTAATAATATACACCCTACCGGTACACGGCCGATCAAAAATAACCGATAATAAGTATACAGCGATACAGTGGTCAAATGTTGCAAAGATGTGCAGGGTAAAATCGCATTTTTTCATCAATCCTTCTATTTATAAAACTACAAATTATCTAAAAAAAAATTGTTATTTTGTACACCTATCCATATGATCCGCGGTTTTTTCTTTGACGCCGTTCCGTAGTAAATTATTATTGTCCCCACGCCGCGATTGTTCCGAGTTTATCAGAACTTTATCGCCCGTAATACTCTCTATGAATAATTAAATAGTGTACTTACAGGGCCGAACCTGTAAGAGCTCCCGAGAAAAACTTCAGACTATCGTCACTGATCTGTGTAGTTGCCGAAAAAATAATGTTTAAACTCTAGGATTTAAGTGTTCGACAACGGGTATTTTCGCCTACGTTTTTGTGTTTAAATGGACGATTGGAAATTTTTAAAAGGCCCGGATCCTGTATACTGCGATATTACTGCACACAATAATTCAGAACAGCGACGACTGCGAAGAACAAACACACTAACAGCGATTCGATGATGCGTTACGTTATCTATACGCTCAGAATTTTCTGGTAGGATTCTCTGTTAAATAAATCTCTCTTAAAACGGAGATACGTCTAAATTCGTATTATTATAGTGGTCTCCGATGAAATCGAAAGCATCGATATAAGGAAACGTTTTTTTTTTTTTTTATATCGTATAATTATACGTGAAAACCTGTTTCTCGCGGCCGCGTCACAACACCTCGCAACTTCCAGATTTCACGGACTCGTGTATCTGAACAATGAAAAACAGTACAAAATACCTACATGCACACACACACGCTGCAGCAGTGCAGTCCGTTCACTTTTTAGAAATCAGATAAGGATTTCGATCTAATTAAAGGGATTTTTTTTTACGTAAGACTAACGAGTTTTTAAACTATACGTACGTGAAAAAAATCGTTTCAAAAAATATATACAATATAACTGCCGAGGTTAAAGTTTAAGCAACGATGTCGTATTACATGCATTTTTATAACAACTGCACTTCCGTAAAAAAAAAAAAAGATAATTTTCACGATAAAAGTGCGAGTGCATTGCGCGTTTTCATAATGTATATATATATAGGTCCAAAATTATTCATCCGATTTTAGTAGGCTATAAATCACGTTTTTGTGTAGTTTCTGGTAAACGAAGCATCGATCGTGATACGTGGAGTTTTTAAGTTTTTGTCAACTGCCCATAAAAAAAGTATACTGCGATAAAGTGTAATTTAATCAGTTAGACAATGAATTGAATTAGTTGTTATTGAAACGTCAACAGAGAGCGACAAATCGCAATTCGCGTGCTCCGCTTTAAGAAGTTCGAGTCTGCCCACACATTGGTCCCTACAAGTACTCAACAATGAGCTACCACAAATCAGTGGTCGTATTGAACATTTATAAGCATCGCACCTACAACTTAAAATAATCCATTAAATTATACTTATTCTACTAAGCTGATCGATCAAATTTCACAATAAATGTGACTTTTTGAAATCGGACGAATATTTTCGGAACACTCTGTATATTTTAACCGTGTTAGGCAATATAATATTATGTTTTGACTGTTTACGCAAATGTTCAATATACTCCTGCTCCTGTTGCAGAGTACATTTTATAATACATCGTCATCGGAAAGTATTGCAAATAGTTCTTTTTTTTTTTTGTGACGGAAGATTTCGGATGTTAAATGAAAACTGTTAGTGGATATTTGCGGATAATAAGGTAAACACGCTATATTATAACGTAAGTAATTGTTTTTCATATCACACAGAAGTCGTGAGAATCCCACCGAATTTCACTACACGTAAAAATGTTTCAGAATAAAACGTAACTTATTGACAGCCGTAAATCGATTGAAAACAGGATCAAACGTCATCGTCGTTTCACATCGTACTAGCGGTAATTTACGAATTGTCAGAGTAAGAAATTAGGAGGAAAGTATATTATGCGTGTATGCGTAAAGCGTTGTATTTTATAAAAATGTACATCTTGTTTAGATGAATTTTGAAAACAATCATTTACGTTTCGATCTCGGATGAACTATTCCTGTTATCACTATCTGAATAGATTGAAAAAAAAAAATCTTTCGTTAACAAATATGTTTTGGAGGAGCAAATTACAAAAAAAGAAAATTTTTCTTTTAAAACCGTATTTGAAGAAAAAAAATTAGATTTCCGAGTTATTATCAGCTATCGTCTAAACATAGACGTTCTGAGTTTGAAAAATTAAGAAATTGATCAAATCTTTTAAAAAGTTATGCGTTTTATATCCAGACGAAACCGGCCGTTTTTTTTTCTCATCTATTATCTAGATAAAAAAAAATTAGATCTTTATCTTATCTAGATAGCTAATCATGTATCTTTGTACAACACTGCGTGTACTATAGTCGGTCAAAATCTTTCCTCGCGTTGACGACAAGGTCTATACAATATATATATATATAAACAGTGGTAACTGGGCCTCGTAACAGTACACGCAGAAACGGAGAGGACGCAGACTAGAAGAAGAAGAAGAAGATGAAGAGGAAAACACGTCAGCGCAGCAGATCATCGAACCGTGTCCACCGCCGCCACCGGTTGTCGTTCGCATGTCAGCGGCGGAACCTGCCTAGCTACGGTCTTGTTTTTTATTGCATTTATTTCTTTTTTTTTTTTTTATACGTATAATAACGAGTCGATCAAACTCATATATATATATATGTACGTAATTTATAAACCTATACAATATTCTTCGGCCTGTCGACGGATAATTTTTCTTCTCCGCAGCTCACTACGTTAGTATTATATATCACTGTATTGTTTTTATACAAGACTCGTACAGAAATGTTATGAAAAATACACTGGTTCGTACGAAACATAACTGTAAAATATCACTTAGAAACTAAATGTTTAGTCAATGAAATTTTGACGATTCGTTAAAACGAATTGAAAAGGGTATACTACGTTAGTTGTACTGAATGGAACGCTAAAATTTTGTGCGAATAGTGTAAAACGGTAAAGACTCCGGTTCAAAATGTATACCCATTGAAATTTCGGAATAAAAACCGTCGCGTTGGCGGAAATGATCGTGTAACGGTCTCGTATTTGCTGATTGATGGACCGCAGATGATCGTCGAAGTTAAATTCAGACGAAAACCCACGCGAGTAGGTGTACCTGCTAACTAGTTTGTACTTGTAAAATAATATTTTTTTTCTTCTCAAAAAACCAACAATAATTGCCGTTTGCAGCGTTGTGTACATGTTATGCGACTGCACGATTGTTTCGATTACAAATCTTTACTAACCAATCTAAAGAGACTCGATAAATAATTGTATTAAAAAAATACCGGCTGCTACAAGAAAAAAAAAAAAAAAAAAGACACGTCTTTGGTTGAATTTCAACAATACACTGATAAATGCTGAAAATCACAGTGTAAATGATTGCAGGAAAACTGTAGTGAAACTGGAAAATCTCGAGAAAATGTGTAAGTCTATCGCTTTCGTTTTGGAAAACTTTTTTTGCTCATACTGCGTTTACACACTCAAACTGTATTCACAATTGAAGAGAGACACTGCAGCAGACGAGTAGAACAGCTTGCGATCGTTGCGTTTCACCATAGATAACGGCTCAGTGGCATGTAAAGAAATCAATTTTACTGTGGGCCAATTTTCTTACAAACTATGGACTGCCTTTAAATTATACTTTAGACGATATGATTTTTTTACACTATCAACGCACTACACATCTATTATTTTGTATTGTTTTATTAACGACATGGCCTAAAATGGCTATTACGACTTGAATGTCCAAAAACGATTTCGATTCGTATTGAACCCAATACATATTTCACTGTAAACGCCACTGGCTGGTCTGATATGAGGAGGAGGGGAACGCTGAAATATTTGTAAATAAAATCAAGGGCGATTCATTAATTTTCGTTGCGTTCGCAAAAAAAAAACACATTTTGTCCTGTGCGTGAGTAAGTCTAAAATGGACACACATTCCGACCGGGTTATATATTGTATAATTTCGCGGAATATTGAAAACTAGCTGATCCCGTGCACTTCGTTGCCCGTAAAAAATGATAATTCATAAAAAAAATTGTGATTGTTCGAGTACTTTTGGGTACAATTGCTGCAGTAAGTGAAACTCGGCCACCCTGGTAGGCAATCCGACGATCGCGATCGGATCGCGGACTAAGTACAACTCATCCACCTTGGTAGGCTGTGTTCAAAAATTCAATTTGATGCAAGTTTGTACCTGATCTGCCCGAATAACCAATAATAAATAAGTACTAATTTCTACTATAATTGTTATAACCAGTAACAACAATATTACGTATCTACTATATACTATTATATCAAAAAAAGGTACATGGAAACCCTCGGGCCGCCGTGTCGTACCTTATTTCCTGTTATCGGTCGGGTGCTATTGTTATTATTATACCAATTTAGATATACAAATTACATGGAAAAAATTATTTTTACCGATTTCAACCCTTTAAAATCAAAATTTTGAAAAATCCTTTCTTAGTGCGCCGCGGACCCGGCGCGCTTCGCTGCGCAATTCAGAAATCTATGTATATAAAAATCAATGCCATTTTTTGTGATTCAATAACTTTTGAAACGCTCAACCAATTATTTTTAATTGTTTTTCACATACATACCTATACACATTTATACACACTTACAGATGTACACAATTACACACATACACACAAACACAAAATTATACAATGAAGTTTGAAAATAAAGAGGGTATTAAATAGACAGTAATTGTAATTTTAATTCAGAACTTTATTTTCATTATTGCAATTTACATGAATGTAATAAAAATTTGGTAAGGCTTTAATTTATTCAAATGGATAATATTGTGTGAATGAATCTACAAAAACTGCATGATGTTCCATAACTAAACAATTATTGATGTTTTCCATTAAACTGAACATTTTCTTACAACTTGATGAATCCGGTGACACATTCACAGCAATTTTTCCATTTCCAATATCCAACAGTTAATTTGGAAATTGTGACGTTTAGTTATTACAATGCGTTACGATATACAACATTTTTGGTTCTTCCTTCTTTTGCGAAAATAAATAAAGATGATGGTTTTCCAACGCGTGAACAGGCGACATAAAGTTGGCCATGTGAAAAACAGGGATATTCCAAATTAATTCCGCAAATTTCCAATGACTGGCCTTGCGCCTTGTTAATAGTCATCGCGAAGGCAAGACGAACAGGAAATTGGAGGCGTTTGAAGTCAAATGGTAAATCATTCGGAATCATAGGTATTCGTGGAATTAAAACGTCTTCGCCTTTGTATTTCCCTTTGAGAATCGTGGCTTCTATTACATTGTTCATCAACTTTTTTACAGCTAGCCGGGTTCCATTGCATAGGCGTGGTGGATTGATGTTGCGTAGCATAATTATCACGGAGCCGACTTTTAATTGAAGATTATGGAGTGGTAAACCGGGTAAATCGAGTGAATTCAAAAACTCAGTTGGATAGTTAACTATTTCGTCTTGTTCTATGACTGTGTCCATCGATTTGTATGAAAATACTTGTCCAGGAATTGAATTTTGAATAGAAATATTGAGGTCGTTGACATCTTTGTTTTTCGCAGCTAGTATAGCTCGTTCACTTAGCCAAACATGGTTTTTGTAGTTTAGTACGATGTTGGGAAATACATTTTTGATTAGTTCTTCTTTCGAGATGACCAAATTGGAAAAATTTTCTGGCAACTTGATGAACCCGGTTGAGACATCCACGGCAATTTTTCCATTTCCAATATCCAACAGTTGATTTGAAAATTCGGCTGCTGTTAGATCATTTTGCAAATGAACGCGCATGTTCAAAGTAAGTCTCAGTGTATTGACATGTCGCCACAAATACGATGCTTTTAAAGATGCATTAATTTCATCAGCGGGTGTCGATCTTGCAATAACGGGAAGAGTTTGTCGAAAATCACCGGCCAGCAATAACAATACACCGCCCAACAGGTTCTTATTACTGCGTAGATCTTGCATAGTTCGATCCAAAGCCTCTAGTGATTTTTTATGCGCCATGGTGCATTCATCCCAAATGATAATTTTGCATTGTTGTAAAACTTTTGCCATTGCACATGTTTTGGAAATGTTGCAAGTAGGATTTTCATTGATCTTCATATCCAATGGAAGCTTGAGAGCAGAGTGAGCCGTTCGTCCGCCATCCAACAATGTAGCAGCGATTCCCGAAGATGCCAATGCCAATGCAATGTGACCTTGAGATCGTATTGTGGCTAAGAGAACAGATATAACGAAGGTTTTTCCAGTGCCCCCAGGAGCATCAACGAAGTATATTCCACCAGTCTCATTGCTAACAGCTGTTATGATTGTATCGTAGATGTGTTTTTGTTGCTGATTCATAAGTGGAACATTATTGCGTACATTTTGGTTCAATTCATCAATATTGTATTGTTGTTCGCGCTGCATTTCTTGATTGAAAGCAGCGTGCATCGGACGGTCTGGAGATGTAATACCCAATTGGGTTAATCTTTTATTAGTCATTATCAGGCACATGTCTTCAATTTGAACCAAGGCTTCGTTATGCATTTCTACATTAATTATCATATCAGGATTTGATGTTAAGCAACGAACTCGGTGTAAAATATCATCTGTCATATCGTCTTTGAATTTTTCCCATAATCTAAGTGGATCAGACGGAAAACATGTCGATATTATAATTGCAAATAAAGTTCTTATTTGACGTGGGTGAGACGAAACTGTTGCATCGGCAATTGTATACTCCCAATGTTCATCATTTTCAACCAAGTTTAACTTCTGACATGCTTCACGGTATGTTGTGCAAACTTCACCACGAACTGTTCTCAAATCTTGAAATGATCTTGGTCCAGGAACATTGACTAACAACAGACGCAAATAGAAGCATTCGATGTTGCTGGGATGAACAGTATAAATTCGGCCTAATGCATCTGACTTGAACAAATTTGTATGACCATCTACTGGTGTTCCTTGTTTGCGACGTTGAAAAGATTTAGAAGATTGATTCCAAGTATAATAATGTGGCATCTCAGAGTAAAGCAAAGTTTTTGCAAAATCATCAACTTGACATGTATCAAAGAAACTTGTCAAGGTAGTGGATGGTGGTTGTTCAGCTCTTTCTGCAGCGTTATCAGTTGTAAAATATACGCGTTGTCCGTTTTCCAAATGAACTGCCAAATGAATAACAGTGGGATGTCTTTCATGAATGGGAAATGATAAAATTCGCCATATAGCTTCGTTGCTACTAACATAACGTCCCGTTTGATATTGTGTTATTTCATCGTTTGTATTCACATCAGTAACGCCGAAAACAGCCATGTCGCTTCCTTTGGTGACGTATTTGCAGATGTATTTTATTGATTTGACAGAATTGCAAAATTCAACATTGATGTGGGCGTTGAAGGTTTTGGACAACAATGGCGAATAAGGCACGATCCAGCGATTGTCAACTTGTATATGATTACCATTGATTTTAACAATTGTTGATTTGCCGTTGTCATTAATCGATCGGCGACGGTAAGACGGATATCCATCATTTCTGGTTACAGTTTCAGATGTGAGTGTTGCTGGATACCGCTTTGAACATTTTCCATCAATCATGCATGGTGAGTTAATATTCAATGATCCACACGGTCCGTGAATCATGTTCTTAGTCACTACTGCATACAAAATTGGGTCGATCGCTTCATCGGGTATTTCAGCCGAAATAATGTAATCAATCTCGTCGGGTCTTATTTTATCAATCAACCAGATCAGGATGTGAGCATGTGGTAATCCGCGTTTTTGCCACTCAACAGAATACATCCAGCAGCGTGTTTCTCCAAACACATGTTGTTTGACAATGAAATTGATGAGAGATTTTAATTTTTGTTTGAATACACGTGCAGTTATATCATGGCGATCCATTGCAGATTGGCCGGTAAATAGCAGAGTTTGCACTTCTTCCCATTGTGGATTGCAGGTAAAAGTGATAAACAAATCGGGACGACCATATTTACGAACATATGCCATAGCATCTTGAGCATACTCATGCATATGTCGTGGACTCCCAATGTAGGTGGCTGGTAATATTGTAATTCGACCGATGTTGTTGGCATTGCCATCTCTGTTGATTGAATCGCGAAGATGTATGTACTCTTCAGAGCGCAATTTTTTTTGATTCAGCCTGATGAAAGTTAATCTTTCGGTCTCTATTTTGACGTACATATCAACAACGTATTGATGGAACAGTTTGCCAAATTTAAGGAGATGATTGTCTTGATTTTCACGAACCATTATCCGATAAGCGTAGTAATTCATTGCGCTGACTTTCTTGTTCGTTTCAAAGCCTGTTTTCAAAAATTTCCAAAATAACAGAAGTTTATATAGATATTAGTTAATGTTGCTTACCAGTTGATGGATCTATCATTTTGATCGTAAAATGATATCCATCTTCGCCTTGCCAAAACAAAAGCGGATATTGTAGAGCATCGTACGATCGGTGTGTCTCTGACACACGCTGCAAATTTTCACTTCTGCGATGTAAGACAATATCTCGTGATTGGAGATTTTCTCCGACAATTACTACAGCAACATCTGCGATGGTTGGTGCATTGAATCGACGGGAATGTTCTCCTGGTGGCGTTTTGTCAGGTCGTATGACTATTTTATGGTCATCAGATGGCATTTGCTCCAGAGCAGTCTTAAAAAGATGAATTAATTGGTTGTGCTGATGGAGAAGCTCTTGTAATTGCTGCACGATTTGTGATTTTGTAGAGGCATAATGGGTGCAGCGTTGCTGAGTTTCTTCGTTTGAATTTCCCATGAAATAAATTTGAAGAAACTGATGATTTGCATCAGCTGGTGGCAACAATGAACCTGCTTTATGGTAAATTTGGCCCTGAATCTGTAGAAAAGATTTGTTTTTATTTAGATTGAAATAGAAATTATCTGTTTTTCAGATATTTCAATTAAAACCATAGAAAATAGAAATTACTTTAAATGTAGGCATGAAATTGTTTCTTATTATTCGAGAAGCCCCAAACGAAGTCATTTGAAAACAACCATTATAACTCTGGATATTTTTCAGAAAATGTTTAGAGTCACTTCCGAAGCCTGATATTAATAAGGACAAAGGTTCTGGTGGGGGGTTTAATGGTGGTAATTTCACTTTGCCGTTAGCACAGCACAATCCCGGTGGTTCGTTTGGAAATTTGATTGCCTTGCAATAACAACAAACAACGTCCATAGTTGAAATAGCGACAGATGGATTTGCATTGTAGTCAATTGACGGATCGTAAGCAAACGCAACACGTAGAAGATTTTGCGGGGCAGCAGTTTGTCTCCTTATGCGATAAGCGAGATTCTCTTGAGCACGATTATCTCCTGATCGATCTGCAATACTTCGATTTCTTTGCATTCTTAATCTATCGTTGTGATTCGACGCATCTCTTTCTTGTTGCGACTGCATTACTCTTGATGTTAATGTTTGCAATCGATTCAATTCGTTTTGAATTGCTCGCTGGTCGTTGCTTTGATTATTACGACTTCGCCTTGTTGCCCTCGTACCCAAGCTTTGTCGACCGATACTTGATTTTCGTCTTGATGGCATTTTATTATTTTCACAATAAAATATATACAAAACCGCTCAAATAATTCTGTAAAAAAAGTTTTTTTCAATAAAACAATGTTCAAAGAATACTTACATGAGGAAACAAAAATACTTACCTGACATTTCAAAACATCTATTGCTAAAAAATAACACTCATCATGAAAATTGTGAAAAAACTATTAAAACGCGTTTATCAAAACATTCGTATATGTTTACATAGTAACGTCATAAAATATTTATGTTTACTTAGTTACTGTCAAAAATAACAAATATCATTCGAACAATAATTGAAAATGATAAATTTGTAATTAATTGGTGATATTTAAATTTGTTAAGATTTAAACAAAATATTAATCGTAAAAACGTATAAGATTTGTAGCTGAACGATCTAGAAAGTAAGAAGTAATGAAAGATAAGTAGAAGAATAAAATCTTACTCAAGTTCAAACAAAATTCTAGATTCCAAGATATATTTTCCAAACATGGCAAGAAATTCGTACCAAATTACAAAACTAAATTGAGATTATGTTGATAAAAAAGCAGTTCGAGTAACTTAGAGGTACTCGAACAAATTGTACCGAGGCGTTTCTGAGAGATGCATGCTATCGATTTTCCTGCTACTTACGCGAATTTGTTTGCAAATTTTTGTTTCTTTGTGAATTTCTTCTGCAAATTAAAATGATCAAAAGAAACGAAAAATTGATGAAATTTTCCAAGGCATTTATGAGAGATGCATGCTACCTGTTTCCTGATACCTTACGTGAATTTTCTAGCAAATTTTTTAAATTTCTTTGTTATGTAGTTTTTTACGAACTAAAATGAACAAAAGAAAGTAAAAATTAATAAAATCTGCCGAGGAATTTGTGAGATGCATGCTATCTGTTTCCTGCTACTTACGCGACCATCAAAAATCAACATAAGTGTGTTACTAAGACAACTATTTGTTATTTTTAGTTGCGGCTACAATTAGAAAAAAGCCGATTATATTATTTTACAATTTACATGTACAATTTTGGTTTTTTGTCCATTCCAACTAATTTCCTTGAGACTTACTAAAAATTTTTTGTGCTATAAACCATCCTTGGACTATGACGAACAAAATAAAAAAAAAATTAGGCAAATCCGTCGAGGCGTTTTTGAGTGATGCCATTACACACGAACAGCATTTCATTTTTATATATATAGATACGTACAACACAATATTCAAATAACACAACGCGATAGGATATAAAATAATGTTTTCATACACCGTAAGAAATCGTATAAGCAATAACAGTCACGTGTGGAAAAGAATCGAATTTCCGAATCAAAGTGCATTACACTGTAGCGTTTTCTAAAATGGATCTGCGCCGATTGTTGTCGAAGAATCTCAAGGATGTTGTATTTTTTTGTCCGTACGTATACATATATATATATATTTTCCGACTCGATGATGTCGGTATCGTACGTGCCTGTCCTTGACACCGGATTGACAAAAAAAAAAAACATAATGAAAAAAACGAAAAAAGTTTCGTGTTATATACATACCGGACTCGAGTATAAATAATACTGCTATTCGTGGGTATAATACTATATACGCCTATTGTGTTTCGATCACGACAGTCGTTGCAAAAATTTTACGTAGAACCGTGGACTATTTTAGGTTTCTGAATGAAACGCGAAGAATGTATCGGTTTTCGCGTCATGATGTGCGTTTTTTACCACTACGTAATCGCGATAAGCACTTCAATAACGCTCCGGTTTTCAACGTCAGTGTATAACGATAGGTATCTTTAACACGGACGAAACTTCGAGAGGTCGTAAACTTCAAAAAACTAAAAAAAAATATCAAAAACCTAAGCAAAAACTAATGGAAAAACGTTCGAAATTACGGAAAACGTGTTTTTGACATACATAATTGGTTTGAATTTTTTTAGCCATAACTTAGTTCGATCGGAATAAGCCCAAAATTTTAAATAATACTGAAATTCGCAGGATACGAATTTTAAAAAATGTCGATAGTTATTATTGAGCTAAATATAGAAGTTGGAAATTTTTTTTTTTGTTCGACAAAAATTTAATTTTTCACAAAAAGTTTTCTAAATTCAATACGATGTTCCAAACATGTAAACACATACGCGATTATATCTTATATTATATAAAATAAGATTTGGAATTTTAATATGTCATGTCAAACAAAATTTGCTATCTGAATAAACCTATTTCGAAAAAATCCGTCATGTATATTCTGAATGACCGAATTTGTAGATCTCTACTCGCTTCGATCATTCACATCCCCTACACACGCACCCGCGAAACCCTTATTCTTTTATCTACCTGAATTTGTTAATGAAATATTTTTTGATTTTTCATTTCATTTTAATTCTTCGAGATCCATACATGATACACCGCTATTACCGATTCCGTGTTCTCTCCTATCACCGCATCTTAGGGTCTGATCAAAAAAAAAATTTTGATATTTTACTTAATTTTTGATTTAAAATGTCCTGTTATTCAACCGCATATCAAAAATAAATCCAATTTAAATTACGTTAATATTTTAAGTATTAAATTATTCAAGAAGGGTTAATTTTGAACTATAGACGTAAATTGTATGCGTCAAGTTCAAACGTTACAAGTAGCTGCAATGTATTATAATCACTTATAACTAATAACTCGTGATAATGTCTCCGCAAAAAGAACGGAAAAAAGACTATTATACAAACATAGAATGTTATAATATCGTCAAATGATCGCGGGAATCAACTTTTTTGACACAAACAAAAACGACGACGTTGCAGGTACCTCCTAATACGCATGACGTGTATTATGACGAATAATTAGAACGACACTCGCATTCGGAACGCAATAATAAAATCGAAAATTAATATCTTTTTTAGATTGTTATATATATATTGTTTTATTATAAAAAGAAAGACCACACGCGCGTTCATATATAAGAAAATATTTACGCGTTCGTACACGTATGATATGGTGATCAACATTTCGACATAATTAATAATATATTCACGCGATTTATTGTATGACGTTTGAACAAGAACAGACTAAAACGCCAAAATTTCGACAATTTTACGCGCGGGACATTAATATAATAATGTTATTTTTTACGGAATACGTCGAATAACGGAATAAAATCCCGATGAAACACGAGTCGACGAGTATATTATTATATAAAAAAGGAATAAAAGGATGTTTTTTTTTAATAAATTATAACACACCTCGTTCGACCGGAAAACGTTTTAGCGAGATCGTGTATTATAAAATAATAATATTGCATACGAAATTATGTTGTGTGATGTGCCGTCGGGTCAATTTTTTCTTGTTTCATACGAGTAGCGGACAAAAAAGGTGAAATATAAAAAATCCGTCGAAACGTAAACGACCTAAACGGGAAACCAGCCACTATATATATATATAGGTATGTGCAGCAGTAAAATACGAGAGAGAAACGAAACGATGTACTGCAACGCCTTATTGCAGCAATCAATAAATTATTATGCAAACCAAAACTGTTATTAAATAATAAAAACACGATCGGATCGAAGTAATTACCATCGCAAAAATAATAATACGTGTTGGGTTCTATCGACCGTCAATTTTCTGACGAGCAGGTCTGAAGAGGAAAAAAAAATCAAACAAATCAAACTTCGAACGGAACAATAATTGGTGCCATAATAATATATCATATTATCATCACAAGTGTACTCGATGTTAAGTTGTATTTTAAGTTTTTTTTTTTTTTACAATAAGTATATTTAACGAGCAACTGTTAATTTTAAATTAATTTAATTGATTATAGTTATACCATTCTTTATATTCGACAATTAAAATAATCGCACAGTTCGTTTTCCAATCGTTTCGGTTGAGTTTATATCGTACGAATATCTGGACGCATTTCCAATGATACAAATAATAGAGAATACAATTATTTTTCATATTATTAAAAAAAGCAGGTGTATGTAGAAATTTTTTTTTTTGTTGACAAAATTAAATCGCCAAGAATTAAGTCGAGTTTGATTTTTCTGTAAACTTCAATTCTTAACCCACGAATTTCGAGAACAAATTCGGTCGAATCGAGTTGATCGTACAACGCGGCTTTAACACTGGTTGATTATTTTTCGTTCGATTTCAGAAAATTCCAAATAACGAGAAAAACCTAACCGTGTACCTATACTATATATATACATATGTGTATAAATACTCTTTTTCGAGACGAATGTTTTCGGTCTCACGTTGGTCTCATGTATATATTATACACAGGAAACATTTTTAACAGTTTTTAGTTGGAAATATAAGAAAAAAAAATAAGAATCATTTGAAATATACCGTGTGCAATCAAAATGTAACCGCGTCAATAACGTTTTAATCGTAATAACTCCTAGTAGGTATAGAAAAATGCGACAAGGCGTAATTTTACACTATTATTTTTTGTATCGACGTGCTAAAACTTGTAGGCATTGCTATTGTTATCGTACTCATGGGAGAAAGACAACAAAAAATAATTTCTCGTGGCAAAACACCTGTTGCAGCGCGTGTAGCTTTGGATCGTTTCCAACGTCGTCGCGCGATCAACCAAGTGGTTCCTTCCGTTCTGGTCGGCAAAAAAATTTTTTTTAAAAAAGGTGCAATCACTCTATAGTTCCGGTGGGTAGTTTGACGATATGGATTACTGTTTTGTACGGTTCATACAGAAGTTGTATATTAAATGTGTAAGGAGGAATGAAAAATGGCTTACGAAAATAACGGTTCTGAATGCGCTCAGTTAAACTGTATCAAAATTGTGCCGTAACAATAGAATTTATCGGTAGTCTTTTATAGAATTAAAAGTAGTAAAAGCAGTTTAAAATTTTTTAGAATCTCAATTTTATCATCATGAGAAAATAATTTTAAATTAATCAAAAAAAAAAAAAACCAACGAATATCAAGTACTACGGAAAAATCGTACGTTTCATTTTTATCCTAAAAGACGGAATCACTCTACAACGGTGTGCAATTTTATTGTCACAACAACACAACTTTTCAATATTTTTA
This sequence comes from Hormaphis cornu, assembly GCA_017140985.1. NCBI lineage: Eukaryota > Metazoa > Arthropoda > Insecta > Hemiptera > Hormaphididae > Hormaphis > Hormaphis cornu. The sequence continues at coordinate 38,903,008 of CM029357.1, read as the reverse complement.
TTCAGATAACGAATTTCGTTTTACACAACACGTTTTTTTCCAAATATAAATCACAGCTGTATGATCAATTTTCGAAAATTATCCAAATTTAAACGACTAAATATAAAAATTGTGACAACGAAATTTTTTAGCAGCGTACGTATTTACATTTTTCGAACCTTGAATGAAACTTTTTGTGGAAAATTAAATTTTTTATCGGACAATAAAATTAAAATTTTTCAAAAATTTCAAAGTTCTATTCGTTCAGAGATTTTCTAAATTTCTCGAAATTCGTATCGGACTTTTATCGTACCGATTTTAATATTCCGTAAAAGTTTGAGCTCTACCCGATCGTTGTCGTGGAAATGATGGCCAAAAATCTCTAAATAGATCATGTCAAAAACACGTTTATTTTTAATGTTTTTCCTAAATTTTTCGCTTAGTTTTTTTGATTGTAACTTTTTTGATTTTACAGACGCTCGAGTCTATTAACGCATCAATCATTGACGTTAATTGACAAAGTTATCGTGCGATTACACGGTGATATAAAAAAAAAAGAAAGACCAACAACATACAGTCTTCGTCACACTCGGAATCTGAAAACCTATTCGTAGGCGTTACAAGATATTATTTTATTCTCCGCATACGCGCGTTATATAATCGCTCGCGTTTACGATTAATAAAAATTCGTCGCTGCCAGCAAACATATCGCGTCACAAATAATATTATTATAACGCGCGCAGCCGGGCGAGACTCGAGGGAACGGCCTCGCGAGCTGTATACTACTACTACTATTATTATTGTGAAAATATGGATCAATAATTTTCGTCGACGTGACAACAACGTTGCTGCTTTTTATAATTATATACGACCGATTGTTGTTTTACGCGTACTACTATTATCCTACGATAAACACCAGCCAGACAATAATGCGATCGATATTATCATGTTGGGCGCCGCCGTTTGGTCACAACGCGACAGTATCGCAATAAGTATTGTGTTTGTAAAAAATAATAATAACACGTTTACACTGCGACAATGCCGCGAAAGCGCCGATGTTGCACCGTTAACAATCACCGTTGTCGTACGAGTTACGCTGTGCGAAATTTTCGGCAAACGGATGTTTCGTCATCGGCGAATTCGATGATTCGCCGCCGCGAGTTGTTTGATACGAAAATCGCGTTGTGGTCGATATCGCGAACGACAATAATAACCAGTTATTTCACGAGTTTGATATAACTGCACGTTTAGGCCGGTCAGGAGGGATAATGCGAAAAAATTCAAAAATTTTCCTCCCCCGCGTGCGACTTTGCCGAGGGTTTTGAACGTGTATTCAGAACACCTTTCTTTGTATCAGCCGGCCCCGTTTTATCGACGTTTTTAACGTGTTTACGGATTGCTCGACAAAAATGTGAAAAAAAAAAATCAAACAATGACGCTTTTTTCGAACTGTTTTCGAAAACGTAACGAGCGACAAGGACATTGTTGTCGTGGGTTTTTTCATCCGTTTTCAAAACGTTTCGTTCCTCATACAGTTTCGACGGAAATATGTACGGCAAAAGTCTTTGAAAAAGCACACGACGGTAACTTTTCGACCGTGGCAAACAATTTTTTTTCGACAAAACAACCGCGCGGTCGCCGCCCCTCGTTTATTTTTCCGTTTTCGGTTTGGAAAACAAAACGAACGTTTCGTCGTCGCAAGTCGACGCTAATTGTCGACGGGAAAAAAAACTGGATACGTAACGGACCGAATTAACGAGCGCGTGTTTTTCAGTTTTTCTAAAATTACAGCTTCGGACGACCCACTTCTTTCGACGCGCCGATCTGCCGTCGCGGTAGTACCTGCCGATCGACATTCCATACGATTTCGTCGGGAACAGTAATAACAGTATCAAAGACGCGAGAAAAACTGGAAATCTACCGCGCGGAGAGAGCCACTACTAGTCGGTAAGGTAGAAAGAGTGCACGGACATCGCAATCGTCGAGTACAAAATTATCGCGTACAACTTAAAAAAAAAAAAAAGTAGAAAACAAAACAAACGTAACGAAATTACTACCAAACAACAGTATCGTAAAAGAAAAATACTATTATACGATCGTTCTCATCGAATCCGTCTCTTGCGTGTGCAGCACCACCTACACGGATCATTCCTAATTCTCTTAAAAATGTCACAAACACATCTTTCCCGATACCCACCGGTGCCACTTAAATCTTCACCAAGACTCGTAGCGTAACATTAAAGCGTGAATATTATAAAAAAATAAACATTTTCTCGACACGGTTTTTTCGGTGCATATTTTCTACTTTTTTTTTTTCCCCTAGGAATCGGACCGAGAAACGAAGGGGTTATAACGAACAATATACGAACGTACGCGTTGGTCAGACGCGTTTTGCGCAATGTATAACGTATTATTGTAGGTACCTATCCGGGATTGTTATCTCCGCATCAAGTCGAAACTGTTTTGTAAGTCAATAATGCAGCAACACACACAACACTGTTCTGTAACGGGCAAACTGAAAAGTAAAAAAAAAAATGGGCGACATGGCGTTAAGTCACGATCGCAGGTCGAACGGCGCTGGAGGTTAGGAGGTTTGCGAAACTGCGGCGGCCGTTCGACGCTTGGGTGGCGGCCACGTGAAACGCGCGTGCGTTTTATTTTTTTTTAGTCAAAAATAACTCTTGTTGCGTCAACCTAACCCGTCAGCGGTCGGTGGTGAGCACGCAATAATACACCGTCGAATCAAATCAAAAATCAAACATTTTGTTCGGTCAGAACAAAAGAATACGTACGTCATCGGGGAAATGTGGAATTTTCGCGTTTCTAATCACTCCGGTAACGCTATTGTAATGTTTGCGATTTCAAATTATATATAGTACAATTTAGACGGACGACGGACGACGTAATAAAGTTGAATCTTTGGACACGTACGCTCTTGAACGAAAGTCACGGGGAAAATTTGATCCAATTTTTCGGTATTTTTTTTTTGAAAAAATTCGTATCCAAAACAGCTACAACTCCGAATACGCGTTGTGCGCATACACATAATCCGATTAGCGGATATATCTATTTGAATTACGAAAAGTATAGTTCTCACGCATACACGATAGGTAGGTGGATTGACACGTAGACAAACCAAATCGGTAAGTGATTATAAAGCAAATGTTCGGTAAAAATAATAAGAAAAAAAAATAACGGTACGATTCCGCACAGAGCGACATTAACGAAGATATATTAATTTTTCGAACCGCAGCTCGGCAATTTTTCGTAAGTCAAATTATTTTCGAAGATGACCTAGATCGATGATGAAAAAAAAAAAATAATACAAAACCCAACAGCCGCGTATATTAGTTATTATACTGTCATACGGCTATTTATCGGAATCACGGTATAGTCGTTGTAAATTAATCTCACACGCGAAATACGTATCCTTGTTCGCAGTCATGTCGTTGTTATTATATTTCGCGGTCCAAATAAAAACAATAATATTTTATTATTTTCGGTGACGAACCGGAACGATGCAATAACGTCGTATGTACAATCGTATTATATTAACAACGAAAACTTTTCGATTCGGTTTTCAAAAACGAATTTCTATTTTATATTGTTTTATTCACGCAGCAACGGGAAAACGCGCGAACCGATCGCGTCTAATTATTTTAACTACTGTATAAATACATATATATGTATAATTACTATCGATTTTACAATAATTCTCTATCGTTGTTTGTAAAGAATATCCTGCAACTCCGTAGCAACACGTTATACGGATTCAATACGACGAGGAATTTTCTCCTTAGGTATACAATTAAAATTGTATTATATACGGTTTACAAACGCGTTAACAATCGTTTTCAGACAATCGTCGTAAACAACGATTTGGACATTCGCTGGTTCGTCGTAACGCGCGTTGCAGACTCCGCAGGACCTAATGAAATAATATTAATAACGAGTCCAAAAGAATCGAATCGATTTAAGATCGATGCGTTTTCCGCGTCAAAAAAACAATAAATACAATTTCGCATCGACAAATCGGCATCGACAATAACGGCAAAATACGCGTCGAAATCCGACCGGATTGATAAAAAAAAAAAATTACGCGTTTATAAAATAATGTCAAAACTATTATCCGTACAAACCGAAACATTTGTGCAAAAAACCACACGGCAAACAGGAATCTACTAAAACGTTTGTTTGACGAGCGCAAGAATTTTTTCCGTTCGCGGGGATCAAACCGTGTTTACGCGCTTTACGACGGCGGAAGACGAAACGCGCGGGGAGAAGAAGCCGGGAACATTATATCTTCGTATTTTTTTTCTCATTTATAACAAATATAATTCGAGGAGACGCAAACCGGCAGTTTTTTTTTTTTTTCCATTAGGATTCGTGTACTTTGTGTGTACACTAATTACAGTATAACGGTTATCAAAAAAATCCGAACAACGTAGAGCTGACGATTGTCGCCGCGGCAATATAATAAGTATACGCGTGAATAATCCCGCCGGTACATACTACCTGAATGACAAGTTTTGTGGAACGGCGGAAGTAAAAAAAAAAATTAAAAAATTCTTTAGAAATCGAAACGGTTTCGACGCCGCGAGGAGCCGCCACCGTTGACACCACACCGCCGACGCATCATCGGCGCGCGCGAAACGGTGTCGTTCGGAGGCCGCGACCGACGGACTGTAACCGTTGTGCTACAATCTACAAACGACTGTAAAAATTTGCCATTTGTAGGATCATCGCGTTCAAAACAATATATCAAACGTGCCTGATATAATATTATGATATTAAATTTGATGTTGTTAGACGAAACGACTCATCCGGGCGAGACGTTCGATTTTTATACGTATATTATAAAAAAATTGGTGTTCTAAACGTTCGATCCCTAAGGCTCGGCACTCTCCTGCGATTCGCTAATTTCTGACTTCTCTAGTTTTTCTGGACGATCTTAACTATTTTCAAAACCAACATTAAGTCCGTACACAACATACGGGTACTGAAAAGTACAATATACGATAACATTAATAGTTTTATACTTGACGAACCTGCAGCAGTTCACATTCTTCTCGATGTTCTTCCTTGAAAATCTCGTTAAAAATAAATGTATTCAAATCGCACGCCGAAAATTTAATTACTAGTATGTCCATATTTGCGCGTGCACCAAAATAATTATAAAAAAAAAACGAATCGTGTTATGCCTACTGCTTCAAACATTTTTTATTTTTCCCAGATACATACGTCTAAATCTTTAACGAGTCGTTAAAATTCATAGCATAAATTATAATAATAGCGACATCATTCTCTACGCGCGTTGATTTATTGTTAAAAGTCGTAGGTACGTATTTTAAGTGCGCGAACAAGTTGTGTGTTCATCGTTTTACAAAAATCAACCGTGGAGTTTTTTTCATCAATATTCGAAGGAAACCAAGGTTAATCATCGAGAAACTCGGAAAAAACTTTGGAAATCTGGAAATTCGGACGGCTGTCGATATTGTTCATATCAAAACGAGTTAAAACATCATAAAACTAAAACCAATAACAGCAGCCGAATACCGCACGATCTTCCACCGATACACAAACGATTCGACTGCACTGAGATTCCTAAGCGAATAGGTATGAAAAATAATATGCTTTGTGGCAGACGTCAACTCGGATAGCGTTAAAAATGACCGTCGACGTGTATAATATTATACATAGTTGGGTACATACCAGGCACAATAATCACAATGGCGACGAAATTGTTATAAATTACACAATATATACGCCTAAGTACGCGACGACACTTTGTGTACCATGGTATAATATACGTATGTATTGTATGACGTACAAAGCGTTCGAATTCGAAAAGATGAGGAGATGGTCGTAATCGCCGACCAAAAAGTATAACAACGATTTTTCACAGTGACAAAATATATAATATATACACGATTGTGTGCACAGGGTGTTTACGGACTGGAAAAGGGTATAAGTTAGACGTTTCGAAAACGATGTAACTAGTGCGAAAATCGTAAAATGTTTTCTCGCCAAGACTATTTTCATGAACTATACGATTTTATTTGTAGCACGTACTTGGTATAAAGGCTATATAATATACGAATTCGACACTGAACATTTTTTAAATTGAATACGGTGAGTATGGACCTAAAAAATCAAAATTTACTATCGTATTGATTGAAAAGTAACTCCCTACAGACCTAATAATCATCACAGCGCCTAAGAAAAATTACAATGGGTCTCTAAGTTAGGCTATTGTTTTTTAGCATTACATGCAACGAAATCGTTTGAAACGACTCGGGGTTCCCTGCCAGTTTATGAGTTCCTATATCCAAATGAAAAAAAAAAACTGTCCAGGTATTCGAGATAAGTAGGCACTTACACTATATTTTCGTTATGATGTGTAAAATTACAGAGAAATCGATCTCAAACCGAAACACACGCTCGCGCGTTTGAAAAATATCGAAAAAGCTGCAATATATTTGCTCGCTGTTTTCATAAACGATATAAAGACAGATCTAAACGTTTTCGGTTAAGTTGCGACAAATACGTCAAAATGCGCAGGAGACACACACCGTCTACGATCCAGGGAAGATGTGTACGAATCGTTTCCACTCATTTCGATCACCCTGTATATGCCAAAAGGCCGTATGTATGAGAAGTTTTATGAGATGAATCTAACGTGGTGCAGTAATATACGACACGCCGGTTGTGTCCGAGAGTAAGTTTTTCGGATTAATACAGTCAATAGAGCCGCATACGAATTTAACGAAGAGAAACGCCGAGAGAAACGTTTTTACGCACACAGATCCGGATAATATAGTGTGGTATCAATATGACGTAATAATATTGTGCGAAAACTGTTCCTGGTTTTATCCAGCAAAGTGGACCACCTGGGCTACGCTAAAAATGATAAAATCTATACTTACAAAAATGGAATTAAAAAATATTTTGAAATCGAACGATGCCCCCGTATTCCCAATAATATCTATTTGGATTTGAAAAACAAAAGCGTCGAATTCAGGCCGTACGGCGTGCAATGCGGAAGCGTAAAAAAAAAAAAAAATTTGCAAAATTCATCGTGTTTGTAGTTTTTCGATATCATACTCAATATAAATGAAAACGGATGCACGTCAATTCAAAAACGAGCGACTGCGGCAAAATAATCTCGACAAAAATAAATGTTTTGCCATTTAAAGCGCAGTTTGAATCACTTCTTCCGCTTAAAAAAACATGAAAATTCGATTTCGATAAAAATTATCAAATATAATACATTTGAAAACGAGAACCTTTTTGTGGTACATACTCGACGTAAAGATCGGAGCCGCCCGCGGCTACCCAAGTAAAAGTGATTACAAACGTCGAAATTTCGAGCCGTTTTCCAAAAACGGTTTTTTTTTTGGTTTTCGGGCCACAACTCGAAATCAAACAAAAATTTTCAAAAAAATGCTTCGAGTAATAATGTACCATCTGAGTACACTTTCAAAACCTTTTTTGTGCTTTGAAATTTTGCGATAGGAAGTGTCACAAAAAAAAAAAAACGAAAAAAATATCATTGTGAAAACAGTTGTCCACGTCGTTTTTCGCCGCGCTCAGAATCGCAGAAAAACCGCAGAATAATCACACAAAATACACGTCGCTCGCTGAACGTTGAACCGGGGTCAACGGGCGTGTACGCGGACATAAATTACGCATATTAGTCGGACGCATAGATCGGTACATAGATCATCGTGATATTATTATTGTTCTCAAACGGCATAGGTAATTAAGACGAAAAACGAAAAATAAAAATGTCTCGTGAGATTTATGGGCACACGGTTCTAAAATATCAAAAAAAGCAGGAAACACTCTGGATCGCGTGGGTAGTTTGATGCTGTGGGTGATCACTGTTTTGGAATAGAAGTTGTATATTAAATCTATAAGATTTTGAGTAAACTCAGTTAAACACTATAAAAATTGTGCCGTAACAATAACATTTATGATTGGTTTTTTATATAAGGCGCTAGAATTAAAATTATAGTGAAAACGGTTTAAAATTGTTTAATTTTATCACCGTGAGAAAATAATTTTAAAACTAATACCGAAAAAAACCAAACGAATAACACTATCGAATAACACGGAGTAATTGAAAGTTCTATTTTTACAATTTTCCTAAAAGTCGGAATCACTGTACAACGGTGCGTAATTTCATTGATATAATATAATCAAAATAACACCGTTTTTCAATCCGTTTTTTACGCGCTTTCAGAATCTACAAGGCTGATTTTTTTAAATATTTTTATTCAGATACCGAATTTCGTTTTACATAAGTAACATTTATAATTTCAAATCTTAAATAACAAATTTGAGTTTTTTTACCAAAAATAAATCACAGGTATGACCGATTTTCGAAAATTTTCCAACTTAAAACAACAAAATATAAATATTGTGATTACGGATTTTGGGAATTTTGTAGTAGCGTCTGTATTTACACGATTGGAACCTTCTATTGAATTTTCAAAACTTTTTGTGAAAAATTACATTTTTTTACCGAACAAAAATTACAAAAAAAAAAAAAAAATATAGATTTTCAAAAATTTTAAAGGTCTATACTTAGCTCAGAAATTTTAGAAATTTCTTTTAACTCGTACCAAACTTGTATCTTACCAATTTTAATGTTACGTGAGAGTTTCAGCTTGTTCCGGTCATTATTATGTGGAAGTTATGGCCAAAAATCTAAACCGATTATGTCAAAAACGCGTTTGCCGTAATTTTTAACGTCATTTCCTTAACATTTTGATTGTAACTTTTTAAATTTTTGGGCGCTTAAGTCTATAGTTAAGTAGTTATCGTGATTACATAGTGGTATAATAAGGAAAACCGATACAGTCTTCGTTTCACTCAGAATCTAAAAACGAAAAAATTATGAATACCGGTGCCTACCTACATAAAAAACGGGGTAATCGGGTAGGCGCGCAAAAAACCTATGCGGTTTTTTTTTTTTTTTTTGACCGCTCAATTACTATCATCAAGCCTTAACCATTGGTACGATGATGATTTCCATACGCAGCCCGAAAACGATTTGTTTATTTTCACCACTATATTCGTACGTTATTATTCACCGCGAATAACCGTAAATGTTCAAGATTTATGAACGCAAGCACACTAATATTCTTTTTTTTCCCTTTACGTATTCTTTTTAAATTGGTTTGTCAACGTCGGTTTGTGCGGTGCAAGATGATAAATGCAAACGAATACAAAGAAAAAACTGGGCGGGGTCCTCTCGCAGACAGAAACTGACCGGACCGCATGAATATCGAGAAAAAAGTTCCAAGACGAAAGCGATCGGGGACGTTATAACGGATTTTTCGGACATTCGAACCCCGTCGGTACTAGTATATTATTTTAAAAATTTAAACGATAGTTTTCCCAAAAGTCAATTTTTTCTTTCAATTAAAGCATACTGCAGGTGAAACCGATACGGAATATACGCAATAATCACACGGTTTAAGACGTGCGGTCAAAAAGTGCGCGAAAAATTTCCCATTTTGATATCGCCTTCAAAATAGCTGAAGATAATCATAGAAGTCTGACCGATTGAAAAATAATATACCTACATTTTATAATTAGCGAAACCAATATTAATTCAATTATATATTGCCGGTCTGAAAAATGGGAAGGAAAATTGATTTTCCAAGATATGGTTTACATATGAATAAAACGATTTAGATCGCAATTTATGCATAAAAAATTAAAAATGGGACGCAATTTACAGCGACACGCAGAGACGTAGATTTCATCTGTAAAAACGATGTTTATTGAATATTTTAACTTTTAATTGTTTGAGTATTGTTTCTTTACGATTTCACTTCTGTATAATATTAATAATATTCGTCATATATTTATTGTGAACAAAACCGACCAAACGTGAATTTCGAAATAAAAACGGTTGGGAAAATTATTAGTTTATGTAACTGCTCTGAAACCTGCGCCCGCAAAAATGAACATTGCCAAAAAATCAATATGTTTTTGACGGTTTCAAGTGTATAGGAATTGGTTTAAGTCGCCTTGTATACATAGGTGAATCATTACGATACATAGCCTATAATATTATATTCTATACCCCCAAATGTTTTCAAAAATATTAAAGTCTCGTATGTTCGACTGTTTATGGAAGTCTAGTTTTCTTTTGGAAAACATTAAAGTTACCTACAAAAATGTGCGAAAAAGCATCCAAATACTGCGCGTTCAGTAGTTTAAGGAAATAAGGACAGAAGCAACCAGACAAAATATTATATGGAAATCGTCGCGGAAATAAATTGGAAAATGAGCACGATTATTTTTTCTCGATATTAACGGATTATTCCACACCTGCGCGACAGCTGGGGGCGAGAAAAAGCGCTTCTCAAAACAAAGAACGGAATCGGGAGAGCGGGCAAAACGTTTTCACAGACACTAACAGCTGATACCGAACTAATATCATTGTTATTAAAAAATTCGTGTCTACAATACCCGTTATACGGTTCGAGTAGTTTTTTTTAATATTTATACTGGCACCTATTATAACACTCGAGCGTTAATAAATACACACAAGTTTTAACGCCACACAGAGATGATAATATTATTATGACGGTTTTTTTTTACTTTTTTAATGCGCGTCCCACGTGTTAATAAACGCTTTTTAACAACGACTACGCATTAACGTCAATTTTAATAAAAATAAAATGTCGGGGGCACGCTCTTTACTCTGTGCATTTAACCGCGATAATTACCTAACCGTAAGCGTAAAAATAGTACCAAGTCGACGCCGCTCGACGACTTATTTTGGCTTCAGTTTCTAAACGCGGAATAAAAACAATAAGCCGACAGACGTTTCAGTTTTCGCGAAATCCCGGGCAAATTGACCCCGAAAGAAACATTAAAGAAGAAAACCACTTTACGCAGTCGAGAGGTTGTCGAGGAACATTCGAGTTTTAAGTAAAGGTAGAGAAAAACGTTTACTCAGCAATATAATAGCTGGGGTCAATGATTGAAACTTTATAAAACTACACTGTATAAATAATGTAAAAAAAAACAAATTTTTATGCGGAATATAAGTACGTTGGAGTTGCTCGATCAAACTTTTTAGTTTACCTATACTGAGGTGAAGTTGAAAAGATTCGTAAAAAACACGCTTTTTTTTATTTCATTTTAAGAAGATCGTTGCAAACGGACAAATTTTAAGGAGTTATGTACATATATATATCAAAAGATACTATAAATGTTCGTGCGTATTTTTAAAACTATAATCGAACCTCAAAAATTTGTTCTGTTTGATTTTCCTTCGCCAATCAGCCCAATAATACGTATAGAAAAATATTTACGTTTGCTTGCAATCTCCTTAAATACTCGTATATTTAACTAAACAACAATGTTTGTGTTATCGACGCGTCGCTCGCGTTGTTGCAGACCAAATCGCATAAAATAACCTATATAACTAATGACAATTTATAGAAACGCGAGTTTTATAGAATAACAAAATGTTATAAATTTCTAAAACGAATAATATTAGATATCAAATGACTATTGTATATAATTATACAATAATTAAAAAACAATAAATCCGTCACGACGAATATCCGCAAGTTCGCTTGAGTATTGTACCTACTTTATCGGATATTAAGCATTTTGTACTTACGCACACTAGATATCGGTTGATATCAGCGTTAAATTCACGATTAGCTGTTTCGAGACGCATTGAAATACAATACAACAACGGCGTGCATTCATAACGACCGGCTGGCCAAAGTATTTTTTTTTCTTTTCCCGTTCGTCCGAAAACAATAACGAATTTATATTATAATTGCGTTTTAGTGACCGCGGACCGTAAAACGCGTGCGATAAGGATCCGTCGGAAACGGAAAAATTAAAACTAATCACTCATCCGTTATTCGAGGAAAGTATATATATATATAGATAGAGCTGCATGTTGTTCAAAACCGTAATGATTCGTTGGTACCGCTGAGAATGATCGGCGAGTAATTTTTTTTTAGATTCCGAGCGTTAGCGAAAAAACTATATTGTTCTTACCAATGATGTTTTGTTTGTTTCTGTGTAAACACTTTTAAGGGCATAAGGAATGTTTTTTACGTTCAATACCTTTAGAGGTAAAAGTCTTTGCGAACTGTAATTTATTGTACTTAGAGTCTCATTCGATTTAAAAGTTCAAAATTAAAATGGTTACAATCAAAAAAGTAGGTCAAATTTGACCAAATGACGCGTTAAAAATTACCGCACACGTGTCGTAATCAATTTAGTTTTTTGGCCATAACTACTAAAATAATAGACGGAACTGTACAAAACTTTTGCATAATATTGATGTAAGTAAAATACAGGTTTTTGCCTGAGTTTCAAGCGATTTTGAAAATTGTTGAGCCAAGTAAAAATCTTTAAAATTTTCGAAAATTTCCATTTTCATGCAATTTTAGTTCAAATGGTTTGAAATTTTCTCACGTTATTTTAATTAATATTCTTTATACTTACGTATACGTGGATTTTTGGAATTTTCGAACAATTATCATTGTTAAATTTGGTTTTACTAGGACGTACTAGACGAGACTGAGCTCGCCCAGAATCATAATTTCGAAGGCAACGATTTATTGTTGCTTTCAGATATTAAATAATACGTTTGAACCACAACTGGTGACCCACCCAAGACGTAGTTGCTACTCCGTCAAACTACCCACGCGACCTAGAGTGATTTCGGCTTTTTTTTTTATTATTACGATTTAAAAACGCCAATCGCGGTTTATCTGATGGACGTTTTATAGTATTGTCCATAGAATGTTTGACAAATCCCGTTGACGGAACGATTGCGAGATGGAACCGAAGGCGAGTCACGGTCAAAAAGAAGCCGATCGAGCGGATTAAAATGATAAAAATAAAATTAACGTTACGAAAATACGACATTTAAATTGCGATCTACGTGTTCACCAGTCCGTATAATACATAATATTGATGGGAAGTCGACGAGATAACGGCCGGCAGTGGATATCGGTGAAGTATGTATTGTGAAACTCGAGTCGGCCGAAACGCCATCCAGTTTCGAAAAATAATAATTATGATTATTGTAGGATAATTTGTGTCAAGTTTATAAACATTAAAACGACATTCGAGCGGTGTTGCTCGAGTGGAAGCCCAGGCGTTATTTCGTTTACGAAAAATATAAATTATATATAACTGTTATTTCGGAGCGGTCGGAAAGAAAATCGTTCGTTTGGATGCTAAATGATTGCGAGTTCGCGGCCGACTTGTGAATGAAAACGGACCGACCAGGTTCGTAATTTAAGACAAAAACGCGGTCGTTGACGCGGACGAAAGCTCGTGCCAAAACGTGACAAAAAAAAAAACCAACGAAACAGGAAATTTGACAATGTTCATACGAGTTTTTTTCAAACGAGACACTCGACGGCGGTCGACATGTTTTGCCGAATGCGATCGAATGCGGAAAATGCCAAAAAACTTTTCGTTTTCTACTCGCTAGTGTCGCTAAAATACGGTCTCGACGGAAAAATACCGACGATGTGCAGCATGCACTGGCACAATATATTTGCGAGGTTTTTAGCAGCCCCTCGGTTAAGAACCAAACAACAAAAAAACGCCCTGTCTCACGGAGGGCTCGGTACAGGGTGGCCAGGTCGGATTTTAATAAATCACACAAAACTGTCGTCACCCCATATGTGGGTACAATAACTACTAACTTTTACTCGTTTTCGCTACAGTGAATTAAATTTGTTGAGTTTTGTATGAGTGCTAAAAGAAAACCGACACGAAAGCGTCTGACGCGGTGAAGTCAAGACGAGAGACAATAATCGTTCGGACGTCAACGATAATTATTATCGCAAGCTGTTCACTAAAATATGACGTGATTTTTTATCATTATACACGATACCTGACGTGACGGTTGATTGGTTGTGTTTAAATTTTTGAAACCGAGGAAACAGATTTGTGCGATTAGTATTGAAGTCCGGGACATTATAATACAGAACATCGAATCCGGGACTGCGGGCGGGCCGAGGAATGTTTTTGGGATCCCTAAACTGGTAACGTCCCGGCAAATCCGGGACGAACGGCCACCCTAGCTTACGGTACGAACAACCCACTTCACCCGACCCCACTAAACAATCTTTATTTCGGCTCTCTGAAACCGGCGTGCAAACGTACCTTTTTATCCGAAATTTGTTCCCGCTTCCGAAAACCATGGCGGCGACGCGCGTTCAGTAGAGCTGTGGCTGTTCGAAAATCAAGCGCCGAAAACGCATTACGGACGGACGGTCGCGCGCGAAAAAAATAAAATACAAAAATTGCGCCACATGTACTGCGGCGGTATTGATTGTTCTCGTGTACGTATTTTATAACAACATGAAAACCTCTTACAGGTGTGTGTATACGGGACGAAAAACCGAAAAGAAGAAAAAAAAGCGACGACCAAACACCGCGAACGACGCGAACGAGCGACCGACGCGGCAGACGAACGACGACTGAACGGCGCGGCGAGTGACGACGACGCGGACCGACCGCCGCCGCCACCGACGCCACCGACACCGCGCACGGTTAATGAAGCGACATTTATTATTTTTAGAATACCAATCGCGTACATTATTATAACCGTACAGCAGCAATAATTTTGAGCGATAAAAGATGATTTTTGCAGGGCATAAAGTGGAGAAAATCAGGCTCCCGCAGAAATTCGTTGAAATATTTCTACACGTTTTTTTTTTAATTTAAAATACTTTGTGTTTCGTTTTTTTTTTTTTACAAGACGATTTAAATTGAGCGAAAAAAAATAAAATAAAGCTAAGGAAAGTGCCCCTACTTTCCCTATGCGGACGCCCTTGCAGGGGATATCCTTAAAAGATTTTTGAGCGTTCAACCCGCTTGACTAATATTATGTTTATATTATACCGTTTGTTTCGCATTTTCGATACGTTTCGATACAGCTTTGATCTTTTCACATAACGATTCAATTTTGGCCATCGTACCGCACTATACGATCCACTTTGTTTGAAGTTTTTCTCTTCGGAGACATAAAAACGGAAAAATAAATCTTTTTTTTTTTGAAATCATAGAATCAATCACGACGACTTGTTAACGATTTACATAGTTTTGAAGTTTGTAGACATTAACTATTACAGTGTCGTAAAACCTTTAATTTTCTGAGAGACTTGAAACTCTAATACATTATGAATGTGGTAAAAAAAAAAAATTGGAAATTGGTAAAATCGTTTACAAAGTTTTACTTTTTTCGTTTTAGTCATTATATGTACGTGATGTTGCCGATGAACCCATCTAAAAGTTGTGTGTATACTCACATTATTCTTTTATCAAAAACCATTTTTACCGACTATTCAAATACATATTTTATTCGTGGTGATACAAGATGGAAGTCTATCACGGTCCAATGTAAATCGGAAAATTATTTGAAAAAGAAAAAAAAAAACAAAACTAGATGTCCTTAATTCAAAAATCATTATCAGTATGCCATAAACACACGGAACAAATTATTTAAAACAATTTTAAGGCAGATTTTTGTATTTTTACCAATTTTGAAACCGATAATTGGACTTGAAAAATGAAATAGGTACCTAAACCGAGACCGAGTTATCTGTAAAAACTTTTTTGTGGTAACATTATTATATTTTCCTTGTACAATAATTAATATAATTCTCACTGTAACAATATATTCGTCACACTTAATAATACTATTACCAATATTTTTTGAAAAAATGCATTGAATACTTGGGATATAAGAATAAAACAGGAAAGCGAGAAGAATTTCTCAACATTTTTGTATAAATATTTTTTTTATATGTACAGTTTTAATATAATTTGTGTTTATACTTTCAATATTAAAAAATATTTTTGATCGAAAATTAACTACGCGTCATTTGACATAATTCAAATGAAAACAAATATTAAATTTTGCGATACATTTTAGTTTTAGAGAATTTTTGTTGGTTGAAATGTTCACCCCTTCAATGAAAAAAAATCAAACAAATGTTTTACAAACGGTCGTATTTTTACACAGCTTGTGTCGTTTTCATATTATATTTTTCAACTACTGAGTTTGAGTGTATTGTTATTTATTATAGGTTTACTACACCAACTTAAACTTTCATGAACTATATTGTATTATAAACATAAGTATGGGTATTTTAAAAAATATTTAAATATTTTTAGTTCTCTGTTCAAATGTATAATATACAAACCGAGAAATTCGCATACAAAATATATAATATTATGTTCTGCCAAATAGCGGAGAAAAAAAATCGCATTTTCGACGGCTTTCGTACTCGGTTTTTTTTTTTTTTGGCTCGGCTCTCGCGCGCGAGTTGTATAATAACAAAATTTAATATTATAAAGATATCGTCAAATACACTTGGACGTCTCGATTTTCGCGTTATTATATAGTACCTTTCATAATTTTAGAATTTAGCGATGATACTACAAACATGTAAATATCGCGCACGCTCTCGACGCGAGATTTATGACGGCCAGAGAAAGTCGCGCGTATTCGCTCGGGAATTTAACGGTCATAACAATCATATAATATTGTTCGTATAAATGAGTACCGTAAGCACGTTGTAATTTATAAATTAAAAAACAGATAGGTAATAACAGTACGTACTGTAATTTTGAACGATTTGAAAAATTTTGTAAAAATAATAAAATTTAACCCCAAGATATTAATTGGAATTTCTATACTGGTATAGAAGCCCCGCGTCATTAACAACATTTATATTAAGTCGATTTTTTTTATCATAAAACTGTCTTAATATATTATTGCTCTAAATTTCTGTGCGACTCTCGCGTGTAATATTACCATTTTTTTTAAATATTTGGACATAAATCGTAGCCCATTCGGAATACCTACTTCTATTTAAAAAGTATTTTATGTACCCGAATATGTAAGTAAAAGAGTATTTAATATTTTAATTTGACACGCAATGTTTGATATACATACAAACTAATGTGGATTGATTAGTTGAAATCGAGCAAGAATCGTATAATTTTAATAAAACAAAACGATGAGCTTTGCAAACTTGACGAAAACGCCTTCGCGATTAGTTAGCAAACACTCGATTAATTATATAGTTGAGTTAAAGATTAGAAAAACAACATTGTACTCGATTCAGCTGCTGTATACGATCACGATTTTATCTCTGTAATTACCAAGAGGTGGCCAAAAGTGTCAAAAAGTGAAGCCGGGTAAAAGGTAGAATTTCAGAGTAACAATTTCAAGAATAAAATACCCTCTTGTTATTTTCGTTAACGTTTGTTTTCTATCGTTTGAATTGTTATCGATTGCGAACAAAAGTGTTGCCTAAGACACGGTCTTTTATATGGTATTTATGTTTTGAACACGCTGATTTTCTACTTTTTTGTTGGCTTCACATACTAGGAAACACACGAAAGAGCCCATAAATATAAATTCTTATTCTGTGGTCAAATAATAAAGTGCAATTTGTACGGATCATCGGATTCGCACGACTCGTGGCAAATCACTTTTTAAAAATGAACGCGATAAAAAAACTTCGACCTTTAAACGCGAAATATAAAATGATGCGCAGAGTATGAAAAAAAAAAAAAAAGTTATTACTACTATACAGACTATATATATATATACTCGATTTAAACCTTTTAATCGATACAATTTAATCTCATAAGGCCTTGTTGCCGCTTTATACAGTCAGATTTTCAAAACGCTTTTTCATTTGAAGTACAAAATTTGCCGTTTCCGCTGCAATCGAATACGAGACAAAAACGCGAACGGTATTATAAAAACATATTTATACGTCTCGGTTACGTCGCATAAAATTATACTATACTTAACTATATAATAATATTACGTGGGAACAATTTAAATAAACACCTCTATACTTTTCGTGTAACACAATATCACCTGCAGTAACTGTATATATATATAGTAAAAAGCATAATAATACGTATGTATAATTAGAATAACTGCTCGTAACGGTAAATATTTACAATGTATAACGTACACCAAATAACTATGTAGGTTCGATGAATTAAAAAATCGATAATTAATACAACATTATTATAATTATTGAAGTAATATAAAATATAACACATCATGCGGTTCGTGTCCGTAAACTTGGCCCGTCTTAGCGTATTTATCGCGATGCTTGCCCGGTTGAATGTCAAAAAAAAAAAAAATAAAAAATACTACGAGCGATCATTCCGATTATGTTGGTAGATATACCTGTACTTACGTTTATCACGTGAGAAACACACGCGATAATATTATTAATAATAAGCGATGACGCGATCAAAATACTTTGGAAAATGTAAATTGTAAACATTAAAACTATAATATTATGTTAACGTATGCGAAGAAAATGCGCGTGATTAAAAATCAGCAATGTCGGGCAAGTTAGTGCGAAAAAAAAAAATGAACTGACCATGAGTCAAGTTGGTTCAATTAAATTGCCTTCGGTTAAAAGTTTAAAGTTTACAACGAAAACAATTAACTAGATAAGTTAAAAGTTATGGATAGAAGATGAAATTAAATTAACAGAGTCGACTAAAGTTTCTTTTTTTTTTGTGCTAAAACATTTACAAGTCAAAAAACCTATAGTCAGTCAATTATAGTTTTGGCTGTTGTTGTTTTGCTCGATAACGAAGAAAAATAAAAATAAACATAAGTAACTCTGCAAAAATGATTATTAAATATAAAAAGTTGAGTTACTGCAATGCACATTTTAATTGAATAAGTTAACAACGAAAATAATTAACTAGTCGAGTTAAAAATGTAAAAATAATTAACTTTTTAACTAGAGTTCCTCCAGCGCTCGAAATTGCAATCCGAAATTCGCAAGTAATCACACTCGCTCTCCGCTACGAACTATCATCGATTTTTACCGTTTGACCGTTTCTCTGACGCTATAAATGTAGAGAAAGGCTGTATAACGCAGGAAAGTAAAATTCAGGAAAAATAAATTGAGAAATTGAAAATTAGGAAAATAATTTTAAAGAAACGACAAAACCGGAAATTTTTTTATCGGTAAAAAGTATATTAAAAAATTAAAAATAAGGAAAATATTATTTTAAATATATTAGGTACCTAAATAATTTAGGAACCATTAAAATCAGGTATTTCGTTTGTTCGTATGATCAGAAAGCACCAAAAAGGAAGATTACTTAAACCTAAAAATAAACTGAAAACCGCATCTATTATTACTGAGTTTCGGCACTCGCCGTCATTTTGCACCTCTCACACCAAAAAAATTCTGGCTTTGAAGTGCGAATCGAACGATTCCTGAAATCAAATTTTCCCGAATTTAACTTTCTCGATTCGTTTCTGATATAATTTTTTTCCCGACTAAAATATTTCCGGTTTTGTCGTTTCCGTGCGATTTCGTTTCTGTTTAATTTTTTCCTGTAGGTACATATTTTATTTCCTGTGTTTTATGCGTCCTCGGTACAGAGCTCCGCCCGAGTCCGTTTCAAGTCGACCGCGTACAATATCCTATTACTATGCACAATTTTATTCGAAAAATTCGTCACGAAAAATCCCTCGGGTGTGTGTTTTATTTTTTATTTTGTAGTCGTAAATTTTATTTCGACGCTTCGGCACGAGGGTCGCGATTGTGCGGTGCACACGAGCGGCTCGAAAAAAATATTATTACGGTCGGTGTCGACGGGTCCGCGGCCGGAGAAAGTGAAACTGCCGCGATACAATGTATACAAAATACATCATATTATAATAATATAAACGAAAAAAAAAAATAATCATTATTTGACGGTCATAAACGTAATCACGCGGCATTGCCCTTAACCACACGCCGTAAACATAAAAGTGTATCGTTACAATAAATACAGTAGGGATACTGTACAATGTATAATATTCTGGATGATATTGAGTCTTGTGCTGCACCCATGTACGCGACGATACATATTATGCGCGTGTACGAGAAGATCATTCGGACGTAACCTTGTCTAACCTATTACATTTTACTACTGTGTAGTGTGTTGTAAGTCATATAAGCGTATCCTGTAATATATACCGTTTAGTAAAACAGCTTTACGTAGAATTCGACATAATCTTAAACGTACGTATTTTGGTGTGTTTAGAATGAATAATACGGTCGATCGGTCAAACACAGCCCTTCGGTCGAATTCGTCGTCGCCAGTTTCACTATTTATCACGCCTCACGGAAGAAAACATTGAACTACACTAAATTTTCCACACGATAAAAAGCGGGTAACTACCATTTGATCCACAAAATTAGGTGTACAACCTTACTCCAATTCGAGAAATTCCCAAACAGAACTTTAGTCCCAAACATTTCTTCCAACGCACATTCATTCCCGGAAGTTTGTTTCCAATGATCGATTGTTCCATATAATACAGTTGTGCTGATGAACAATACTTCCAATATGACTTTGTCCGTAGGCATATCTTACCTAACCTAGACATTTGTTCCAACGGACCTTTTTTCCACGGCAAATTTGTTTCAATGGCTTTTTATTCCGAAACCTTTTGTTCCAAAATAATTTGGATCAAATGTTTTGTGGAACAGATTTTAATGTCCCATAAAAAGCACCTCACGTCGGTTTTCGGAAGCCATACTTTACGATACATCTATTCTGACACATCTCTCTATTAGTATACATAGTTTTCATTTTTTTGCGACATTTCTCTCGCACGTCATCCGTTCGTATTGTTCGATTTCTATCCGTTCTGTCCGCCGCATCCCCCTAACTCTTCAACCCCGAGCTCTAATCTAATTTCTAGCCTGTATAGCATCCCCTTTATTACTGCAGTCCGATATACGTAGATTCTAACGGCTGTTACGAAATATCATTCTGCGGTTATAAATCGTTTTTCCGATTTTAGTACTGCAGGCTTTCTCTTGTCCAAACCGAAAATAGGCCGCGAGAATTTCGACCGTGGAAATGAACGTATATAATATACACGGATCATCCTGCAGCAGCAGCAGCATCAGCAGCAGTACACTTTATACTGTTTGTATTAGAATATTACGAAAACGGACACGAGCATCTTTTCCAAGCACAATTATATAATATCTCATGCATTAGTAATGATCGGTCAGCTGCAGTGATCTATACAAAAGATACTTGCTACATAATATGTATTCGAGACAATTATAACGTGGCGGCCTAAATTTACGAAAATATATATATTATGATGTGCGTAGGCCACAATGCGTATACTACCGGATCCGAGGGAAGAATTAATAACAATCACGAAAAAAAGTACTTACAATGATTAATTGCGTGGATCACATTTATACTTGTTATTCCAGAACACGTAGGTATACAATGTAACTATTGTATGTATACGTCTACGTTAAATGATTGAAGACGTAATTTTCTCCCGGCATGTTGTACTAAATAATGTATATTAAATACTACATCAAGATACCTCGCATTGCAGCGAGGTATTTGCTTTTCATTCGATGATCGCGGGTCGACGCGTTTATGAGGAAGTTACAAATAACAGCGATCGGTGTTACGCAGTGAAATCGCTTTTAGTCTCAGTGAGCACCTCCATATATAAATTATATTTTGAAAACTCTAAATAAGTCGAAGGAAGATCTATGACACAAAGCTGGGCAAGTATTTACGGCTGGTTAAGTTACGTATTAATTGAAAAAACAAAAAATTAAAAGTTAATTTCTTCATTTTTTTTTTATAATTTATTACGTTAAAAGTTAACCGAAAAAAAAAATAAACTTAAAATAAATATAACAGTTTTTAGGTACTTTGAGTTCAATCGTAACGTCTCCTGCGCTTCCATAATGTTTTTTTTTTCATTTTTTCCATCGGAAATTTTCTTCTTACTGTAATATTTTTTAATTTTTTTAACAGTTTAAAACATTTTTCAGCAAATTATTACAGATTGACTTTAAAATGGCACGTTAAATTGATAATGTTATTTTATCACGAGTTCAGCAATTTATATACTCAGTCTCGGATGACTGGTGACTTTTTTTTTTTTTTAAATTAGGAACCGGTTAAGTCGGAATAAAAGAAACTAAAATTACTTGACGAATCCTGTATGGTAAATAATTTTGTATTTTTTTCCCGTGTTTATATACTTATCACTCGTATTTAGTTTTACAAAAGAATCATCGTACAACGTCATACATACTCGTACGCAATATTACATAAAAATTTCTTAAATTATTTTACATCCAAACATCGGAGAGCTCTCGTTATTAATTTTATGCTTCGCGATGCCGTGTTTTACGCACTTTTTCGAGTATCAAAACTGGTTTCGAACGTTTACGATGGACACGTCCAAAATAAAGGTTTCGGAATAAAACTCGCTTGCGACATTGTATTATGGCGTTTTATTTATGGTACAGGAAAAAAGTATACAGAGATCTAACACGTTATTGGATTACCGATCGATGGTCAATATAATATAGCTGGTAACTGTTTTTGTGACCTACATAATATTATATACACGCAATACGAACAATGGGCTCGATGTTAGACGATTGCGGTTATGTAGATTTTACGCACAAAATATTCATCTCTCGTCAAACGATATACGGAGAAAGAACGAGGAAAAATGTTACGGGACATTCATCACCGATCGAACTAACTATATAATATTAAGTATAGTATAGACTAAGAGGGAATATCGATTGTAGAGTTACTATCGAATTGTAATTTGGTTCCTCACCGAATAAAACAATAATAAACTAATTATTTTTGTTTTGAAAAGTGATCACGTTTCAGTATTGCACCGTTGAGTCTACCGACTTTGAGTATTTTTTTGGAATTTGGAATTGGAATTTGGAATTTTCCAACAGCGAAGTAAAATTTAAACTCTAATAAGTTTAAAAAACGAAAATTATTTTAAAAAATTGTCCAATATCAACAGTATACAATGATAAAATATGTATAGGTCGTACATTTAACGATACAGACTTCTAGCTACAAAATGCGTGAAAGAACTTGAAACGCAAAGTTTTGATTTTTAAACTGTATCAGCCAGTTTAAAAACAAACGAAAATGTTTAATAAAATATTTTTTAGGTTCATCGTAAATCTAGCGTCAACTATATATAGGTTTTTTCAATCAAACCATTTAAGAAAAAAAAAAAAAAAAAATCAATATATTTGTTGTAGTCACAATAAAATATGAGTGTTCCGGATGAGTTAAGACATTAACAATGCCAAATATCAAAATTGCCTGTACTCCGTTCGAATTGAAAACGCCTATTAAAGGTCAAAACCGTTCGACGTTTACGGTGTATCTAAAGCGAGCGCTATTCAGGTTTTTAGAGCTGTACCTAGATTTTATCGAAACAACAACAAAAAAAAAAAACGTGGTAAAAAATGTAATTCCTAAAACGATTTCTATTTATACGTGTTGTGAGGAATGACAAAACTGTTTGTTATCGGGCGAGAAAAAAAATAAATAGTCTTTCCGCCTCGCACGCGATATCCGTCAAAACTGTACGGTCGGACGCGGAATCGTGCCGAAAACGGTGCGCTTTTTGGCACCGTCATCTCTCTTAGAACAGCGTACTTATGATTTATTATATATATAAATAGGAGAGCCCAAACAGACGAACGATAATAATAATTATTCAATATCGTGCTCGCTCCAGTTGTCGTGACCTTTTTTTTTTTGCTTTTTGTGTTGACACTGTTGAGCGACGACGACCGAGAGTGTTTAGTCGCGTGCTGCAGAGTACCTGTAACCGACGGAATACAGCGAAAACCGACTGGATTTACCGAGATCTCTAAGAAAAGTGCTACTATTCATATTGTACTCACGTAAATATAATCATGGGGGGTAGAAAGGGTGAAAGGAACCAGCGTTGCAAAGAATACTTTCCAGATAGTGTTCGAGACTCGGGGGCGGACTGACGGTTTTAGGCGTGGGGTGCAAAACATTTTGAGGGCCCTTAAAGACATATTGAATGAATGGACCCGTTGACCGACCGAAAACCTATGAATCGGAGCCGAGAACATATAAATTCGGACCCAAGTCGTATTGGCCCAAAACTTAAATGTGGACGAGGGTGCTCTGTTTTCTTTCGGCACCCCTTGTCGGTCCGGACCTGATTTGAATATTCGTATACTTAAAGACAACGGTAATTATTGAAACGGATACTCTTTGAGTAAAACGAAATAAATTTTCAAACGTTAAAATCAAGAACGATTCAACACGACAATTTTTCAATACGTTTCACACGTTAACCTATATTCACAGAGTAAATTTGTGTTGCTCAAACGGTTATTTTTATTTCACACTAGACTTTGGAGTGCGGCTCGTACGGTCCATTGGTTTTTCGGTTTATTCGTCGTCGGTGACAGAAGAGTCTAAGACGCGATCGCAAGACGAGTATGATATTGTTGTGTAGTTATATATTGTTCGCGGTCTAGTTGTGAAGTCATCAGTCCGTCAATATTGACGTTTAAACTTAAAAATTCGTGCGCACGGGTGTCATACAAATTCGCTTTTCATAAAAAAAAGATCCAAAAAAAAAAAATTTCGGTTTGACGTTTTCGTCACAAAATGTTATACCGCAGCGCCCGTATAGAGCAACAAACTGGATGTAACGAAAAGTTAAACGATTTTTTTTACACAGCCGGTTAAAAGCCCAAACGCGCCAAGCATCGTTTCCAAGCACGTTTTTAGCCGTAACTTTGTCCCACAACCACATTTTTGTACACTGTGCGTTTGTAATCGGTTGATTATTTCGTGATTGAATCAATCAATTGTTACGACGTGACCTAACCGAGTCGTTGCCGAGCTGGCGAGACAAAAATATCCGCGCGCGCGCAAAATCGCGCCTCCGTTACAAAACTACAAGGCTGGGCGAGTTAACAACTTTTTTTTTAACTCGTTAAGTTGATTGAAAAACTCCAAAAAGTCAAGTCGAGTAGCTGATATTTTTCACAGAGTACCTACGGCATGCGACATTTCCTCCTTTTCAAAACATTGTTCTCGCGTTTTCTTTTTGAAATTGTCTTCTTACTAATACTTTTTGGGAGATACTCTTTTAAAAAAAAAAATTATTACAGATTAACTTAAAGTCGTATAAGAAAAAAATTAACTTTTCAACCTAATTTAAACTTTTCACGAATTCAGCCTCGCAAAATTATATCGTTGTTATTGTGTATACCAGTTACTCCGGCTCGGTAGACAATAAAATAATACGTGAAGTATTATATTGTTATTTTATAGGTACGTGTTTCAAACAGACGGCGCCATCGCGTGTAGGTATATTGGACACGCGCAGCGGATCGCCGGAAGATCTACTTTCTATACATATATATATATATTGATTGCGAGCGTGCAATATACTTGCCGCCACACTAATACAAAATAGAATAAAATATAACACGTATACAGTAGGTATGGCCATTAGTTCCTATACAGGCACGAATCCAGTTTCGAATGACTCTAAACGCGGTGATTTCGAGCACCGACGAGACGCGAAATGTCGTCATTTGCAATAGCTATTTAATGACATATATCCCGTTATAGCGTGTTTTTTTTTCCCTCGCTAACGTAACAATAGCTGTACCGTCTCGGAAGAACATAAAAACCGTCCGCCGACCATGTTCGTCACGAAACCGTATTGTAAAGGATTTCCGCGCGATCCGAACGGTCCGGTGTTTGTCGATTCTGACCGCTACGCGGTAGCTTTGTACTGTGAAAAACACCCGGTCCGAAAACGTTTTTCCTCTTTTTTTTCTTATTTAAACACAACAATCCAACAACACCGCAGTTATTTTTGTACGTTGACTAGTACCCGCGGGCTTACGCGGCGGCGATCGAGTAAAGAGCATGTTGTCGGGAGCACGCAGGACGCTCCTGTTCGCGGTCTACCGATTCCACGCGGTCCAAAGTGATAAGAGCCCCCGTCAGAAAATAAAGACAAGGCGTATGCTCTAAAATCTAAGATCCGCCGCGAGGTTAAGTCGGCTCGTGGCGTCGTGTAGGCAAAGTCGGGTCAGGTCGATTCGTACGACCCGATCGAGCCGAGATCGTTTCTGACGACTGTCGTCCAAAACGTTCGGCGGACAGCATCGCGTTTCCTCGCGGCGCTACACAACCGAACCGTACGGGTACAACGAAAATCGGTACGAAGACCGGTAGGGTGACCATCGGGTCCGTGACGGCGGAAAATCGATGAAACCGGTCCGCGCCTCGTGTCGGGAACCACCCACTGGGTGGTATACATCGTGGTACGGTGACTGACGGGACAGGTTAGGTGTTGTACGTGCACGACAGGACGGTAAAGACGAGACCGCGGACGAAACCCTCGTCAGGGTACGAAGGACTCGCATGGACAGAACTCGAGGAGAAGAGTCGGGCTGTGACCGGATAAAGGACGACGGACTCGCCGTCCGGGTGGGTGAAAAGGGGGCGGCGAGTGCCACGTCCTTACTGCTCGAGCTGTGCCAGGAGCGTTTCGCACGGATTATTTATGGAATCGAAAAGAGGAGATCGAATGATCGTAACCAGCTTCCCATGTTTCGATTACCGTTTCCGAGCGTAAACACGAAAAGGTCTTCGGTATTTGTGCTCCGCCTCCTACTAGTCGAAAAAAATTCCGTTGCGAGTGACGCGTTTCCGTCGAATGTTTCCACGCGCTGCAGCAGTACACGCGACCGTGTCTCCGGTTTCGACAACGGACCGAGAGAAGGTTTTGTCGCGTACGAACAAGTCGCGTCGTTCGCCGCGGCGTTATGACGACGATCGCGATTACATAAATTTAGAAAAGAAAAAAATAAAAACCGACTCTCGAAGTAAATTAGTTTTTCGTGTTCGATAGTTTTTTTTTTATACTATCGTTGGCGTTTTAAATTATTATTATACTGTTGTAAACGATGCCAAACGTGTGCGCTTGTGCGTGTACAAAGACATTGTCTCCTATAACGCGTTTATCCTGCCATCTATATACTTTTTACGTACGAACACTGTAATGTACATAACAAAAAGGTATCGCACGACTCACGGGTGTGTGACACCGTTTGCGACACTTTCACCCTCTGTTCGCTGTGTTCGCACGTGCATTATCCATTTTATTACGGTTTGTTTGAGCACCCGAGTGCGTGGGCAGATGAAGTGTAATCCTCGAACGAATCGTACGTTTTCATAACGTTTTTACAGTAGACAAAAGCCGGGCCGGTCAAAAAGTCAATTATTTTTTGACTTGTCGACTAATTGTTTTTGTTTTTGAACTTATTCTGTCACGAATCGTATCGCATTTGTTCGACTTTTTATAGTTAACAATACCTAATTATCGTTGTTGCAGAGTTACGTTTATGTTTTTTTTTTTTCGTTACCAATTGCGGAACACCAACTACCAAAACTATAATCTGTTGATTTTTTCCCCCCCCTAACTATTTAGATAAATTGAAAACACTGTATATATATACAATACCATTGGTTTTATAACTTGCGAATATTTCAGCAGAAAAATAAAATTAATGACTATTTTTTAACTTGGTTAAGTTTATCACTTCACTCTCCATCTACACTTTTAACTGAAGGCAATTTATAATTGAACTAACTTGACTTATCGCGGTAATTTTTTTTTTTTTTTAAAGTAACACTTAGAACTTTCATTCCAAGCTAAATTGGTTTATTCAAGGACATTTCTGAATTTATTATAATGTAATACATAGGTCTACATTCCTACATTAACCTTTAATACTTGTATATGTGTTGTAAGTTCGTATTTTTTATTTCTAAACAAATTTCATAAAACTGTCACAATTGTTACAGTTGTTTTTTTGGAAGCCTTTAGACCCAGGTGTCACAATTGTGACAGTAGTCCCCCACCCTTACCAAAGGGGCAAAAAAATTTAAAAAACCTTATTTTGTTCTATTTAGACCCTAAAGATGCTATTTTTTGCAAAAAAAAAAAAAAAATTATTTCCCTGGCTTTAGGTCTGAAAGGGTTACTCGCCAAACGTATCTCACTTATAGCACACGAGTGCTTTTCACCAATATAATTATAGGATTTATGGATGAAATAAATGTTTTTTTATACGAAAAATGATGACTTTAATTCTGGATGAAATAATTTGTGTACTTTTTTTCCATGAAAAATAATGATTCGAACAAGATTCGAAGCTTATCATCACGTACTTTCATCACGGAACAATCAAATCATAATCGCTTTACGTTTATTTTGGATTTCCGCTCAGTCCGTAGGCTTACATTATGTTTGTACGGGTACGCGGCAAAAACATAAAAACAAAAAAATTCGTTCGGAAAATGGATTTTAGTCGGTTCGAACGCGTCCGTTTCGATATATAATCGCGAGAGATTTCCATTGCATTTTTTTTTACCACGCCTCGAACGGTTCTAAACTGCAGATCGATTTCCGCACACGGTTTGGCGGGCCGCAAAAAAATCGAATTGCGAAATTCGAGACGCAATTATAATATATATTTTGAACGATTCTCCAATCCAATAATCGTCGGTGAAACTTCGCGTTTTCGCGTGGAAAATATTGTTCTTTTTAACACAGACTGCTTCGAAACAAAACTACACGATGTGAACACCGATGCGGCCGTGTTTATACACGGTACGAGAAAAAATTATAACCGTTTTTCACAAATTGATTTTAGCGTTGAATATTCATAATTTTTAATACATTTTACGACCTACTCAAAGACTCGGATATGTTAATGTGTAGTTCCTATTAAAATTCATTGAAACATTATAATACGTCGAAAGTCTGTGCATTTAATTATGCCGATTAAGTTTGTCGAAAATATTTATACATTTCTTTTAAAAGTTCGTTATTTATAATTTTTTTCATTAACACCGCACACACACACACACACATACTATACAGATCTATCTCACCTCTAACACACAACAGTACTTGACGCCAATATCATGATTTTACGGCGTTCACGGATGAAATGAGTTTTGTTCTTTTTTTTTGTTTTTGCCATGAAAAATAACGATTTTATCCCGCATATAAATGGTTTCTATATTATTTTTTTTCCCCCACGAAAACAAAATGATTTTATCAAGACGCTTATCGCAACGCGTCTACTTTTCACGGGACAATCGAATCGTTTGTCGCCCTGCGTTTATTTCTTCGGCCACTCCGTGTCCATGATCAACACCGTGTGGCCGGCCGCACTCGTAGCTTTCTACCCGCGTGTTTTATCACGAAATATTCCGGCTCGATCCTACCGGGCTGTGCAGCTGTTCGCCGAAATACTAAACACTTTCGGCCGCCGCCGCGCACGTTTTCGTTAAAGAATCACACTGTCGTGTCAGAGTGACGATGACTGTCATCGCGGATTTTCGAACGAGATCAACGCGCACCGAACGGCCGCCTGCCAAAATGCGTACCCACCGGTCAAAGCGTAGGCGCGTTAGAAATTTGCATATTATTTTCGATTATCGGTATTATTATTATTGTTTGTTTTGTTTTTTTCGTTTCGTTTTGCCAATCATCTCGCGTTTGGCGTCCGAGAGCTCGAGACGGTTCGAACCGGCTTTCACCGCGATGCTCGTGCACACCAATAACAATAATAATAATAATACGCATTACACAACGCGTATGTTTTTATTAAACGTCAATAATTTTATGAGAAACTATATAATAACATTGAAAAAAAAAAGAACAGTTTGAATCCGATACGATCTGAACGAAACCGTGCGCGAAATCGTTTTCCAGCGTCGAGACGAATTTCATTGTATTCGACGACGACTTTGGATTCATTATCGTCGATGATGATGGTGGTCTCGCGTTAAGCAAAAAGCATAAAAAAAATTCTTTTTAAATTTGTCGACAACGTGTGTTTGAGAGCGCGATTTGGAGTTTTCTATCTCTGTTTTGGCGGTGGTACACCATCCAAAAATGTCCTTTTCTTCGTTGTCTTATCCTCCCGACTGTACGGGGTCGACGACCGTACATACGACGACATCGCACACACTACACTAACAGACCGCTCTTTTTCAACTGTTTCCGCATCCATATCATCAACACTTTGGTCTTTATCTACTTTTTTTTCCTCCGATCCTCCTAACGAACGCCGAATCCTATAAACAATTACGGACTATCCGGACAGAGATAAAGATAAAAATAAAAAACGAATCTTCGGAGTCGCCCCCGGACCCTATAGACGCTTTCGATGGTTCGAGCGCTGGTCCACGATACAAGAAGAACTGGAAAGTATTGTTTTTAACAAGTATTCGAATTCGCGAGTTAAAAAAAAAAAAAATCAAAAATAAATAGTTATTTGGATGCACACACAATGGCGACGATAACGCGATGTAGACGGCAATTTACTAGCGATTTTTACTTCTAAATAACGAACCGGAACAACTTTCTTATAATATATACCTACGTGTATTATATTGTAATGCTCGCTCTTTATCACGTCGGGAGTCCAATAATGATCGATACGTTTAATAACAATATTGTGACGAAATTTTAATTTATAATTTTTTTTTTCACCTTTATTATACTCGTATGTTTTTTATTGGTATTGTACGTGAGCTGTACCCGTCTGTCGTAAAGCGTAATAATAACAACGACGGCGAGCGTGTATTGTCTCGGCGTTAAGCGCAACAACTGTGCGGGTATTATCGTCGAGGAGAACGGCCGATCGATTTATAGAAGACGATGTTTTTTTTTTTGTGCAAATATTGATGCGACAATGATCAGTTTGTGAGCAGGTACGTGCGACAATAACGAGGCGTTAACAACACACGTGCTATGTCCATGTTTTTATTGTAAATATACATCGACGGAATGGCTAAAATTATCGTGAAATACTATACGAAAAAAAAAAAAGCCCGAATCACTCTGGGTCGCGTTTGTAGTAGGTACATTGGCACTAGTCCCAAACATTTTTTGAGCAATAAATGTACCGTTAATTTGTGCACAAAATATTTCTCGAAAAAATTCAAAAAGATTGACGGCGGTTAAACGTGTTTCCCTGGCGCATCATAAAAAAAATCCCAAAGAATTATTTCCGCGAGTAATTTCCCGGGTTATTGCCGATATTTGAAAATTATGTGTTCGTACGTTTGTCGGCGTTGGAAAAATTCAAAAACTGCTAGGGCCCGGGGTGCTGGAGAAACGCTTTCTTGGCACCCCGTGAGGGAAATAAAATTTCCCAAGACAATTTTTGGGTAAAAATTCTGTATTTACCGGCACAAATTAGAACAAATGTTGGTACGACCATTGCACGATTAAATCAGAGTGATTCTTGCTTTTTTTGTTCTATTTCGCTTTAATTTTAAATAAAATTGTAATCGAACGAAATTGTACCTCGCGTAGGTAGTTTGACAGAGTAGCGACTTTGGGCGAGTCACTGCTGGTTTGGAAGTTGTGGTCCAAACGTATTGTTTAATTTCTAATAGCAATAATAATCTTTCGTTTTCTTCGGAAAAACGATTCTGAGCGAGCTCAGTATTATCCAGTAAAAAATACATTTTATTAAACTACCTATAACACGTCTCTTTTAGGTTACACCAAACAAGTTCTCACCCACTTCAAATTTCTTTCTATCCTTTCTTTCCTTTTTTCCTCTCTTTTTTCCTCTCTTTTTTTTTTTTTTTCATTGACGTTTACTATATGCTATATTTCAATTTTTTGCACTACAATATTTTTTGATTGAACGCACGCTCTGGCCGTCAAAGTGTTGACAAATAATAATATTAATCAAAACAGGTTCTAACAAAGTATAAATCAAATGTCAAAATCTCAACTTCTGTTTGGTATTCAACGTAAAGATCGGAGCACTCCTTTTACACGGGTACACGAAAACGCAAACGTGAAAAATTAAAACTTTTTTCCGTAAAATTTTCAATTTTACTTTCGTTTCTGTGATACCGCTTGAAGATCGTACAAAATTTCAACAAAAAAAGCGGCACCAAAATACCACCTCAGTCCTTAGACTAACCGGCTACGTCGCAGAAAAGTTATTGACTTTGAAAACCGGAGCGCGTACCTTCTACCCAAAAAAAAGTGTTAACAGGAAAAGAAACAACATCATTGTAAAATGCGCTGCGCTCAAAATCTAAAAAAAAATAAATAAATAAATAACCATCAAAACGCGCAACGTCTGCGGCGGCGGACCCCGGCGGTGCAAGCGTGTGGACAAATATTTGTTTTGTTTATTACATTATAATAATATCGTCGTCGTGATAATGATATTATCACCATCGTTGTTTACATTGTTGTCGTGTGTAAAATACAATAACTGCACGCAGACTCTTCTTTTTAAAACAATGCACGTCGTCGGCAATAATGTTCGACGTGGCCTCAAAAAATAAAAAAATAAAAACGAAATATAAATCGACGACGTGTATCGTTTCAGCGCCTGTTATGGGCGAGGAGGGAAAACAAAAAAAAAATCGTCCGCGAAAGCGATCAAATATCGAACGATAATAATAAATTGTGTTATTGTTATTGTTATTTTTTGGGTAAAAAACGACCGCGTCGATTCGCGTATCGCGTCATTGTTTTTCACCGAATAACACCGTTTCATATTATGTTGTACACAGTTTGTAAAATAATATTGTATTTACCAAATCGTTTCAATAACATTTGTCGTGGAGGACGGTAATTGTTTTTTGTTTTTGAGTTTTTTTTTTTTAATGTATCGAAACTAAAATATCGAGTATTTAATTTTCAAACAATTTTTTTTCATTACTTGCCGCTTCGCGTCATCAATGAAATCGAATGAGAATAAAAAGAATGGTACCGCGGAAAAGGTGCAGTAGCGACTACGCTTTGGGTGGGTCGTTAGTTATGATTCGTACGTATATTATTCAATATCTGAAAGCAACGATAAATCACTGCTTTCTTAAAAAAACGATTCTGAGCGAGCTATCTCTATAATCTAATAAGTCCTGGGTGAGAATAAAAAAATTTATTTTGAATTACTTGTATTTGGCGATTTGGCCGTTTTCGGCACGTTACTCGGAAAATGACCAATTATCGAAAAATGTTTGAAATAAAATAAAATTAAAAAACCGAAATCCCAACTTTATAACGTAACAGTTTCAAAATTTTCTCGGTAAAATATTCGATTTTTATTTTTGGTTTTTAGGGTCGAACTCAAAAAGTAAGCGAAATTTCAAAAAAAGTTTCTACCTAAGTATCACCCGAGTCCATAGAACTTTGAACAAAACTACAGTATAATTTGATAACGTTTTTAAGGCGAAAATTCATTGTGTTCAATCGTTCCATAAAAATTTTACAAGATATGGTCCTATCTATGTCCCTTATTATACGAAACCAAATGCTTCATCGGAGATTTTAGAATCAAAATTCTCCTTCCTAATTCTATGTATTCGTCACCTAGATGAAATAAAAAACGCGAAAGGTTTAGTCGTGGAACGATAAAACAATGAAATAAAATAATTAATTGATATGTTTATGAAAAGAAAAAATTCTAACATCTAACAGAAAAGTGGCGACCTCTAGAAAGTATCCGTTTCATGTAAATAAAATGGTTGACTGTTATCTAGTTTTTGGTATTTATCTACTATTGGGACTTTGTTTTTTTCCCCATTGTAAATATTGTACTTGTGTACTCAAAAAAAATTTAAATCTTCAAACTATTCAAAAACGAGAATATTTTTACCGTTTTTTTTTTAACTCAAATATTAATTTAGAATTTTTCGTTGGCATCGCAAAACTATGTCGTCCACACGATTCGATAAAGAACTAATTATGTAATTGTTAATGACCAGTAAGTTTAATCATAATCATGCGTAATATTTTGTTGTTCAAGATGGAGCTGGGTAGTAAATACTCGTGAAATATACTTGAACCGAACGCGCGGGCAAGAACTTTTGAATGCCACAAATTCGTGGGAACGTAAACCACGCTGAAATAAAAAAATTAATTTTTTACATTTTATGAAAACTGTAAAAAAAAATTGCTTTTTTCCACAGTGAAGAATTCTAGTGTCGAAAATCCTAGGTCTCGGCTAAGATCGCGGTTAAATTTTAATCATTTTTTTCGAATAGAACTTCAATTTACAAAATCGTTCTGCTCGAGTTCTACAATAAAGTATTACGAGAGTAGGTTTTTGAGTAGAAAATGTTGCGCCGACAAAAAATAAAGTAGGCCACTTAGTGTACGCACACGTCCGCGATGCAGCGCGAAACTATACTTCGTAACTTGCGGCGTTGTAAGGATAAAATTTAAAACATTTAGGAACGCAAACGATTGTTGTACGTACTACAAAAATAACTTTTTTGATTACCTAGACGATATCGGAGGTCAGATTAGTCGAAAATGTGTGTCATAATACGAAGACAACTGATAAATGTTTTTAATCTATTTACGAGATAACAAAAACAACAGTCTATAAAAATTTTTTTATTTAAATAATTAATCGATACAATTATCACCAAATCGTATTATTTAAGTTTTAATAGGTATTTTTAGGTGATTACAGGTGTTAACAGGTATAATTTTTCTCGTGTAACCACTAAATAAATTCAGATAGGATAGGAATAAAAATCGAATATTTTTTTCTAGATGAGAACGTCACAGAGTTTCGCGTGATCAATTCATATACACGTAACAGACGATAAACCATCGCGACATCGGGTGAAAACTAACGTTTTATATTTTTATGAGATTTTTCATTTCTTTTTTTACTTAAAATTCTTTACAAGTAACATAATGTTACATTATAGCATACAACAGGAATGATATTGCGGTTAAATTGTTTCGTCAAAAAGCGATTCACCGCAGCGAATTCAGCGAAAGCTACTTTTTGCACCCCGCGGATAAAACGATTCGCCTAATAATGCACGTGTACTTTTGTCGCAAGATAACAATTAACGGTGATAGCGCGATGATTGTTTTAGCCAATTATGTTTTGCAAATAAAACACAACAATGATTAAAACAACGAAACGACGCGCTGAGGCCGTAACACCGGTTGAAAGTGGCACTTGAAACATTGATTTAATAATTATTATTACTATAAAATCGATGCTTAAAACTTATTGAAAATTGTAATTTCTCGGCCAATACAATTATTATTGTTATTAAAAACGATGTCGGTGCAAACAATACTAAAAAGAAAAAAAAGAAAAGAAATCGACGTTTGACAAAAACTAAACATTCGTCGCCATACGTTATATGCTCTCTCTATGTTTACGCGTTAATACTATGTATAGTTTGTAAAAGTTTTGCGTGAAAAATCTATTTCCCCGAACCATTTGACAATTAGCGATAAGTGTATTTCACTTCAAACTACATTGTTCGTATGTTTGACTTAACTGAACGTAATAATTATGAAATTTCTATCCGAGAGTATTGAGTTTCAAAAATTAAAAAAAAAAAATAAAGATGTTTATTTGAACATAAAATATTATGTTGTCGAGTAAAAAACCATGACTTTTCTGTATCAATATGAATATTTATTTTGCACATTTGTATTTAATATAAGAGCTTTTTGAAATTTGGTCAAAACAATTTCATCGAGTTCAACTATTGTCGTGGACTCAAATTCAATTTATAGAAAATTGTCTAATGCCTTTTTGTCCAGGTTCTCGCTAGTTTACGATATTTTCAGTAGATTCTCAAATTCATTTTTAATTTATAATGACTATTAACTCAAAAAATAGTATTTACACATCAAAAGAACACTTGACACTTGGGTAATATGACTCGATAAATTTTTAACACACATATATGTTATATCAATAAATTTCACCATTAGTGTTCTACATACACGTGACTCGACTATAATTGTTAATTGCGTCGAAAAATCGAGTTTATTTTTCGAATCCTAACGAGTCGTAGTAATCCAAAAACGTACGCGGCATTCAAAAAACACGTGATAATTTGATAGAAAAGCTCAAACGGACGGGGGAAAAAAATATAACCGAGCGTAGAAAATATTAAAAATTCGCTGCAGTACGGTCCGAGGAAGCCGTTGGAGTTTTATAGTTGAAAAAAAGGAAATCGTGTGGAACCAAAACCGTTGTCGGCTATCACCTCGAGTTAGAATTCGTGAACAGGACTTATACGGATGGAACATACAAGGATGCACAAACAAGACTTAGGGATGTGACATCTGGGAAATGACGTACAAACGTTACATATGGGTGCGATGTATATTACGGATGAGGCGTCTGGACGAGCGGATGAAACATTTTTGCTTTTCGGTCCCCACAACGTGGAAAAAAATGGTGTTCAACTCCATCGGAGTCCTTGCAGCGTCCTCGGGTCGCGCACCTTAGAGAACTACTACGCGGAAAGTCCACTTACCTCTGGTAGAGAGTGGGCGGGCAGCTGGGTTCCAAGGACGGCGGGAAAACTCCGGACGTCTTGATCGGGCCGACGACCGACTTGGCGGGCGACTTGACCGGAGACTTGGCGGCCGCCACCGCCGCCTTCTTTTCGGCGTCTCGCGCCATCCTCAGCGGCGTGCAGATCTGATGCTTGACCACGTTCACGTTTTGCACCACGGACGTGGCTGCGCTGAACGCGGGCGGTTTCACCGCGGACAAGACCACCTGCTGCTGCTGCTGCTGCTGCTTGGGCGCTGGCTGGAACACGGACTTGCGGGCCGAGAACTCGGTCCTGCAATAGTCCTTGTTGGGTATGGTGAGCTTGCTGCGGCGGACGCTCGACGACCGGCCGAACTCCGACTTGTGGTTCGGTCGCGGTTCGACCCGGTCGGCCGGCCGCTGCTGGTCGGACCCGGCGCTCGCGGCCGCTGCGGCTGACTTGTTGTCGTCGCGGCCGTCGAACGGCGGCGCGTACGACAGCGACGGTTTTGATTTCTCGCTCTGTCCGTGGCGGTGTCCGCCGTGCGGTTGACGGCGTTGCTGGTGGTCGCCGCGGCTTTTGCCACCGGGGAACAACGGGCTCCCGCCGGTCGCGGTGCACGCCAGCGCGTCCTCGACCGCGCTGAAGCTGCACTCCAGTCGTTTCTCCATGGCGGCTGCACGCTGCCGCGGCGGATAGCTGCGGTCGAGCAGCTGATGCACCAGCGCGTCGGGTTTCGGCCAGATGGCGTCCGGCGGCGGCGGCGGAGGCAGCGGCTCGTCCGACGCGAACAGCTGTTCGTCGTCGTCCACCTCGGGCGGCGGCGGCGGCGGCGGCAGATCCGGGCTAGGTTCCCGTTTAGCGGCGACCTTCTGCTGCTGCTGCTGCTGACCCGTCGCCTGCGCCGTCTGCTTCTTCTTGGGCGGCAGCTCCGGCACCCAGTCGTCGATTGATATGGACGGGCCCAGCACCATGGGACCGAGCAGAGCCGTAGACAGGGAACCGCAACTGGAACTGTAAGAACAAAAAAACATGTTCAAAATCGGTCCGAATCAACGTTACCGTACGCGGACGGGTATGCGAAAATCCAAAGTCTATCGTGGAAATCGCCCAAAGTCGAGAATTATCGAGAAACGTTAGAAAAACAATGTCCTCATTACGGTCCGTGCTGATTTCCGTAAGATATCCGAGACTCGGGATTCTCGTCTTCCCGAGTGAAGCCCGATAACACTAACATTTTCAAAATTTTAGACCCGAATGTGTCAGAGATAAGAGGGAACGCAACGTCGGTTTTCAAAGGTTTTTAAAGTTTTCCTCAAGCTGTTGGTTTTGAAATTAAAAAAAAGTTATACGTTTTTTACATTAAATTTTCTATCGGATTTTTAATAAATGATTTACAAATCGTTGGATTTACGTTGAATTGTTACAGCAAGCTCCTTAATTCGGTATGTCACACGACGTACTTAAAATTAATGTTTTTGTGATTTCCCCCTCAAAATCAAACGTTTAAAATTAGTACGTTTACATTAAACGCCAGTTGTTTGGTGATCTATATATTTTGTACCAAGTTTCAGTTTATTTCGTCAAGTTGTTTCGGGGAAGATTTGCCGGGACAGACAGACAGATGGACACAAGCGTTGATCTTATAAGTGTTCTGTTTTTTATTCTTGTACCGTTCTAGAGTCCGAAACCCTAAAAAAGTGTGTGAAAAGTTCGATAAATTCAATCCGAGGAAACAAACACTGTTGCTGGGTAAAATGAAAAAATTACATCGTAAAAACGTCTAGCGATCAATTTCACGCGTAATGATTTCCGTAAATTTTATTCCGCGTACAGGCAAATACGTAGAACAAGTTGTCAAAAATTTTAACTGAAAATTCAAAGTTTTACAATAACCGCGAAAATCCACAAATATCAACGTTTTAAAGGTCTGTGAAAATTGTTGAATTTGGTTCCGACTTCACACGCTCACAACATGTTCCTTCTAAACAATGTGTTTGGCGTTTAGGTTTTTGGATTATTTACTAAAAAAAAAAAGAGAATACTTGAACCATTTATGGTCAATATTTATGGCTTATACATCTTAATTTACGAATGATAAAATAAAAAAAAAACAGATGAATAAGGTACACGCATTTTCGATTACAAAATTTACAAATCTAGAAAAGATTATAGTCTTTAGCAAAAGTATAACTGATCTTAAATCTACAGTATCAAAAAAAAAAAAAAAGTGTTTGTCTTTTTCGCCACAAAAATCAGACAACTATCAGAATATCAAAGAGAGGTGTGAATTAAATACATTTTAAAACCAAAATTAAAACTTTCATGTGATATTCAACGTAAAGATCGGAGCATCTTGCTACCTCCTCGAAGTGATTACAATTGTCGAAATTCAAACCGTTTGCCGAAAATATTAAAACAAATGTTTTGATTTTTGAGCCACAACTCAAAAAAAAATCAAAATCTCAAAAAACAATTAGTCTAATTTTCAACTAGACCCAAAAACCTATCAGAAAAATTAGTGACTTTATAAGTCGATCCACTTTATGTAAAACAATACAGTTCGTTTCTACACTTGTGGTCTTTTTTAAATTTGCTTTGAATTTGATTACTTTAAAACGTGCCAAAAACGAGTTTTTACCAAACGTTTTTTATTAATTCTAATTTGGTATATCAGAGACTATAGTAGACTAAAGTATCATTTCTACTTCAGTTTTGATACAATGGTTATCGTACGTATTTTGAATTGATATACGTTTTAAGAGCTCCTTGGAACGTTGGAAATTAAAATATATTTTATCGTCGATCCTACACATCATGATCCAATGTATACCTTCTATGTTGATTCTTGTTGAGCTCCTTGGAATTGACGTTATTGACGTCATCGGCTGAACTGTCGTCTTTTGTACAGTCCTGAAAAAAAAAAAACAGTATAAATACACAAAAAATTGCCATCCGCGGGGTATCGAGAGGGCTTGAAATTCGAAGAGAACGATTTTCTGGTTTTTTAAATTATTTTTAAAAGGTGTCTTCGGTAATTAAAGTACCAAATTAAAAAAAAAAAAAAAATAACCATCGAAACGCTATTGAGTTTCTTATTGACATTTTATTTTGATGATTTACGTTAGTGTACCGTTTAATAGCAGGGGCGTGCCTAAACAAAACTACATCCCGGGTCTTCTTCCTTTATTCGACTAATAGTTCAAATGTTTATGATGAAAATACCAGCTATGAAACGATTTTCCGAATATCAACACCAAAGGGCGTTAAAAGGGGTCAAAGAAGGAAGAGGAGCAGGATGAGAAGTTAAAAATAAAAACTTTTTTAGTCGGGTTTTTTTTTTTTTTTGAAACGTAACGCATTGTACAAATAATGAAATATTTTTCGACGCATTCACTAAAATAAAAGCCGTAAGGGACGCCGCCGGATGAAAAGACAGCTGGACGTTTGCGGTTTTCATACTTCATTACTTCCCCCTCGTTTTCCCATAACGAGATATTAGGCTTTTAGAATTCAAATATTTTAACCATATTGTCAGAACGGCTGGTTACTATTTAGATTTTTAGAAAGAGCTGAAATTTTTTCATAATACTAAAATAGGAACGATACAGATTTTATAGAAGTTTTTATTGTTAAATTATTCTTTTACCAGGACGTACACTAGACAACTGAGCAACTTGCTCAGAATCGTATTTTCGAAGGCGACAATTTATTGCTGCTCGCACATATAAAATAATGCGTTTTAACCGCAACTTCTAAGCCAAATGGCAGTCGCTACCCCGTCAAACTACCCACGCGACCCAGAGTGATTTTTGATTTATTTTTTTTTGATTATAACCTTTTAAATTTTGAAATTTCGACCCCTTAAAGTACAGTTGGAGAGCCAACGACTTTCATTATGAACGTAAAAATCGGACCATACGCTTAAAAGTGTTCACGATGAAAAAAAAAAAACATCAGTGTAAAAACGATAGGTACGTTCTTCGCTGATGCTCAGAATCTTAAAAAAACGATACTTTAATTTTTACAGGTTCTACGGTACAATTTTCCGGGATCCCGTTTTCCAGTAGTTTTCTGCTCGAATTTCCCCCCGAATTTCCCTCCGGTCCTCCGCCGTAAAACACTCACGACGTCGTTCCACGTGACCGGCGTGTCGTACTCGGACGAGACGGACGAACGTCGGGACAGCGGCGTGGGCAACCGCGGCCGCGACGGCAACGGCGGCGGCCTGGGCGGCGGCGACAGCTGCGGCTCGGACCTCCACGCCGAGCCCGGCTGGTGTCTCTCGTAGAACGACAGCAGGGCCCGTTTCTGGATGGCCCGCAGCGAGTGGTCCGGCACTTTGTGCTTCTTTTCCGGATCGAAGTACGCGAACTTGTTGTTGGACGCCTGCTGCTGCTGCTGCTGTTTTTCCAGTTCGCTGATGCGTTCGGCCACGGTGAGCGCCGGCGGCGATCTGAAAACCGAGACGCGCTTCGTTATGGCGAGAAGAGAGTAGGTAGGTGGACAAAGTATAAGTGTTGGAAATTTCGAACGAAACGTAAAATTTTGTAATATTTCAACGAAATACGATTAAAAAAAAACAATACATATATATATGTGTGTGTAGTGGAGGAGTTTGTGACTAATTCGGGTAAACTGTTTGAATTCGACATAATCGATCGCGACCGAACCGAGGGGAGTCGCTCGCGTTCGACTGTAACGTTTTTTGCGTACAACTCGTAGAGAGAATAACGATTTTTTGGAATTTCTTTTGAGTATTCGATACTCCGGAGGGATTTCGATCGAATGGTTATTGTTTGAACGAATCGTTTCCGAAAAATGACGTACCCAACGGAACGCGAATTCGATGTAAAAACGTAAAATGGTAACATTACTTTGGACGTTTTTCAAACTAATGTAAAAAAAAAACATTTAGACATTGTAATAAGGTATAGAGATTCCAAATCGAAAGGTCTTATCTAGGGGTCGACATCAAGTATCGGTCAGTCGACGAGGCGGCAAACCGCGTACGGGCCAAGAGAACAGTTTTGCCACCAACAGTTTAGAATCCGACGCGTAATCAGCAGTCGGACAACTCGATATTCCGCCGCGACGACGGTTCGCTTATCCGTAATTTTCGTGGCGTTTACACGGTTGCGAAAAGTTAAAGCAGTTTCTTTGCCCAAGACCGTCACTTAGGGCTCTCGGTATTTACATACGGGCGAAACGATTACGATAACGCTGCGGATCGGTTTAGTTTAAAATATTTTTCCGTACCGCGCGGCAGGACCCGGCCGTATAATGGCGGTGAAAGCGTTACACAACGCCGGCCCCGGACACCAGTCGCACAGTGACGAGTGATAAACGAAAACGACTTTATCCCCAGTCATTTGGAACAATAATAACAAGAACGTTAAAAGGTGCAGCGATCAGTACAGAATATACAATACTGCTCTATACTACAGACGGGAAGCGTAGAAAACTCCGCGTTCGGTTGGGTCGGGAGAGAAGAAAAGATTCGCGTCCAGTTCTAAAGCGACGATAAACATTCGGCGGTGTACGTTTGCGAAAAATTCAAATATTCTCGGCTGTTTCGACCGATATCGGCGAGGAAGCCGTGTTGTTAACGGCGGTCGCGCAACGCGTTCCTTTATTTTCGTTCCGTCGACGATAATGTGCGCTAATATCGTTTTTCGCAACACCGTTCGGTTTACGTAACGTAGATACCGGCCGAGTTTAGAAATTCGAATCTAATGACCTCTCACCGAGTGTTTCAAAACAATTCATCCGAAAAACTACACGTTTTGTACCCGCAGTTTGTATGGACACAAGGCGATCGTTTTTAAAAATAGACTCTCAGTCTTTTTTTCAACTGCCTGTATCCGTTGCATTAAGGTCGAGGTTTGCCCGAGAGGAACGTGTTTTAAACTGCAGTTATTGTGGAAACTTGACGCTTCGACCGAACATCACCATGCCCTCGGCCACCCCTCAAACTGTTACATTAATGTTTTACGAACATTGCAGTCTTTTTCTAAAGTCTTCCCCGGCGTACTTACATAAAAAGAACACCGTTTATACGCCTCCCCAGCTGAAAGATCTATGAAAATCAAAACGTCGCGCTACAGACGATTTCTGGCCAAAGTGTTTTCCGCTTTCCACAGTAACACGTCAGTCAAAGTGCGTTCCTCGGTTCAGCTGAACCTCACAGTCAAATACCTACCAGTGGTAATAGGAAAAGAAAACTCGAGAATACGATCGATCCGACGGTTGGCAGTTGGTTCACCGAGAACAACAGGCTCGAGATTATTATGGCCTACCGAAATCGGATATGAATCATTTTGAAATAACTTGTTGGGTGCATTTTTTTTTTTTAAACTACCCTCGTTGATTTGGTACCTACCTATAGAAAACAATTCGTCATTATCTGTATGCAATCGCGTCATTCATCACATTTACAAACGGAAACGATTAATAATGAATAACAAATAGCTCATAAAAAGTGCGGTTCGATCGGAAAAACGTAAGAAAACAAATAATATTGAACGCCGAAAACTAGAAAAAAATCTGTATTCAGCAAGTTCTAGTAGGACCCGTTCTAAGGTGTATTGTATAGGCAACTCAACAAACACTGTGTGATCACGATGTGTTAGAGTAAGTAAAGTAAACATTAGCCAAGGCAATTTTTTTTAATTGCGTTATTATGAACGTACATTTTACAGCGCAAAATGTTTGCATTTAAAAAAATAGTAAAATATGGATGTTTTAAAAATTGCCGCGTTTTTTTTCTAAGTGAAGGTGTGAAGGAATTTTTGAATTTTTACAAAATCGAAATAGGACCCATCAATATTTAACAACTGTGTTGGATCTTGTTATTTTTAGCCGACTAGAACCCGTACAGTACAATAAAAAAAAATTTAAACCCAAAAGCCAAAAAAAAACCGAACAACGGAATCTTATTTTAAAAGTAAAATCCTGTTACATTAATGTTTAGATGATTGATGGTACCTTAATTATTCAAGATTTCGCATCTCAATGTGGTAAGTTTTTCCGTTCGCGATCGCCTCAAACGACAGACGTATAAACTGACTAAAAATGTTATACAAATTTACGATGTCCAATACTTTGCCGTTGGAGATTTTGCTACGAAATGTTTGGTTAGAAATTTCCATTCATAACGAAAACTCGATCTCGTAAA
The DNA here is from genome assembly GCA_017140985.1 of Hormaphis cornu. Classification (NCBI taxonomy): domain Eukaryota; kingdom Metazoa; phylum Arthropoda; class Insecta; order Hemiptera; family Hormaphididae; genus Hormaphis; species Hormaphis cornu. The sequence goes on along the minus strand of CM029357.1, from coordinate 38,859,588 downwards.
CGAATTATGTGAACAACGCACTGCGCTTCAAACAGTTCGAACTTTCAGAGGGTGTTTCTTTAAGGGTCGACGCGAGACTTTATACGGTCTTAAAATGAATCAGTAAACATCGCATACGACTCATGTTCGTTAGGGTTGTTCTGATACGCCCTACGTCCGAATTTAGATTGTGCCGTGCCCCATAAATTTCTATAAAAAATAACCGAATTTTTGATCCTAACCATTTGCTGTGACGACGATAAGTTTTCCACTTGAAATACACGTGATTACCGTAATCGTCCAACTGGACAAGCTAGATAAGCCCAGAAAAAAATTCTAGACCGAGCTCGTCCTATACTTTTTGTGTTACAAACAACGCTAACGACAAGGTTTTTTCGTTGATATTACGATTTTTTTTTTTTGTACTGTTCAATTGCCCGGGGTAAAAGTAACACTGAGAAAAACTCGCACGTTTCCAACCTCTCTTCTCCTTTACCTTTACGCTTTTATTTAAACCTCAATAATTTTATCTGTTATAAATTTTTTCCATCAAATCATAACTTTTCTAGTGGAATAAACTCGTTTTTCCTTGGACTGTGCTCAAACGAAAATAATGAAAAAAAAAAAATCAAATTTGAAGGACTAAAAATGACCAGTTGGTACATATGTTTCACCATTCGAAAGTCTACAATCGATCGCCGTTAGTTTCATGTATCGTGTAACGGACGGACAAAAATCACGTGTAACGGAAAACTTGTCGTCGTCGCATTTGGATCGAAATTTTCGTTATTTTTTTTTTTTTTAGAAACACATAGGGGTGTTGATCGAAATCCAGATGACGTAGGGCGGATAAGAACAACCCTGCTGTTCGTACTTTGGCGAAGTCTTCTCGTCCTGCACGATCACCGCCGGCTGCACGGTATACGTGCTGACCGGGAACAGCTTCCGCAGGTTCCTCTGGTTACTGGCGCTGTTCCGGGAGCCGGGCGCGTCCTGCGGCAGTGCCGGCCAACCTCCTCCTTCGACGGTCGAAACCGACTCCGAGTGGTGTCTCTGCGGCGCAGACACCTTGGCGCTGTGCGCGATCAGCTGCGCGGTGGCCCGATGACCGCCGCCAGCGCTCGACACCGTGCTCAGGTCGCTGTTGGAACCGTGCCACTTGAGCGTCTCGCTGGACGAACCGGAACTGGCACTGGAGTCCCGACCCTGCGGTCCCGACGGTTTCTCTTGGTCTTTGCCGGACTGCGCCGACACGGCCACGGATTCGTTTTCTCTCCGCAACCTGAAAATCGCCACGTCTAAGTTACACGGAAACGTATCGACGACCGCAAAATCGTTACAAAACGCATTTAGTCTCGTTTTTTTTTTTTTAGGTACCTAGACGATTGTCAAAAAAACTAAGCTCTGGATTGCACCGCAGGACAATTTTGGTATCTCTCGTAAAATGTATTCGTTAAACTATCCGAGACAATATACGGTTCAAACACTTTTGGACGTATACGCGGGGTGAGCTGACGAGAAATTAAAAAAAAACTTCAGTGAAAGGGAGAGCTCGACCACGTTTAACAAACTCGCGGAAGGCTTTAAAAACAAAACTAGGATAGGTGTGAAAGTCAATATGAAAGCTGTTAGGATCCTTAAATCATTGTAAAGCGAAACTACCCGAAAATTGAAGGCGTGTTGCAAAACTGTGTTACAAAAACAGTTATTGAACAAAAAAAACGATCCTAAGATTACCGATTTTAACAGAGTTGAACACCTTCGTAGTTCAAAAAAAAAAAAAAAAAAAATCGCTCGTCAACATAATACTTTCAGTTTACCTGTCCAAAAACGGGGTGGACGTAGAATCGGTGCTGGACACGTAGCTGTGGTACCCTTCGCTCTGCGCGTACGAGGTCTGGTGCTGGTGAGATGGCGCCACTTTCCCGGACAGGCTGATCTGAGAGGACGACTTCTCCTCGTAGATTCGTGTGTAATGCTCCAGCTCCTCTTTGGTCAGATGACTGGACAACGCGCTGTCGCTACCGTCGAAACAGCTTGAATATTCGTCTGTTTCTCGCTGAGGAATAGTGAAAATAAAAAAAAACATTAAAAACACGGTAGGAACCTATTGCAATAAGTTATTGTATACTACACTTTATTTGTTCCGGCCAAAAGTTTATATTTTCTAATCGTTAAAATAAAATAATTATTTTACTAACTAGAATTGTAATACGAGCAATACAAAAGAGAAAATTATTGTTTCTGTTTTATCCATGAATTTCGGATGATTGGAATTGAAGTTTTTTTTCGAAAATTTATATATTTTTTAAAAAATGTGACACTGTGACACTCGGTTAAGTCAGAATCATGAAAAATATTATATTTTTGAAAACGAGTAGGTAGATTTTTTCACTTCACTCGGAATTTTTCAATACGTATGCAGTTACTTTTCGTACGTTGACTTGTTATCGCGCATTTACAATTGCTAAAAAAAAAGCGATTTCGCCAATGATGTTGGAACCCCAACCCTCCCCCCGTGGTGGCAAACGTCCACGAGTATTTCCGGAAAACTAACGTGCGGCGAGTCGTCGTAAGCTCTCGAGTATTTTTCCAGCTGCGCTTGTGTGAGCTGAATGGTCTTGAGCGGGTCCGCAGGGTCCGTCGTGGCCGCGGATGTCGTCAACGGCACACAAAAACCCTTCTCGCCGATCTGCAGCCTCTCCGCGTAGCCGCCCTTGGGCCGCGTCGACCGGTCCCGGTCCAGCGGCTCGGGTTTGCCGCCTTTCTCGCACCGTTCCATCACCGTTTTCAGCTAGACCATGCGCAAAAGGCGTTAATTACAATAATAATAATAATACACGTTCAAAACAGCAGTCGCGAGACATCGGACCAAGTGAGATCGGATGAAACAGCGATTTATAATGTTTTACGGGCGATTCCAACGAGTCTGAAAGATTGGTTTTACAGGAGACAGGAGAGGATCGGGAATGAGTGTGGCGAATACTACTAGAACGCTTTGACGGACGGGCGAGAGCGGATAGAATAAGGACCGAATATTATGTGAGCGGTTAGGGATATCAGTGTGGTGTAGCGACGGACAAGACGTGAGAGAGGATGGACCGAGATGCGGTTTGCGATCGCCTCGGAGTGGAAACGGGAGTACCCGCAAGAGGGATAACAAAAACAAACGCTGAAGGAAGATGAAGAAAATCATGGGAAAAAAAATGATTGAAAACGGGCGAGATTCAGGGATCCTATTGTGTACGTAGAGGATGTGAAAGATCGAGAGAAGTGGGAATGCGTTGGTGGCCCGACCACAGATTACTGGAAGGAGAGCGAAGGCGAATTGAGAAGAAATCGTCACAGTTGATTGAAAACGGTTAAAACAAATATTATGTTGTCTGTGTGTTGAATCTTATGATTAAAAGTTATTGTAAAAAAAAACTAAAATGATCTATTCCGTTGCGAATCGGCTAAAATTATTTGATATGTATAAAAACTTTTTATTTTAACATTGTGGAAAAATTCTAGGTCAGTTCTATAGTTTTAAAATAGGTTAAAAAAAAATTTTGAATTAAAAATTAATTCTAGTTTGCCGTGAACGTCGTTTCCAGTTTTCGTCAGATTTTGTAGGTTTTTTTATTACTAAAAATCTAAAGGAATAATCTAAACATTTTGCTCTCACAGCCGTTTTATGGTCTAACAATGGAGTACTTTTATCGTATTCCTCGATGAAAATATTCCCGATAAAAATAGCAGCCGTTTTTCGTCACGCTCGGAATCTAAAACTTATAATATTATACCGTTCGGTTGCGAAACTTTTAACACCGAATAAGTCGTGTGGCTAATTATTCCGATATTCGATTGTTTTAGGACAATGCGAGGCCCAAAACACAAACATCCGTTTGCTACCCGTAAGTTCCTTCTCGCCGTTTACGGTTAGCGCTTATCGAAACGAGAGATTTCTTTCGACACCGTTCAAAAACGGACGTCTCGCCCAAAACGTCAACCGCGCACGGTTTTATATAAATCCTTCGTTGAAAATTTCATTATTGAAAATTGCCTACACGGTACTCGTAAAAAGTGGGCGTGCTGCGTACTCTTAGAGCGTTGATCAAAAAAAGAAAAAAATACGAACGAGAACACCAGCCTCGATATTAATCGATTCTCGCAACGTGGTGTTGTTTCCTCGTCGCCGCAGCACCAACAACAACAATGACTCGGGGTCAAAAACTCCGACGGAACGGCATCACATTATATCTAGCAATCTTCTAGCGTATGATAATATTATTTATACAGGATGGTTTTTTTATTTTTCTACCGCCCGAATTCTCAGTTTGTATCGATTCTGAGCGAAGCGATTATATATGGGTTTATTGTTGTTACGACAAAGTTTGTTTTTGTTTCCGTGAACCTCCCGTTTCGGGCATAAAATCGCTTCGATCTTTGTAAAACAATATTATGATACTTTAAAAGATCGGCTCGAAACGGTATTATATTAATTGTCCGTAGCGTTTTATAGAAAAAAGGTTAATCGCGAAAATCGAAATATTTTACAAATCTCTTGAGATATTTACATAACAATAATAATACATGATAAATGTGTTTGTGTGATGACTTAGAACGGAGTTCGACAAATTCATTTACGAGCGGTTCAGAGAACATTGAACCATTCGACAGTAATTGTTGCCGTTTAGTAAAAAAAACCGTTAAATTCCGGTGTATTATTTACGTTTGGAAACTTATATAAATCCTTAACATCCTCATCAATTATTCCTATGAAACGTGCTTATAAAAAGTATTTTCAAAAATCGTTTTGTACGACCTCCTCGTTGAAGTTGGTAGTAGGTCGTGTTAACACAGTTTAGAGTTCGTTACGTTAGATAAAACGGTAAAATTCAATAAGTCGTGCACAAAACAACGCGTAATTCTTTCGAGTCACTATAATATTTTGATACAGAAGTGCGGCAAGTTTATTTGCGCAAGAAACGAAAATAATTTATCAGAAAAAACCTCGAGATGCTTTAGACTTATTGGAGATGATATGGTAGGAGTGTAGAAAAAATTACATCCTGTATAAGGCCCTACCGGCACGCACATGCATCACGGGCTCTGCTCGAAACCGGTTTTGTCAAAACAAACATTTATCCGCGCACACCTTCTTCCCGCGTACTATAACTTATTATTATTTTTATTATTATTGTTACTATTATAAATATTTTTTTAAATTTTTTTTATTACTATTATAACACGCCGAAAGTGTTATTTGCTGATTATTCGTGTCCGACACGCCTGGTTCTCGTAAACGGACCGATTGATGACAAATCGATTCCGCGAGCCGTCGAACATCGGACACGGTTCGTAAGCATCGCAGACATAGTGCATACATAGCACATTCTATGATTATTTTTCGGTACAGATATATTTTGGCGTTTGATCTGTCTAGGAATTTTTTTTTTCTTTCTTATTTTTCCGAGAGATTGTGGCTGCTAACGACGACGAAGTCTCGGCCAGAGGATTTCGGAATAGTACGCTGCGCGCGGCGACGATATCGACGAAAAACCGCAAAACAAAAAACGCAAATCGATCATAGAAATTCGACGTAACTTTGACGTACCATCGGAGCAGGAAGTACTCTTCAAAGCACTTTTAACAGATGTGATTCGAGTGTAGATGTCAAAAAAAAAAAAATTAAAAAATATTCGAATATTGACAAAATCACTAATCGCGCCCGAATCATAAACACTCTTTGCGATGCGAGCCTGTTTAAACTGGAACGTTTAAAAAAATATTTTTGGAGGAAATCTCTCGTACCCTATAGTTCCAGTGACCTAACCACATAATAATAAAATTAAAATAGGCGTTATCTTCGATAGGTAACGTATTATTTAAAATTTGTTTGCGCTTCTTGGACTGTTCCCTAGATTCGAGAATACCCACCAAAAATCAGAAAAACGTCAAAAATCTAGTGTCTCGAAGACTGTCGTTAACAAAATTGGATCAGGTTATGCTTTTACCAGCTAGGAATTACGATCGCACGACCGAAAGGTTAAACGAGATCGTGACAAACCATATTAAACAGGAATGGAATTAATCGTTGTACTATATAGAATAATACACGAAGAAAATATATAAAAAAAAATTAACGCGATGGAATTCTTCACGTTTTAGCGGGACCGCGAAAACGATAAAACCAAACCGGTTAAGGAATCTCGACATATATATTTTTTCGTAATGGAAAACAATGGACGTTTTCGAAAAGAGAACAGTGACTCAAAACGACGTACTTACACGGTTACACGGACATGTCGGGTTAAACGTTTTATGATTTTGTAGTTTATTTTTGACAGAAAAAACGTGCACCGGGTGCCCGCAACTAAAAACGGACAATTTAATTTTTCGTTAATACCACAAACAATATTGCAATAGTAAATTTACCGTTCAGATATAAGAGATTTTAAAAGTTACTTTTGTTTTTTTCCAACAGATAATGCGTTACAGAAAGTATTCTATTTTAAAACGCCCTACGTCATTTGTATGTAATTTGTGCCATCCATTTCGAGGATCGTCCACTAAAACGGCCCGATTTTCGAAATTAATTATCATTTTATTTGCACTGCGGTTTAAGATAAGTTGATAAGGTGAAAATATACGAGTACTATGTAAAACGTAATAATAACAAAAAGTAAATTTTAGTCAAATTTAAAACAAGAATTATGAACATGCCGCAATCGATGGAAAAATCTTTTTTTTTTTTTTGTAAATTTCTAGGTTGCTAGATAATATTGTGATCGATACATAATTTTTTCTTATTGTAACAAGCTACATCGTTATTCACGAACTCATTATGCAAAAAGATAATAATTTAAATGTACCAGTACCAAGTATAAATACAAAAAAACAATTTTTTCTTATTTGCTGAGGAAATGTTGGATATATGATATATGGGTTTTTTTTATGACAATTTTGATTCTTGAGTATTATTTTATATTTTATAAATGCGGTTTTCATGAATTTTAGCGTCAAAAATCGTAGTACACGGGATTTTCAGATTGTACCCAACGCTTTTGGTACTATTTACCGGTGTTTAACTTGTAATTTTGATTTTTTCATACAACTAACTCATTTTTCGACCATTTTCCCTTCTAGGAGGAGTACTGATGTGCAACCGAACGCAGTTGATGATTTTGCGCTGTTTGACCGAGAGTGAAATCGTATACATCAATTATCGAATAAAAACGATAACAATAGACTCGTCTGTCATGTAAGGGACGAGAGCTGGCATATTCATAAAATTAGAGGCGCGTCAAACACGTCAATGAACCGTTCGCGCCCATGTCGAGGATGATGAAAACGTCCATCATCAGACTGCATTTTAATAAATGCCCATAGGCGATCAAGGAATAATAACGCGTCAAAAATAAAAGAAAATCGTCAAGAGTAAAGTCGATCGCAAGCCAGGAAAGTCATTTAAGTAAAACATGTTTAACCAACCGACGGACGGATAAAACCAATCGAAATTTTGTTATTTTAAAAACTTTTCTAATTGATTTTTTTCGATTATTTTGTTTGAAAAAAAAATTCCGAATTCGTCCCATATTCTTTAGAATCGTGGTGTATCCCGTGAAACGAGCCATCAACCGAACGGAGCGATGTAACTATAGATTTTCACATGATATTTGTCTGTTTTTTAAAATAATAGTGATAAATTAGATTTTTTGACATTTGTATTTATTTTCCGGTGCATTTTTTCCATTTCCTTTTAGATTCTGAACGATGAGCGAGGAACGTATTGTATTTAAAAGGTTTTTTTTTTTTGTTTTCCTTTTGTTTTTTTGTCAACAACTTTTCGTATAGAAAGAATGCTCCGAATTTCAGAGTCAGTATCTTTTCAAAATTTACAATAAAAAAAGTAGGGCAAATTTGACCAAAAACGTTTAAAATTACGGCATACGTGTTTTTTTGACGTATATGATTTAGTTTTTTGGCAATCACTGTCAAAATAATAGACGAAAATAGCGGAAGGGTTTTGAGGTAGGTATAGAATTTTAAAACTTTCGAATATTTCCGTTTTCATTGTGGTTTTTGTTCGATAAAAAAGTTTTGAAACTTTTTTAATAGGTTTACAATACAAGTATATGAATATGTTACTATAAAGTTTTGAAAATATACTGTCACAATTTTTTTTTCGGTCATTTTAAGTTGGAAAATGGTCGAAAGTTGGTCATACCTTTGACTTATGTTTAGAAAAAATTCGTAAGACACAAAAATTTGTTATTTAACAGTTAAAATTAAGCTATGCGAAGTAAAACGAAATATTAATTCTGTTAAAAAAAAATTTTCAAAGTACTCTGCCTAACAGATACCGAGCGCGTACAAAAAAAAAGTGTCGAAAAACGGCGCGATTTGGTTGTAACAATAAAATTACGCGCACTACTGTGCGATTGATACTAAAATCGCATTAACTCCTCGAATAATGGTGCAAACGGTTTGAAATTTTCACACGTTGTTTAAATTAATATTGTTTATACGTGAACACGTGGATTTTCGGACCATTTTTATCGTTATATTTGGTTTTTATCAGGACGCGTATACCGGACAACCGAGCAGTGCTCAAAATCGTATTTTCGAAGGCAACGATTAGCGTTCAGATATCAATTAATGCGTTTTTTTTTTTTTTAAATATTATCGTCGGCGATATCAGCACGCTGTTGTTACGTTTCGTCGAGTCCTCCTCATTTTACACTTATTTTTTTCCCATTAACTTTCACCGATCTACTTGCGTGTACGCCGGGGCGTGCGCAATAACAGACACCTGGGTATATAATATAATGTTATTATTACTATTATGGACGGAGAGGTTTCGGAATGCACGATACCGTTCATAATGCGTATAATGTATACATTAAAAGTGAATCGAGGAACGCGTCGAACAACTAATAATAACGGGGTCGCGTCAAGATCGGTATAGTGATGCTTACACTTCCGGCACGCGCGCGTATTTCGATGATTTTTTTTTTAAAAACAAAAAATTTCTTTTTCCCCAATCAGCAAACAATCGAAGTGTAATAATTATATCTTGACGGACGACGGCGCGACATTATCGCGCAGCTATGTAGCAGTTTGCTGGGTAAGGTGTTGAAGCGACTTGGCGGAGACGGACACTGTATGAAAGCGCGTTCGAGCGTCAGAATCGAATTTGGCGCATCGACGCGCGGTCGTGCGCGGAAACGGATCGAAGGAATCGGCCGGTCAAAGCGAATATACAGAACCGGAGCGAACCAGACGATTAAAATGACCTCTGTTATTGTAATTAAGTACAAAATCTGTGGTGGTACCGCGACACAGGTACCCAACGTGATAATAAAAAACCGACCGTACGGCAGTAGAAAGCGTGAATTCCTACAAACACTTGGGAACGTGGACAAACGGTAATGGCGACGGTTCTAAAGAAATAAGGTTAGAGATTGCCAGAACAAGATTCTTTGAAGTGAGGAAAATGCTCTCAAATCGCGACGTATCGCTAGGATTGAAAATAATTATGTTAAAGTGCCTTCAATATTACTACACGGAGTAGAAGCCTGGACTTTAAAGGAAGCTGATTTGAAAAAGATAGAAGCACTGGTGCTGTAGAACAATAATAAACACATCGTGGGTAGATACAAATTTCGAAGTGCTGAGGAGAATAGTGAAAGTTAAGGAAGTAGTAATGACAGTCAAAACAAGAAAGTTGCGACATTTCGGGCACAAGATGAGGAGACAGAAATATCAAATTCTGCAACTCATTTTAGAGGGAAGGACATGAGGTAAAAGAAGTAGAGGGAAGCCTAGAAAAAATTGGATGCAAAGTCTAAATGACAATGGTTTAGGCGGCCCAAAAGAAAATCCAGATTGATATGATGATTTCCAACATCCGTTAGGAGAGGAAATCCAAGAAAAAGAGGAAAGATACCACTTGAACTCAGTACTCGCGGGAAGTTCCTGCGGTGAACGGGTCGGTATTCGAGTATTCCAATCACAAGCTCTTAAGATTACGATAACCAGATTATTGGAATACTTAAGGTGAGATTGGGCGAAAATGTGTTTTGTTTAATTTTGTTTTGAAAATCGTCTCAGAACTCCAACCATATTGGAAGTGTCGGAAGTATACTGCTGGTTTAAATATTATAAAGTCATTTACACGCTATGAGAGACGAGAAAACGAAGGAGGCCTTACATAGCTAATAATATGCAAGCCTATTTTAAATGTATAGGTTCAAAACTATAAGTTGACTGAGTACAGAGTTATACAGCGTAATGAAAATGATCAGAAATTTTGGTTTTAAACGAAACGGTGGATAGTAAACGTTTTCTCCGTCGACGCGTATTCTCCTTATGCAAACAGCAACAATTATTAATAATACATTCTCTGTGATCAATATACCAACACGATTATACCGATAGCAATAAGTACTAATGTGATTCGTGATTATATGTCCATTTTGTGATATACTTATTAGGTCTGTTGCATACAGTAAAACGTGAATATAAATATATATAACAAAGTTTCACAACAAAATTGTATGGATATTTAAACAATATTGACGAATTTTCGAAAGTGAATGACTCGTTGATTCCTGTCTCTACGTAAAAGTTTTGGGTATATTAGGAAAAATTATGCCCATGAAATGGCTACTTTGAATTTACAAACTGAAAAACCAAAACTGTATTTTATTTATATAACCTATCAATATAGAAACAGTCTTTTGAAAACAGATTTTGGATATATTTAAGGGACAAAAAGTTATTCCCCGGGATACCGCATCAACGAGACTCCCTGCAAATCCCTCAAACATTACAGCTCTCACTTGTTGGGTGTACAGCCCGTTGGAGAGTCTTTTGGGATACGGCCGGACGACGGACGGCGGTTGCTCTTTCTGGTAACCGGTGGTCGCCGTTTGCTCTTCAGCCCAGGACTTTCTGGCCGCGGTGGCCGGCATTCCATTGCTTTTGATCGTTGCGCTCGCGGCCGCGACCGGCCAGGAAGGAAACTTTTCGTGTCCGCCAGACGACGATTCGTCGACCTGCAAAACCGCGCGATTATTATTAGTTGACGCAATATATTACACGTCTGTCATATTAACACGTCTTGCGTCTAAAAGGACGACTTGAATTTTATACAGTTTTGTTTTTCTGTTCGAAAATCTAGTGTAAAACGATCGGGTGGAACGCGTGTGAAAACACTGCAAAGAGCCGTACACGAAAGCAATCGATTTGCGAACGTCTCGAGTTACGAGTATCGTGTACTCGCAGCTGTTGTTATAGTGAGGTCGACAGTGTTTTGTGCACTATGGGAGAAACTCGTCTTCGTTTAAGGTCTCGCGACACGGACAGGAAAATAATGGATCGCGTGTTTTTATACTAATAACGTTACAGGTGGAGTTCGTAAACAAAGAAGAGTGAAACGTTTATTTTTGCGGCGTGTTCTTTTGGGGTGTCGTTTTAACAATCGATTTTTTTTTTTTTTTTTAATTTTTTAGTGAAAAAACCACACATTAATGAACAGACACCGCACTTAGACGCAGTATTTGAAGCAAACGTTATTGTTTTATAAGTCTACGGTGTTACCAAAGACAATGTGAATAACGTGTACCAGTTGACGATATAGTGCGTTTCGCGAAATCAGAGACTCGACCGCAGCGCGACTGGTGGAAAAAAATCAGCAGGGCTACGCAAAATGTTCGCTCTAAAAAAAATCCATCGCAAGATCAAAAAACACACGTGTACCAGCTGATACGAGTGCGCAACAGTTAAATCTCTAATTTTTAGTGTAACGAATACAGCTGTTGTTTCGAATATTTACGCACGCGTTCGAGCGAACACTTTGGGAACCCTGCTGATTTTTGTCCACCAGACGCGCCGCGGTCGAGCCGGTCTCTCTCTGATTTCGTGAAACGACCCACGAGTGAAGTGACAGCTAACTGATCGCAAACGCGGACGAGAGGCTTTATTTTTCCACGAGAAAACCGCTCATCTCTAACTGGCACGCGTCCGTTTCGATAAACGTATAGTACAAAACGTCTGTCGTTCCTGGTTCGTGTACCTCTATATAACCGCGAAACGATTTCGAGAAATGAAACTCGCGGGTGACGCGTTGATCTCGGTGTTGTCGTATACAGCGGTTGTGCGACGACGCGCGAGATAAAAAACGTATACGGAAAAAAAAAAAAACTAATAAAAAAATGCCCTCGTCGGCGCGGCGAAGATTCTTCGAACTATAGCTCCGCGCCGACCTCAAACGTGTCCTTGACAAGAGAAGACGTTTTTTTTTTTTTCTTTTTTATTATTTCGTTTTTAAGTACGACCATTGTGTCGGGTATACGGCGAGCCACCACCAGACACCCACGGATGGAATTTTTTTTTTCCATACTTTATTTTTTTATTTTAAACGCGTGCGTTCGTATACAACGTGTATATACATATATATATATAAATAATATAATGCGTGTACGAGTGTGTGTGTGTGTGTTATTTATGTACGTGCTCGTACATAATATAACAGTGTGTATTGATAGAACTGGTTCGTCATCGCGTTGATGAGCGGCAGATATTATATATGAAGCGGCCGCGCGGGTTCGGTCTGCGAACATTCGTACGGTCGAGTATTCGTAAAACGGTTCAAAAGACGCCGAGCAACGCGATATTGTGTGTCTGGTATTTTTTTTCTCTCCCCGGTGTGTGATACGGCCACGCAAACGACCAAAATTTACAATATTATATTATAATATTGTAAGCCATCGCGCGAATAGGAATGTTGTCATATTGTTCGAGAAGAACACAAAAAAAAAAAACAGTAAAACAATATAGAAAATTTAAAAAAAAAATAATTTTCCAAATGTCAATACTCGTAAAAGGTAAAAAAGTTATTTGTGCGCGCGTGTATTATAATTTAATAACAATTATTCATATCGACAACACGTGTATTATCGTATTTAAATTTATTAAAATTGAGCACCTAAGTACGCAAAGAAAAGCCAATGGCATAAAAACTTTGATTTGAGAAAAATTATTTTAAAATTTAATCGAATGTTACAAAAGAAAAAAATATATTAGGAAATATGTGTAAAAATATAACACAAATCAAAGCCTCGGAGTATTATAGAACACTTTTCGGATTCACATTTTAAAACACAGCGAAAGCGTAGCTAAATATTTGTACGAGAAGATATTGCAAACACGCGTCTTGGAAATTCGAAAAATAAACTATTCAAAAAAGGCTTTTCAAGAATCGAAATTTGGTCATTTTCACAGGAAATCAACAGGAAAAATTATTATGCGCCAGTTAAAATGACGGCTCGGTTTGTTAGTTTTTATTTTCAACGCTGTCATAGCTAGTAATACGAATGTTTCCGGTAAAAGAATTATTTTTTTCGGTTTAGTTTTGAAGGTTCAACTCTCAAACCGATTTATACTTTTCTAGTCTAGTTCAATCGTCTACAATATTATAAATATATTAAAATTTTCATTTTGTTTTAAAACTTCAAATTTCAATCAAAACAAATCAAACATCGAAAATACGTTTTTGATTAGAACCATGGGATTTGAAAAAATCTTTTCACAAAAAACACGAAAATACCTAGAAGTAAGCTCGCAATCCGAAGACAGTTAACAATATATCAATTTTGGTTTTACGCGACACGCGCGACCTCGACCTTACGCGAGGTCAAAAATAAAACTCTCTTTTCACTCTTCGTGTTGAATAATAACAATAATTGTTGAACGTCAACAAAATTGTGATTTATGAACGCTCGTCCGAGCTGTTGTGATAAACGGATTTGATAAAAATCCGATTATCTTAACGTTTTTCGACGGTTAACAACGACACGAGCGGAAAAATCCAAGGACGCGATACAAACAAGTCCCAAATCGATATCCAAAGTAAAAAGTATTGATTTATCGATATCGCTTTGTAATTTAAATTTATTAAATTTTACAAAAAAAAAAAAAATTAAACAGCTTTAATCTAGTCGCCATTCGACAAGTCCAACAAAACTAGCTGTTTTTACCTGACTGCCGAAGTACGGTTTTTGAGTGTCTATTTCTGTGGCACGCTCTGTAATAGCTTTAACAGATTAACGGATTTTAATAAATTCGATGTCGTTCCATTCGCCTTAATTGTAGAAGTGACTGGGAATATAATATTTTGTTTTCGAATTTGCGAAGTAAAAAGCGAAAAGTAAAACATTTCCCGTGGCTATTTTTTTAACAACGGAACTTTCAAGTCACAATACTATGAAAATAAAACGTGGAAAATTGACGCCCCAATCGTTTAGTAATTCTAAAGCTCCGATAGTTTTCTGTTGCACAATGCGTTAGTCAAAAGAATGCCGTTTTTGACATTATAATGTGACTTTGTCGAATTATAATGTCGTTCACCAAAATTTTGGCCACAACGACGATAATATAATATTATATCATACGAGTCCATATTTCGAATTATACGTTTGTTGTTTGACCGTTCGATCGAATTACAAGACGTGCCGATGTACCGCATAGTGATTTTTACAACATTGTAAACCGATAGTTTGAGGGGACGCGTTATAATTGATATGTATATTGATAGAATACTATAATTTTAAATAGAAAAATGTAAATGTTCTCGTATAAATTGTACCTACCGGTTTCAAAAATATAACATTTAAATGAGCATTCGAGATTCGAGTTCAATTTCACACGGCAACGACCGACGTTGAAAGTATATCATCATAATCATCACTCGAGAATCAAAATGTTCAATTTAGTAATCTTTTTGGAAAACATGTTTTTTTGTATAAATTTGGTTACAGAAAATATAACTGATTTTTTAAGACTAAAACAGAGTTTTTGACTTTTTTACTAATCGTGATTCCATCAACATAGAACGTTCTCAAAGTGGAATTTTTTAATAAATGCGAAAAAAATCTAACCTAACCATACTTGCGGTAAACAACGGTACCTACAGGTTTCGACTAGACAAAGCTCTAACACGACATGATGCACTTTAAAAAAGTTCGAATTCGAAACGTTTACTTTGACAGGGTTTTACGCCTTAGGAATTTTTCAAGTGAACAATATTTTAACTAGTTTTTTAGACATTTTTTTTCTCACGGATATAATTAATTGTCTGTTTGACGGCTTGAAAAGCAACAATATTGAAGTCAATACATACCGCACGGTTCGCCTGCAAAGTAAAACAAACGATATTGCCAACAAAATAAAATTTTTTTGAAGAAATGCGTTCCCTGATCGTTTTCATTAGACGTGTCATCTAAACACAGATTATTTTAATTCTCGGGTGACGCATTATTGCTTATCTCTTTGCCGGTTGTTATAATACGGTTAGAACACGGGGAAATCTTGCGAACATCGACGTCATTTCCCGTATCGTAATGTAAATTATATTAATATTAAAAGGAAAAAACCGCAAGTCAATAAAAATAATATGACAAACGAGCAGTTATAGATAACGCGACAAAAAAAAAAAAATTCGTCAATTAATTAAAACTCTGTTTCCAACCGGTTCGAACAAAAAACCGTAAAAACAAACGTTTCATTCACTCTTGTTTAGAACGCTGCGGTCAGCGCAAATATCGAATTCGTTCACCGAAACGACGATGTTATAAATAATTCAACGTTTTTCTCATGGACGTATTGAAACTAACTTGTTTGAACAATGGCCGTATACTTCCCAGGGACGACGATTGCCTCTGAGTCATTTGAGGTAGGTGGATGGATGGTTTTCAGCAATCAGGAAAAAAGGAGATAATGACAAACGAGTAATAAACCGAGTATTTTACTAGAATCCGTCCATTAATTTTTTTTTTGAAA
This sequence comes from Hormaphis cornu, assembly GCA_017140985.1. NCBI lineage: Eukaryota > Metazoa > Arthropoda > Insecta > Hemiptera > Hormaphididae > Hormaphis > Hormaphis cornu. Next base: position 38,843,781 of record CM029357.1, on the reverse strand, counting down.
AAACACAGAACTGATAAGATATCAGAATACAAGTGCGAGCGGATGTTTAAATTTGATCGTCTCTAATCGTTTTCGATTTCGCCGCGCCTCGTCTGTTTTTGAGGAATCTGATATTTTCTCTTGGAAAAAAAAAATCTAATATCATGCTTTGGTCCGTGGGTTAAAAATCAGCTGTTACATTACTCAGTAATACACACTTATACACCGTATTTTGTAAAGCCACGGATTTTCTGAAGTTAATATCGGCTTCAAAGATGGGGTGGTGTCTACTATGGTTTTTCTACTTAATTACTCGGCGATATAATATAATATGCTCCGTGCGATTTCTCCGCTAAAGATAGACGCTTTCCGGTGGTTTCATCACGGTGTATAATCACGTGTATCGGTTTAATCTGCAGGTTTATTGTGCACCATGTACCTACATAATATTTCCATTTTATTCCGTGTATCGCGGTGTGTGTTCGCTAATTCGTAATTAAACTTTCTAATTTCATATTAATTTCAATGACGCACGGTAACAGCTGTGGTAACGATAACTCACCAACGAATCCTTATGTAATTTGTGCGTTTTATTTTTTCAACTCGAGAAAAACGATTTTACAAAACCGAACAGTCGAGTCGATTGGAATGCGTTCGTGTCTCGATTCGCTCGAATCGCCTACACGTATACGCTGCAGCAAACGTCGGAGTCAACATTTTATTTTTGCTGAAACGTGTGAATTCCCTTGGATGTTTATGGATCAATTTTTGGTTGAAAAAAATCGTTTAGGTTGTATACAGATAGAGGTAACAAACGTGATAATAATTTTGTGAAATTATCTATTCGTTAAAAACAAAACATCTAGGCACATTATGATCCGCGTATGGCGAATCGTAGATGACTCGTTCATATTGTGATCATTATGTGATCGAATGACACAGCAAAATCTATTCGAACGACCCGATACGGAAAACCTCAACACTATTACGAGTGATGACGACAAGATAGATTGCATTTGTTTAAATTTCAAAACAATCGTTTATTTTTATTTTTAGGACATTGCAGTACAAAGTTATCATATTTTTCGGATCTTGAACAAGAGGCTTTTTTGTTTTTGAATTGAGACCGTTGAAATACATAATGCAGTCTTGACAATCGACACCGAACTGGAGTGGAATAAATCAAAGATCTAGATTTTTCGTGGTTTTCTTAGTAGGTCTAATTGTTGCGTGGGAGACTGTTTTGGGTACACGTTAGGGTAGTATGTAGTTTTATGTTTTTCATTACATTTGAAAACAATGGATTTGCTAATGAATAATTGAAAATTACGTTTCTGGGCGAAATCAACTAAGTAGTCGTAAATTTTAAAGTTCTTTAATATAGATAATAATAATAATAGTTTATTCAATTGAATAAAATGGGCAAGTTGCCCAATAGTACAGGTTATAGATGTAAGTTAATACAATACATTAATATAGAAATAGATAAAATAAACATTATAGATAATATTACATAGAGTTTACTCAACTCGTATTAGTTTGGATAATTTTCAGACGTGTTATTGTTGAAAAAAAACAAATAAGACAAAATCATTACGATAAATAAAAGACCCACAAAAAAAAAAAGTAAACAAAACAATACAAATTTAAATCGATCATAATAAATTTTAAACGTCTCTGAAAAAAATAAGTGTTGTAGTTTTAGTTTTGAGTCGTAAACAAATGAAAACTACTTGGTTAATTAAACAAATCCTACATGATCGCAAACAAAATTTAAAGCTTATCCTTTCCAATAATGTAAAAAAAAAAAAAATTCAAAGAATTAATTCTAGTTAAGTTTGTACATTTTACCTATCCATACGGCATGTAAGGTTTCAAGTCATTTTCAAAATTGTTTTGTGTTTAAGAACACTCAATAACTCAAAAGGTAATCAAAAATTCCAAAAACGCATCAAATAAAGTACCGTTTCGGTTAAATTTTTTTTTTTTGTGGTATTACGTAACGGATTAGACCGCTGCTTCATCTACCCAAAAAAAAAAAACAAAAACGATCACAGAAAATGAAAACAATATTATCGATTAAACGTGATTTCAATTAAATTTCAAAGGGCGCCTGATAAATCGGAAAAGTTTCCTACTCTTTGTTAAACACATGGATTCGGATCGCAGAATGTCGTTTTGAAGATAGAATCATACAAACTTGTTTAGCCGAACTAATCAAACGCAAATGTAACAAAATACATATTTTGTAGGTGCTATAATAAGGGTAGATTAATTTTGTTTTCGTTGATCCTGATACTCGCCACGCTGTTGTATTTCGTTTAATATCATTAATATCATTCGATGTTATTACTCGCCTCCAGACCAAGCACAAGCTGCTAAGCTTTTCGGGAAGGTGCCGTTTACGATGTTTCAAATATTTTCTTGTAACTATTGTATGGGCAAGTATAAAGACTATTGATTCTAAAATCGATACATTTTTTAAGATAATCGAGATCTCACCTCCACTGGCGGTAGAGGAGCCCTGTGCCGGGGAGTGTGTCCGTCGCAGGTTTCCGTCATGCGGCCAGACGTCGTCGTTTGACCGGACTTTGTGACGATTTTGTGCCTGTCGAGGTCGCCGCTGTTCGATCTGCGATGATTCTCCTTGCTGATGGACAGCTCTCGGATGACGGCCGTACTGCAGTTATTGTTGGCCTTAGCGAACGGTCCATCGTTTCGAGTTCTGTGGAAAACAACAAAAAAAACACGTGAAACGCCGGCAGAAAACATTCCAAAAGACTGTAAAATTATTTCATTATAATATCATTTCGTACGTTAAATTTGGAGATATATTTAAACGACATGCGCGTGTCCGTATGCAGAAGAGCGATCTCCGAATAAAAAACTTTCGATTCAAGTAATATTTTTGCAGACTCCTGTGTACGAAGACTGCCGTGGGTTCTCGCAGTTTTTCAGAGGAGAAACTCCGAAAAGAGCTGTGATCTGCACACGACTCATTCCGTTAGGAGTGTTAAAGGACAAACCGAATATGAGAAAAGAACCGAGGCGAGAAAAGTTATGGAAAAATCATATCGGTTTGAAATTTTAACGGTTCCTAATAAAGCGGCAGTATGGAAAACAATACACGAATGCTCTCGGTACTCGAAAAATCAAACTTTTCGACCGTGACGGATCGATTGGGACGATATATATATAAATTTTTTTTAATTTCCATTATTAACTGTTTTTTTTTTTTACTTTAAATGCGATTTTAATTGGTGTGGAATTGCTAGGAAATAAAAAAAAAAACAGTTAATTGCTTTACACAATAAGCGCGTCCAATTCGCAACGAACGCAAAACGGGCGACAAGTTATACGAAACCAGTATACCTGCAGTACGTATTATTATATACGAGCAGCAGTTAATTGTGTTTTTATACAACGATTTGAACGCGTAAAGTGTTTTTTTTTTTAAAACTCAAAAATATTCGACTATGACACGCGTTATCGCTATAAATAATGTTTCATTAAAGGCGTGAAACAAATTGATACCCATTAAAATAATTTAAAACGTTCATTCACAGGCAAAATATTTATGGAGAGACGAAATATTACTAGTCATGTAAAAACAGTACACTATTATCCGTTTGGATTCGATTTTCGGCAAAAATATATCGATGTTACAATAGTATAGTCGAGTACAATAATTTGGCATTATTTATAACGCACTCGCTCGTTTAAGTCTCCATTTCCGTGTACTGTGGTCGCAGTATGGTAAAATAAACAGAATATATATATAATATAACGTATAATCGTAATATCAAACAACACAAAACGTCGCAGTTTTCATAGACGACGACTGATATACTTAAACGATATTATTTTTATAAATTTTTTTACACTATACACAGGTACGACAAGTTATAAAACGTATCTGGATGAATACTCGAAAACGTGACCTGCAAGACGTTTAAATCGTTTCAGAACACCCGAGCGTAGAATTTTTACGAATTTAAAATACATGTACGATATTATCCAAGTGGTGCAGACGAGTGCTGAAAATTTGAAAAAAAAAAAAACAAATATGTAAAAGTCTCGTCTATGTCTGCAAGTCGAGCCGTTTGGGATCATTTCCGAAAATAAACGCTTTGTACATGTTATCCATATGGAAAAGACGGATAATGATTATTATTTTTTTTTTTTTTAACACCCTTTGAGATCCCTTTTTGTAGGATGTTCGTCAAAAACAAATATTATTTTTCGCACACATTTCAAAACAGTCTTCAGCTGCCTCTGCATTCGTAGTTTTTGGGACCCTTTCACTTCCGACATCTAACGACGACAAAAGTATATCCTACAAAAGTGTATATGGGTAACCGCACAGATTCTATACGATTAATAATTTTAGGATTGTAATCAATGATCACTTCGTATGATTTAAAAGTTTAGGCTGTATAGTATATAAATTGGTTTTCAAAAAATTAACATTGATATTTTCTTCGATAAATTACAAAAACGTGATAAGATTTTTATTAATCAATTTAATCCATTTTAAAAATTATAAATAATAAAAATTATATTATTTAAACTTAATAATGACACATCAAGTTTTGTCATCGTGTATATTAAACGACCATAATCGACTTATTAATTTTACCCAAGACATATATAGAGATTTGCCATCAAGTTTATTATAATATAATGATAAAAAAGTTTTGGTCTTTGTAAATATAGATGGCGCACATTGACCAGCACTTGAAACATACGATTTTTCTACATATCTTCATGGTAATCCAAAAATCGCAAAAAAAGACATATCAACATCACACCACAAATTTACAACTCATATGGGTTTGTGTGTACAGTGTGGCAATTCTATAAGAGGCATCTGTTCTGAAAATTTATATTAGGGTACGATAAAACGACCGAAAAAACATTCGTTATAATATTTTTTAATTGACGCTTGCAAATACGTGCCAGTTCATCTCAAATTATAGTTACCTGCGCGTTCGTAATAGTTAAAAACCGATTTTCCTCGACACGTTCAAAAATAAAAATTACAAAAAAAAAAACCTCATGGCACCAAACGTTTCTCAATTGTTATGTTTATACTTTATTGTTAAGAACTTTAAACGTTTTTACACCGCGGTCTACAAACAAAAACGTACGTACGTATACGAAGAAATTATGATCTCACGGCAAATAATCATTGTTTAAAATACTATGCCGCTTTTATATCATTGTTTTTGTCCCACGCCATCGATCGCACATGGATCATATCCCGATTCAATAGTTCATATCCGCATAAAATATTCGAAATTATTGCCCAAAGTAACAGTAGCGGCCAATGGGTCATAGCTACGTCGATCCGATGTTCAATTAAATTCTAAAACGGCTTAGGAATTTAGCGCGGTAACGTGAAAGAGGACACCGTGCTGCAGTACGGTTTATAAAAACCTTTTTCTCTGCTAGAAAGATTCTTCGAGTGTAATTGCTTGTATGGGAAACTAAATATTATAAATATTCAGTACGCGCAGACTACGAAAACTCGTCCGTTCGGATATTTCAACTTTCAACTGTAAAAAATGTCGGCTACTTACTCACGAATGTTGCAATGTATGAATTATTAATGAAAAAAAAAAAAAACGGTTTTAACGAGGGAGCAATGAATGGTTTGAACGTCACTTCGGGACTGCGCGAGCTTTAGATGTGCGAAAAACTCCGGAAATCGGAATTCTTCTCTTTGTCCCGTGTACATAGGTTTTATGTTTCTGTTTTACTCCATTGATCGACACCTCGTCTAGCCGCGTACGTTGCGTTTACTAAGTCTTCAAGTTTAGAAAAGAATATTATTGCGAGTGTCGTTATTTTTTTGTTCCATTTGATTCGTGAATCGCGTACCCTGCCTCGTGCGGATTTTTCTTAGTTCGGGCAACTCCTATTCACCTTAACTATCCCATTTTTTTCGGGACGTTCCGTTGTTTGCGACATCCGAGTGGAGGTTTTCCGCTGGTCTTATTTTGAATTCGTCTATTCGGTTCAATGCCTAAACAGACGTCGTGAGCTCCGTAGTCAATTAGATTTCAGTCCGTTATCGGCACCGGTCGGTATCGACAAAGTGGGCGTTCTTCCAACCGTTTGCTTTGGCCCTATGCCAAACGTAAATCAAAAGTATCGGTATGGATTTTGAATGCATCCGGCATGCGTCGTTTAAGACCACATTTTTTTTGGCACTGCACGGTCCGTATCGGTAAAACGCAGTTGATTCGTTGATACTCCAGACGATGTTGTACCGGGGAGGTAAAATATTTCAAGGACAATTTCACAGGAGCTCAATAATTGCATAGGAAAGTTCAAAATTAGTTGCATGATATCCAAGTCAAATCTTACCGTTGGGTGGTGTTATTTTTCCCAAGAGAATCTTATCCATCCCTCCATCATCGGGGGGGTATAATTTGGATAGGCGTTCTCCAACCGAATACAACGAATGGTCGTGTTGTGTACGTTTGGACGGGCGATAGGCACGCGAATCGAGATGATTGAATTAACACACGAATCGTAGGAATTTAGACGTTTCGCTAATAAAATGTGGTCTAACGATGCAAACGAGGAACCGGAAAACTGATTTGAATCCTTGTAGTGGATTCTACTCGAAAATATTATTCCGAGTTTTTTCGGAAACGAATCGGGAATGTTGGACGATCGTATACGACGACTTTACGACGGGTTCAAATGGGTTTTCGCAGAGATTTCATCGGAAAACTGCGTCTAACGGACAGAGGAACGAAAAATCGCGGTCCCTACACAACGAATCCTGTTGAATCTTCTCGGATCTCTCGAACGGCTGCAGGCGGATTTCTATAAATACGAACGGGCGACGAACGATTTATGAATTCGAGCTACCGAATTTCCCCCCGAGGTCACGCCGGCCTACTGCCAGGTTTCGACCGTACGAATTATACGAAATTTATTATACTATATACGAAACGCGGTTCGAGACACGTTCATCGAAACCAGCCCGGGGGGCGAAAAGGGAAGAGGAGGACGAGGAGGATGAGGAGGAGGAGGAGGAGGAGGAGGAGGAAAAAAACCGTTTACCGAGAGATCACCTCCGCTCGCGCATTCCGAACATTGTCGAAAACCGGTTGCGAGGCCGCGGGTTTTACTGCAGCAGCATGTACGATAATGCCACTGCGACGATATTGCATAACTGCAACGTGCTGCATCCGCGCGATCGTTATGAATATCGTACTTTAACGCGGAGTCGCGGAAAAGACAGGCGTCAACTAGTTAAAGATCAAGTTGACTTTTTGACCGTTACATTACTTTTTTTGTTTTCAAACGCATCCAGTAAAAAAATTGTTATCGCATCGAGTTTACAGTCAATACCTATCGTTGTTATTCAGTTCGTTTGTTATGGGATGATTAAATGGGTGATTTTATTTTTTTCTCGTCGTAATTGTTCTTAGAAACTGGTGGTAACAATTAACGGTAGGTTGGTTGTACCTTGTAAGAATGTAAAACTCATTAATTTATTTTGCTATTCAATGAACGAGCAGGTAATCTTAAACGATGTGTAAATGCAGCCTATAAAAGTCTGGTAACAGTTTACTGCCAACGCGATTTAATGTTTTGTTTGAACAGAGTTGTTGTATTATGTCATTTGTACGATGCATCCTCAGTGACGGTTCGTGTATATAAAGAAAAGAAATCAACTCATTTTTAACCGAGTGAAGTTTATTTCAATGTCTATCATAAGTTTAAACTTGTGAAGTTGTTTCCATCTTTGTTAACATTAAGCTCTTAGTTGAAGACCGTTTAATTGAAATAATCCGACCTATCGCAGTTAATTTTTTAAGTGTTTATGGTAAAATCTTGCGTAACTTGGGTAATTTTTCAATTTTTGAAAACAAACACGATTAATACAATCATCTTTCGTTATTTTACCGTAAAATGGAACGAATATTACGGTAGTTATACATATTAGAAATGCGTAAAAACTTTTAGTGACAAAACTTGTCTCAGCCGATGTTTGTTCACACGTACACTGCACCGCGGTCAGGAAAACGTCAAACGTTTTTGAAAAAGCTGAAAAAGCTACAAAATAGCGATTTCTCCGAAATAAAGTATAACTGTTTTAAATGTAAATATTTAATTTTGAAATTCGTATGCGTCCAAATATTTGTGATTAACCGACAACACGGCAATGTGAAAGTAATAATAAAATTAATCGATTCCAAAATTTTTCCAATAGTGTCGGACGACAAATATATTTGTTAAACCCTTTTTTTTTTAACTAAATAAACGTAATGATTGAGAGAGTGGGATAATAATTTGCCGTTCACACTATAAAAATTATAACGACACGATGGTTTATTATTATTTTGTATGGTTGTGATGATGTTGTAATTATTTTTATTACGATCAATTAAATTTTTCGATCGATGCACTTACTGAAACCTGTATGTAAATAAACATAAAAAAAAAAAACCACACGATCTAACGAGCGGTGTCGCAATATAAATACGATTATTAAAATATGATCTTTTCCCCGAGTACGAAAAACGTAAGGTGGTGACCGGTATCGTTTACGACCGATGCGTCACGTTATACGTAAGAGGACGTTATTCTTTAGGAAATTAATTCATTCAGTGTGTACACCTATATATTTTGTACTAAAAAAAAACGGTTTGATTTTTTAAAGAATTCTAATGAAAACAACAACACGAATAAAATATACTACGAACATAGTGTCTTACAATTTTCCGACTATAAACACTGAAGATTAAGCAAAATGTTAAAAAAAAAAACGCTCAAACAATAGTATTTAATCTAGGTATAAGACGTTTATGCACCGTTATTGAAGACGTATAACTTTGTTGACTTTTGTCACCACGTAAAGCGTGTTAAAAAACAATGTTCTAAAATCGGCGTTAACAAACGATTCACCAGGGGTCCCGTTCGCTGCCCCCCATTCCTCGTTTAACCTAGGGTTGACAGATTATATTTTTTGAGACATTTTTCTCAACATAACCGTATCAATTGTTCGTGTTTTAAAATTGGTAGCGAAGTATCATATCTTTATTACAGTTTGATTTTCTCAAAAGTGTGCATTATGCGTGAAAACAAATTTCTGAGCGTACCAAAAAACGTTTTTTTTTTTGCCCGGTCGAAGAAACGGTCTGGTTTTCAGAGTCGGTGGCTCCCGTGAAAGGGAGTCCGAGATGGTTACTTGAAACGTTTTTCAAAATTCTGATTATTTTGAGTTAAAAAAAAAAAAACCTTTTGAAAACTACGCTTCACGCGTGTGAAACTCGATTGTTTGTCACTTTTCCGGGGGTATGGAGAGATCGCCCGCGACTGGCGAAGGATCACAGACCGTCACGCGAGTAATCGAACGTTTCGCTACCCACAGTTACACACCTCTCGTGATACCGTTGAAAATCGGTATATTTTATCGAGTATAGTATTTAAACGTAAAAATTTAAACGCCGAAACACTTGCTATCGGGACGTACGGCAACCATAGTTTAACGTCTCGTGGTCTATATACTACCTGTAGAAGTGCTAAAATATTTGTAGTTTTTTTTTTTGAAAAAATTTCGTCGAATCGCCCGTGCGATTTTAAAAAATAATAAAACAACCGCAGAGCGGGTAGAGGACGACTGAAAAGACGGCCGGCCGTGGTCAGGAACTTGCGGCGCTGCTACTGCGAGTTACTCGAGTATCGGTTAGGTTACGTCGCCGGTGTATCGCTTACACACACACACACACGAAACCGGACCGAGACGAAACAAAAAAGTAAAAAAAATAGATGTAATAATAATAATGCCTACGATAAAACTCGTATACGGGTAAATGTTATAATATATATATTGTACTACACACGAGAGGGTAATTTATTTACGTCACGCGTTATTTATGTTGGTAGGTACAATATACGCTCGCACAAGGTAACATACACACGGTCTTCGGCCATTAGCCGTGTGCCGAGCGACCGGGAAGAAGAGCGAACAGCGATATTTCTTCGCGTTTTTTCTTTCGTTCGCATCCGGTGTGGAACGCTGCAGCTTACGGACGCAGCTGTACAGGGTGGCGAACCCCGTACAGAAAAAGGATACGATTTAGATTCCGAGAGGTACGAGGATGAGAGATCGTCGTCCGGATGGATATGGACGAGAGAAACGTCCAGCAGGATGAAACGACGTCTACGTTTTCCCGAACGGGATGCGATCACGACGTTCGCGGTGTTATAACAGGGGAAAGGTTGTAATGTTTTTTGGTTTACTCGGCCGCGTGTCACGTGAATTAGTTTAAAAGTCTGAAATTCGAAAATACGATTTTTATCCGCGTAGAAGCGACGTTGTCGTCCAGTCGATTGGCGACGGTTCACAGAGAGACACGGATAATCTATAACCGGTCTAGTCGAGTGTCGAAACTGACGGCGTTCGTGGCGGCTGAAAATGCACCAGACGAGCCGAGATCTGGAGAAGAGGGCTTATGGGTAGGGACAGAAAAAAAGAGTTTAGAAAAATCGAAAAGCTAGGAAAGGACCCGACATAATTACTTTTCGTACATGGTATAAACACGTCCGTTTTGGTTTTGCTGCACGTAAGAGAGCTCCGTCAACGATTCCGTTTCGAGTCGCGATCGTTTTTCGACCGAATTCTGTCGTTTTTTTTTTTTTTTTTGAATATTTGGATAAAACGACGGAACCGAAAACGTGGTTAATGAAATATATAAAAAAAAAAAACCTAAAAAAGTTCAGGCCGGGATGAAAACGGGTGAAAGTCCCATAATATTACGAATAAATCGGTGGCACTGTCGCATCCATGTTTTTTTTTTTTGTACTTTGTAAGTAGATCGCTTTTTCCGCGGCCCTTTCAAAATCAACTCTGCGGACAAAAACGTTACATGTTTTTCCGAATAAAGATATGCGCGTTTACCATTTTGTGCATCAGTAAATATTAACAAAACAATTCAGAGGAAGATGTTTTTAAACGTTCAATAAATTTTTACGATCTTTCAGACTTTTTAGCATCCTCTAAGCGGTAAAATCGTGGAATAATAAGCCTACGGACTCACTATATCAACGCACAAGTACACCGATACTTGTCACCGATACAACGTAAGGGCGGTCTTGGACAGAATATTTTTTTATTTTTTGTTTCCGCAATAAATAATGAAATTATCCGGGACGAAATAATTGTTACACTTTTATTCCACAAACTATCAAAATTTATACTAAATCATTTTCCATGCACGATTGCCCTACGTTCACTGTGGCGTTTATATGTTTCCGGATACCTTCTCGCGAAGATACTTTTCGGTCATCCTGTAAACGACACGCGCGCACAACCCGCATTGGCACTGTGCACGTATTATAACCACGCTAAATTACAATAATGTAGTGTAGTGCACGCGCGCATTTGTTATTACGCAGCATAAAAACGTTTGTCGTACGAGTGGTCGCCAGACAGATTTATTATAATTTTTACGAATTTATTATGGTATTATTAAGTGTCCTGCAGTACAACGATATTATTCACGTGCAGTGTATGTGACGTGTGGAGTTAGATTTTGGAGAAAAAGACCGGGAGATCGACAGGAGACGAGACGAGCAGTGACGAAATTAGAAGAGCTTTTCAGATCTCAGCTTTGTACAAAGGGACGGGGACTTTACTCGACGGATGTGTGAAACATGTATAAATAGTTCTGTTGGACGAAATGGGAAGCAGCGTTTCACGCGAATTCAAATATTCCCAATCAGAGTAAAATGTATGTTTTACAGCGGGATAGTGTGGTGAAACACCATAGAACAGAGTGGAGTACCAAAGAAATGAATATAATATGTGGCAGGTACAGCAGTGTTGGTGTTACATCCAGTATTGCCAGGGATCTTTAAGGTTTAAAAAGGCAAAAAGGAATTTGAAAAAATTGTTGGCGAATTTTCGGATGACAGAAATCTGGAGATTTTTCCACCGATAAGGAGATTTGGGGAGGATATTCGGGCACGCGTCAAAACTTTTTGATAGTGATTTTAAAACCATTTGAAATTTTACCTGACAACGCTGGTTGTGCATCAATAGCGGATATGGTTAGAGAGAATACAAACTTATATTGTTCACACGTGTTATGCGATGATGAGACCGAGTGAACCAAGGTGGCATAAGAGCAGAGTTATTCGAACGCTGACGCGATCGTTGGAATTATATTTTCTAAAATTATTCATCTAACCGAGTCAACGTACCGAAAGCTTATATAGTGAATATTATAAATTCGTTGCGCGATTCTCGTTTCAAGTTATTTTAATCGCTGAATGTTTTCCACGCCGTCGTAAAACTCGTAACAACCGAGCGACGAAATCGTCGTCCTCGACGCTTCACATACTACTTACACCTACGCGCGTGAAAGATTTAAAGGTCGAAACACGGCGCGAATGGAAAAAAATTACAAAAAATGTGTGAACGACACGTTTTCGAACGCATTTTAAATCGTCCGGCGGCGGGACGTGTAAACGAAATGATACAAAAAAAAAAGGAAAAAACTATCGCGATTTTCGTTCGAACACGCGAACAAAATAATAATAATACGCTCGTTCTCTCCGAACGTCTCGCGAAATTTATCGGTTTTTACACGATGATTTTTTTTTTGATTTTTTTACGCGGTTTTGCGTGTACCTGCCTGCGGACCGGGGTCGTAAACTGCAGCGTCGCGCGTCGTCGTCGTCGTCGTCGTTACTCTCCCAAAGTTTTATTTATATTCGCGCGGCGACGCGTTCACATCTCCTCCGCGTGCCGGCACGCGTGCAACGACCGTATTTTGTTTCATTTTTTTTTCACCTTACGATATTATACATTATTTATGTACGAATATAAAGTGTATAAAAAAAAATAACGCCGCATCGGCAACGCGTAAACCGGTTGTGCGACCGTGAACCGGCGGCGACCGAGGAATTTTTGCGCTGGTCCGAAACGACGACGACGGTCACCGCCGCGGCACAACAGCGATGATAGTAACAAAGTTGGATGGGCGGGTTGTACTGTGGATAAACTGCGGCGAGTCAAGTTGATTCAATCGAATCGCCTTCGGTTAAAAGTAAAAAAAAGCAACTACGGTTGTTGAGTTTTAACACGGAAAACGAAACAAACTTGACTCTGCAGTTAACGAAAAGATAACTATACACTTGTTTTTGCTGAAATTTACACGAGTCGTAAAACGCCTAGTCTGTAGTTGTTTTCGACTTAACGTGTAGTTCAGAAAATAAATGATCGAAACAAATATAGGTGAGCGTATTTGGTTGTATTCGAAAAAAAATAAACTTAACTTTGCAACAATATGACAATATGGCCGATAAAAAGTTGAATTAATGCAATAAAATTTTTAACCGAACAAGTTAATGGTAGTTGAAAATAAACGCAATTCGAGTTAAAAAGTAAGAAAAATAATTTACTTTTTAACTAGTTTTAATGCCCACCTATGGATAACAGTAATAATAATTTCTCTTGATCCAGGGGGTTGATGTGAAAGGGGGACTATACCTCTGATCACAGTGTGAAAGCGTCTCTTTTAACCGCGATTATTGAGAATGAACGCTAGATTGCCCAAAATCAAGCCAAAATGATCCGTTTACAACTAAGTATATTACGCTTCTCAAAATCCAAATTTGATGTCTTAAATAGATTTACCATTTACATTCGATTACAGCTGCAGAAGACATGCAACCTACACAGAGTAAAGCCAAGAAACGAATTTAAAATGCATCAAAAAATTATTGCAAAAATAATTATATCGAAACGATTAAACAACTTTTAGAAGACTTTTTTTAGCTTTTATCCGCACCACTATTAATACTGAAACCGACATGCGGCCTGCCTCACTGCTCCTCCAAAATAAAAATTTCTTATTGTCAATAATTAGCGTGAAATTCGCATCAATTTGCATGCCCATTTTCGAAATTTGTACGACATTCATACTCAAAATTTTATATCGAAAATAAGGAAGGGGCTAGCAACTCGTTTCACCGGCCCTCCTACTCTGAAAATAATTTTTTTGAAAAAATTTTTTTGTGAATAATTAGCGTGACTTAGCGAGACCACTCACAAAATTTACTTGACCCTCATATTTAACATATGACAAATATTTTGAGGTAAGCAAAACATGTTACCAGAACCTTTTCCCCAAAAATTAGTTTTGAATTTTTTTAAATAATAGTTTTTATAGGCTTGAGTCGGTCTAATATTTAATTTATAAAAAAAGTGCTTGTTGTTAATTTTCGTCAATATTAGTATAGAAAGCGTTACAAGTTGATTTTAAGGTTTTAGTAATTTTTTTGTGACTTCGATATTGGATGGATTGATTTTAAATTTTCTTCATACATTCTTTGTCAATTTGGAATATTTTAAAGTTGTTAAAATATGGGTGAAAGATAATGAATTTCGTGCTAATTAATGGCATAAGAAATTTTTATTTTGGGAGGAGGTAGGGAACTCGCCGCATGTACGTGAATCGTATTAAATCACGTACATTTATCGTATGTTGGCATTATGTCGTAATTATTGTTTTTCGGCCGTTTTTGAACACGATATTTTTTAAATTTTGTTTTTTGTTCACACGAAGAACGTCTGAACTTAACGACACTATAATGAACGTTTTGCTGAAAACACAATATTCTTCGTCTTCGTAGAATTCGCCCACAGTCGTTAGGCCGCACGTTCTGATTTAAACACAAAATCTTCGAAAAATTTTCATTAATTTTTCACTTTTTAACCGAACAAAAGATGATAAACTGTTTTTTGTTAAAAAAACGTACAAAACATATGTTTATGTCGAATATTATCCATGTTTTTGAGACTATTGGAATGGTCCCATCGATAGATGGCGGTGAAAAACAATTTTTTAGTTACAAAACTCTTGCGGCGTATTAAAAATTATATTTATTGACATATTTATGTACGATATTATAACGTATATAATATTATAATAATATTCATCCATGGCATTTACACATGCGTTAAACGGGTTTCGCATAAAAGAAACGTTGGCGTTTCTATAAATAGCTAAAAAGGAAAAAAAAAAAAATGATGTTTCAGTAAAGTCACGGCCGTTTGTTCGCTGATACAATACCTACAAGACGCGGTGAAACCATATGGAGTTTCCGTACGATCATTATTATCTGATTTACTACATAACGACCGGAACTATATTGTTATAAAACATAATGTAATGGATTCAAATGTACATATATTTGAGTACATTAAATGTTGTGAAAAACGTGTTGATCATAATCCCGTTCGAGATACCGCCCGTGGTGGCAAATCGTACCATCTTTTTTAAAAGTGTTAGACGTGCGTGCGTACAAACGATTTGACCTTATTCGCCACACCGAAATGTAGAGGAACTACGCTATAAATAGAAGAAACGAAACGAAAACGTACAAAACCTTAAACGGCTTTTGTCCTAGAAACAGCCGTTTTTACGACTAAGATTACCCAAAATTGACATTTGAAACATTTCTGACAATTGAAACGTCGAAGGTTTAAAATGTCTAAAATTTATCGAACAAAAACATTTTTGTACCCGCTATGATTCAGCGACATCAGTACCGACAAATTATAAAGGTTCTGCTGAAACAGGGTGTATCGTGAAGAAGACGTACGATAAAATGAAAAAAAAATTAAGATTCGAGACAATCAGGGAAAAAATTCTGATTTCTCGCGCGAAATCGGTACTATTTTTCGCTAGAATCTAGAAAAAGTGTCGTGGGTAGTTTGACGGAGTAGCGACTAACTACGCTTTGGATGTGGCACTGTTTTTTAGGTTCAAACGCACTGTTTATTATCCGAAAGCAATGATAAATCATACACGTCTTGGCAAAAACTAAATCAAACAATAAAAATGGTCCGAAAACTCCGAAAGTCAGATCCACTTTAGAAAAATTATATATCAATTGAAATAACGTGTGGACATTTTTGTACGTAACGGCCTACCGATTATAATGGTATCAGTTTCGATTCGATCGCACAAAATACTTGCCAGCGGGCTTTTTAATACACATTTGTGCGTTTTCGGATTATTACTCGATTACGGATTATTATAAGATATAAAGCCGAAATCTCAATATTTTTGTGGTGTTCGAAATTAAGATCGGAGCACTTTTTCTACACAAAAACGTCATCACAATCCTGAACATTTAAAATTTTCGCAGTAAAATAAGTAATTTATTTTTGGATTATGCGGTGTTACTCAAAAAGTAAGCAACATTTAAAACATTCAGTCAATCAAACTATGGGAAAAGTTACTGATTTTAAAAATTTGAACATTGTTTCCAAACGAAAACTTCATCACGAACATTAATATTTTGAACTTCTCCCCGAAATATTCTCACTTTTGTTTTTAGGGTTTGATGAAACGAGTAGGCCGATTTAAAAAAAAAAAATTCTTCAACCAAAATACCACCTTTTATTGGAGTTACTGACTTTGAAAATCGGAGCATTACTTCTATACGAAAATGACAGAAAAACAAAAAAAAAAAATTCCGAGTAGAGCGAGCGGCGTCCTAGAAAATATAACTCTTATCCCTATCGCGTCTCGTCCCCGGTACTGACCTCGTAGATTTTCGGTTTCGCACGTTCGTTTTGCACCGCAGCATTATTGTCATCGTTGTAATTTATAATTTTTCATTCGTATCTATGCACAGAACTTCTCTTCTATCGACGGTACAGGTACATATACACGAGTTTTAGGCACGTACGTATATAATAATTTATTCCGAACAATAACTCGCTCGCCGCGTGAAAGTGTTGTGTAGATATTGCGGTGTGTATAATAATAATATTGTACCGATATATTTTATAATAAAATATACGGTGTTGTACAGTGTGCACATCAAAAATTTAAGTGGGTCGTTACAATATAATATACATATCTTTGGGTACGAAATAATGAATAATAACTTACGTAGATCGGTGCACTGGCGGAGCTCGATCCGAGATCGATCGTGATCGAAACAAAGATCGATTATAATTACTTTAACGTATTATTAGAGTGACACGTCAGTCAAGCTCGAAACACGTGGGCACTTGTACCTAAGACGTGATAATAATAATATACCGGGTGCAAAAAGGTAGGTAAATTAACCATTCAAAAAGTTAAAGTTTAGTTAAAAAGTTGATTATTTTTGTTTTTCACTTATTCGGTTAAAAATTTTATTGCATTAATTCCTTTTTATATTAAAACGTGGTTGTCGAAATACGTATACGCAATTAAAAAAGTGTATTTTTTTGTGATTCGGGTGTTTTAATCCTATTTTTATAGTTAATACTTAATTATTATCGTGGTAAAGTTACCGAAATTTATTTATGTTTTTTTTTCGTTATCATGCGGAATACCAACAACCAAAACTAATTTGTTGACTTTTCTTTATTTTGATCATTTGTTTTCCCAACAATTTAAGTAAATTGAAAATACTACATTTGTACTATATACACCATGTGTGTTACGACTTTTTATACTTGGTATTAAGTTTATTCCATTTTCTATCGTGACTTTCAACTTATCTAGTTAATTTTTTTTGTTTTTAACTTTTAACTTAGAGCAATTTAATATCGAACTAACTTAACGTATCGCAGTAAATTGTTTTCACTTACTTGCCCAACATTGCTGTGTCCACCGGCATTGCCGAAAAAACCGCGCGAGAAAAGTGATCGGGACCCAAATATTCCGTTTTCCCCAAAACGTTATACATATCTTACAAGTTTTTTCCCCGGAGTATCGGGAAATCGATATTGACGTCCCCACCTTATATAAGGACAAATTGGGTGGGCTACACGAAGTTGTAAGTTAGAGGGTGTTATAGTGACTCGCAAATTTTAATTGTAGACTTGCAAATTTTCGCAAATTATCCGCAAAATATTGGCATTAGTTTGAAAAAAATAACAACCGATTGTTTGCGGGCTAAGTGTTCGTGGACGTCCGTTATCCACGATCGAATCATACTCGTAATGCCGCGAGAAATCCGCAAGAAACAAAAAATTTTTCGACACAACTGTTTCACCTGTATAAAAGTATAGTGTTTGCATTTTTGGTCTAAAAACGTGGAATTCGCGTTAGGAAATTAATTTGTTGTTAGGAAAACGTGGAATTTTTCCCACTGTTCATTAGGATCCGATTAGGTTTGAAATGGCGCGGTTAAATATTTTAAACCACGTTCAGAACATTCGCGGTCGGGCGCGATAGTCATTCGCGTGCGGTTGTTACACCGAAATAACGCCGGAACACCAGTATAAGACGTATTATAATTGTACATGTTTTATTATAACAGTCAAAATACAAACGAAAAATGTTTCTAACATTATAAACTTAATACGGTTAACACATTTTAAACGTAAAAATCGTTCGTTTTGAACTACATAAGTACACCAGTGGAGGAAAAATACGCGGCAACATTACACGTTTAATAGTGATTTCTTTTCGAATTCGAACAAGAAATTTTGTACGAGGAAACGAGGGACGAGTGTTTTGAAAAAAAATGTCATCCTGTATAATTTGTACAGGAATGCGATTGAGTTTCTTTTTTTTCGGTCTATCTCTTTTCTTCGCTATTATTCCTCTACCTGTCTATTTCTCCATCTGTCTGTCTACACTATGCCGTCGACAATACCGAACATGCAGCGTTATGATTGAAATTTTTTTTAAAAAAAAAAAATACGCATTGTTACGAGCCATGCACGTCGATCGGCCTTGAACGTCGGACAAGACAATATTATTACTAACGTTCGAGCGCAGGGTGCAGCTGTTGTCTGCGAGAGCGAATAATACGACCTTGGCGCCAGATTTAATTAATGAAATATTGCGAATTTTACAGCCGGTGAACGTGGTGGTCGCGACAGGTTTCACTACGTGACTAAAGAAATTTTCGGTTACAATTGATTCTAGGAGAGACGTATTGATTACCTAACGTTTTGGATAGCGTAAATTCTATGAGACCGTTACACATATATTTTCAAACGATATAGCTGTAATTGGGTCGAAGATTTTTCGAAGTGTTCGTTACGTTTAGATTATTATCATGACTCGTAAACAAAAACGATAAAAATTAAAAATTTCTACAAAAATGACGTGAAATTATCACACGTCATTAACGTCTCGGTATGAAATTTGAAAGAAAATGTCAAAACCTATTATGATGCCGAACATCGCTAAATAATGATGGCTAACTAAAGTGCCCCAGAGTGACTTCACAACAGTCACGCCGATCCTAAGTGGTTCGTATTAGATTTTCCCGACATTCGGATTAACGATCAATCAATTTTACGTATGAAAAAAATTACTTCTCCGATCCATTTTTTCAACACAAAAATAAACGACGAACGCGTATTATTGGTCTTGTTCACATAAAATTTTTGGCCACAGTTTGAACCGCCGGACGAGAACGAGGAAGTTTACAATAAACACTCGTCGTATTTGTTTTAAAAGCGAAATCGTAACGACGTGCTAAAGAATGTATCGAAAAAATTGTTTGTCAAACAAATGTAAAACAAACAAAAAAAAAACCTGCGACTAGACAAAATGCGATCGGAAAAGTTGAAGCGACAACGAGAAACAAAGTCGTACGGACTTTTATCGTGTCGAACGTTATAAAACGCTGTATTTTAGCGTTATTACAATCAACCGGAAAACTGCCGGGTAATGTTATCGAATTATAAAATGAATAAGAAGACGATGTGAATATGGAAAATACAATTCATTTTAAATGTAGGTACCTGCCTAATATCACACCGAATTTGAACTCAGTAATGATACACGAGTGGGGGAGACAATTTAACCTCCTGAAACCATGAATAGCCCCAAAATTTTGTGTTTACGTCTTTACCGAAAATTGTTTTTTGTCACAAAACTATCCTCAAACCTGAACCTTTGACTCAATATCTGTGTCCGATAGTCTACAGGCGCGTTTTTAAGGAACGTATCAATAAGGGGCGAGAACAATGCAGGTAGGGAACATTGAAAGAATTACAGAGAATTTGAGATGTTATACTTGGAAATTCGTTATTCATCATTGTTTAAGTTTTTTTTTTTTTTTACTTTTACTCTACATTCTACGATTGACATTTTTATCGTATCGTTATTATTCTACAAGTTTGCTAAAAAAGTATCACGATCGGCGGAGATATAACCGCACCAACCTCCATCCGCCACTATTGTACGAAATACTGTGCGCTCATAGAATTTTTATCACGGTCGACACTCGAAAATCGATACGTATACGTAGTTTCTATTGTAAATATCACTTTTCCCGGTTGCGCAACCGGTCGTTGTTTGTGGACGTGAACCCGCCGACGGGTAAAACGCGCAGAAAGGAAAAGTATGCCGCCGAGTAAAAAAGAATAAAACAAATTTTTCACCCAAACAGCCGTGTTAAAAAAACAAAATTAAAAGCAAACAATGGCTGAACAAACGATATATAGGTGGACTAAATACCGCGCGGGCTGTATTGTGCGCGCTGACTCGACGCAAACTGTTTGGCAACGCGTTCGGATGAAACTAAAACAAACAGTAACGTCCTTGCGCCCGTTATAAAGGTTGTCGCTGCTGCTGTGTGTCTAATTGAAAAACGATTGAAGTGCGTTCGAACACAACGAAATGACGGTATAGGGGGTGTTCGGACATAGAAATACACGTGCCTTTGAAAACGTCTCGAAAAATACCCAAAAACCGGATTCAAACGATGGCGAGTGGTGTGTTTTTAAAGATTAGAAACGGATTCAATATGTATCGCGGAAAAAGGGTTAACAAAATATCTCTTTACGACTCGTATTGTATATTTTTATTTTTAACGTAAAAAGGAAACATTTTGTAAGTACATTTTGTTCGTAACAATAGGCGCGTCGTTAACTTTTTTTTTAAATAAGTCTTGAAAACCGTCGAAAAAAATTGTATACATGACGAACAAAAAAAAAAATGCTACGTTTTTTTCGGCCCACTTTTCGTTGTGCTAAAACCTTGAAATTTAATAACCACGGCTTGCTCACAATAGTATATCATTTGTTATATGGTTTATAAATTAATATTTTTTTTTTTTCAAGAATTTCGACACGAATAAAAAACGCACCTGTTAACGTGGACAGAATTTCAATTTCCACAACGAACGACTTGAACATTTATACAGACGAAACAGTTTTACTTTTCCTATCATAAACCGTTTACATTGTCGGTATAGATACACAAACTTCAAGATTAGTACATAATAGATCAGTGAAATGTCGAATGGCCTGCCATAATGATCTCGTGTTTTTCCGGAAAAGGAAGAAATCGGTTACCCACGACAGTTTGAATTTTTCCATTTTTTACGTCGAATAATATAGCTTATTACAGTGAGTTCTCGAAGAAAAGTCGTATCGATTCAAGCTATACTCCCTTAAAAAGAAATAAAATAAGAAAACGCGTCGATATCCTGGTTTACTTTTAGGTAGGTACACAAACATGAGTTTTACGACGGCGCGGTGAACTGTTGTAAAATGGACGAATTCGTTTTTTATTCGTTTTTTTATGCACACACACACACGTGCGAGTCGGCTCTGCATAATGGCATACACGCCGTATTATAACCACATTTTTTTGCAATTAAATGTACTTTAATACCGCGGTCGACGACTCGTTTTGGGCGGTCGTCGCGGGTGCACATATAGATAGCGGTGGTAAACCTACCATGACGATGATAATTATTATTCGTTGGAATGTGTTTTATATTTAGCCGCCGAAGAAAAATTATGCGCGATACTAAAATTCGTCGAAGAAAACGCGCACGAAAAATGCGATAAGCAAAAATATACGTAAAACATGCGCATAATAATAAAGTGTCTCGTACGAATCGATATAATGTAACACGCTTACGAATCGCCACATTTTCTATACGGTCGTATGAAAAAAATAAAATAAAAAACGCGCGTTGAAACTATCATATAAAAATCTAAACACGCGCGTCCTTGTGGCGCGACATGCCGATCGTTTGCACTTGTTCTACTACGATAATAATGTCGCGTGCACTGAATACGCTTTGAGTACGTAAATACGATGGAAACCAGGCGATTAAAAAAAACGGGTTCATCAAAAGTTTTCGTGGGAATCCATCGGAATAATCGATTGATTGATAATCACCGATCAGGTTTTCCACATGACCGTTTGGGTAACGTCGTCGGTACGAAAATTTGTCAAATTGATTAGCACGTTTTAAAAAGTATACCGGATCGCACGTTGTCCCGTCCCTAGGCGACGATCGGGGGCATTAAGTAAAACGGTCAAAATACAAGAAAAATAAGAAATATCATCCCGAAACTATAGAGCAGGAGTTGAAAGAAAGAGGTGTACGGGTATAGGATGAACGGAGAAGAAATTTCGAAGGTTTGTTTAGTAGAAGAAAACAGCTGATCGGGAAATTGAGTAACATATTACAATGCTATGGTATTGTTGAGTAGGGAGAAAGGTAGACGGGTTTGAATATTCGCGATCGGTTTTACAAAAAGACGACGGGCACGGTCAGCCAAAAATAATTTCGAAAAAAATGCGAATCGACAGAGCGGAAAGAACATAGAGTCAAAGTCGAGAATACATTTTAGCAACGTTGTATGTATGAATCGGCGAGTGTTGGAAAGCAGACGAGAAAATGGAATGGACGTCGAGTGCAAGTGGTGAAACGAGAGTGGTAGAATGAGTATTCGTAAAATTAGTTTGGAAAAAAGTCTCGTTTTTTATCCACATCATCTATCTAGATAACAATTATAGTTGTATTACATTTCGAAAATTATTAAAATTCTAGGTATTTTTTTATCTCAAAAATTTAAACTTGAAGAAGTTCCAAAAAGTGATCGTACAAAACAGTTTATTTCATATTCTTAATTTAAAAAGTTAAACATTTCACGTTCCTCAGAAGAAAAAAAAAACTGTACACCGTTCTGTGATCAATTTCAATACGCATTCTTGACTCATTTAACACCTATAACCCTAAGGAATCTCTGATTTTCCAAACGTATTATAATGTTCTTAACAGAGGACGGACTTAATAAGATATAGGTTTTAACATATTTATGAAAAATATTTACTGAAGTTTGTAATGTTTCTATTTACTATATAATATTTAGTACGTGTTACATTTTTAAGTTGTAAATAAAAGTATGCACTTACCTATATGACGAAATGAAAACGAAAATATTAAACTACTAAATATTGAAAAGATTAATAATATTTTCTATTATATAATAAATAACAATAATATACTCGAACATTTTCACTGTAGTAAAAATAGTAAATCTTAAAGTGTTCCCCATTCTAGATAGAAATTGGAAAAAAAAAAAAATTATTCACTTATTTAAGTAAAGAGTTATAAAAAAAAAGAACAAAAAATTCGTAAATTGTCTTCCAAAAAATGAACAAAATTCCGTTACGTTCCTATAAAATTACGTTTGTTGCTAAAAAGTTAACGAAATCGAAAGAACTCGTTCCTATTTAAATCCTTTATACTTCCAAGCACCGTAAATTACAGTAACGTTTCTTAGTATATTCATACCGATTTAGCTAGTCGGCATAGCATTACGGAAAGTATTAATTTCAGTACGTCGACACATACTAAGCATAATGTTATGTACATACACTATATATTTATATACAAGTTAAACGATTTTATACAATTTGATACATCGAACTATATACGACGTTTCGTCCGTCGATCACTTGGTACGATAAACGTCACACATTACAAACTTACACGGCGTTCATACAAGGCGTAATAAC
Source organism: Hormaphis cornu (assembly GCA_017140985.1). Lineage (NCBI taxonomy): Eukaryota > Metazoa > Arthropoda > Insecta > Hemiptera > Hormaphididae > Hormaphis > Hormaphis cornu. The sequence goes on along the minus strand of CM029357.1, from coordinate 38,820,034 downwards.
GGAATTTCGCGATTTTTTTTTTTTTTTATTATACTATGATAATTTATTGGCATTTTCGATACAAACTGCAGGTTTAACTATTCCGTTCGCTTGTTTTAGTACCATCGAACGAATCGTGTAGTGCAAATATTGCAAAAACCGCTGATCAGTGGCATCGTATATACATTGGGGAGCGTTCTTGCCATAGCCCGTAAAGTGAAATGTAAGGAATGAAGAAAAACTGTGTAGATCTCAAAACGCGTTTTTTACACAACAGTTTTAGTTGAAATCGAAGTTAACACCTAGAATTAAGGGAACGTTTTGAAAAATTCCTTTAAAACTGTTTCGAGAAACCTAAAATTTCCTAAAAATTTGTAACTATGAATGCCGAAATCGGTCCAAACATAAAACATTTCCTATTTATTATACTGACCCAGCAGTTTTCTAAAAACATGATCGAATCTTTACAAAATCGCGTTTACGGTAACTATGTCTCAGCAAAATATTCGATTTGATACAGTTGCCGGAAAACGAAACCGCTGGTATACGACCACCCCTATGAGTCTACCGTGGGTGTTGAGGCCTAAGTCTAAACGACAAATAACGCCACCAGTTAGATAATATAGAGAACAAAATGTTCGTTTTTTTTTTTTTTTATAAATATAATGTTATTAATATTGGTAATTCGTGTTGCAATAAAAGTTCAGAATCACGTACGGTTAAGTTAAGTAACTAGTTTAGTTTTAGATGATTCATTTGTAATCCTAATAGTGGCATACGTAAATTGTTAGTTAAAAATACTTGTATACTTTTATAAAAAAAGGACGTGTAGTGTTGACATTACTGTGTTATCGGATATAGTATGATTTGTCGTTTCACTTATGAAAATGTTACTTGTATTGTAAAAATTAGTGAAAAAATAAAAGCTGAAATATGTATGATTATTATTTTTTGTCTTTGTTGTCTATAACTGAATAACGGCGAGTAGGTTGGTCGAGAGAGTAGGCGCCCAACCCCTAACCCCCAACGGATGCCCGAACGTAAAAAATTCCCTTAGACAAGTCACCGCAACAATATTGTGCGATGTTCGGGGATGTTGCCGTAAATTGTATAAAAACGAACGCATTTCCGTTGGAATTTCAACGATTTCTACGTATTTTTTTTAAACAGCTAATACTCCATATGAAACACCCATTAGACGTACGCGCGTGTATGCACGCATGCGAATTGAAATACGAATGCTTGCAAAACGGACTCGTACAGCGTTGTTGCGACGAATCGAAATTTTATACGGTGAAAATATTCCGTTGTTGTCGTTCGCTCAGAAAGGTATACAAATAATAATATAATCATAATAGCTGGTCGGACGTGTGTAATGTAACATTAACGGCGCTCGTTAAGGCGCGCTGGGCGAGGGCCGGTCGGGTGGGCCGTAGAGAGGAGCTACAACACGGTCAACAGGTAAGTTATACGTAAATCGGTAATCGGTTACGTATTACACAACGTAGCTGTACAATAATGGCATACCGTAGAGAATGACGTAGACACATTTTTTCGAACACACCGTCAAAAGCCGTGCAAACGAAATCGGCTTTCAGGAAAAGCTTTTTCGAGGGCCGAGCGAAGCGCAAAGGATCGAGCGAGTGAGGTTTTGAGAGCTTTACAGATCGGGACGTTTATGCAACGCGAGAGCACATTAAACGAACTCAATTTTCGTTTATTAAACTGTTAAATTTCATTAGCACAGTAACAGTTATAAAAAAAAAACAGTTTTTCACTCAAAAGATAATGGACGAAGCGTGCGTGTGTATCTGGCGGTTTATGTTCGTGGTTTCTTTTTTTTTTCTTTCGTAAACGCGATTCGTGATCGATAGTGAAAATCCGACACGATGAATCAAAGTCGGTCGTAACCGAGCAGAAAACGACAAAACGAAAGCGGGTCCACGGGCGTTTCCCGAAGCTTTTTGCCGACGATAAAAAAAATAACAAACGTACAACGAAACCGATCTTAAGAATGGTTTTTCGAAGAAATCCGCCGTAAAACGGGACCGTCCGGTATATTGTTACCGATACCGAAAATAAAAATAATATTATGTTACAGGTATGCTCGTATATGTATGCTGCAGTGCTCCGATCAAATATTCAAACTGAATATTTTGAATCAAAGATTTAAACGGGCGAAATATTTTTAGAATATTGGAAAGACGCTCGGAGTTTTGGGACAACTTTCGAATTCAAATTTTCGAATGAAATTTTTGAAACACCTATAGTATTTTTCGCTTCGAGATTCGAATAGAATTTTTTTTCAGGCAATTTTGACCGAAAAACCATCACAAAAGTTTCGCCTAGTAGGTATACAAACGGACAATAATTCATTAGATTTCAACGGTTTAAAAGTGTCTGTGTTTCGTCGATAATTGAAATTGTTTTTGACCGGGAACCCACGGCGAAAATGTATAGTTATCGTTCAAATTATAACCCGAAATCGTTTTCATTGGGGAACACTGAACGCAGCAACATTATATTCAATTTTAACGACTCGTAACTTGAGTATTTTACACGTATTAATATTTTTTTACGCGTAACAGATATTGGTGCTTTTTATTTGCACCTAAAGGGTTACGACTTTGAAAGTCGGCCGAAAACGCGACGAAAAATTTCCATTTCAGTGCGGTTAGGTTAGGTTAGGTCACACTGTACACACGGTACACGCTGTATTTAGGTGACCCACTGTCACGACGGAGAAATAGGCCGACAAAATAATATTTAGAAAAAAAGAAAAAAAAACACGTTCGATCCGGGAACGTCACCCGCGGGCCTAAGGACACGAGTTTTGGCAAAGACATATTATGATATTGAACGCATTGTAGAAATCATGAGTAATACGACCGTCGATCAGTATATATATATAAATAACGTATACTGCAGGTGCACGCCCGAAGGTGTACGGGTGTAAACGAGTGGGTAAATTTTTAAATCGTATACATATATATGTAGGTATATCAGAATATCCGGCCGACAAAAAAATAAAAAAAAATATCTGTTTTACACTTGCCCGAGCGACCCGACAGTGCACACGAGAGACTGTAGCGATCTATCGTGTAACCAGCTCCATCGTATTGAATGATATTTACTGTACTGAAAGTATCCGAGACGCCACTACCGTTCGGACCCGTGCGAGACGAATTTTACTCGAAAAATCCCGTAAAACGGTGTCAAAATGATGACGTGGAAAACCTAACCGTGTTCGTCGGTAACTCGTGTAACGCCACCGAAATAATTGTACCTAAACATTCGTCGTTCGTGAACAGTTTTCGTCGTATATATTGTAGAACACTGGTATAAACGGAAGGCTCTCCGAAAGTTTATGGCGACTTATTTTCACCAACGATTAATTTTTCAAAATTTAATGTCAACACCGGCTCCAGTTACCTCCGGCAGTTTGATCCTACGACGTGTACAACGGACGTGTGCGTGTGTCTGTGGAAAGCGAGCGCTGCGCAGGTCGAGCATTCGTGGAGATCTTATGCTTAGCCCCCTTAAGATTTTCTATAGCCCCCAAACAATTTACCTAACAAGTCCAAAGAGAAATTTATTTGAGAACTAAATTTAAAAACGTTTACGCTCTTCTTAAAATACCACCCGACGTGTCGAGACCGGGTAAAAAATTATTTAGACACGAAAGAAGATCCTCCGAGAATCATCACGAACCAGCAAACGAAGTAAAAACCTATTTGGTTCAAGTAGAATCTCTGAGTAGAATAAAATATACGAATTGAAAATATTATACTGGCCTGGTATTGCGTGTGTCGTAACGAAAAACTAATAAAATATTGAGAAAAAGCTTTGCAGGGAAACCACCGTTATATCAATATCATTCAATAAGTATGATATTTATAAATTATTAAACACAATATACAACGTGTCTCCGCGGCGCGAGTCCCTGGGAATAATTTTTCGCCCACTAAATATTATCAAAATATGTTTTTGGAAAACTGTTACTATTTAAATAAGTCATATAAAAAAAAAAAAAAAAACAGTAATTACATATGTAAGAGCCTATTTGGGCGTTAAACGAGAAGTTTGTTTTCGTCCTTGACAATAATGCACAAACCGATACTGATTAGTTTACTGTGTAAGTTTGAACAAAATGTACAACGTGTTTCGAAGATTCTGACGATTGGTACCACACGGAAAGTACAAATTCGGTGTCGTTATATTTAGGTCCGAAATACAAAAAAGGATTGACAAATCAAAAGTCAAAATTATAACATACGTACAATTAAACTTTAGAAAACTCCGTGCGTGTTCGACATCATAAAATTCCCCCGGGGGCAACTGGCCCCTTCGGAATCCTCATTAACACGCCACTGTACCGGCCCCTTAGGACTCCCCTTGACACGCCACTGAACCGGCCCCTTTAAAACGGTATAATCGCGACTGCGTATTACTATACTCTAGGTACTGACTATATTTTATATCGTTCGCGCTCGGGGCGAAAACGGGAAGAAAAAAAAATCGTTTTAACGAGAAATACACGTATATATATACGCGGACGACGCGCTGTTTTTCCACCGCACAACGTGAAAAGTAGCACACTCGGATACGGATACGTGTATATTTTTATGCACGCCTAATAGTGATACAAGTATGATATCCTCCGAACGTCGTCGAACGGATTCGTTATTGTTTGTTTATTATTATTTATTGCGTATTTTTTTTCCATTTTTTCTTTTAATGCCCAGCAATAGGTCAGTGGTGCGAACCGCGGATCGGCGTGATCGACACTATATACATATATATGTACACCCACCAGCTCTTGGAAAAAAAATAAAAATAAAAAACATTATTATACCGCAATTATTATTATTATGAGCGCGACGGGGCAACGCGGGACAGAGCCGCGGCGACTGATCACGATCCGCCCGGCCGTGTGAATCGGGGGCGACCTGAAATTAGCGTTGTAAAAATAGGTATAACTATACTCGCTCGGCCGCGGGGGAGACGCGCGGTCGTGGTTACAGTGTGCTGCGGTTCGGGTCGGAAGACGTTTTACGTTTTTCCACGGAAACGTGGAACAAAAAACGAGGAAAAAAGAACTTTAGAAACACACGCGTCGACGATCCTGTGTTGGAGAGAAGAAAACAAGAGAAGCTGAAGGAGAAAGAAAGAGAACCGAGGCTGACCCGTTAAAAGTATGGAAACGAGGTTAAACATTTGAGTCAATCGAAACGAAGGTATTTATTTATGTTTTTGTTTACTTTAAAACTCAACAGGTTAAAATTGTTTTTTTCAATCGAGTTTGTAAATCAGCTGTAACGATTAAACTTTCAGTTTTTGAAAATGTATTAGTCAGAAGCCGATTTCAGGAGAAAACACGAAAAATATTGATTCGAAACGGAGGAAACGTCACAATACACTATAGGTACAAAACCATTTATTAAAGTCGTTTTGTTTTTTGTATCAATCAGGTTTTCAGTAATCGTGGGAAAAAACTAAAAAACTAAAAGTTATGAATTCAGGCTTTTTCTGCGGGATAATATTTTATACTATGTATAAATGTCTCCTTCACCAACACAAAAAAAGCAAAAGCAGAAGAAAAACATCGTTCTGAAAATGTGAAATACACTCCTATGGTTGCGCTCAAACTTTGACATTGTTTACTTGGGCCATATAATATATCCAATCTTTATATCTTGAAGATACAAATTTCGAAAATTTTTATAGTCGGGATAGTTTTTTTTTTTACTAGATATTTTTTTATCTATTATAGTTGTGACGACACAAGTTGGTTTGTAATTTTTGGCGATTTTTAGATTATCGTGTAGATACCGAGACGTATGAAAAGTGCTGGCCAAATATATTAGATACGTCATTATTAGGTTTTTATAATTATTATTATTATTTATTATAGATCGAATTGATAAATAAAAATAGTTTTACTTCTTTATAATTTATTAAACAAAATATTAATATTAATTAATTTTTATGTTGTTGACATATAGTTTACAACTAATGAGAAATACACGACGGCAAAACATAATGTTATGTGATAACTTTTTTTAAAACCAATTCATGTTTATATTGTCTTATATTTTTAAATCATACCGAGTCATTGATCCTAAAAGAATGAATTTGTTAAAAATGGTATTTTTCATTCCATTTTAAACCTTTAAACTTGTTTTTCCGAAAGTTCAAAAAAATGTACACATCAACATGTGTTCAACAGCCGCATAGCATCATATAATGTTATTATTTATACTAAATCGACACTAAATTTTTAAACGATTCTATTCATCTTTATCTAAACGGTCGAAACTGACATGACTTTTGGCAATCACTCTGTATGCTACAAAACGCATAAACATTGCGCGTTTCGTCATCATTTCGCCGGACTCGCGATGCGTTTTGCCGTTCGCGCGCACGGACGTGACCGACAGTAATTATTGCTGTACATAAACGCGAACCTGTAATTATTAATGGTTTATCTATCCGGAAAGGCTGTCGGGCATCGACGAAGACGAGTAAAATCATGTCAAGTTAGATTTAAATTTTCAAAGTTACTATGAATGAAACTTGCGGCGAGTCCGTTTCGATTAGCGCGTACGCGATAAAAACGAAAAAAGGTATATTCCAAAAATTAATTCTAATTACTGTAAAATTTATTTTAAAAAATGAAAAAAAAAAAACATTCGTTTTGGAATCGCAAAAAAAGAAGAAAATTCAATAATACCCTCTATCAATTTTAAGTGGTTGTTTTCCGTCAGAGTAGCTTCCTTTTTGGACTATCCTAAAAAAAAAAAAAGTAGTAGGTCATCTATACGAGTCGAATGGGTAATTTCCAATTTTTTAACCTCGGCTCTTTGACAAATTATTTTTGAATCGGTTCGACTGTATAACATGTTGATAGTTTGGAATCCCATGTCGAGAATATAACAACCGACCTTGGCAACAAAAATCAAATCAATTATAATGTTATGAAGTTCAAATCGGTTAAAATCATGAAAATTTGGTTTTTTCGCCGACTCAATACTTATTTATTCGATTTTTTTTAAACTTTCAACTCGTGATTTGGTTGAAAAAAATTTAGTTAAACTTAAGTTGGAAAAAACACAAGCTGTTATTATTTTACTTCCGCGCTTTTTAGAACGTAAAACTCAATGTGCATCAATATATTGATTTTTTATACTACACCTTATACATATTACTGACACGTACTGTTAATTTATCAAACTATTGTTTTTCCAATGACGTTTTTTTTTAAAATTTTTATTTGTGTACTCTAAATGTACAACTCTCGATTTATTGAAACGGTAAAAATGGCGGATTTACACGGACATTAAGATATTTTACTGAAAATTTTCCATTTTTTTTTTTTTTTTTTTTTTTTTTTTTTGGTGTCCTTGGATTGTTTCGTGTTCGATTTTTTTAACAATATACGACGATTCGACGATAAAAAACGCGTGAGAAAATCCGATCAAATAAAATAGGTTGAAACATTCAGAAGTGGCGAGTGTAAAACTCATAATATGTTATTTTGCAATATTCACATTCCAATTTGTTTTTTTTCATTTAATTTTCACTATCTTGTAGTAAACGAAATTCCACCTTCTGAAAACTATAAGTAAACTAATGACGTCGTCCCACTTGTCGTTATCGAACGCCTGTAATTGTTTCACGTTGTTCGTCACCTCAAGTGGTGTTATAAGTGCGTACGCGAATTGAACTGATCGCAGTATTATATTCGTTCGAAAATCAATACCGACAAAATCCCGCAAAAATGACTCACGGCTATGTTGTCGATCTTTAGGTCGATCGCCAAGTACTATAAATATTATTATAATGTGCTCTAGGTATCGGATATTGCGGTCTGACGACGTTGTTTTCGTAATTACGCATTTTAAAACTGTGAGTCACAGAAAAAAACAAATAAATTACGAGAAAACGTCGGTAATATTTTTTGACAGGTGACAGCACGGAGAAATGTTTTGTACGTTACGTTATTGTGTTCAAACGGCGGCGAAAAAGTGTCCAAAATACGAAAAACTAAACCGGCCATCGTATTTTTCGCGTTTTTTTTAAAGAATTTCAGTGTATTATGTTTTTGATCGCAGTAACAACGAACGGTCGGAATTTAATCTAATAATATGTTTACACTTCTTACGCGCGCACGCCTGTGGATTAACACACCAGCGACAAGACGAAACATTTCAAAACAAAAAGTGTTTTATTATTGTTACATTCGTATTATACGAGAGTTCAAATTACAGGACACGCAAAAATCACAGTGTACATAATAATTTTATTTTGTTATTGATAATGTTTGCATAATAATATGCGATGTTCCATAGTACAATATTGTGGAAACCGTATAAAAACCGTGGTATGATTCGATAACGTGTAAACACGAACGTTCTTCAACGTGAAGTCGATAATAAAACTCAAAAGACAAACATCGACGTAAAAAAAAAAAAAAAAAAAAGATTGTAGGTTTCATGTGAACGTATAGAAAAAAGAAAATTTTATTTTACTCAAACAAAATGCAGAAACACTCATTTTCTGTCGAATAATTTGACAATACAAAAAAGAAAAAAAAATATATTGGAAATCGAATAATTATGTGAATCGCAAAAAAAAAAAGAAAAACGTCACGAACGCGTCGAAAAATAATAATTATTCTGCACGAATACGTAAAAGTATAAAATAAAAACAAAATTTTAGATTATTTTATACATAAAGTTGTGTAAGCTCGTTTAATGAACGCATTAATCCGCCTTATTAAACCACATACTTATCGACTTGAAACCATCGTCGGTTACTTATCCAACTCGTTTTAATTCGGTCGAAAATTTGACTTAGTATGCTAAAAAAATTGAAAAATCGTTGAAAAAAACAAAAATGACGCTATTACTTCGAGCGGAGTACCCCGAAAACCCTGTTCCAGCTATACCATTTCAAATACTTTGGATCCGATATCGGAACATAAGTTTGAAATAAACAAAAAGCAAAACCTAAATCGAATAACTTAAAAATTCCTTTTTATTGGCAATTTCTGGGTTTAAAACAAAAAGACCGAATCGGTTTTAGAAATGAAATTTTCCACAAAAACCGAGTCGAAACTGAAACGTTAATTTAAATTTTAAAAAAGCCGGGATCGAAAGCCATGTCGAGTGGGTCGAGTTTGACGGAGTAATGCTCTGGGTGGGTCGCTGGTTCGGAAAAGTTGTAGATTAAACGCATCATTTGATATCCGAAAGCAATGACAATTCATTGCCTTCGAATAAATGACTCTGAGCGAGCTCAGTCGTCTAGTATATACGTCGTGGTAAATTTTTCGAGCATTTCATAGTTCTTTACTTAACTCGAAAATTTTTGAAATCACTTGAATCTTTCATCAAACTAGTACCGAACCTACACTAACATCGTGTAAAAGTTTCAGCTCGGGTCGACCATTATTTTGGATACAATATGGCCAATAAAAACTAAATCGATGTGTGAAAAACACGTTCATTAACGTTTCTTCTCCAAAGTTTCGAGGCTGTAACTTTTACAATACTGAATTTCAAAATTTGAAACCTCTCAAAGTACCATAAAAGTCCATAGGCTTTTATAAAAGGTACCGACTTTAGAAAACGGAGAATTTTCACTGCCCTTACAGTCGTCAACATAAAAAAAAAATTTACATTACATCCTTCGCCGCGCTCAGAATCTAAAAAGAAGTTTACCGAGACCAAACCGGAAACGGAAGAATCGAAAAGGTCCCCGGGATTGCACTCGTCCGCGGACTCGATACGCCGCACAATTATTTTGTTACGCGCGTTACGATAAGATGCGTTACGTATATGATACAAAAGTTAAAAGCGTAACGAACGAGCGCGTCCGAAACGAGAAGCGAACGTCAAACTGGCGAATCGTTTGTGCAACAGGTGCCACGCGTGCTCAAATATCGTCTTTTAATCGTAGCCAAGCTAAACCGTTTGAAAAAAAAAAAGTATACAAGACGGTAAAAAAAAAAAAAAACGAGAGTTTTGGACATTAAAAAATGTACACAAAAGTTTACTCAAAATGGGAACACAAGAAGTGTGTGATAATTATTAAAATAGTTAAAAATTTCAAAATATTCTAGTCCGAGTCTTTTCGTTCTTGGCTGACCACGGGTCTGCGCGTGGCAATCGTTGCATAAACCCGCATCAACGCGGAGAAATCACGAAGAGTCCTCATTTTGTTTTTTTCGGTTTTTTACTTTTCTAGTCCTTGTAAATTACAATAATAATAATAATAATTATTATTTTTATGATAATGCCAATACGGTACCTGACTATATAGCAAAATAGTAAATATTATCTGCAACGACGATCTTATGAGAATACGTCTCTCGGCTAATTGGGTGGAAATAGTTTTTAGAATTTTTTTTTTTTCTTACTCGATTTCTCGGGTCACGACGGCGTATCGCACGCGGAGAAAAAAAACCGATAAACGTAGGCGTATTGCACAACCGCGGCGGAGTGCACTTGTTTATAACTCGCGTGTACAATGTGCGCGTTTGGTAATTAGCTTGGCCGTTAATTAAAATTTATTTTCGAATTAAAATATTGTGTTACGGAATCCCGAGTCCAGACGTCTCTAAAACGTTGGTATTTGATAAAAAAAAAAAAAAAAATTCAATCAAAAGTCGAGTTTTCACTCTCAATTTCGTTTAGATTTTCAGTGCGATCTATATTTATTTATTCTTATTGATATTTTCAAATTTTACGCACGTACACGTCATACAGTACGCGGGTTACTTTTGATGATGCTGCAGGAGTATCTGGTACCCGACTGATTTTAACGATTCAATTCAAGATAATTATCTTGGAAAACACTACGATGTGCTTTTCTCATTTTACGAAAAAATAATCGTATTGGATATTTTGACAGTTTTCTGTACAGGTATGTATATAATGGACAAAACGTTGGGAATTATACCACGTGGATTTTGACGAATATCGTCTTTTGCGACCAAATCCAAATTCGGAGACTTAAAATTTTTAAAAATATTTTTTACATTTTGCAGATCATGGTCGCGGTTTACGACAGTATTTTTCCCATTCAGTTTTAGTATTGGATAAGCTTTAATAATGTACAATATAGTTCATTAATGCAATTTTTTTAATGACTGCCCAGCCTATTAACTAACCAGCGTTTATATCACGCAACCTATAACGTGTTCATCTCAAAACCGTGATTACAAATATTTATCGTAATAACATTATGTAACGTAATTTCCAAAAAAACGTGCTACGAATCGTCATAAACTAACCGATATGTATCTATACGAACATTAATAATCAATGTGAACTATACCTACTTACAAAATGGTAATATATTATTGTTTAAATTTTTTTAAATTATTCTTTTATACTAAAATTTTATTTTATTTTTAAAAGTACGTGCATACAATATTGGCAGTATAATTAGAAAAGTTTTTTTTTCTTTTGTTTTTTTATATCGTTGTGATCGATAGTGTACACCGATAGTAAGAATGACATTTTTGAAAATTATACGTTTCAGAAAAGTCGTGCGAACGATACACCTGATTCGTTTGAAATTTTGTTTGCCATTTTGAGTTACTATCCGACTGTGCGTATATTTCAATACCGTATAATCAATAGTTTTTTTGTTTGTGGTGGAAACGGGAAGTTTTCGTTCGGAGGAAACGACGTATTGGTGAAAATAAGAAAAGGGTGTAGGTACGTCATTTTCGGCAGAAAACGGGTCTCGCCCGTCTTTTTTTTTTCGTTTACGAAAACCGTAGTGTTTCTATATTGTCAAAAACGACATAGCTAGTTCATACATACACTCGACCTGCGCACGAAAACGAATCGCCTCGAAGAAGCGATACGAGCGATCGTAGGTATTTCAGCGGATGACTTTCCGGAACTTTGTGCGAGTTTTTTCGTCGTGACTGGATGAGAAAGAAAACGGATTTATAGTACGTGACTCGATCGCGGTCGATCGATCGTTACAATATTATCGCCTGGTTTATAGGTGCGTAATAATGTAATGAAATAAAAAAAACAAAAAATAATATTATAACTATCATTATTACTATGTACATGTATTGTATAACTTGCTCACCGCACGTCTCCCGCTGGTACATTATAGTCGACGGACGAGAACGTATGCGTAATATTATGCAGCCGTAGGTATAGGTAGGTAGGTGCACCTACTGGCGTTTATTTATATTTTATAGTATGAAATTTTCATTTTTATTAATCGTAAATTCATACACCTACGTGTACGGTACGGGAGAGAAAAAAAAAACCGAGAAAAAATTATCATATAACAGTGTGAGCAAAGAATGTGCAGAACCGACACGACGGATAAACGCGCATACCATATTATCGATGCGAATTCGCATACGCCATTTAAATATTATTCCATGTTATATTTAATAAAAACTTGAATATTATAGGTGTATATCACGCGGGTGTTTGTAGCAGAAACGTATCAGTGCGAATTGATTTTTCTCCGAACGCACGGTATAACAATATCGCAAAAAATATAATATTATATTGAAAAATAATACAAATTTTTTTTAGATTCCGGACGACGAGCGAGGAACACGTATTGTTTTTACAATGATGTTTTTTTTTTTTCTGTGATCACTTTTTCTGGTAGAAATTCCGATTTTAACGTATGGTCCACTAAAATGATTGATCCGAGACGGTACTTTATTTGAAGAAAATTTTTAAAATTGTGTTGACGTTTTCGTAAGTACTGTCGAATACCACGAAAAGGTTGAAAGTTGAAAACGTCATTATAAATCTAAAAGTTTCTAACTTTTTGCCGTAAAATTATCGACTCTTTATGGTTTTGGGAGTAAAACTCAAAGGCAGCAAAATTTCAAAAATTAAACTTCAATCAAAGTACCGCCGTAAACCTTTTAGAAAAGTTGCTGAGTTTGAAACAAATCGGAACATACCTTCTATACGAAAAGGTGATGATAGAAAAAACAACACTGTAAAAACAATAAACTCCTAGCCTGACGCTCGGAATTCAAAAAATTAATCGAATAAATTAATGGTTCACGAAAAAACGGAGTCGACGAGTTAATCGACTTAAATCAACGTAACTTTCATAGCGGGTTGATATGCTCAACCTTGAGATCGGCTCGACGACGAAATTAGCGAGATTTTCGTACTCATACACGGTATAGAACATTGTAGAACGAAATTCACGCACAAATGCAGACGAAAAGGTATAGAAAATTTAAAAAAAAAAATCTACATATCCGTCAGTTTTCACACTTTCTCGATGTGTTCTTTTCCGCGCGCGATAAATGTCGCGAGCACCAACAACAATAATTAACGCGCCCACCTGCCAAAGCCGCGAGCGAACGAACTCGGTTCTTTCTTTGCCGATCGCGCGCAGCTTTCTTCTACATAATACACGTCGCGACGGATTTTCGCACGAACAATAATATTATAACGCCCGTGTTGTATGCAAAAAATAAAAAAACATTTTTAAAGAAAAAAAATCTACTCACGCCCACACCACACTCGACGAACGTATTGTGCTCGCACCGTGACGTGTCGTCCCCGTCGTACGTGCTCGCATTGTGTTTTATTAAAAAGAGGAAAAAAAATGTGAAAAAAAATAAATAGATTTTCTCACGTCGGACTGCAGTGTGTGCGTGTGGGTTATAATTGCGGCGATACCAGACGATGCGCAACAGAACGTATCAATTATATCGCACTCACGTGGTCTATCCTTTTGTGTTACGATCTGCACCTGAAAAGGGAAAACGTAACCTCGGCGAACGACGAATGAATCGACGGCGGTTAGGTCAGCAGCGCCAACATTGTGAAGTTTGCGAAAATCGGCAAGTCAATCGCCTCCGGTTCAAACTTTAACGACGAAAAAACGCATTTGGTTAAGATTGGAAATATTGTGATTGACTTGAGTCGGTTTAATTTTTTTTTTTTTTCACTAAAATATTCGTAAAACGCCCAATCCGTAGTATATGTATTCAACTTATACGTTATAAGGAAAATAAATAATAAAATAGAAATAATAACGACTCAGTGTTGGTCGACGGATAACGAAAAGAATAAAAATTAACTACGCGACGACGGTACTTTTATGACTAGTCGAGTTAACGCGACACAATGTTTGACAGGATACGTTATAAACAAGAATAATTATCCAGTGAAGTTAAAAAAATGTTTAAAAATGTTAATTTTTTAACTGGCCCAATCGAACAATACGTCGGGGAAGGATATTATTATATGTATCGGTCGACAGTTCGGTTATTGGTGAGAAAACGCGACGTATTAGCGCGCACAAGTGGTTTCCACGTGTGAACTATTGCATCAGCCTTGGCGGTGGTCATACGCCATAGAGTTATTGTTATATTTTATTGTTCGATAAGAGAATGTATAAATACTGTCAATGGAGCGTGAAACAGCCCTGGAGAAAAAGAAAACAAGAAGACTTCAATTAAGACCGACAAAATAATAACTAACATACTGATGTATCCGCACGGAATGATGATGAAGAATGCGATACACTAATAAGTCAAAAGATCCAATAATAGTGTTGCGGAAAAAGGCGAAAGCTAACACATAGAGCGCGATACTTTTTGGAAGACGATAGGAATAATACGCTTATCGTTCGTGTTTTTATCTTCTTCTTTTGTTTTCAAACACTGCAGGAAAAGCGCGCCCGATAGAAACCGGACTGGTGAGTTTCAAAACCGATAAGTCTCGACAGTATATTATGTGCGTGTCGTACGAAGATTTCGTTTTCTTGAACTAGTTTTTTACTTTTTTGAGTGCAATGAAATCTGCGGTTAGAGCGGGTTGAGTTGCTCTTTCGATACATTTGATTGTATCTCGTATCGTAGAAGAATATCCCATTTGTTGTTTTTGTGTGACGGATAGGACCCGGGCAAAGGACGATAGAGTGTTTACACGAATTCGACCCGAGATATTTAGTGTTCAACGCTCGAGATGAAAGCGTCACCACGCGTATGGTCAAAACATTACGCGTTTTCGCGTGCCGCACGAGTGTGGACCAAAAGTAGAGTCCTCGAGTTTCATCCCGCGGACTGCCGCCAAACACGGACAGCAGCTGTAAAGAACGACAACCTCCCGTGTAACACATCAGCAGGACGTGTATCCACAGGATTTGACCTACAGCGTAATCTGTGATGGAAGTTCAATAGAACAAACGAACTTTTCACGGCAGACGTGCGGACTCCTTGCACAAACGAGCAGGCATCATGAGCAACTCACCAGAATTGGACAGCGACGAGGAGACCGTTTACCAAACGGCTATTGTACGTCCCATCCATCCACCACGGATCCAGAATCGGCCGTCCAACGACCCATCCCAAGTCGATTACGAATGACAAATATATTACGCTACGATATTACTCACGCTACGACGAGTTATCATTTTGTAACGACCCGGTAAAAAAATATAAATACCGTTCCTTTGTGCGCGCCACGATATAACACGGCTTTTTCAACAACGTACCGCGGCGAACAATTGATCACTGGATGTCACCGGCCGCGGAGTGACGCGAGTTCGTGCGGAGTCGGCGCCGCGCGGAGAAAAAGCGGTCGAGAGAAACGCGGCCTCCGCTACTGTTACAAACGTACGAGACGCGCGTTTGTACGGTGGTCGTGACACTGTCGTGTGCGAGAAATAATAATAATAATATCGTTTTAAATGGTGGCACGGAGAGCGGTGCACCGGTTCACGGACAATTTATTATTTCGCGTTATTATTTCTGTTTTTATTCCCCCGAGCAGAATCGCGGAACGTCTCCCGCGGCGTATCGCGTTCTACGTGCCGCGGTCGAATCAACTCTTCGCGGAAAACACCATCGCGACCCGTAACGGCACCACATCGTCGTCAGTCTATCGCGGCGAGAAACGAGCGACGTAATGCAATAACGTAGGGTGTTTTGAGTTGCCAGCGCGTGTTTTTGAGGCCAACTGTCTTACGGACAGCGAACCGTCGACGAGTGCACGCGTTCGAAACGCGAAAGAAAGTAAGTACTTCTCAAAAGAAGTAGTTTTTGAGATTTTTCTATAGCTCGCCGACGAAGAAACGGCGCGGCTAACCGGGCGGTTGTTCGCGAACAGTTTCGCGTTTTAAAAAACAGCGTGTCGTTTCGCGCGACAAAACGATTTCAACGGAGCTGTAAAAGGTACGTTTTACGGGAGTGCGGTGAGACCGACCGTAACGTGTTGAACGGTTGATAGAAGGACGAGAACGGAGAACGCGGATGCGGCGGGAATGCAAAAATGCTCGAATGGACGAGATGAGATAGAACGATTGTATATTACGTAGTGGACTGGATATGAGACCAAATAGATTAGGACGATTCGGGCACGCCACGGAGGAGATGGATAGAAACGAGAATCGGAGAACGATGAGCGTACGTGGGTTGTGAACGACCAGTGGAGGCTGAACGTAAAGGCGTCTAGAAAATTTTCCCGGAGCGAATCGTCTACGCGGGAAACCGTGTCCAAAATGTACGTGTCTCGCTTTCTACAGGATCGAAACGACCGTTGATGAAAATCCTTAAACCCTTAAGGTTACAGTGATTACGCCTCGCTCGCAGAAGACATCGCGTGAAGTCGGTGTTGGCACAAATAACTGATGGACGGAAAAAGACGACGTGTACTTTCGGGACCGGAATACGTGTGTATTTAGTTTAGTCGCACGGCGAGGAGAAACTCGAAATCGTAGTAACGAACCGAAACGCTCGATAGCAATCGATCGGTTAAGACCAAGTCGCTGATATACGTGTACCTACGTTTCACGTTGTGCACAGCGACGATGACGGGTGCGTCGACAATGTTGTATTGTGTAAAACGGACGGGAGAGCAGTTTTGACGGTAAAAGCGCACGAAAATTTTCCAAAATCGTCTCGATTCGTAGATTCGGGAAACCGCGTGTCCGTAACGGCTAAATGTCATAATAACTACGTACGCGTTTTATGCGGATCGCGCCGAAACGAAGGCGATGGAACGTGCTGTTACACCGTAACAACACTGTGGGAGAAAACTCGACGAAATCTTCGAAACACACGAGTAACGGAAACGAGCATCGGTCGAGGAGAGAATCGCCAGCTCTCGCGGCGGACCATATTATATTATAAATTATCGGCGCTATATCTACGTCCGCGCGATCTTCACGGCGAATTAAACGCACGAAACGCATAAACACGTCTCCCGTACCGCGTCGTCGGGCACGCCGTACGAACGCGTAAAATATTATACTATAACAATATCGTCGGTATTATCTGCAGGAGTTGGATCGCCATAACTCAGGTACCCGTACGGTATTATACCGGGTGTGATCACCGGAACAACTATTTTTTATAGGTTATTTTATCTGTTTTTCGGACGAAAGAAATAAGACGGCGGATTCTGGTTTTTCAGTAATAGCCGTTTTGTACGCAACGTTGTTCTTGGAATTTTCAAAGCGAAAACCCCCCACAAACTCACGATTCAAAGAGTGTGTCGAAAATCCGGCAAAAATATCATTCAAACATCTATAAAGTACCGTCGCGGAACCATGTTTCGTGTTGTAGGCGACAAAACTCTTAAGTACCGACCGCGGTTATCTAGCGAACGTGGTGATAACCGCAAAATGGACATCTATAAATCACATTGGTAGCTATCGATACCATCGGATCGGTATATATTGCGATTATAGTTGAGTAAAGCGACAACGTTGTAGCGGTTATCGTAAGGAAGACGTGCGTCGTAACAATATCCACCCACATCGATGGTGAAAACGTTTACTATCCACATTTTAAACCAAAATTATTTTATATTAAAAACGATTCGTAAAAATCAGATTGATTAGAAAAAATATCATTCTCGGGGACACACGCTGTGAGACACCCTACATAGGTAGGTACGTTGTGGTTACGGACAAAAAGCGTTTTCCGTATTCGTGACACTTCCGCGTATCGCAAAATATCGTTCTTTAATATTACCGTTGGGATAAGGGTCGAGGATAAGACTCGAGTCAAATCTGCAACGGTGTTGGTTGGCGATACGAAAGTATTCTCAGTGTTCGAATCGAGGGGAGACGAAGTACCTCTTTATTTTTACAAAACAGTACGTCCCTTCAAATTTACTTCCCCTAGTTTGCCCGTTGTTATAGGAAAATCGGAAAATTATATAATAATATCACGTATTTACACCCACACGTACTTTCAACAAACTAACCACGTACCTACCGCAAACAAGACGGACATAATAAAATAATCGTAAAACCGGTGTACCTACGAATAAACGATATTGATTATATTATTTTTATTGTTCCGAGCATTGCCCGACAACGTTATTGACGTCCGTCCGACTATAAAGATTAGTTATGTCCGGTTGGAAAATACCGTTTTGGGGTGTGTTTGTAAGAAACTATAGGCCGGCCAGAAACTGCTGGTACTCGAGTATATTATTAAAATCAATATTTGGAACCAGAACTGAAACTTACTGGAACTAGAACTCAGAGTCTAGACAAAAATCAAATTAAAAACCCAAACCGTTAAATAAAAAATGTTTCAGTTGCTGATACAAACGGTGAATTTTATTGAACACTTCTTGTTTCTCTGGACGTGGACTAGTTGCTCCGAATATTTATTGATAGATTTGAGGGGTAGGTAATTGATTAATTTTACAGACCGCACTAAAATACATTTTGGAGCGATAAACAAATCGTGACATTAATGCACACGGCATTAAAAAACACGTTTTCACACTATGTTAGGTACTCATAGGCCTTTGGCTATTGGTTCTGGTGTGACAATATAAAGTTAAAAATTTGGGGGTCCGAATTTTAAAATGTTTCATTGTGAACACCAGTTTTTGGTCCGATTGAAAATATTCGAGAAAATTTTGGAAAATCCATCTTTTTTTTTGTTCCTATGCCGAATGTGCGTTGGGCATATTGACCCTTAAAATTTCCAAGCGCAATTACCGGTCTATCAATCATGAAATGTCACGGACACAATTTTGTTGAGTAACTTTGGATTTAGTAGACATAATACCTCATAAAATACGCTATACGATTGTGACAAAACTAAAATTCATAATACGCTTAAAACCATACCTTAAAAACGTCTTAAATCATATGGATACATTGCTTTGAAACGCGACGTTTGCAAATGTTTAATTTTAAACCGTACTCTTACTATCAAAAGAATTTGCCGTACCTGAAACAAAAAACAAAACAAATTGACATTAATACAAAATCGTTTTTTTTTTTTTTTTATTAAATTGTTTGTTCGAGTATACTTAATAGTTAATATTAGGCTTACAATAAACCTAAAAACTTTCTTACTAGCTGAAATTTTGTAGTTAGAAGTCTATAACTTTAAATACACAATAGACACATTCTTCTTGATATACATTGGTATACATTGTATACATTGTCATTGGTGGTTTTTCCAAAATTATTTTTTTTAAAAGTTATTAGGGTTTAAAATTAACTGCATTGTTAAAATTGAATTTGATTGCTATATTTTTAAATAATCAAAATTCAAAAACACTCAATAACAGTGTACGGGTATTACTATTTTGAATCGTAATTGTTTTTCAAAACTAAAATCGGTAGTTTTTAGTTGCATTTGTTAAAGAATTAAGATTCCCTACAAAGACCACTATAGAAATAACGTGTAAGTGCGCTCTGGCTGAATTCGGTTGTAACTCCATTGGATATTCCCCTTTGAAGACGAAGTTTTAATATTATCAAGTGTACCGTATATTCTATTGAAGTTAAGTAGAAGATCAACTTTAGCTTATTTAAATAGTTGCATCACTACAATGACTATTTCAATTTTGTATTTATATTTATAGCAGACTTTTAATATTTATAATAGTGCACGAAACACCACCCAACTAAATTTCAAACATCCTTTCAATCACTTCCGTTAAATATTGGTTTGATTTTTCGTTTTTATTTTTTCTAAAATGTCACGACGTCTTAACTTGTTTATAGCTTTTCATATACCGAAACTAAACAAACTAATTATTTTGTAGTCAATTAAGTAGGACGGATTGTTTTAACTATTCTGAAAAATGTAAGAGAAAAAAATGTATAAACATTTTGAGCTGATCGGACAAGTTCAAAATTAAGTTTTATGACAAATTGACTCGACTGAAGATGCGATTTAAACATTCATATTTTACGCTTAAATTTCTATTTTAAGTGCCAAGATCGTTATCCCCGTACACGGAAGTGAAATCCAATATATAATTATTCAACTTAATTTCGAAACGGTACAAAAACCAAAGCTACGTCAATTTCAATCAATTTATTGCGGAAACAGTTAGAAAAAGTTGAAACATTAAACGTTTTAATTTTAAATGTTCGACTCGTCGCAGACGGGCTCGACATTAACTAATAAGTAATAACTATAACATAACAATAGCTGCGAGCACACGACAAAACACAAGCTAACGAACATATTTTTATTTTTTCAAGGTTTTCTCCGATAAATTTTCTGCAAGTCACCGGATTTCTATGTTAATTTTTTTTACCGTAACTCGGTCGCTTGCGAAAAATATGAAATAATTATACTGAGTCGTTTGCGGTTCCTAACGGGCTGCAAAGTCGTAAGACACTGCACACGAGCGCGTTTTAATCGCGGAAAATTATCATAATCGGACGAGCGAAAAAAAATAATTATAATTTCTCATTCCATCACGTTTATAAAGGCGACAGCGTCCGAGCTCGCGACACATTATTTAATCGTATTAGCGTACATTATACAGAGTGTTTGATGTTACAGCAATTATCTCGGATAGTATTGAAAATAGAAAAAAATTTTCATAGGAAAATTGTTTTATTTTACGTGCTCTACCATAGTTACAGTTCCAATTTTTTTCATTTTCGTGTTTTCCACATAGATTTTTAAAACTCGAGTAGCACCGTATACAATTTTTATTAAAAAACGTGATTTTTTTTTAAAACTAAGGATGGATTTCAAATGCACAATCCTACAACTTCCCAAATAAAGTCCCTAATCATTGTCGAATTAAATGCCATATTTTCGTAAAAAAAACAAAAATATTAATTTGGTATCTCGTGAAATAGACACCAGTTTCATGTATCAGCTAGCTAACGGCCTAAACCGTTTCAATTTATTGTTATGTAAGGCCCATCTTGCACAAGGAGATTGCAATGGGATTCTTAGAATTAAAACACTTTTTGCAAAATCTCTCTTGAAAAATAATTTGAACTCAAACCTCTTCAGATGAAAAATTAACTCAATCTCGGACCCATCGACCGGTCAGCCTTGTGTATCGGGTACAAATAAATTAATAAATGTGCAGTTTTGCGAGTGTGTTTTTTTATTAAGTGCCACTGTCACCATCAAGGCTACAAGAAACATCAATATTGCCCGTCTCGATCGAAATAATCATAAGTGCGTGTGTATACAGCTGATGACTCACACGGTACGTAAGATAGTTGAAAAATGACTCATTCGATCGTTTTGACGGTTGTTGAAATAGAATACATATACAAAGATATTAAATCGAAATAGGTACCTATTCTATAGAACTTTTAGATTCGTACTGTAGAACGCCAAAAATTGATATAGGTAAAAAACAAGATTGAATAACGCCTGAGCCTTGAAGGCGATTGGCCCAAGATGATAACTAAACACTGTTTATTTAAACTTAAAATTAATTTTTTGAGCCACAATCCAGCGTACCGAAGATCGCGTCCGAACTAATTGAACATTTCACACTATAATTTCAGACGTCATAAGGAGTTTGAAAAACGTATCAAACTTGAAATTTCCGTATCAAATCAATCCGTTTCTTACAGCAATTCAATAGTTGATACAAACATTAAACTATAACATAATTAGCACCCGCTCAAATCTGTGACCTACTCTAAAGCAAAATAGACGTTCTGACAGTGATGAGAATAGCATAGCACAGTGTTTTTTATTACCTTTTTTTTAACTGACTTCCAAAAAAATAGGAAGTTCTCTGTTCGAAAATACGTTTTTTTTCTTGTATGTTTATTGCGCGATTACTCCACCAATCGGTTATTATTTTTTTGGGTCATACTTCAGAGGTGGTCTCATATAAATTGTATCGAAATCGTTTCAGTGCTTTTGTACGATTGTAATCATAATTTATTATTTTAAAATAATATAATATAAAAAAAAAAAAAATAATATGAAAAATATCAATATTATATTAATATTAATGGTACGGTATGAATTAAGGCAAACACTACAAAACACTAAAAATTATGAAATAAAAAAAAAAAATTGTAACAAAAAATAAAACCGACTAAAAACGAAAAAGTATAGAATAATGAAATAAAAAAAAAAATGTTTCACTTTTTTCGGAGTAGGTGCAGTCCAACACATAGGTACTAATAGTAAAAAAATAAAAATATCAGGAAAAAATTCGATTCAACACTACAGAGTAAAAATGAATAGGTATTATAATTAATAATTTTTTTGAATCGGTGCTGCCGTAACCGCCGACTTCTTGGACGACTAAAAAAAAAGCGATTTATTGTTTTTTCATTTAATTATCTTATAATTTTTAGTGCACCTTTTTTTTTAATTTCAAAGTCGGATTTATTTTTATTTTTGTTTTTTCGGTTAAGGTCATCGGCGGCACGACTAACTGGGGGAAAGCGACCGCTTCGTAATATTGTTATACCGACACACCGAAGTAATTTGGAAGCAACAGGTAGTCGAACAGTATGTTATAAAAAGCGTTCGATAAAAATTTATTGTTATAGTGGATATTAAATAGTTATAGAGTACAACAGGTCGTGCAGCGGCGGGACCGATGACAAATCGTAAAACGATCGATAACTCGTGCTCAGCTTTCTTAAAACTACCCGGTTCCGGGCCTATAATGGAGTGTATTGAGTCAATTCGATAATGGCGTTTATGATACATAATTACAGCACACATTACTCGTCCTCGTAAACGAGGTGGCCCAGAGAGTCGGCTGTTTGTCTCATAAAACGACCGGTTTGTAATTTTTTATTAGTTTTTCGTCGATACACCGCACACAGTGGTCCAAAACGCAAATTTAGCTGGATCAAACTCAACTATTTAAAAATCCAATTATATATAAATATTTATTATATCATACTACCATATATTTAAGTAACCATGAAACATAATAATTTAAAATTTTTTTTTTTTATATTTGCACAAACTACAAGGATTAAAAATCGACTGAAATTTCAGCGGAACACTCATAAAACCCTCCTAAATGACATGCATAAACTTCATGTCGATAGGAGCGAAATTGGGCCGTTTTTTGTTTTCCTCAGAACACCGAAAACAATCAAAATTTCAAAAAAACGCTTCAAATAAAGTACCATCTCGGATCCATTATCTATCTTTTAAAGTATCATGCGTTAAAATTGGTTCAGTTTTTCTACTAGAACTTTTGATCAAGGTAAAAAAAAAACATCATTGTTAAACCAATACACTCTTCGCTAACGCTCAGAATCTAAAAAAAAAGAATAAGTATTATTTTTTTGAAATCTTTGAAAATCCCTAAAATATTTTTTTCATTATTTTTTTTATATGCCTAAATCGACAAATTTGAAAACAATTAAATTTATGACTGATTTATTTTGTTCCACTGTTGCAGCGTAGAGTCCGAATGTGTTGTTTTTGTTTTGGATTTTCAATATTGTGTTAATGTGTAATTATCAAAAAAAAAAAAAACTTATGTTTCGACGGACTGTAATCGTAAAAATTGTACACCGACCCACTTGCGTTGATGCATCAATCGATTAAGTTTGACGAAACCGAAAAAAGGTGACTACTTGAGTTGTTTTTATAGTGAATCGTTTGTAATAACCACTAGCTTAAGCTAGTAGTTAAAAACTTTATTCGTTCGCTACAAGATTGTTTTCAGACACGATTTGAAATGATAAATTTAGGACGTGCCATGCGAGTTGTGAAACTCCTCAAGAGTTGTGTAACCACGGGTGTAATCGTGGTACGGTTATGTTAAAAATAGTAAATGGGCATAAGGCAGAAAAAAAAAACAAATTATCAAACGTTTGTTGCAGATGTGTAAAACTCGTTAGGTATTTATAAAAAAAAAATATGATTCTCGTCGAGTCACAATGGTCGAATCGAAGACCAAGATTTACCGACAAGCCAAAAAGTCACCGGGTTTCTGCTGATACGGGTCGTATTAATGTTTTTGTGAAAAGTATTGCGCTCGATTCGGATAACGCCCGACAGAATCGAATAATTTTCAACATTTAAGTGTGGAATTCTATTGTTTTATATTATAAAATCATAACCAGCTTCTTATTTCTCGTTAGTAAAGACGTTTTTTCTATTTTAATTCGTTACGGTTCTTTGGACGTTGCAACAGTGCGTTTGTGCGCAGGCACGCGATTGCATCGCGCGATCGTGTGTGTCGACTGCTCAACGGTGACAAAAAAAAAAAAAAGAAAAAAGACCATTAAAACGCAATCGTTTTATGACGTTTTATAATATACAGATATATTATTTAGTTATTATTTGTCACACGGCGCACAAAATACAGAATAATAACAATAGCGATAATAACATGAACTGACAACAACAAAACTGGCAGCACAGATCGGCAGACAGGTGTATGTTTAGTGTCGAGGTGAGATCGTGACTGCTTCTGTCACCTACCCGATACGTTTTTTATAGTTATCCTATAATAATGTCCATTATCAATCGTTTTTTCTTCTTCCTTTTTTACACACGTATTTGACCCATTTATCTAATTCTACAAGACGAACGCTAAAATTAAAAAATTATGACAAAATGATCAATTTACCGCCGTTTATAACGAATTATACTTCTCGAAATTCAAAAATTTTTCAAAAATAATTTTACTACTAACATTAGAAGAGGATAGGAAACCTGTAGAGTGACTCGAATGAATCGAATGAAGAATGTAACAACAGTTGACCGCTAACCGATTTCCAAAAATGTTTTAACACATAATATAAGTAGATAATTGTACTTCAGATTGTGTTGATAGTCTCGAGACTCTAGAATGAAATTTAAATGTTTTATTCCAAAAAATCATTTGTGAATCTAAAAGTTTCAATGCTTAAAATAATTAAAAACAGTTAAAAATCTATCCGAACTGTTCTAATTCTACACTTGTTGAAGCCACAAAAATTACAAGATCGTTTTTCCTAAAGGAGATCGATGTCAGGCGATCGTTTCAGGAATTTCCCGTTCGTCCCACCAAACGGTTTTCTTCTTTTTCATCTGACCTTTAACACTCTTTAAGAGTTTTCACCGCCATCAGTAAATCCTCCCATTTTTCTCTGTCCTGGGCTCATTCTCTCCATTCTTGAACTCTCACTCTGTTAAGACCTTCTTCGACTACATCTAACGATCTTTTTTTTTGTCGAGGTTTTTTTCCAGTAGACTTCCACTCCACAACTAATCTGTTTATATCGTCCTCACTACGCCGCCACATGTGACCTAGCCATTGGATCTCCTAATAAAACGTACTTTCATTTCCATTTCTTCCTGCAGTTCTTTGTTATACTTTCTCATCCACGTTCCTTTTTCATTGTCACATACTGGTCCACATATTACCCTCCATATTTTGTACTCAAAAGTTCTGAGTTTTTTTTCCGCAGTGCACGTGGTTAGGTTCGCCAAGCAGTTTCGTTATTTTTGTTTAATCCTTATCAATTTTTAAACCTATTTCGCTGGCTGCTCGTTCGAGCACTTGTATACACTGTTGACCGATTGCTATTCTAGTCGTTTCCATATGCATCTCCCATATGGCTTTCTCTGAGGCTAAACTGAATAAACTGGGTGAAAGTGAATCTCCTTGTTTTAATCCTGCACTAAGTTCGAAAGCTTCAGACGTTGTTTGTTCAACGCTTATTCCAAACGATCAGATAGATTAATCTGTTATTTTATCCCTCGTACAGATTTATGGTTTCATACGTCACCTCGTATATTCTAGAACAGAGGCAATGCTTACCGTAGAATATTTGAATCGGATGAGCTTCGTCCGTCAAGTTCTCCATAATATATGGTTACTACTGTACGTTCACACGGGTGTCATACGCGAATGGTGCCCGATGGCAAAACCAAAGACGAGCGTCAGGAGAGAACTTTTTTCTTTCCCTCTTTCTCAGCACGACAACACGTTTCCCGGATAAAACTTAACACCGTACTCGCGGTGTTCGGGCAGGGCCAGATAAAATAAACGATTTTCCTGCCCGAGTTCGTGCTGCGGTCCGTGTAATTTTAGCGCGATCACATTCGTTTATTATTTTTTTCTCAAATACGACCGTCATTAGTACGGTTGTATATTTTATTCCGGTTTTGTTCGGCCTGACAAAAGGCTGGAACGAAAAAAAAATTAAACGATGATTACTGTGTGCTAAGGTTTTCGTGCGCGTTGGCGGAGTTTGCGAGAGAACCGCATAATATGCGTCTGAAAACGAGTTTTGCGCAGGATCCGCGACGGACGGAAGCAGAAGGAAACGATTTTCAACAAATCGTTTCAAGGTCTTTGAACTCACCCCCTGTGTGTGTGTGTGTGCGAATACCTCGACCGGTCGTTATTGAAAGTCAACATAATATACCTCCTACATTATATGAACGCGATAATCGCGACACCGACGGAGAGACACGTACGCAATATACCCGCTCAAAAGTTCTTTTTCCTCCGGGTTCTTTTTTTATTTCACAGTTTTTTCCTTCCCCCGTAACTCTTTGCCGTTTCACCGCTCTCGTCACCGCGACCCGCGGAGCTCGCACGTACGTACCGGTAAAGTCAAGGTCGCCCCGTGAAATTCCGGCGTGAATCAAACGACGAGTGTACGTCAGGCAGTTACGGGAGTGAAAAAAAACTATGGTTCTTTTTTTTCCGTTCCCATTCTTTTCCTCCCCGATCGATCCGGACCGCGACCGGTTCCGCGTCCAATACGTCGCGCCGACGAGACTCGTTTGTCCGCGGTAGTCCGCATACCGGCCGCGATTCGATTATGGCCGACCGCGAACGATTTTAAAACGCCTCTGCGACGTTCGGGGCTGCGTCTGTTTCAGACCGAGTACGTATCATAAACATTCCTGTACAGCAACGGTTAACGATTCGCGCTGTCCGAGCAGCTTGATCGCGCGTACAGGAGCCAATACGAAGAGTACAGTACAGTACAGTACAGCTCTGGCGAAACAAGCTTTCGTAGAAAAGTGCGCCACCACACTTGGTAAAAGGGGCATCTCGTGCTCGAAACTCGTAAAAAGTCTATCAATAGTTGTGTATGGAGCAGTATTGCGTTACGGACGTGTACAGAAGCGCGCTGCAGTAGCAATGCGGATGTGGTTGTGGAAGAAGATGATTAAGAAGCACGGAGAATCGAATAAAAGAGTTTTAGAAGAAATTAAAGAAAAATCTAATTTATCGGTCATCTTATCCGTCACAATGGCTTTTTCATTAGCGCACAATTGAAGGAAGGATGATCGGACAAATACTCGGAGGAAAACCGATGATTCTATAACGTAGAAGAGGAGATGGGACGCACTTCAATGGCTGATTCAACGAGGCGTTTACGAGACACGACGACGATTCCGGGGGATACTTCAAAATTCAAGGGCGGTATTTCCCAAAACCGAAAACTGGCGGTGTGTATATTTTTTGGTTCCATGAAATAAACGCTGGTTCGGGGACGGTTATCACGACGTTACGCTGGTAGCATTTTAGTTCCCAAAGTTGAAAGAAAAAACGATTTGTATGCCGTACACAAATCTAACGTGTTATAGAGATAAAAAGTCGTGATATCGATGTTCGTATAATGTTATGCGTTTGGTTTCAACTCGTAAGTAAAGTCGATTCGACGAGACATCCGTATAAACTCCAAAGAGTATCGCGACATTGTAACTCGTCTCGTGGGAAAGTATCTATGGGCATTGCAACTTGGAGTTTGGTGAAAAAAGCGAAATTCTCGCGTAAGGTGTCAAATATCACACTGTCCGAAGAAGAAACGTGACCCGAACTCAAGTTCATCTGACCAGTTTACGCGTTCTACATGTAGATATCGTTGTATATTATTATTTGTGTTGAAAATCACGCGGCAAAATCGAATATAGGAAATTATACGCCGTCGTAATCGTTTTGTTCATGCATTACTGACGATGCGTCACTCGTGGGAATAATTCCGATTCGTGGTGAACGTACGAATCAATCGGACTATACGGATTTCCGTTTTCAAATAATATTCTACGCGTAGCGACACGATGATAACTATATTCATGACGACGTCAAACAATCGGAAAACATTACTACTTTCCCTTTCAGACTTCTTCTGCTCTGGCTTTTTTTACGTCGGACGAATGTTGATTATTATTTTTCTCGGATATTTCTGCGTTCGATGCCACGACACGCCGCGACCATTCCGATCCCGTGATTCACACGATCCACGACGACGTATCGATGCACATCGATTATAAAACTCATCGTTACCGCGCCGACCGCGATTTTGACGGCGTATAGGCGCAATTCAGGGCCGCCTGGTGAGTCTTAAGCCTGTCAAAACTTTATAAGAAAACGCACAGAATAGCCGATCTCAAGTGGAGCTTAATCAGTGGCTGTCAAATGTTTAGAGTGAGATGAATTTTTCATAAATTTACGTGTTTTTTTTTATTTAAACATTAATTTTTCGTAGCTCAAAATTATTTTTAAAATTGAAAAAATATATTGAATAATGAACTATAAAATTAATATCACTGCTTTGGTTCGTTTACACTTAACAACAGTACAGTGGCAGCATCCATAAAAGAATAAACTGGTCGAATTACGGTTGAAAACGATGATAAATCATCGCTTATACGGATAAAATAGTAATAGTAAAACAGAGCGTAGTAAATCAAAGAAAACTGACTGTAAAGTGTTCATATAAATCGTTCTTTGCCAATATTATCGATAGGCCGATAAAGATAAGAAGAAATCGTGAAGACAAACTCCCTAATTTTTTGTAGGTACAAATAAATATATTTGTACGATTATGTTTTAGTTTCATGTCTAAAAACTGAAAATTTAAGTTTTTATCAAACAAATAGCGGCAAAAGTTCACGTTTCTAATAACTGGCAGGTTTGCAAATGGCGTCAATATCGTCTAAATTCATGACGTCATATTTTGTAAAAAGCTATAATTACAAATTAGCCCAAAAATTTAAAATTCAAGCTCTCCGAATCGCACTTATGGTACCTATACATTCGTATTTTTTTTCGTTGGCCGTTTATACCGTTTGCAGGTGGGTTACAAAATCTTCTATTGTTGCGCGTATTTCACGTTTGTCACGAACGCTGCGAGAAATAATATTATTTTATCGCCGGTCACGCGCGCGTTGCAGCAGAAGATCAAAATATCGTTGGCGTAATAAATATAATTTGATATTTTGCGATACTGTGTCAGTGTGCAACGAATCTTTGAAAAATTACCTTCGGATTTTTGTAAATGCGAGAAAAAAAAATATAAAATTATACACACAAAATCTTTATGATATTTAATGTGATGAATAGTACTAACATAATGCGCTCAATGATGTATCTATATAGCTACTGATCGTGCAATGTCACACATTATTACTACGGTTTAAGGTTTTCGTTCGTGCTCTATTTTTTACTGCAATGTTACAAACGGTTTGACCGGACCGGTCGATCGTAAGATATTTCGATGGTTTTTGGCCAAAAAAAAAAAAAAAATTAATAAAAGAGCTGAATGATATCAGGCGTATCGCATAGTTTTTTACACTTCAAATATAATTTGATACCAAAAAAAAAAAAAAGAAAGAAAATTACGCATAGGCCACCGAAAAAATTAATGTTTCACAAATCGCCTAAGAAATACAGGCGATAAAAAAGAAAGAAAAAAAATGTAGACGAAAAAATGCTTTAACCTCGCAAACGGTGTTCCCAGTAGTCGAGTTCAGAGATCCCCTCGTCACATATCCGAATTAAATATAATATTCAAAATTAAAAACGATTGACGATGCAGGGTGCGATTAAAATAAGGACAAAACAAAAGGTCCACCTTGATTTTCAACCGAATTCAAAATAGAGGAGGTTCGGCTGTAGGTATTTTTTTCTTTGTGCAAGTTTGTCGATTTATCCGTGGACACGACGAACCGATTTCGACGACATCTTTTTTGTTTTGTCGGTCATACTTTACAGGTAGTCCCATATTATCGGAAACGTTTCAGTGTGTTTCGACAAAACCGACGGTGATATCGCGCAGAAAAATCGCGATAACGTCATTTTTGTCCGGCCCGTTTGGCTTACCGCTGTTACGGTGACAAAGATTAAATCGGAACGTATTTTCACTAAACGATCGAAAAAAAATCGTAAGGGTATAAATGTTCTCCCATCATCACACCCCCCCGTAGCGGTTTGACCATTACTGTTGTACGTGACGATATCGCAGTTTTATGGTCCCCTCAGCCCGAAAAATATGTCTGCGGACGGCCTTGATGGCGCAACGAGCGGCTACGACGTTCCCTTAATTATTTGTTACGTTCGCTGCGCGTAATTCGATAGTACAATATTATCGTGTACCTCGATTGTAAGCGTGTATCGTGGCAGATATTTCGGAACTCTGCGCGCGCGCGCACGAGTCGGCCACTCGATTTTTACCGCTCGGTTAGATAACCGCGAGAAATCCCGAATCTCCAAGGACGCGAGGATTTTGCGAAAGGAACGCGTTCCTAATCATACACCACGTTATTACGGTAGGTACAGCTGTCACGTTCCGAGGCCGGCGTAACGGTAAAATCATACACCCCCCATTATCTTGACCTTTACGATTATCCTAGGAATATCTTACCGGGGGTGGTAAACTTATCCTGGTACCCCCTTCTCACGGTATGATCTTACATGGGACACCGGGGTACGCGAGAATAAGACCCGATAAAACTTTGGCATATTATCTCTAGATCTCTACAGTCTTGAGACCGAACAACATTGTACATACGCGTTACTTTTCCGACTTTCCAAAAATCATCGGACTAGATGATAAACGGTTTTGGATGAAACGTCCGTTTTCGTAAAATACGAGGCACAAATTCGAAATACCTAACATTCGTGGGTGTTGCACACCCGCTAGCTTAGATTTTTCACCTACTTGAGACGAATAGTAGGTACGTTGTGCATAAATCGTTGCTTTTCGATAAAACGATTCTGATCGAACTCGATTGACTAGTATGCGTCCTTAAATGTGCGGTTAAATCCATATACAACAAAAACTATCAATTTTACTAAATTAAATTTTATTAAACTAAATGAAATACGACTTTTTTCACGTAATCGTTACACCAAACAACTTCTCACCCACTTCGAATTTACTTCTCTTCTTTCCTTTCTTCTTTTCGTGCAACAATAAGTTCACTAGCTACGTGATGTTGTGCACCTAAGGTACTATTAAACTTTTTGCGCTATTACGTTTTATGATGTCTGGGCGTCAAAGTAGAGAAAAAAAAAAAAATTAAAAAAACATTTCAAACAAGCCAAAATATCAACTTATTTGCGGTATTCAACGTTAAGATCGGAGCACTCGTTCTAAACGAAAACGTGTCCACAGAAACCTGAAAATTTCAAACTTTCCGCCGTAAAATTTTCAATTTTTTTTTTTTTTTTTGGGACGTAACATCAAAAAGTAAGAGAAATTAAAAAAAAAAAAACAAAAGTGTGACCAAATAGGTATACCGCCGGAGTCCATAGACTTATCAGAAAAGTTATTGACTATAAACATCCGAGCGTCGTTTTCTTCCCACAAAAATCTTTCAAAATGTCGCGCAGAACAAAACCGCGGACAGTGTTTACCCTAATCCTTGTTCGGCTTTTTTTTTTTTTACATACTACATCGTCTGTATACGAAAATAAGACGAAAATCGTGTGGGACGGACCAGACCCGGCATACAGAAAAAAAAACGGAACTATCGGAGGATGCACACACGACAGGCAATTTTATTATTATTAATCTACCCTCGGAGGGTTTCGAGTCACGACGGCGGTCACGACGTCTGGTCGCGGTGGATATCCTTATAATATTATGGTAAATATATATGTATAGTTGTATCCGCAACAGGTGCTATACACTTCTACGAGTTCTTCGGACGAAAGAAGAAGAAGAAGAAGAAGTAAAGTAATAGGGGGAAGTTAATGCAGTTTTACTGAGGCTCATGTGACAAGTTTCCGTTTTAACACACACACAGCTGACGAATAATTCGTGTACAGGGTGCAGTATCGAGATCGAACGTGTTCCTATACAGTTGTATTTTTCAACATTAAGTTTCAAACACTACAGTTTCAATGAATGCGGTGTGTTTACGCCAAGAGGTGAGCAAAAATATCATTGGTGGATGATCT
This sequence comes from Hormaphis cornu, assembly GCA_017140985.1. Taxonomy (NCBI): domain Eukaryota; kingdom Metazoa; phylum Arthropoda; class Insecta; order Hemiptera; family Hormaphididae; genus Hormaphis; species Hormaphis cornu. The sequence continues at coordinate 38,787,656 of CM029357.1, read as the reverse complement.
CGTTCGTGAAATGGGGTTTTCGGGGTATGAAAAAGATTATAGAAATAAATGTATTCGGAAAAGATTTCAAATTTTTAGCTCTTTTGGTATGCGCGTGCGTAACACAACTTTATTTACTAACTTTTTTTACGGAAACCCCAATCGTTTTCTACATATTCAGATAGAGTACTTTTTTTTTCTAGCTACAAAATTAGAGTAGGTCCAAAAAAGTTTGAATTTACGCACAATTTGTTTTTAGCGAAATTTTAATTATACTATTATTGTTGTTTTATCCACGTAAAAGTCTTAAAACCTAATTGTGATGTGGATAAATTTTATACTATTTGGACAGCGATCGGCGTATACTCTAGCAACTTGCCGAAAATCAAAATAAGTTCTACATTGTCGTTGTTATTTTGTTTTGATAAAATGTAAATAGTGAAATACTACTAAACCAAAAGACTCGCAGCCGAATAAATTGATTGGCAATCAATTGGATTAAAACATTTAAGATCATCAGTTATAGCATATAGGCTATAAATTACATTTTTGTTTGTCAACGGTTAAAGATACGTTAAATTAAATCGGATGACTAAATAACACCAGAGTCCGTCTCATTATCGACAAAACTTCTATTGAAAGGAAAATTAGAATAGGCTACAAGAACAATGAAGATGTTAGATGTCTTATGTGTTTATACGCATATAATAACGATATCACGGCTATTTTGAGTACAAAATGAATACGTTTAAAATATTGTTAAAAACAAATTGTGCGTAAATTCAAAGTTCGAATGGCTCTAATTTGTTGTCAGTTTGGTATGTAGCTAGAACAAAAGTTTTATACAAAAATTGTTTCGAAAAAATACTTTATCTGAATATTTAGAAAAAAACTTGGGTTGTCATTAAAAAAAAAAAAGTTGTATTCCGCATAGGCGTACCAAAAGAGGTAAAAATTTGAAAATTTCCCAAAATGTGTGTTTGTTACTCTTTTTCATATCGCGAAAACCCCATTTCACTTCAAGGCCATCCAACCAAAATTTGTAGTGTTACTTCTTAGCGTGAACACACTGTTTGTTGTTAATAATACGTGAATTTTCATCATTTTTACGCTCGACTAGATCAAAACATTCTCTCACTTGTCTGGTAATTTTTGATTTTTACTCTTACCAATTTCGGTGTCAAAACACCGTGTTTCGCTGCAGCGATCGATTAAACTAATTTACCATCCGATTATCACTTTATAAATTATGTCGGATTAAGACGCGTTTACCCCTGGGTTTGTACAGCGTAGGCGAAATAATAGAGGAATAAATGTTTTAAGCCCCCCCAAAACAAAACATTTAACTTAAGTTTAAAGTAAAACAATAACTTTACGAGTTTCAACTTGGTTTTTGGGCTATAAACCCCCCCAAAAAAACGAATATCCACCTATTTTGTACGGGTAAAACTCAGTTTTCTGTGTATCGGACGAGTTCGGACCAACGAAATACGATTGTAATAACACTTTACGATGTGTCGGATGTGGCGAGTTTAAAAATCGATACGAATAATGTGGCCTTCGACGCGGTCGGCCGTCGCACGCATCACACGGGCTCGGCAGATGTTCGGCATGCGCCACAACTGCCGGGCTAACATCTGTCCGTGCGCACGAGTGACCGCAAACATGTTAGAACATTAGTAGTTATAATATTGTACAGGGTGTTCGATACAAAAGAAATCCATCAAAATGGCATATGGATATACAGCGTTGCCGTACACGTTCTGAAGATTTGGTAACTTTATCCTGTGCTCTTTTGTTGTGCTCTTCCCGTATACCGTACGATTTCTTTTCTCGAATTTTTCTCGATCGCATCACGGTGTACTGAAGTTGAGCGGAAAACTCGAAAACGCCCGGAGGCAACCACATATATCTTCTAAACACTCACCCACCCGTCACCCATTTTCGTCTTTTCTTATCTCCGTATTCAACTAAAAATAATAATAATACGCTGTACAGTCCGACGTACGACGGAGGAAAATTATTAAAGTCCCGATAAATTACTTATAATTGTAGTTATCCTCTTTTTTGTCGATCGGTAATAATAACTCAGAGGCAGCATTGCCTAGATGGGAAGCAACAGGTCGTGTACGACTCTCACTGTTATTTTAGAGGCACCCTGCATACTGCCATGTGTATTCTGAGTAACTACCCTGTAAACACATTTTACTTATCCCTTCAGTGCGGTATCAGACAAACACTTTGTGCCCCCTATGTAAGAACACTGTTTTCTACCGCGTGACGTTCGGAACAATTATCGTCCGGAACCAAAAAATTTATCTGTAGATCCTATCCATCCAAAATATAAGATAAATTCCCTTGAATTCGTTTAGACACGGATCAGGTTAAATTACAACAATTTTGTGTCGATAAAAACTCGGACCAACCATCGAATCGGTACTTTTTCTGAACCTCTCAAGGCACGTTTGAACAGAATAAAAACGAAAAGAGTAGGTACATTATTATTTAGGCAAGGTTTTGGTTTTATCCGTATGATAATCGCTCAGAATATAATTCGCCTAGATATTTGATCCAGGTAAAGTTAATTTAATAAATAAGTTATCCTGCTATGAAAATTTCAACACTCGATTTCCTCAAAACAAGGTTTGAATTTCGTTAGTTTTTTTTTTTTTTTTTACGTAAATCACAAATTCGTTTTAAAACATATTCAAGCCGAATTCCACCTGACACGACTTCCACAACGGTCTTACAAAATACGAACAGATTTGACAAACATGTTGTGAAATCTTCTGTTTACATGTTAAATTTTGAAAAACTCGCCTAAAAATCTGTTACAGAGCACTGCAAAAAAAAAAAGTATACATTAGCTCAAAAAACCTCTTTAACGCGTTTGAATATTGGACGTTGATGGCGATTGATGAAAACGCACCGATTCAAAAAGATATACGTCCTTTGGTCCTCGCCAACCAAACGTCTTATGTAACAGTACGGCCGCCACCGATTCGAGTAAAGTTTAAGATTTTGAGGGAACCATATGGACGAACTGCGGGCTCAGAAGAGAGACGAATAAAAAAAAAAAACAAATTGTCGGAGAAATTGTTGTAATGAACACCTGCAGATGGTGGAAAGAGTTTCGATATTTTCTTTTTACTTTTAGTGTGTATACGTTTTCGACGTTATATAGGTGAAGGACTCGAACGATCGTTTAACGTATGCGCCTACGTATATTAATCATAATTTATCGATTAAACCGTACGAAAAGAAAAGTCGAAATTCCGAGCGACGTAGCACGAACGGTTTCCACGTGCAACGTCATATTTGTTGTTCGTTCGACGTGTATAGTAGTAATTTATGTAAATTACACGAGCAAGTCCTGGTAGCGAGCTGGTAGTTCATCTCCGCTTTCACGGAAAACCAGATCGCGAGCCGGTGGTAGGCGGAGACGAAGTGCTCGCGACGAACGATGTAGGAACGAATATTAGATATATACGAATATTAGGTATATATACGCTCACAGCTGGAAAACGTTGATCGATTACGTCGTGCCGTCACAACCTTGAACACCGGTAGAGGTAGGTTCATATAATAACTATCACACACACACACACACACGTAAAAATATTTAGAAATATATATATAATAATATGATATTACCGTCATCCGGATCTTTTAAACGTATCAATTGAAGAACGCGCGCGAGGCGAAGGAGAGGTTAACGCACGGCCGCTGCAGGTTGATTGAAAAAAAAAAAAAAAATTGAAAAAAAAAATTACCCGCTCGTATCGGAACCGTCAAAATTGTTTTACGCTGTCCGTAAACACGTAAAATAGCATAATATAACGAGATAAAAGAGTAATACAAACAGAGTTGCAAGAGATGTTTTAAAGTGGCTTTTAATGTGTCAAAGGTGCCAAAAATTTGTATAGATTTATCACAGGGTGTGTTCGTGTACTAGTGTAAAGAATATTAGTGGTAAAACAGAAAATTTTAACGTAAGAGTACGTGTGCATCGGGGTTCGGCTTTTAGCCCTTACTTGTTTTCTGGATCAAGTCACAAAACAGATATAATATGAGGTACCCTGGTGTATGATGTTTGCCGATGACATAATTTTGATTGGAGAAAGTCTGGAAAAGTTAATGATATGTTGAAAGAGTGGAGATTGGCTCTTGGAGGGAAGAGATTGAAGATAAGTAGAAGTGAAACAGTGCGTATTGAGTATAGTTTTGGAGGAAAAGACCAGGAGGTTGACGTTACGAGAAGAGTTATGGAAATTAGCTGTGACGTGACTGAAGAAGCAGAAGACTTCTAAGATCCTTTGTAACGAAGCACGGTGGTTTAATGAGAGATTTGAAACATAGGACTAAGTGTGGTTGGATGAAATGGAAAAAATGTTTATGTGTTTTATGTAACAAAAGTATTCCAATAAGGTTAAAAGGCAAGTTCTGACAAGAGTGTGGTGTCACAAACCATGTTGTATGGTTTGGAGTGTTTGGCGGTTGACAGGAAAATATAATAGACTATGAATGCAGTGGAAATGAGAATGTTTATCAGTGGAGTAATTAGAGAAGATAGAGTAAGGAACGAATATGTAAGAGGCAGTATTGGTGATGCATCAATAATGGATAAAACGAGTGATAATAGACTGAGATGGTTTGTGAACATGATGAAAAGAGAGGAAACTGAAGCATTTAGAGTGGTTATGTAAATGAACGTTGGCAGAAATATAGGTGAAGGGAGACTTAAGAAAAGATGGATGGAAACAACTAAAAGTGATATGTGATGGTTGTTAATTTGCGTGTAGGGGATGTTAATGATCGTGACGAGTGGGGGTATAGGACAAGGGTGGCTGAACCCAAATAGTTGGGAGCAGATCGAAGGTGAAGAAGAAAACGATCAGTACGATTAACTCAGAACGGGAGACGGTAGCCGCAGTGCGTGGTACTATACTTATTAATGTGCAATAATCAGTGCGGCTACGTAGGACCTTTTGTTCGAGTGGCGATTTGAATATTTTTCAAAATGAAAAAGGAAAAAACACGTTCATTCGATAAGTGCGGAACACTGTAGAAAAATAAAAGATTCCGAACTCTCTGGAGAGTGACCCACCAGTTTCGCCACTGCTATATGGAAACGCGATTCCTTTATCTGCGCATGCGTGCAGGATATGATCGCGCGCTATACTCAAAAAAAGAATTTCATAAAAAAAATACAATAAAATTAAAAAATGATTGATAAAAGCCGGGGCGTTTGGCTCGTGACCACCGAGAATTTAGCGGTTTGGTCGGTGGTTTCCCCGACCACCGAGCGCGTCCGACGACCGCAAGCCTCACGTGGCGCGCGGTCAGCAGCCGGCACGCATCGACGCGATATTGTAACATTATCATTACCAATATTATTTGTATTATGCGACGAAAAGTGATTATTCTCGAATACGATTCGTGTGCGAGAAACGTGATTTTCCCGAGGCACCTATGATTTCAATAATTTTTGATTATTTTCTCATAGATATGTATATAGTAATTCTTTTAGAGTCTAAAATTAAAATCGTAAATAACACTTTTATACGTTTACGTATTACGAATAATATATATATATGATGCTAAACTATTTATATTATTACCATCGAAAATGTTCACCATGGACGTTTTTATGGAATATGAACTGCGCATATAAATATAGAGAACCGATTTCTTTGATATGGAGCGTCAGAGAAAACGCTTCTTCTTCACCTTCATCCCATCCGTTTGAGGTCCACCACCCCTGTCCTATGCATCAACTTGTCGCGATCGTTCGCTTCCCTAACACTGATACACTTACAGATCTTATATCATTTTCAATTGTTTCCATCTTCTTCGGTCGTCTTCTATATACTTATTTTTCCTTCAACGTTCTTTTTCATAACCACTCTTACACCGTTTCAGTTTTTCTCCTCATCACATGTTTGAACAATCTCAGTTTATTCTCTCTCGTCTTATCCACTATTGGGGCAACAACAATACTACTTTTCACACTTTCGTTTCTTAATCGATCTTCTCGTGTTTCAACTCCATAAAAGCATTCTCATTGCCACCGCACTCATACGCTCTGTCCCATTCTCCTGTCGACCAAACAACACTCTGAACCACAAAACCATGGTCGGTCTCACCACAATCCCGTAAAACATACTTTTTAAGCAAAAGACAGAACCAATTACGGTCCCGAGTAGTCATAGAGGGAAAATAAGCGATAAATATCATTTCACGGCCATTATCAATCAATGAAATTCTCATCATTATACCATGCATAAACGAATCGAGGTATTTCTCAAAACTGCTCGTGTTCAAACGGAGATGGTACGAAAAATCGGGCAACTATTCTATTATCGGAATGAGTAACAACATTGTTTGTTTTTTTTTTATTCAATCCGTTACGCACCGGGATATCAGCTGATTTTTAGTATAAACAAATCGTAGTTTCACGTAATTAAAAATCAGTGACGGAAACGATACGATAATCGGCTATGTGATACCAGCGAACGGGTCTTTCGATAGCTGTAATGTACGTGTAGGTATGATCATCGAATTACGATAGTACCGATGCCCATCGAGGTCTGATAATGTGACCGACTCGTGTAATCGCGGTGTCGATGAAAAAGGCAACTGCAATGCGATGGCAAACTTAGACTCCAGTGTGATCGTCTTAAGGGAATTTGAAACTTTACCTGTGTATAGGCCTATACGCAAAATTAACTATCCGCTAGATGACAGTACACTTTGTCCAACCATATCAGCCGATTTAAAGTTATTTTTTCGGTCAAGCGTGCAGCAACGGTTTATCATACCTCGTCGTCGGGCATCCGTGTGCTATCTTAAATCGTGGGCAACTCGAGCTCTTCCAGTTTCAACTGCATCCTGGTCATACTGAACCTACTTACCAACACGAACAATAGACAGAAACCTACTGGTCAGCGGGCCACGGCACGTATAATATTTATATGGTACCTAACACTACATACCGCGGTGTTTGTTCACCGGTTTTATGATTACTATAAGCGTCATATCGTACGTAAAATATGCGGTTATTATTTCCATAACATTCTCATTATATCCATATTGAACGGCCCAAGGCAGCGTTTGGCCATCAATACGTTCGCTGCAGCGAGCAGGCGGAAAGCAATTTGACCGCATTGCGCTTTTTCAAACGCGTACAAACGTTTCCTACAATTTTATTTCCCCCCGTTTCCAGTGCAGCCAGAACGGTACGAACGTACGATCTCGGTAGAGAAATACAAAACAAAATTAGGTGGCTGGCACACCCGCTGGTAGACCCATTGATCGATTCTACGATATTTTTTAGATTTTACTAAAATATATATATATATTTCAATCATAATATCGTACCCGTTGATTTATGATAATATAATATACCAAAAAGTCAAAACGTGTCTAATCTTATGTTTATATCACTTTGGATTTTTGTATATACCTTAGCTTAGTAACCACGGGGTCTAAAATGTTATAATAGTAAGTAATTTGTTTAAAAATAATAACGCTGCTGGTTGTTTGGAAAAATAATTGTTTCTATGGTTGATGTCCTTCACGTATTTTAAAATGTTCGTGTTGGTATGATATGATAAAAGATAAACAAAATGGCATCTATAGTCGAATCGACTAGATCATACTTAACCGCACCATACTGCCTATATATCAGCCTTTTTTCATGTCTCAAAACATCTTAAAAGAATCTAAAAGTATTGTCTATTGGGCATAAGCAATCGATTTATTTTTCAAACAACTATAATATACTCCACATGCGGATATACCTACTTATTTTATAACACCATTCACACACACACTGAAACAACTCTATCGTAGAAGTGATGTGGTTAAACGATTATTCGAGTTAGAATAAATAACTTCATATTGTAAACGTACAACAAACATATACGCAATATTCTCGTTTGTTAACTATTCGAAACTCGTGTGCAATAAAGAGATTTTAAAATTGGTTTGTATTATACATAGATTACCGATTTGTAAACACAATAACGGTGTACAGAGCAAATACCGTTCGTTTTATCTGCAATACATATATTGACTTTTTATGTTTGTCTTTTATTTTGTTCACATTAATTGTATTATAATACGTATTAACTATTGTTGATTTTTAACGTTCTATATTTTGTTGTTGTAAAAGTTGTACTCACTGCTCGATATACTAGGTAATAGAGCTCGGACGTTTATTAGTTTTAGGTTTTTCGGTACACCGAACTCCATTTAATGACCTCGATTAAAGCCTAAGCCGAACGAGTCTATGCAGAATACGGATGTTTTTGTGGGTTTTTGGACAGATACCTTTTAAAATTGAACGATTAAGTTGAGAATTGAATACACATTGAATACATCGAAAATAGTAACCTCGTCAACTACAAACTTAAACATACCTATTGTAAAAATGGATCGATTAAAAAATATCTATAGATCCGAAATAAAATAAAAAACAGTACTCTACACATACATGAACGTAGGTGCATCAATGACGCCGAAAAAGTAGAATAAATATAATATTAAAATATTAGTAAAACAAAATCACTGACCAAATTTCATAATCATATAGTTTTAGCGTTACCGGCGATTTACTTTCTGTTTCCATCCAGTTTGCCCTTTTAACCACCTTGGAGATTGAATTTTGAAAATAAAATACAACCCATCGCTAATAATGTAGCTTTTAAAAGGCTTTTAAAAATTATTTTTTAAATCAGTTAAGTAATTTTTGAGTTTATCTATTATACAGTCAATTATTACCGAACTCGAAGCGTTACGTTTATTTGTACAAATTCATAATTGTATTTTAATTTACTGTATTTTATTTTCGATTACATTACATTTTGTGTACACCTGTGTTGGCGGTAATCCACTTAGACTGAAAACATTTTAAAATCCCTTCTTACCGCACATATGGAGCATGAGAGTTAGACTACGGCATACCTACCGAATTTCGAGTTCATACGTTTAGTCGTTTTTGACGTACAGCGATGTGGTAAAATAATAAACATAACTATTATTTATTAATATTAAACAAAAAACGAATTCTACTGACGATTATTATTGACATTAATAATTGTTCTATACGCCAACTGGGTCGAATTTTCCATCACGTTTGTTCAATAACTATACGTGTTTACCGAATACCGTGTACACTGTGAAAATCGTTTTGTCCCGGGAAAAGTGTCGCGTTAAAATATTAAGTGTGGTCGATCTTTATCACCGTAAAATCAAAAATTCAACCCACCACGATCGACGGAAATGACAAATAAATATTAAAACGATTAATTTATGGGCACAAAAAACAATTACGCATTGAACGTACAAATCGGAGCATTCTTTACACCTTTAAAAGTGTTCATAGAAAAAAGAAAACAGAAAAAACATCATTGTAAAAACAATACATTCTTTGCTACACGTTCAAGAAGACCTACGACCCGACTCCCGGGTCAAACTCGTTCCACCGATTTTCGTTCGGTCTTGAGGCCGTTTAACAGCACTTCTCACAGCAAAAGCGCAGAACTATACCTTCGCTTCTCGTATTATCGACACGCTTGATTTAAACGCAATCGTACGATATTATAATATATATATATATTACGGTTCCCGAAATGCATATTTATATATACATATAGGTCCTATATGGATAATAATAACAATAATACGATAATAATTGTCTGGCCAGCTCAACAAATATTATAGGATTTATAAAGAATAATATTCGCCGTGCACGGTACTATTACAACAACGAGACGGTACCTTATAAGTTTTCGGACGTACAAAAGCAGCGGGAATTCGTAAATCTTTTCAGCGTGCACGTGTGTAGCGACGTCGGGGGCGGTCGGGAGGAAAATGGAAGAGGGCGACCGAGAGAGCAGAAAAGGATCACGGCCGCGTGCGACAATAGCCGACACCGCGTGTTATTAATATATGTATACGTGTGCATAAAAACACCCACGAATTGAAGAATATAGAAATAGCTTGTGAGACCGTATAGACTCGAGAAGAGAGAAAAAAAGATATTTGCCAGACTCCTCGGAATCTCGCCGACGGACCCGCGAACGGTGGGTATAAATGTGATTTACTTTCAGCGTAAAAACGCCGAAACGAAAAACTGCACATGCGGCTCGCACACATTTTATTATTGAAACGGAGTAATTTGTTCTAAAAGAAAATATATAGTTGGAAGTACTAGAATGGAATTGTTTTGTGGCAACACTATTCAAGGCGATTATAAACGTCGATTTTCTTTCTATGTCCGTCACACGTAAATCATGGGACTGGATATTTTACTTCCAATGTGCCGATCAATCAATTAACGCGATAAGGAATCTGTAAACTGGTATCGATTCTTCAAGACGTCTGATATTCGCATCCGTCGAGGTACGTTTTTTATTTTTTCGTCATTATTAATGACAAATAATTTTAAAAAACTCACCTTGGTCTTATTGAATTTAATTTGTAAACGTTTGTAAGATAAAATCGAAAATGTGCCTCGACGGATGCAAAGCAGACGTCTCTAATAATTCAAATCACTTTACAGATTCCTTATCGCGTTAATAGAATTGATCGACATGTTGGAAGTAAAAACCGTCTAAAGTCATACGTACGATTTACGCGTGTGACCAAACAGAGAAAGAAAATCGACGTTTCCAACCGCCTTAATGAGAATCTCTTTACGTCGTTATAAAAATCACACGAATTTTTCCATAAAATTTTCCATAAAATCGTGAGTGGAAATGCCGTACGATTATCATGATCGTCGGAACTCAGCAGTCGAGAGAAACGAAAATATTGTTGAAAGGTACGGTGGAGAATGAATTTTGACTTCAAATTTGTAATATTCACACAAGAATATGTACGCAGTCCCGTGAATCCAAGAACTAAAATTTTGACGAGACGACAAAATGAAATGTTAAAAATGAAAATAGTCGTTACACTGGTAATCCAAACTGCGATTTTCGGGCGAAAACCGAGAACGGGAAATTTCGAACGGCAAAATTTTTAAAAATGTATTTACAATAAAAATTATTTAACGCTCAATATGTCGATGGAAAATAATTAGTGTACGGTTATTATACTTTTTGTTTGATTAAAGGAATAAGATAACCCTTGATCTTTTTACGCGTAATAGTTTCGTTCTATCGCAGCGTTCTTCGCGTCTAACGAATAAAATGAAAAACTATATCTAGTGTGTTTATACGATTTGAACGTTTTGATTTTTCTGCGTGGCACTTCTCACAACTATAATGACAGTATTATATCGATTCGATTCAAAAACAAGTAAATGCGTTTTTTGAGCAAAGTGTCGGATTTAGACTTTTGGATGCCCGTGGAAAATCTTTTTTTTTTTTCACTCCTTTAATGATAAAAAATTTAAAAATACCCAATATCTAAATGATAAAGAAACAAAAAAAAAATTAAAAATCCCGACTAAACTCAAATAGTGGACGTTTCAAATGAAACGAAAATACAAATAAACGTATTTTGTGTTTTGAAGTTGTTGTTTTTTTTTTTTTCATAAGTTTACTTTTTAAGCCAGAAGTTTAAGAAATTCTTATTATAGTATTCGGCATCCCTTCTAAAATTATCTGTTACCCGGCCCCCGGAGCAAGTGCCCCCGTAAAATCCCGACCCTGCTTTTGATTATGAAATGTTACGTTTCTTAGCGGAAAAGTCGATTTTACAACAATAAGAAGAACAATAATCAAAAAGTTCTCGGGTAAGGGACGACATCACGAACACCGACGGTTCACCGATTAGTTTTGATAATCCTTTCGCAGTTCCTTCCGGAACGTCGAAGACCTCGCGACGTAGCTGGGTGGATCAGTTAGCAGAGGTGTCCGTAGAATTTTAACGGTCCTAGTTTTCTACGTCCAGAGGGTATGTTTAAATGATTTTTTTTTTTTTTAAATAAATATTTCTTCAGTTTTCAAGAGCTAATAAGGTGCACGAACGGTCGCGTCGATTTCTTGAACATCGCTATTGTGATTTATCGTTTCGAAGGCAAAATATACATGTATATACAGGCCCGTGGTTTACAACGAAATATCGAAAAACAATTCACGGACGGTTTTTAAAAACACGTTTTAAATGTGTTCGTCTCAATTGTTAATGTACGTTACAAGCGTTCGTTTATTAATGGGACGTTAATTTAAAACGGGGAACAGGCTATATTGTCGCCCGTGACATTATACGTGTGTCGTAGTAATAAGTACATGCGTATATTAGGCCGGTTAAAATACGGCCGTCACGAATCAGCTACTTCAGCTTAAGTGTTTTTCACCGTTCTAGCGCGTTTACGGAGCGGTTCGTACACAGTGTACACGGGTTCGGGGAATTACGATAAACAATGAAATACTTCATTATGGTTTTCTTCTTGATTTTCGAATTCGGACAACCGAAAA
>CM029357.1:38602037-38760246 GCA_017140985.1 Hormaphis cornu | reverse complement strand
AAAATATTGTAAATGTTTGATGTTACGTATAAATTATTGTCGTACAAGAATGATAATATTATTTTGGTACCTATATAATACGTATTCTATTCACGTCGCGAGGAAAGTATATACGTATAGGGACAAAATAGAATATATTATTAGGTTTATATTTTTTTTTTCTGTTTTGTGAAAGTGTCGAGTTTAAGTAAATGACGATGTTTTTCGTTTTTTAAATACGTTGAATTCACCGGGAGAGTGGGTTAAAATAATTGCCCTCCGATGCGTAATATACGTTGTTATATGAACCTATATTATAATGTGCTCTATACGCAGTACAATAACACTTTGTTAGTAATTGCGTGCACAGGGTGATCGATATAAGTGAATGAAAACCATATCGCTTGTAAAAATTAAATAATACAATATTTATTTTAATCGATCTAATTCGATTCGATTTCACCTCTGCAACGGTTTTACAAACTATACAAATTTCGGCGGTCCGTAAATAACTGCGAAGTTCCTCCTAAACGGTCGGACTGATTTTTTGTGTGTGCGGCTAAGTTGACTCGAGAATGGTTTAGATTCACAATTCAATCCGAAATTCCAGCTCCGAAGGGCCGTCTCAAACACAAATTTTGACGAAAATTCGACAACTGTTTTCGTTTTATCTAGGTTACTATATGAGTTACACGGAATACAATTTTAGTAATTTATTTGGCTGATAGTATTCGAACGTTTTGTGTTTCGATCAAGACACAAGATATTAAGAAAAAAATTTTTTTATACGTGACTTCTATAGATGCAAAAACTGAAGTGAAAGGAGTAAGAGAAAAAAAATCGTTTAGCCAGTATGCTACTGAACCAATGTGAAGTTTGGTGAGTACACAGTTTCGTTTTATGATGTCCAGCCAAGAAAAGGTTTTTTGAAATCATAAAAATGATTTGAATTTTTCCGTTCGTGCTAATATTTAAGATAATTTTATGTTTATACTCAACACTTATACGTTTATAGTAAACACATACACTCACACGAACAGGCTAACAGGTTTTTTGAACAAAACAACGTCTTTCGGGTCAGCTAGTGTATATATTCCTTTTATTTGACACATTTAGAATACGATTCTTGTCGCAAACGCAAAAATTCAGTCCACACCGTGAACACCCTGTATACGAGACGGGTGCGCATTAACATAATATACGTAGGTATAAAATACTTTCAATCTTTTGGCATATACGCCTTCTTGCATGGACTCCGGTAATAACAATAATTTAATGATGTAATCCATGTTTGAATTTCGTTGTTTTCTTCCAAAAAAAAAAAAAAAAAAATGTTAAAATAAAATATTAAAATATATAAATAAATACAACGTCTGCTGCGACGAGCACTATTATGCAACGAATTCCGGAACGTATATCGTATTAAATCAATTTAGTATACAAGAACTTGAACGGCGGTTATATTCGTTTTTTAATATTATTTTTTTTTTAGTTTTTGATTGTCCGAAAACCGCATACACGTATACACATAGTTACAGTCGTCAAATAAATTTGTTGTCTGCAAGAAGTTTAAATCAATTTTTTTTCCAAATTTTTCTTAGAATATTAAAACTGCATGAGATTTGTACACAATAGTTTTGCTAAATTCAATAAATATTCCATATTGCACTACCTAACGTATTTATAAAAAATTCAATTCACGCGAATCAGCTGTAATCGATGTAATTGTTCGAGTGTTGAGTTTGGGATACTATACTGGGTGTGAATTAAATTTTTAAATTGAAAAAAAACCGGAAACGTGATATAAGAGACAAAACTCATTAAAAACCATAATATTAAAAAAAAAAAAAAAAACAGGAGAGCAACTATCAAAGGGGTTGTTTGCAAGTCTGTACTTTCTGTGTAGAATTTTTTACAAAGTAGGTAATGAATTCTACATGAAAAATTGGACAATTAATGTGTTTGAAAATAAGTTCTCCACGTCAATCGCAATATAAATTCCAATCATATGCGGTGTAACATTGTGTTGCGTATTGGAAATGAGTGGACATGTAGAGAAAGATAATACATTTATATTTATTATTTTCATTTTATAAAAAACGGATTATTATTTTTTTATTACATCATATGTAGTTTTATCATTATCGGACGAAGTTCCTGTCAATTTTTTTTTTCCAATTCAACAAACGCGAAAATTAGTACGATTTCATAAAAATTTTACAATAAACAGCACTTACAGGCAATACCGTTTCAACGCGGATGATTTATAATGTCTATTTACCCGTCGTCGTTGACACTATGAGCAATTCGCTCGCACAATCGCCATTTTTGGAACCACCGATTAAAATGTCATTTTACCGTGTCAAAATTGAAAATGAGCTTTGTTAACAAAAATAATTACCGAAAAAACAACGATTTGAAACAATTCAACAATTTTTATTTCGTTCCAAAGTGACGATGCCGAATTTCGTAGTGCATTGGACGGCACGAATTACGGCACCTCCGCGTCACGGTGTACCCGATTCGCGACACCACTACATCTGCTACATGGGCAATATCATATAGGAAACACGTTCATCGCATTCTTCTCTTTGCTCTTTTTGGTGCGAATTGTATTATTTTAATATGTGAGCGAAACGCTCACAGGTCAACAACAAGTGTTACAAATTTAACGTCACTAACGACGGATTAAAACGCAAAACATTTAGAAGTGTTACAAATGTGTTAAAATGAGAGTTACGTTTTACAATATCGTTCTCAGAAGGTTATGGGCACCAAATTTGAATACAATCGTTCTTATCGGCCCTGACACTGACAGCTATAGCTATACCGTTGTGCAACAAAAAGTTTTCTCAGAACGAAACAAACAGAAAAAAAAATAAAAAAAAAAATCAATAACATGTATACACAGTTTATAAATGTTGTATTTATGATCAACGGTACAAAAGACGGATTATCGTAATCGTTTCGTTAGTTTTGGCGCGTACCTATGTCTGCAGCAAAACACTTGAAAATATTGTTCCGCATAAACGAAACAATTCCAAAACATTCCTATAATTGCGGACGCGTAAAAATACGATTTCGTTTGTTCTCCTCGGTGTTAAGCTCATCACGCGTTAACCATTCATTTTTAGTTTGTTATTCTTTTTGTTTTCTGTCAAACAATCGCAAAGAGTCTTCGAGTCGGCTTTGCTATCCGTTTTTTTTTTTTTTTACCTATTTTCACACGGTCGCGGTGGTGTTTTACGCGAAAACGTTTTAGGTATATTAAGTATACAACGTAACAACAATTATTTGGATAATCGCATAAACATCATACTTTACCATATTTGGTCGGTCGTGACCGAAATAGAGATTTAAATTTAATTTTTTTTGGTATTTAAAAATAAACACGTACCATGATTACCGTGCAGGCAACAACGAGTGTTGTTTATCGTGCCGTAGCGTAAACATTTCGGATCGAATCGATTGCGGATTATAGATTTTTGTTCGCCGGAAATGCATCGTTTTACTTTTTTTTTTTTTTTGGAAACGAATACGCATTAAGTATAATATCATAGATTATAAACATAATAATATTGATTTCCATTGATATTTACGAGCAAAATATTAGTGTTAACAAAACTTTTTCAATACCGCGAAGGCAAGTATAAGTAGGTATATTGAGTTGTATAAAATGAGACATGATATACTTAGGGTGGTTATGCGCGTCACACTGTTCAATAATAATCGAGAACATAAACCAGTAAACTATGTGAAATATTTACCAGAAAAAGTCGTTTTTAAAATATAAACGATTCTCGATTGTTTGCGTCAAGTACCTGCGGGTGATGGCGATCAAAGAGACATCGTGGTTACATTAATTTTCTCATCAAACTTAAACCAGCCAACAATATTATCAACACGAGATAGCTTTCGTTGTAGTCATGATAATATTTATGTACACTCGGGTGGATAAAACAAAAATAATATTGTGTTTTCTCTATACACCTCTCTTAAGCCTCTTGTATAAAGCTATCTTTTGCTACAGAGTTACAGACATTAGTTGTTTTCTGGTTTTGAAAGTGGGGGTCGATACTATAGTTGATACCTCAGGTGGAAATTCTACAACCTTCCCAAATAAATATCGAAAAGTAATATTACAAAAACAAAAAAATGCACAATTTCCAAAAACGCTTCAGATTAATTTATTATTGGGCACTCACCATTACATTGTTTGTTATAGTGCAAATAAAATAAAAAAAAGCCAATTTTGACCATATTTATAATCGATTTACAGAACTTTACAGAAATTTTGGAATTTTTTAATTTATTCACATACATAGTTTCCACGCTTAAACACAATTTAAACAACCCATAAGTATCGTTTAACAACTTTAAAAATAAGTCGAGACAATTCTGATTTATAGACGTTTTTAGCCCTATTTTATGTTAGAAACAATTACACCAAAAATTGTTTAATGATCACACACTGTTAAAACGGTAGATTGAGTTTAATTTTCATAAAATGCCAACCGTTTTTAAACAAATATAGAACGCTAAAATGTTGAACACTTTGCAGTTTTATAGCAAAAAATCACGTAGTTTTAATGTTTAAGTTTCTTGATTTTATTTTTAGTAAAATAATATTTGCTTTGTTTTTTTTCGTAATTTATATTCCGAAAATTCGACTTATTTTTAGAACGGGTGACGTGTTGTACAATCACGTTAAAAGTCTCAACTGAGCTTGGTAAACAGAAATTCAAGATTTTCATTTTTTGAGCCATCTCTCGTACAGATATCACTATAAGAACAGTTTTTTACCTAAACTATAAATTTAATAGAAAATGTCTTTTTACGCATCATCATCTGATTATGTCACACCAAAACAATAAAATAACTAATTCCACCGGCTAATCTTTGCTCCTTTTTTTCGAAGTTAGTTGTAACCTTTTGTGTTTGAAAAATTTTTATGAAAAGTGGACCGTAATAACATGTACCGTAATATTCTACAGGTTTCTTTAAAAATAAGACTTATTGGGTGCACGTTTTCGAGTGAAAAATAAATAAATCGAACCCTTGAAAACATAAAACATGTATAAATGATTCTACTGACATAAACGCACGAATTTGAAAAATAAGAGTATTTGACGCACTTCGAATCGCTTTTGCACACAATATGCTGCACGTCTTAAAAATAAAAACTCTACAAGAATTTACGTCGTGTTTTAAAATGTTTTTTCCGAATCCCTGGTGGGAAAACGTAAAAAATTATTTAGCAAATTCGAACGTTAAATCATTAATACATTAATTGAAGGAGGGAAATATTGGGCACAGACGTGCACAGAGCTCGCTTTCGCCGCCTTCCCGGGAAATCGGTTATTGTTTGCTTGTAATAGTAATATTACACAAACAACAATAATAATATTACTAGACAGTGTATTGTTACAATAAAATACGTACACGTACAACAGTAAGAATATAATAATAATAAAAAAAAAAATATTAATACAAATTCTATAAAAGTGGTGTTCCGGTAAGGATCATTTCGTCGCTGTCGCCGTGTGGCGCCAAGCGATCAAGAGAGCAATAATTGGCGTTCCATAAAAAGAAAAAAAAAACGCTTTCTACACGCTCGCACGCACTCCGTCTCCGACGTGTTCAGCGCGGACGTCTCGTATAGTTATAGGATCTATCCAGAACAAAAATTTTATTAATCGTTTGTCCAGTCAAGATAATATAAATTTATCAAGAAATCGACTGTAAAAAGAGAATAGTTTACACGGTAATAAAAATATAATCAACGTATAAACAGATTAATGTGCTCTATTATGGACGGAGTAGTTTTCATGTTTTCCGCAAACACTAAAATCTTTAAAACGTTATTCAACTTCTTTATTTTTAAGTTGGATTGCTTTGTTTTCTCTGATCGCTTTGTTTTGGAGATCGCATAGTAACGCGTTTTCCGTTCATCCGCCATTGAAATAATATACAACGCTAGGTATTATATGTTATTATGTAACAACAATACAAATTATCCGCAAATTATATTTCATTCGAAGTTAACTCGGAGCTAAACGGTTCCAACGGCCTTGTGTTTTTCCCGTTTGGGAGACATTTTATTGCGCTAGGACATTTATTTCCATTATTGTTTTCACGACACGAAATCGTATGCGATACACGACGTGGTCCATTTTGTCTGATGTTATTTTTTTTGTTTTTTTTTTCAACCAAATCCGATCTCTCCTCCCGATTTGAATATCGTTTTGTGAAAAAAGAGAAAGAAATAGAAAAAAGCCACGCTCTTCCGACGGCTGCCATTTCTATCCGTCTTTCCACGACCGTCGAGTGGGTCTCTCGCGTGTATTATTGTTATTGTTGAATCTGCGTTGAGCCGCGAAACTTTCTCTGCCAACCCCCGTTATCTAGCGATAATCGTTTATCCGTCATCCAGTCACTGAGTCTACCTACTTACAAATCCTAACTGTCCTCTATAGCTGCTAATCATTTCGTCCGCCCACACTGGGCAATACAATTACAACCGCGATTGAACGTTTGCGAGTTAAAAATTATGATGTAGACTAAATTTTAAGTGAGTAAACGTCGGAAAACAGTACAAGTTTTTTGTTATTTCTGTACTAATTTTGTTATTCGAATAATATCTGGATTAGTTTATCTTCTTCCGGATAGGAAAAAAAAATGGGTACCAATCTTTTGTTGTATGAAGCCGTGAAACTCTTCAATTTGGATTGGCAAAATCACGTTGAGATGAACAATATTCTATTTGGCCCTAAAATTTTAGTCCGGTTAAGTAAAGTTTATGATATTTGTCTATAATACGTTTTGTGATTCTATAGCTATGAAAAAATCGAGTAAATCGTCAAAATCGATGTACCATTTGTAGTGTGCTTGTGTAGAAAATAATGTATGACGACAAATTGTATATTTGTTTATTAAACGCATTTTTAAATATTATTTTTAACGATTGGTAAAATGTACGATTACTGTGTGTACTTAAATTTATTGATATTTTACAACGCGATTTCGGATATAATTAATATTGTATAAGGTACCGCCGTTTAAAGATATAGCAAATGAAAACAATTCTTTACTAGGGAGGAAATATAAGTGGCAAAAAATAAGTACGTTTCTCCAAATTTTTTTAATTCAAGATATTAATTCTATTATTTTTGTCGTTATCTTGATAGATTTTGACAAAGTTATCTTAATCTTTTTCAGATAGTTTTTTTATTTCGTATTCCCAGCTTGTTATTTTGATGGGCTTTTCCTTGTTTTGAATTGATTTAACGCATTGTTTCTCTAATCAACTTAAAATTAACGATGTTTATTTTTTAATCAAGTTAATTAATCAAAATCAGTTGTTTTATTTTATTTTCGGCTACAAGTCAATCGGTTTTAGCACTAAAACTACTTAGTTTAAACATGTGGTGTAGATTAATTTTTTTTGTAAAAAAAGTTCGATTTACCTAAGTCGAATTAATTGAATCGAAAAAATTAATAGCCAATCAGCTCGACCATTTTCGTTAACTCATCACCGACTTAAATTAACTTTCCCAGCCTCGCGTAAATTATTGTAATAATATATTAAATTTTATGATTGATTTTCCCTGTCAAAACTCGATCGGTTTATTTTATGGAATTGTTACGTCTCTAAGAAAAAAAAAAGAAAAAATTTAATTTTACACTTATCGATACTTCAAATCAAATCGACTACGTATATTGTTTTAGCTACCTACGTATTGAAAGAATAAGCATTCATTTGAAATCTTCCACAGTTCAAAAACCAAACGGTCATGGTTCACTGTAACAGTTCGCAATTAATATTGGCAAATACAAAAAAACGTTTATTTCGAATGAATTCAATGTCATATTTAAACCTTTTTTAAACATGACATTATTTTTTCGGGCTCTGATATTTTGTTAGAGTTTATAATGAATTCCTAATGCGATAAAATCATTTTAAACTCGAATTTTCCATTATTCGTAAATTTAAATGATAGAAAATGTCAGAAAATAAAATAAATCACATTCACAAGTACTTAACATGAAAAAAATATTGTAAATTTAACATACGTGCTTTTACAACTTATTTTTACTCAATTATTCGAAATTTTAGACAAAACGCTCAAAATCAGTTGATAATTCGAAATATTATTACAATCGACTACAAGAAAATTGCAGACTTCTTTTATACCTCGTAAAAAGGTACGTAAAAATATCTAGGAACACTTAAAGTCCAACACCAAACTCACAAGCGTAAACATTAATCGAATACAACTCATTGGCGTGTGGTTATTATCAGTTCTTGACAGAAAATGTACAAAATAAGGCAGTAAAAAAAAATAAAATGATCAACAACATATCAATGTGAATCGACTAATTCCAAATATTTTATATTATTTTTGTGTTGCGCAAACCACTTATGGTTATTTGTTTTTTTTTTTTTTTAACACAACATCCGGTTTCTTACGACCTGACAGATCGAAGAATCATCAAAACATATTTTACTAGTTAACATGTTTTTATTTATTTTTTTTTTTTTTTTATACTTGCGTTGCTAAATAATACATTTTTAACGAACCTAATTTATATAGTTAGCGTTGGGAGCAAAATGCTGGAAGTCGATAACTCAAGCCGTATTAACAAATTGAAAAATAGGAAAATTAAAAAAACAAAAAAAGCATTAGCAAATGGCAAACAAATAAAAGATGACCGTATGTATTTGAGAATGGAATTTATAAAATTCCTATTACTTTCAGACAGAGTATAAAATTTCCGTTTTTTCTCATAAAAATCCTATTTATAATTTATTAAATAGCTAAGAGTTTTATAGAATGTCTAGGAATGGTATGAAAAAATACTGATATATTTTACTTGGCAAAACGCAATAGGCATTATACACATAGAATTTAATACGTACATTACCGGTTATACATGTTGATAATTCCTTGTTTGTGTCTCTTTTTCTTTTATTCGTTAGTTTAGAGACAAAGGAAGAAGAAAATTTTTTTAAAAATCTTTAACTTACAAGTAGAAAATGTGGCAACATAATATATTACCTACAATACATATAATAATATACTTCCATAAAAGTGCAGGTATAATAAAATTAATACAATTCATTGGACAAGTGTTAAAAATTGTGTAAGTTTTTCACGCACACGCAGTATCAACACCAAAAGTATAGCATTGTGTTATTTTACGGTTGAGCACGAGAGAATTTAAATAATAAAAATCGTACAATTTACGACTCGCGTTTTCGGAAAAACGTACAAACGGGCGTAATTTGTCTACAACTATTATAAATAAATAGTAATCATCAACTTATACGAGTGTATTATTTAATATTTTTAGAACTATGATTCGGAACAGTCAAAAATGAATCTTAAAACGAGGACAAATTTCGTAAATAAAAATATCATAATTTTTTTTCCATACAGATTTCGGTAACGTTACAGAAAATTATTCTTCTGGTCATTATTGTAATAAAACACCAAAAATAAAATATGGATAAAGTTCAAACATGATTAAAATTGCAAACAATTTGCAATACAATTTTTTAAATTTCGATCGTTTTTCGAGTCCAAAAACGCACAAATTTAGACGTTGTTCGTTACTACGCTCGGGAAGTGAAATGGGCGAAAACAGGAAACTTAAAATCCAAAAATTATATTTAACTCCCCCACACACCTTCCCATCCTAATAAAACCATAAAGAACTACAGGTGGACGGAAAATAATTTACCAATTTTTTAAGATTTACAAAATTGGGGTACTAGTACACACCGGTTCTGAAAATGGATTCTGTGTCGTGTTAAGGGGGGGAAGGGTGCAAATAAGGGCAGTTGCGCCTGGCGAAATAATTTTTAGGGGCTGCGATTTCTCGAAAGCCAAGACGTTTGAAGTTTTGTATTGTTAAACAATGTGTATTATAATTATTTAGATACACGATTTGTGTTTTTTCAACAGAACTAATTTTTTTTATAAAATATTTTTAGGATCTGAACAATGTGCTATGGAACTTAATTCGTTGTATTTTCCGTATAATAATAATCAGAACGTTGCATTTTATATCAACAACTTTAAATGTTGTATTTTGTACCCACAGGATAATCAATAATATTTATCACGGGCAACGGATGTAGGTTTTGCATTATATTACATATTATCGTCATTTGTCGAGGACAAAAAAAGAAAAACAGACTTTTTTGTATAACGCCAAAAAGGCTCTTATTACATATTCAATTACGGTTTTGTTTTCAAATTTTTTTTTCAATTTTTAGGGTCAAGCGGAAACAATTGAGCTTCGAATAAACGAAAATCGGATCAGCACTGTTTACGAATTCAATGACTTTTCATATTGTATCCAATATTTTAATCTTTCCTTCAAAACGTTGTATTTAGTTATAGATCGATTCAATTGTGACGAAAGTTTAAAGTTTACCCATATAACATGACGTGTAAATATCAATCAAAACTTTGCTGCTCTATACAATATTGAATTATCTACGATCGGTACGAGGGCGGCATTTGAAAATTTGACCCTAGACGGCGTAACTCGGATCCGAAACGTCGAGAAACCACCAAAGACGCGCGTGACACATCCAGAAAAGGACACAACAAACCCGTGAAAGCATTTACAAAATTCGCGTTTCTAAAAAGTCAGTCTCGTCGATTCGGTAAGCGAACCGATGACTCTTTAGGTACTCGGTTGCAGTTCGCAAAACACGCGCGTCCGGTTGGGTATACAAGAGCTGTTGTACGAGACGAGCCTGACGAATCAATATAGCGCGCGATTCACGGTTCACGCCGGAATCGGGTAAATTAGCTCCGTCTGGACTCGGTTTCGTCATTGAAAATTATCATTCTTTTGTTCCTCCACTTCTATATGTCGTACTTGCAAAAAAAAAAAAAAAATTCAAATCAATTATTATACAGACACACTACGCACTGCAGACGCCTATAAAATATATATCACTTAAACGATATGTTTATTCACGTATAATCATAATAATAATTGGAAAAACGATTTGTATTCGAGTTTACTACGCGGCTGACGATAATTATGTAGGAGTTGACTTCAAACGCGACGATGCGGTAATATTTCGCTCGCGTGCAATTATTAATTATTAGAGGTATTTATGTCGTCCGTCGCCGTTTTACGGCCAACAACACCGAAGCCGATCGTGTGTGACTACACGTATCGCGCAAAAGTCTGCAAATTCTCGATGTTTTATTTGAAATATACCCGACCACAACGACGCACGACGAGTAAATTGTAAATACCGATCTCGGAGAACGCAGAAAGTCAATTAAAAATAAGAAAAAAACGTTCTGCGGGATATTTTGCGCCGTTTTCCGAGGAATTATACGAGTTAAACTATATCCGATTAAGTGGAAAAAAAAAATTTCCAATTTAACCGTTCCGACGGTCAAAATCGATTATCAATCGAAAAAGAGACTATTGTATTATATAATGCGCGTTAGAAAAAAAATTATTGTATTTTTTTAAGACTATTTTTCGAAACAGTCGCACAATTACACCGCCATGGCGTGCGAACATATTTTGGCATGTTTATATTTCCACATTATATACTTTCGTAACTCCTCTAGAATCACCTTCACCGTTTCTTTATAGTATTAATATGTTTTGACCCGAGTGTTCATCAACAACCAATAATCATCTTATGTTAATATCGTGTTCGAAATTTTGAATTTTCTCAACAAATTGATCCGATGTATTTGCGGTTAAGTTTCAAATATTTAAAGGTATTGTTCGAGAACGAGGACTAACGCGTCAATAGAACCAAACTACCTCAAAACTGCGTGGTGTTTTTTAAAAACCGTTCAACAATATTGTCATCAAAATTTGAGTTTGATAAGAATCTTCTAATGAATCGAGAGGTGATAAACGCGCGTCGTCTTATTTGTTTTAACTGTAACTGTTTTAAAGGTATTTGACTATATTTAATAGGTAAACAACGTGTCATTTATATCGACCGTGTTTCGAGTAAGTAATTGTGAACATGAGAAAAATTTCGTTTTTGAAATCAAAATATTTATATTATAACGCGTTTTTTGACATAATCAATTTAATTTTTTGGTTATAACTTCCAAAATAACAAACGGGACTAGCTGAAACTTTTACAAAATAATAAAATAGGTAAAATACAAGTTTGGATTAAGTTTCAAGGAATTTTGAAAATTTTTGAGCAAAATATAGAACTTTTAAATTTTTGAAAATTTCCATTTTCTTTGTGGTTATTGTTCGATAAAACATTTATTTTTCGAGAAAAAGTTTTGAAACTTAAACACAAGGTTAGCAACAAGTGTATACATAAGACACTAAAAAGTTTAGAAAATCGACAGTAACAGCTTTCTTTTTTAGTTGTTAAAAGTTGGAAATTGTTCGAAAATTGGTCATACATTTGACTCATTTTTAGGAAAAAATTTGTTCATCACACAAATTTGTTACTTCAGAATTGCAATAAAATTATGTTATGTAAAACAAAATTTGCTATATGATAAAAAAAATTTCAAAAAATCCGCCCAGTAGATTCTGAAAGTGTATAAAAAAAGTATTGATAAATGGTGTAATTTGATTATATAACAATGAAAATGACAGTGGTCCAAATGGTTAGAATTTTTTACACGTTATTTAAATTAATATTCTTATGACACGCATATACGTAGATTTTCGGAATTTTGGATTGCTTTTATTGTTAAGTTTGGTTTTTACCAGAACGTATACTAGACAAATGAGCTCGCTCAGAATCGTAACTTTAAAGGAAATGTATTGCTTTCAGATATCAAATCACGCGTTTGAACTACATCTTCTAAACTGTTGACCCACCCAACACGTAGTCGTTACCTCGATTTTTTTCGTTTGGTTGTAGTGTTAAAAAATATTACAATACCCGAGCATATATTTTAAACCACTCGAATTCATGTATTATAATTTCAGATTTTCTTTTCTAGTCCGAAAACCGGATGCGCGTGTGGTAAAACCACCCTGACCTTGGGACGTTTAAATCGTATTATTATTCAAACGTTCGAAACGCGGAGCCGCGTTTTGTTCCGGTCGACGTATCGCTTGTCTACGACGAATTTACATCATTACAAAAACTCAGGAATCGACGCATTATTGGGTCTGATATTAGCTTAATAATATCGTTATAGGTTCCGAGTGTACAATTGTAAGTTATAAGGGAAAGCGTTTTTTTATTCAGTTTGATAATAACTAATTTTTTGTTGTTCCTGTGAATCGACCATTTTCCGAAACTCGTAATATACGACTATAAGCTGCAGATGTTGTTCTACGCGTCGATTCTGTCGTATTAGAAAAATAATTTGTATAAGATACTGAAAAACAATTTCAAATTTTAGCCGGAAGAACTTTTTCGGCGGGTTTACGCTGTTTCGGAACGTTTACAAAAATGACGATATTGAGTGGCGCGTATTATATTTTTGTCTTTATGATTTAAAAAGTATTTACAAAGTATCCATACGGTATAATGAAATATGTGTTTCTTTTAAAAATTTGCCACGATATCAAAATTGGAAGTGAACTATTTGAAAAAGCAGGCAGACCCTGTTCGTGATTATATCTACGAGTATATTGCATCGTCATCATTAACAAAACTGAGAATTTCAACTTCATCTACCACAATATAGGTAATATATGGAAAATTCAATTTCTATTCAAACAAAAACCACAAAAACAATAAAAATTTCATAATTCAATAACTACCAATAAAATGAATAATGATCAAAATGTTTTGAAATTCGTGTACACGTGTCATAGATATACAAAATATTTTATAAAAGAGTTTCAGGTCTTTAAAATTTTACATTTTACTTCCCGTTATGACCAAATAACAAAATCAATTTTGGTAAAGTTAAGTCTAACGTACCTTTTGCCGCTCTTTCCTAAGTTTTTTTTTTAGTTTTCAGGTAAAACTTTTCGGAATGGAAAACTTTAAAAAAAAACAGTTGTGAAATTTACCAATGATATCAATTTGACTGTCAGCTACTATTATTATTATTATATGTGTCCCTATATTATAGGTACACAAATACAAAAAGTAAAAAAAAAATACCTAACTTTGTTAAATCAATAGTTTTCTCGCTTTGCTCAGAAACTAAAAATGAAAAAAAAACCTTGTTCGGTATAAAAATAATTAAAAAAAACCCCGTTCTGGAAAACGTTCTTTTCGGTCCCTGACTCTTTTATAACGATAGGTACAACAATGTTATAATTTTTATTTTTCACTGAAAAAATTTTCTTCGGCAAACGACTGCCGGCTTAGGAATTTAATGCTTGTTCGCGCACTGTCAATCGATTGTTTCCGGTCGGATTAATTTCCGGCATTGATCGTTATCGCAGCGCCTATATCTATGGGCTCAAGGCCGAACAACATCTTCGGTAAACTTATTCTCTCACTATTTTTTTGGCCACTAAACGTACGGCTAAAAATGTATTGTTTTAGCCTCGGGGATTTTTCTTTTGTTTCATAAAGTCTAGTTATTCACTTTTTTTTAAACCGTTTTTGATCGAAATTTTTATTCTCAGAATTTGGTGATTACACGACAGGTCTTATTCACCACAAAACCTTTTATTTTCCGACTTTCAAAAGTGTAATCAGCCAAATTTCAAATGTTTTGAAAGATATTGGAGTTATACTATAGTGAATTTTTTAAATTTTATTAGAATTCTACTCAGTTGAACTATATAGTATTTACACGTGGTAAATGGTTTTATTGCTAAACAATAGGAGTATTGATTCTGTAAAAATTTGTGATTTTAATCTTTTTAATGTTATTGACAAACTGGAAGTGTTCTATGCTCTCTCCAAAGTACATTTCCCTGGCAACCCATTTTACGAATTTCAGAATTAAACAAAGGGTTTTCGTTTATGCTACGTATGACGTTTGTGATGATTTGTGCATCCATTGTTAGTGCAAATTATCTTCTAATGTTTTGGATGTGCAGAATACCATATACTTAAGATGTATTGAATTTCTTAAAACGAAAAAGCAAAAATCCCTAGAAAATCAGGGTTTGCTGTACACACGATAAAATTCATTCAAGAACCAGAAAAACCAAAATAATTAGTTTTATTTCAAAATTTATATGTGAGGGTCCCAAGGAAATTCCGTCTCTTGATTAAAAATTTCTAGTAAATCAGTGTTTTCCGCACAAAAAATTGGTGCAAAAATAAATTTAAAATATTTTTGTGGGAGTGCTGTCGTTTTCCCGGCACGTCCAGTTAAAAAAGTCCCCAGTAAATCAGGGTTTGTTTTGAGCACAAACAAAAGCTCTTCGTTTAATTTAAAAATGTTTAACTGGGGGTGCCAGAAAAAAGAACCTACTTTACCAAACACATCTCTGGAGCCCCTCTGGATATAAAACATCCGTGTTTTAACATTTATCGTAGTATACCGAAAACGTGTTGGTACATCTCGCGAATCCGGGACTTTCTACCAACACGGTGACAATTAATTCCATTATTTTTCGTTCTAACGTATTCGCGTAAACTGAAATGCAGTGGCATCCCCAGAAGTTCACAGAGGATGTAAATATAATGTGAAGAATAACTCATTTTTATGTAAATACCATACCGTATTTGGACTCGGTAAATATACACAATTAGAGAGATTTAAGGCAGCTTAACTTCCAAAAACCACTGATAGCCCAAACATTTTGTTTTTAATGTTTACGTTCTTCACAAAAATAGCTTTTTGTCATACATAACGGTTTGGATTTAATCCCTCCCTCCCTTAATTTTTCACTCAAATTGTGCCAATAGCCTTTGGACGAATTTTCAAGAAGTATGAAGACCAAGAGTTCGAACACCATAGGAAATATTTAGACAATTTGAGATGTTATATTTGTATGCAATCTAGAACGCTAAAATTCATTATTATTTGCGTTTTTTCATGTTTACTCTATATTTTACGATTGCTATTTTTATTAGCTTGTTATAAATCTACAAGTTCGCATAAAAAAGATCACAATTGTTAAGGCTAAAACACCCAACTTCTCTGAGTCCCTACCCTTCGCACGCCACTGTATGCGACATCGCGTTTAGAAAAGACGATCTACCGAGTTATTCGGTCACGAGACGTAGTCTTCACGCGCTCGTCTTTATTGTTGTAATTATGTTGTTGTTTTGTTTTTTGTTTTTTTTTTTTTGTAGGTCATCAAAAATCCACTAAGGTCGTTACCGTTTTCTCGCCACACGTTCCATTATAATGTCGTATCCGCGCAACGCGTACTACGGCAAGTACAAAGCGTATAATAAGTATACAGGTACACATATTATTATAATATATACTAAGGATAGAAATTCGAGTTGGTTGTGCTATCTTTTACGATTATTTTTTGATTTCGCGTGTAATGTTTCATGGCAGTTCACATATTATACACGATCGTAAGTACAAAACGAAATTACCACCTTTCCCGTTCGAAACGACGCGTGTTTAATAACGGTAAATCAAATTTGTAGGCAATATGTGTTCATAATTCGGTAACTATACAAGAATTGCATTTTTACGTGGCGAGAGAAGACGACGGTGATTTAAAAAAAAAAAAATTAAAAAAACTAGTGCGTGCAGATTTTTTTGAAAACCAAAAACAAATTGGAAATCCGCGATTATAGTGTTTATCGGGTATAATTTTTGCGCGTTTCCCGAAAACGAATACAACCGTTCGCGAGACACCATAACGATTTTCATGTAATTGTTTTAAATTTTAATTTTTGTGTAATTGTTTTGAAAATGACTCGTTTTAAAAACGCAATTCTACGGGGCGTTTGTTCCTATTATATAAATAAACTAAAATACAATATTCTTCTTCTTCTTCTTTCCCTTCGCCTTCCTCGCAACTATTTGAAGGCGGCCATCTTGGTCCTAAACCTCCACTCGTCTCGATTTTTCACATCCCATACGCACACACCAACAGCCCTCATATCATGCTCAATCGTATCCAACCATCACTTTTTTGGTCTTCCTCTTCCTATTTTCCCTTCAACGTTCATTTTCATAACTACTCATGCTGCTTTTGATTCCCCATCACATGCCCAAACCATCTCAGTCAGTTCTTTCTCATCTTGTCCACTATCGGCGCTACACCAACACTACTTCTTACATATTCGTTCCTTATTCTATCTTCTCTTGTCACTCTACTCATCCATCTAAGCACTCTCATCTCCGCAACACTCATACTCTGTCCTATTTTCCTGTCAACTGCTCATCACTCCGAACAATACAGCATAGTTGGTCTCACTACACTCCTTTTAAATTTACCTTTCAGTCGTCATGTCATACGTAGACATTTTTTCCCACAATTTTCTCACGATATTATCGTTCTCTCTCGCACTACAATTCGTATGTATATATATGCGACATTATATCGTAGATGAGGAGTACATTGATTTACACATTTTAAACCTATATAATATATATATATATAATACTCCAACTACGTAGGTTTTTGGTTTTTTTTATAACTAAGCACCCCAAATAATACCGAGGGAGTATATTTTTACCTGGATTTTTGCACCACCGTGCTGTTTGCACGCCTGCACGTGGCCCTGGACGCCTGTGCCAAGTTCGGCTCGCCATCCGGTACATGGACCACCTGATGCTGCAGATGAACGGCACTTTTGTCGTGCGCGTTGAACGAGTGTCTGCGCCTGCTGTCTTCGGCCGTCGTGTGGTATGTACCGCCGCCGTTACAGCCGTTACCGGTCGCGGTCACGTTCACCTTGTAGGTCTCGCGCCGAAACTCCCGAAGCCATCGGGTAAACGCGCCCCCGCTGACGCCACCACCGCCAGCGTTCACCTCCTCTCTGTAAACAGACGTCAACATTTTATTTCACATACCAGTGTATCTTGAGCTGTGCTCCAAACATCACTAAAAGTTTCCGCAAAACTCAAGTGTTCGTTCCAAAATATTCAAAAAAAAAAAAAATACTTTAAAAAATCTAACGAAAGGTCAGCTAGCGAGAGAAAGTCGGTTTTCCTAATAGGAAATGCTTACCGGGAACGTTATTGGCCAGAGCCAGGAGGTGGCTCACTCGTTTGGGAACAAAATAGCACATTCAAGTAGAGTCCTATTAGTTCTTGAGGTAGGGTCGTGAAGACGGTCCAAACTCGAACATTTGGAAGTACAGCCTGTCTGAAAACCTTTCTGGAAGGTAGACGGAATCTAAAGGAATTATCTGACGGAAAGCCTTAACTTAGGGTGGCCATTCGTCCCGGATTTGCCAGGACGTTTCCGGTTTAGGAGTCTACGTCCCGGCGTCCCGAAAAAATTTCTCGGGACACTGCAGTTTTGTCCCGGATTTGAAGTTTTGTATTACAATGTCCCGGATTTCAACACTGATCACATAAATGCGTTTCATTTCCTCAGTTTTATTTCAAAAATTTAAACACAAATAATCGACTAATATCACGTTAGGTTAGGTATTATGATAATAAAAAATCACGTCACATTTTAGCAAACAGTTTGAGAACGTCCGTTCGTAATAATTATCGTTGGTGCGTTGACGTTCGGACAATTATTATCCGCGTCAGACGCTTTCGTGTCAATTTTTTTTTCACTTATTAATCATACAAATAAATTTAATTCACTAAAGCAAAGGCGAGTTAAAGTTAGTAGTTACTGTACAAGTGGTAACAATAGTTTTAGTGTCCCGGATTTATTAAATTCCGATATGGCCACCCTACCCTAATTCCATTGTATTTCAAATTTTTCATTCGGTAAAAATACGGAAAACTCGATTATAACCGTATATAGTTTATGAAAAAACGGTATACTGATAATTTCAACTATCGGTAATTTTTGGTGTCGGTATTATGAAACACCTAACCTCAAATTCCGGCAGATCTAGTCTAGACCCGTCGTGACCGACACGGTTTTATGTTTTTTATCATTTATTTAAATTAAAGACACTGATCAAGATCACTTTTGAGAGAGTAAAATATTTTTTTGCAATCCACTATACATATTATGGTGAGACGGTTCGGTTGTCGCGTAGATCTATCGCCTCATGCGTCTACACGATTCTCGCAAAATTGTATTATTCATTTATAATTCATAATTCTGAATTTAAGTGCCACAAAGTTACTCGAATGAAATGCCGTTTTAGTAAAATATAGAAAAATTTAGTGAAAAAATATGCTAACTAAAGTTGAAAATTAACAAAGTGAAAAATTATAATAATAATGATGCTGTCAGAACGGTCTTTCAGCCAAAATGAGTCGTTATTTGGTTATAAAGTTTCGATTGTCCAGCGTTTATACTCGCTAATGTTTTACCATATGTATTTGTACTATAAAGATGAATCAACAAGGCAATTTATTTTTTATTTATTTTAAAAATGTTTGCTTGACAACCGAACGAAATGTTATCGTCGAGTCGCGTACCGTACCATCGATTCACAAATCATCGACAAAGACCGAATCAATGGCGACATCGAGATTTCGTAAGGCCATTACATGCTAGTTATTGTAATGGCCCATTTGATTTCGTTTTAAGACACTGTGACACGATGATGTTTCCATAATCACCACGTCCCGATGAAACACAAATTGTTATGCATTGTACCACTAACCTAACCATCCTTTCGTCGTGATCCGTTTCGCAATATTGGTTTTCGCGTTTTCTTCATTCGTTTTTAATCGCACGCCGCACAGTACATAACATTCGAGAAAACGATTGTACATGTTTTGCAATAAAATGCGTATCATACAAAAGTGTATAATATTTTGGTTTTTAGTACCAACTCAGTATAGTGTACAAAATATAGTGGACTTTGTCGAGTTTTCAACCAATCCAGTAACGTTAAAAATGTTCAAAGGAAAGATCTTTAAGAATATTTGACGATTTCAAATCAAACGTTTACTACATTGCATACGGGAGGACCGTACTCAAATTCTTCCGTGCAGGACACAGGTGTGTATTAGGTTCCAATTTGCAAGTGGAAATCGAAAACCGAAGAAATCATAAAAGTGGAAGAATATATATCCTTACGACCTTACAAGTCTTACTTCTTATAGTAGGTAATTAATACTAAAATTGTATATTACGTATTTAAACAGTGTATTTGAAATACTTTTTTTCGTTATTTAATACTATTTAATACAATACTTTTGAGTGTTCACAAACAATTTTTAAATTTTTATTAAATATATATATATATATATATATATATATACATATTTAAATGATTTTAGGGAGTTGAAAGTGTCGTTTTTTTTATCCGTCTGTCAATTGTTGATATTCAAGCAGTTGTTATTTTAAACGTAACGATTGATCTATTGATGCGATAAGAATAATTCTCATAATTATCCCGAAGACTGTCACGGGTAACAACAATCATCGAATGTGTTGGATAAATTTTTAAATTTATTAATCGATCATTTTATTGTTCTACTTGAAGAGTATCTCAAATACGTTCTTTAAGTATTCGAGTAGTATATTTTCAAATAATTCAAAGATAAGGCAATCGAGTAGAACTTTAAATACGTTTAATAATGATTATTTGATTACTTACTCAAATACTATTTAAAAGTATTCTTTACAACACAAGCATTTCGGTTACCACGCGTACAATTCATACAGACCGTATCGTTTTATGTCATAGTAAAACCTAAAACGTCTTAATTGAAATAAGTAATAACTGCAATAATTATTACTGATCTCGAGCATAAACATCTTCTACTATTCTTAAAACGATTGTTGCTGAACAAAAACATTTTCCGCAAACCTTTCAATTATTTTCGCCATTAAGTTTTTGGCGACTTTTGTCTTCGATTCTTCGTTTAGATACAAGCAATGTTTACGCAACGTTTAAACACGGTAATTTGTTCATGACTTCTATCCTCGTCTCCACGGTTGCTCTCCTCTTTTTTACTTTTCTTTCGCTTGCGCGCACCGGACTTCGAAAGTCGGTCATTTTGCTTTTTTTCTTATATATATTATATTGAACAATGTGCCTCCGTTAAAACAATATGATAGTAATAATACTGTGTACACCAACACCGACGGTCTCATATAACCAGCGTGCGCTATATTATGATTTAATGGACATGCTCTGTTCGGTCGAAACGTTTACCATTAATGGAAACGCGGGACAAGTGAGATTTATTAGACAACACAATATAATAATATGTTTAACGTAAAACACCCATTAGAAGTAATATTATCGTTACGAATATCGTAAGAATCGTGTAGGTGAACTTGTGGCGTGCGCAATAATGCGAAACATCGCTCATGACGTATAAATTGTACGCGAGACTAAAAATCAGTGGCGTATATTCAGGAACGTTATAAGATGCGTTTTTCCTCTACAAAAAGCTTACTCGCCAGAATAGAATTACCTGACGCTAAAGTCATTGAAGACCTAACGTATGATTTTTAAAAATATTACTTTTTTCTAAGATACAGCCGTTTTAAAATGGTGAAATGAAAATGGTGATTTTAGAACGCTTTGTATTAAACGTTGCGTTGAGAATATCAAAACCAAATGACACCCTTAGAAAATATTGTTCTCTTTAAAATAGTCTTTTTTGCTCGAAAATCACTCAGTAAACCGCATTTTTGATCTAAATAGCTAGGATTTTACGCAAAACGAGTTTTTATTACGGCCGACTGTCGACGTTTTCAGCGACACTGTTAAACACTGCGCGGCCCGCTACGATTTTTACACCGTCGAGAAGACATGATCGATTTTTTTTTTTTCAAAATATCATGTTATAATAATGCAAGTACATGCAAATTTACGTATCCCTATGGACGATTTCATGGCCTTAAATTCTGGTTCCATAAACATACTTTTTGTAGGTGTAGATATTTACTCAAAAAATTTAACAAGTTACGTAGTGAAAAAAGGTAAAGAGAACGCTATTTTTTCAGGGACGGAAGTTGTAAAATATATTGGGTTTTCTAAACCGACTCGCGAGAACGAAACGAAACACGTCGTTCAGCGTTAATTGTATTAAACTTCACGCGTGCAGCAATAGGTGTCCGCGGAGTGGGTGGGCGTGATTTTTTCACCGTTTTTGTTCTTATAAATATCATATTAATTCGTAAATAATTTGCGAATGGATTCTAAGTTGCGTATAGCTGAATACTTTCTTTTGAAATCTCGCCCAAGTACTACAACATACGTTTGTTATTTTTTTTAATTATTATTACAATAATACTGCAGTTCGTCGCATATTACCGTCGACGAATTATTATTGTTTATTATAGTCGTCTCTGCGGTGTACAGTAATAATATAATAGGTATACTCGTGGTCAATGCACTTTGGGCCTTGACAAGGTCATCCGCGGCGCGACGGATGCCACTTCTTCTTCTTCTGATGCTGCTGCTGCGACGGTAAGATGATTGCGCGGTGGTATACGTAGAAAAAACAAAAAAATAAACTAATAAAGAATAATTAAATAATAGGATCGCTTTAAAAGCAGGTTGATTTCGAGGGAATATAAATTATAAAGCGACGTTTTTATTTTAAATGGCTTGGTCGACTCGATTTGCTGTCGTTTTATTAAAAAAAAAATTTTTTTTTTTTAATCGAAAAGCGAGTCGTAATATTGAAAAATCCAAACAGTACTTTTGTGTGTAAAATACTGGTGCATTTTAGACGAATACCCACGTATGTAGTTTATGTTTTCGAACCGACTCGAACGTGGAGAATTAAAAAACGTTATATTGTTTTGGATTCTGAGCGACGGCGAGCCTTGGATAATGCTCCGATCTTGACGGTTAAAACGTTTTATTATAAGCCAACTTATATGGTAGTGCGTTCTATACTCAACATTTTGCCGAATTTTCAATACCCGAAAAACCAAAAAATCTTAGAAAAAAACTGTAAAAACAAAGGCGAATAAAAAAAAAGGAAGCGCCGGGATCAGTCTAGGTCACGTGGGTAGTTTGACGGGGTAGCGACTACGCTTTGGATGGGTCACTAGTTTAGAAATTGTGGTTAAAACGTATTGTTTAATTTCTGAATGCAATGATAAATCATTGCCTTCGAAAATACGATTCTGAGCGAGCTCAGTTGTCTAGTATATAGTATATTAAATTATTCGTACCTATACAACTTATGAACCAGTAGCCAGCCCGAACCGTTATTTAACAAATCTCCTAAATTAACTCATTAGGATCAATCATTTTCGTGATCACTGAAATTGGAGTTACATGTTTCTTTCACGTAAAAATGTTACCTATACCATTCGGGAGATTATGAACCAATAATGATGTTGGAAATCATTTACAAATAAAAAAGAAACAGTTATTATCAGTCAATAACTCCATTAAAAGCCCTCTTCTGTTCCTTATAATTCGTCCCATTCTTGGCATCATTCTGGGACCCGTCCACTACTTCTGCTCGTAACATGATTGAAAGGGTCCAATGAAAATTCCTCCGTCACTCTGCTTTTAAATTAAATGTACCCTGTCCACCTCACGATTACACACCAATACAACCTCTTCTTTCCTTAGAAAGGTTCACTGACCGTGGTCATTCAGATAATTTAACCTTCCTATTTAATCTACTTTCCTCTAAAATTGACAGCCCCGATTCACTATCTCATGTTTCGTTCAATGTCCCCTGCCGCCGTACGTCTTTTACATTCCATATTCCATTCTCATCCTCTAACTACTATCTCGGCTCTCCGATCATCCGTCTAATGCGCATTTCAAATACCGACCCTTCTTTCTCCCTCGGAAGTTGAGCCTAGTTTCCATAAAGCTGTTTTTTATTATTAATTATATAAATAAATGTTATTGTATTAGGTTATGCTTTTATTAAATGGGTTTGTCCCGCATTGTAAACTAAATAAATGAATAAATAACTCAGAAACGATATTACGATGGAATGTAAAGCTTCAAAACTTTTCTAATTAACTTTTATTAAAAAAAAATTAGAGATATTTAGTAAGAAGATATACGCATTAACATTATACGTTATTACTTGTAAACCTAGTTGTACAAAACAATATCTGTCCATAAAAATTTTACATGCGATTTTCCCCCTTTACAGTAACTGTACTCGTGTAAAATTTTTGAAAAACATAATATTTGTGACAATTATGATCCCTAGAAATTTTTTTTTCTATTTATTTTTGTTCATTTGTTTTTATATTTCCCATGAAATCGTTTTTCCCATTTTCCCATCACGATTAATTAATTCGTTTAAAATAAAAGTACCACATTTTTTTACGATTTCAGTAGGAACATTTACTGTACTAATCACTTTTTATTATTTGCATCGCGGTAATGTCGAAAGGATTTTAAAAAAAGGAGCCATTTCCGCAGGTCGTTTACTGTTACCGTATTCACATCTTAAATTACGTTACAGTCCTTGGGCCCATACTCTACGGTTCGTCAATCGTCGACGATCTGGAGCCAACTGGACGAAAAAAAAAAAAAAAAAAATACCAGAAATAACCGACGAGCAGCGGAAACGATTAAATTAGTAAGATTTCAACTGTGACGTCGGTCGGAAGTTGTAATACTCAATGAAGAAAAATTTAATATTTAAGTTGGGTAACGAAAAGTGTTTTTTACCAAAAGGTAAAAATAGTTGAAAACAAAAAATTATTACATTTTACTCGTTACGGCGTTAAGTTAAAAATTAAATCGCAGAACAGTTTTTTAAAAAAAACCTAATTTTCATACTTTTTCACAAGAAAAAAATGTACACTCTAATGTGAATCACTGCCCTGATCCAATTTGTCAAAACCGTTCCAATTTCACACACTGATTCATTGAATCCGTCTTCATGATATGTGAACATATCAAATCATTCGTAGCATTTTTGAAAATTATGATTTTTTTTTTTTTTGTTTTTGTTCACAGAGGATATAACTTAGAAAATAATCAGAAGTTAAATGAACTTCAAATAAAGTATCACATTCATGGACGAAATCAATCATAAGATCTACCTGCTAAATCATGAAATCGATGCACCCTCAGAATCTACAAATGTTGTGGGGACAAAAACAATATGGCACACTGTATAACTACAGTGAACAAATAGTTGATCAAGGCTTGCATAAAACACATCAAAATTTTTAAATTAAATTTAAATTAAAAAGTTAAAATAATTAACTGGTTAACGTATTTTTTTCGTTAGCTTTCAATTAGTTAATTTTTTTCTTTTAATTTAACGAGTTAACATCAAGTTAATCTGTAACAATAAAACAAAATGTTGTAACTCTTTTTAATAAACAATAAATAGTAACAAAGAAGAAAATTTCAAAAGAATATACATAAAAAAAAAATTCTGTAACAGAGCAAAATATGTCATACTATATCGTGTACAAAACCTTGTGAATTAAAAATGTGAAATATTATCTTTATTTTGAATGAAATTGCTTTTTTATTTTCGGTAAGTTGACTTTTAATTTTACAAATTAAAAATTAACTTTTAACGTTTAACTATTGAATTAATGTTTTTTTTTTTAATTAACTTAATTTAACGAGTTAAAAAAAGTTGTAAGCTTGCCCAGTATTGAGTAATAGTGGAGCCATTTTTTTTTTTTCCACTTTAAGCGCTGGATGTTTGCCGTATGTCCGTGGTGACCATGAATTATTTGACATTATAATTTATGCATAAATCATAACAGTACGACGTTATTATTGCGTAACCATGTCGCATCGGTTCAATTATAATTTGTTTAACGATCGAAAACCGCATATTGGAACGCAAAAGGCAATATGTCGACCTAAATCTGAACGTATTATAGGTACCGTTTGTCCTTAATGTAATAAAGGGACTAAAATTGTGTGTAGTACCGAGTATGACACACTTTGTGTTATAAGAATTTATGTTTTGTGTAGTGCGAAATGAAAAAATGTTTAACGGCTTAATGGCACTGAAGTATTGTTTTATGTATTTTTATTTCAAACAGTTTTATAACTTATTACAAAAATATCAAAACTATTCGAATATCAGTAATTTAATTTTGAATAGTAAAATTCGTAGATTAGTTCATAGAGTTTTTAGGTAGGTAGTCGTCAAAATAGGGGTAAAATTTGTTTTAAATTGTTATACTATGTTATTGTAAATCAATTGTTTTAGTGTTGTCGAAAGTTCTAAGTGTTCAACATGAGAAGTTTTTAGAGGATTCGCTGTAAAATACATAGCTATAAACAAAACGAAATTTGAACGGTTTTCTTACTGTATGTCGCTTCTAAAAAAAATTTTGCAAGAACAAGAAATTAAGCGAAATTTCCAAAAAAGGTTTGTTTTTATAAGTACTATCCAAGCAAATTATTTTTGGCACCACTTTCATAAAAATTGAATCATTTTTTCTGATCACTGAAAACACGTTTCATTTTAATAATGTCAAAATAAAAAAAACAAAAAACGGACCTTCGATTGAATGGCAATTTTTAAAATATTTTAACGGATTGAAGGGGGATCGGGGCCGGGAAGGAGAAAGACTCTCATACTAAAACTAATTTCCAAATTAAGTGTGTAAATCAGAAAAAATTATATTTTTGTCTCTGGCGTAATACATGTGTACACGTAACAGCCGATGAGGAAAAATATTAACTGATAATACTGAAACACGTCTTCAAAACTACGATGAATTATTAACATATATTATTATCAGTCGAATTGCACCCAAACCTTAACACTGCTGTAAAAAAAAGAAAAAAGGTTAAAATTACCCTTCTTATTCCGACCCGAACACAATAATTATGACTATTCCATATACGTTTTCATATTTTGAATACTTGCTGTACGTTAATTTCCCAAACCAGTTTTTTCACGGGTTCCAGACAACACGTCTTGCAATAAATCATTATGTGTTGAACGGTTATTATAATATGTATTGCGATCAACTTACGAGACGAATTTATGTGATCGCGCGGGTTAACATCCCATATAAATACTACTCATTACATTTTTCGCACGTTAATGCGAATTTAATTTAAATTTACCCCGCGAAAAGTTGTCTGGTGAGCACGTACAGATGTGTAATCAATAAGACGAGGATACGTGTGTACACAGTTATGCATTCTCTATAGTTCTCATCCATCGTGTTTTTTTCTCATCGTATATTAACGCGCAGCATGAAACTGATTTAAAAGTCGAAGGTGCAGTTTGCCGACGAAATTCAGATCGTTTTTCTTCTTCAAACCGAATAGAAAATCACGCTGAAATCGAATTTTCACGAGGACACGACTTTTCCATATTTTAGAACTTACGAAAAGTTGACGAAATGAAAATTATAAAGAGTAGAGGGACTAGAAAGATAAAATCAAGAGTTTAATTCCTTATATAGACATAAAAATCGTTCGGTTTTGTTTTCTGCCCAGAAGAAACGGAAAAAAAAAAAAAAAACTGTTTCGGTAGATGTCACGAAGTAACCAAAAACGGATAGAGCCAATCTAACGGCTCCGAGTGGATCGAAACGCGTTGTTAAACAGGGAAAACGATCGGTGGAAAAAGGTCGCGCGACGTCCGAGAAAACAAACGTCAAAATAGGATTTTTACAAGGCTGGTCGTTCCCACGCTAAAAGTTTAAAAGTTAATCTAATTTTAATTAATTAAATTAACTCGTTTACTTATTTTTTCGTTAAATTTTAACTGTTAATAATTTAGATAATTTTTTTTTTTTACTTAACGTGTTAACTTTAGGTAAATCTGTAAATTTTGTTGAAAACTTTTGAACTTTAAAATTATTTTTTTAAGTTTAACAAGAAGAAGACACTTTCAAAGAAAATACGAAAAAAATTGTTTGTATTGGAAAAAATGTCATACAAAACATGTGTATTACAATTATGAACCATTGTCTTTATTTTAAATGAAGTAATTTTTTTTTTTTTTGTTGGTTGATTTGTATTTTAATTAATATAAAAAATGAAAAAAAAAAATTAACTTTAACTTAACGAGTGTTTACTTGCCCAGCCTTGGATTATTAGTTTTTTGTTTTGCTGAACAGCGACGACGACAAGAGTAATTTTTTGTCGAAAGTAAACGTGCAAACAGTGATGAAAAACCGCGACGACAAAGATCGACTATACAACCGTCTACGCGTATATATATATAGTAAGCAATATTATGAACAGACGTCTCTGTTTGCGGAAAAACATAACGACGAGACCTCTCGGTCAATTATTCTTTCGGAAAAAAACAAATGACAACGTGTCTTAATGTCGGTTTTCGAGTGTTAAAATTTGTGGGGGCAAAAAAATATATAAAAAGAGGCTAATATTCCTTGGACCATCGTCATATTATACATTGTTATAACGAGAAAAACGTGTTTTACCGTCGTGTGTCAAAAATGTGTACCACGGAGAGTATAACATAATATATAATATTATATTTTCTTTTTGGATCGTTAAACACGTTTGTCGTTTAGCGTCTTAAACACCTTCGAAAAATACAGGCAATTTGTCAACGGTCGCTAAGGAATGTGTGTGTATAATATAATATTATAGTATTATTACCTATATATACACCGTCACAGACCGCCGTTTACGGTCTCTATTTATAACACACGAAAACGGTCTGACACGACGACGACGACGACGACCTAACGCATACATTACGAAACTAACGAACCGTATCCGGTTACCGAGACTTTGAAAAATGGTCGAATTCGTTAACAACCCGGGTGAAATATGATAATCGGGATCGACGTTTTCGCTTGCGTTCATTTTTTTTTTCTTTTTGCCCTGCACAAAATACTATTAAGTCACCGTCGAGTTAACAACGGCTACCAAACGTCGTTTCGAGCGGTAATAACCTAACCTTTGTCCGAAAAATCCAAAATAAACCATTATTAATTAAAATTAATTAATTATTCTAGCGATATATTTTATAGTATTGATCTAAATGTCCGTGGGGTGAAATCGCTCAAAGATCAAAGTTATAAAAAGTATATTTCATCGTTACAGTCTGTAAAAAAGGGTTTACATATGGGGGAGGGCCAATGCAACGCTCAAAATTCGAGAAAAATTAAATACTTCCAATCAATACTATCACAATAAATTAGGCAAAAAAATTGTTTATGTATAGTATTTTTATTCTTTTTTTCTCTATTCTTTACTCTATGGCGTTTTTGCTATCGTTGTAGCGTATATTAGCTTGCATTTTAGAAGATTCAGATTTTTGATCAGACTCTTTCTAAAAAAAATCTCTGGATACGCGCCCGGTTCAAATGTATACTCAACCGGACGATTATAGAAATAAGTACAAATTTTTTTTTTTCAAATCCGAATTGAGATTTCTGAACGTTTTCGTCGTTAGGTGACAAACTATAATAAAAGGGAATCTATCTATCGGAAACAAAAACTACAAAGTGTAAAAATTCTAAGATGAACATCCCGTAGAGAATACGCTGGCAAGAAATTGAGGCAAGACTAAGGTAGTTTAGCCCCTCCCTACAGCCTGTATTCTAAGTTATTTACGAGTAAAATGGAATTACAATAACAAATATGTATAATAAATTCTTTGTGCATTCGTTTTTGAAAACAAAAAAAGGACAAAATCAGTCTGACAATTATCAATCTATTTTGTTGTTTAACCATACCGTGAGTTAAATATCAAAATAATAAGTTTTTTGTTTTTCTAACATTTTCGGAAAACGACTAGAAACTTCAACATTTGTAATTACTTTTACAAATAGCAGATGGCTCCGATCTTTGCGTTGTACACGACAAAAAAGTTTGGATTTTGGTTTTAAAATATAATTTATTTGCAACATGTTTGATATTTTGATGATTTTCTGAAATATGTGCTTCGGATAAAAAAAGTCTTAAGAATGATTTCGGGTGTGCAAATAAAATGTTATGAAAATGAAAGAAATTTTTTAGGGTGAGACGTTTGGCTAAAACTCAATATGGCATCAATATGGCGTATACAAAAGAGAGGATAATTAGCTTATACGTGTAACATTTCGGCAAACATGATATAAAATAACACCTACACGAATATCAACAAAAAAAGATCCGATACAAGTATTTATCATAATTTGTAGAAAATTGAGAACGTAAATTTCTATTAATATGACAAACATTACAATTTTAACTAAACCACACTGTCGCATAGTATCATGTACGTGCTATAATGTTATATAATACGATTAGTTCAGTGTCACACAAGTCGTTTTTATTTTCAGCGAGGTACTTGAATTCGTTTTCGTCTTCAAGTTGCAACGATAAAATTCGGTTAGTGGCTGAAAATTAAACATATAGTTTTTTGTCATCGTATTCAATTCAAAAGATTGAGGCACTCCGATTTATGATATTTTCTAGATATGTGTGCCTGAAAATACGCGTACCTAGCTAGCTATGCGTTTTAAGGAGATAGAACACAAATAGTACGAAATACGAGTGACCACGAAATGAATGGACCGTGTAAATACGTTCATGGGCATAAAAAAAACCTACAAAATATAGCTGATAATATGTCACACGAAGAACGATTCTGTTACTCCGGTGACGTCTGTGGGGGAAAAAAAATTATTGAAACGAATATACGACTTTGCCGGACGAGAGTTCTATTCTATTTCTACACCAGCTATATTCGATATGTCGGCGCACTTTTACGGATACCGGGAAAAAACACGGTATCCACCTGGGTATAGGTATATAGTGTGCGGTAACCGATTTCCGACGAAATCGTGTTCCGTGACGAATCACGTTAAAAGTAATATTTTCAAACGGTGTAATAAGTAACATTAACAACGGAAGAAAAAAAAAAAATGGTTAACGACAACGACAATAGTTTCGACGTATACATAATCTAATATAATATGGCGAGATCACTCAATTCAATGTAACTATTGTCTATTTTATAGACAGGTACGCAGAAATCTGTATGGGTACTGAAAAACAATAACACCATGTCAGTGTTCATTTTTTATGACTTCGAGAACTGTTTGTACCATCGTGTTCTGACCGGGTCAAAAGGTTTTCAAGGATTACGTATATTTTTTTTAAACATTTGGACGTTTCGTCAAATTTGCGTGAACCGATACAGTATTGGCATTGTTTTTTTTTTTTATCACGGCGTCCGTTTTCAAGGTTTTATCAATACGAATTATTGCAAGTAAAATACAATTTCCAAAGGTGAAAAAAAAATACCTAATGCGTCCAACAAAGAAATCCTATAGACAGTTGCATCGCATCCAGCAAACGAGTATTATCCAAAAACTATTTGAAATCGAATTTCTACCCTACAGCGTTGTGCATCCGGGTGGAAAAAAAGTTATCCACAGTCAGACACGCTCATTTACTTCCATTTGCTATGAAAAAAACCTCGGTTATATCAAAACAATTTTATGATTCGCTATCACTGGGTGG
The DNA here is from genome assembly GCA_017140985.1 of Hormaphis cornu. Classification (NCBI taxonomy): domain Eukaryota; kingdom Metazoa; phylum Arthropoda; class Insecta; order Hemiptera; family Hormaphididae; genus Hormaphis; species Hormaphis cornu. Next base: position 38,728,931 of record CM029357.1, on the reverse strand, counting down.
TGTGAAGTAAATAACATTATTATAATTTCTATACCGATTTAATTTACGTTTTCAAATTTGTGCCAAACGTCTGTCTAATAGGTAGACATTGGGACGACAGAATAATTATTCAGGTTCGCAGTCACAAAAAAAAGGTTTGTGCTTTCAGAAATTTAAAAACCAGTCGTAAAAATAATAATAAACGGGTACCTACTTTAAATCATACAAAATACCGAAACGTATTATATTTTACTAAAAAAAAAAAAAAGTATTTTAAATTTTAAACACTAAGGAATTCGTTCGTAAGCTGTTGACATTTTCTCTTTCGCACTCGTTCAGAGATGTTTATGAGAGGAAATCTCGCGTTAAATGTTATTATTGATGTTCATGTGTGCCACTGACAACAATACCGTTCTCAGACGGAATTATTTTGCTCAGTCATCGCCTATACTGATTGGAATAAACGAACACGTGCATCACAAGTACAATAATATATCTTTAGCTAAAAATTCTGTTTTAAATCGTTTTTTTTTCATTGCTTTTCCCGTACTCGGATCACGACCGTTCGGTCGATTTCTCGCAGTTCAGCGCGGGCGACTACGAGCTCGCGTTCGTCCGCAATGCCAACAACAATTATTATAGTAATTATACGCACGTTTTCCTGAAATGTCAGTTCAGCTCGTCAGCTCGGCTCCGGTTTCGACGATTCAGATGATTATTAGTATTTATTTTTGCAGAGAAGTTTTAGACGTACGTAATCATAATTTATTTCACCTGCTGCAGTGGGAACAATGTTATACTGTGGTAAAGTACAGAAGTGTTAGAAAAACGAGTCCTATAAGATTTTTGACGTTATAAAGCGTGAGGCCCGGGGGCGATCCGAGGCTGGAATTTGAATATTGCAAACGGAAATACATTATTTTTTTCCCTCTCGCACTAAATCATCTCGACATCTTTACACGGCGATCGTTTATCGAATTCGAGAATAATTGCAAAGTCAGATCATTTTCCACGCCTTCCTACTAGATCCGAAACGAAAAAAAAAAAAATAAAAAATAAACAATTTAAATAGCGGTTACACGGTGCCGCGTGTTTTCGTACGATAATAATTTCGAAAAATACTACTTAAAAAGAAAAAAAATAAAAAATTATAATAATCGTAACATAATAAACCGACACGAAACGTGTAAGCGATCAACACGCGCGACTTGCGGGGTGCTTAGGGGAGGAGGGAAGTCTCGGGATTAATTTTTTGGTCGACCGATTGTTATTATTATACAGAAAAGTGGGCGGAAAACAATATTATTCGATCGCAGCTATTACCGGTGGCATTATAATGTATAGTTGCCGAACGTACATAGTAACCACAACACATTTTCTTTTTTAGATTTTACAACGACGTTTTTCTTTTTCTCGGGTATTATTGCACCCGAATCCCTGTAAAACCCCGGTAACCCCGAATGATTTTTTTATACACAACATATTAATTGGTATAGTAAACATTCAATTTAAATGTTGACGCGACCAAGTATTTTTTGCGCCGAGTTATACTCAACTGGTTAGGTCGTTGATTTATTCGTAAGAATAACGAAAAACGTAAAAATTTACTGCCTTTCTTTCTTTTTTTGGTATTTATTTTATATGATGTATCACACCATTCGAAATACCGATCAAGGTTGGGCAATATTAGTTTTTAGGATGAGCATTTGCCATGACTTGGCTTCACTTGCCTAAATGATTCGGATGCAAAGCCTTGCAGTTTTCCTGTAAATAATTGTTTCGGACGGTGAAATTCTCGGATATTTTCAACAATATCCCTCCACAGATTGGACCGAAACGCGACGTTAAGTTCAAAGCGATTTTAGAATTTCGGTTTTTTTTTTAGTTACGCACGGTAACGGTATAAAAAAATCAAAATTTCCACACGTGCAAAAAATTACTTGAAATAACCGCAGTCTATTAGAGTTAATAAAACAAAAGCATATTTTAGGTACAATTTTCGCAGTTGTCTCAAAAATCATTTAATTACTATTCAGTTCGGAGTCTCGAAACTCAACCACGAAAATCAAAACGTTATGTTCGTGCTGTTTACAAAATTGACCTAAATCATTGATTATATTATACTACTGTAGATTGCTCTCCACAGCAAATAATACGTTGCGCAAAACAAACCGATAAACCGAACAACCAATAAGGGTACGCATTGAATAGAGTTAAATAAAATTGTATTTTTGGAATCCGGCCGTTCGAATAAACACGGTTCTTATTAGCGCGTCGTCGACTTGAAACAATCGAATCGCATCCGCATTTCGCGATTGTGGGCCATTGTTCCGTCAAAGAATTTGTAATTTAAAGACGTTAGATTTGCAATCCCATTTTTGTATCTGGTTGGGTTACGTTTTTTTGTAATTATTATTAAATGACGTGTTTTGAGCATAACCGTTAATAATGTATAATCCAAACTAATTTTGTGTATTCCACCATTTTTTCACCGTAACTATTTGTTGATCACAATTGTCCTTCAAACTATAATTATTATAGTTTTTTCGCATTTGAACGACGAACGTTATGATTTGAAGTTAATTTCCCGTCTGCAACAATTATATATCCTTTGTCTAACGTTCAGTTATGTTATTTACTGTGACGATTTCTATGGACAAGCTTGTTTTTAGCTTTTAGGTTGATATTATTACCACGCATTAGGGGGTTTTATTTTTTATAATAATTTTTTTTTTTTTTTATTAAATCGTTTGCGTCGGCGCGCAAATACGTCTATAGTTACGTTTTTTATTTTTTTTTTTAAACGTTTTTTTTTTTCACGCGTCGATAAATCGACGAACATCAGATCGAAACGCGTTACAATAACAATATATTTTTATTATTAACTCGTAATGTCTCTCGCACACACGGATCCGGTCGACGAAACACTCGCTCCTTATGGGAAATTCGTGTGTTCGTCGTCGACGACAAGCCAACGCGTGCGTGACCGTACCGTGGTTATGATTTTTCTCTTCTGGTCGAGAAGAGGGGTTAGGTAAATCGTTTTTTGGGTTAACATAGAGTTAGTGAATTCTCCTCCCACCTTTCCAATCACTCTGTACTTATAATAGTATGTTGATTCCGAGCGTAACTGGTATAGAGAAAGATGTTTTTTTTTTTTTTTGTGAATATTTTTTCGAAAAAAATAAATCGCTCGATAATTGCATAAAACGATATACAGCAGTAAAAAAAAAAATGAAAAAATCGACCGAATAGCTATTTTGTTTTTTTTTTTTGTATATTTTAATAGTATGTTCTCGGATATGCTCAAAAAACCAAAACGTTTGCTCCGATAACGACTTGAATCTGTTATTATTATGTGTTTACTTTTTTGGATAGTTCTCTGACGATTACGACAGCTTAGGCACGATATCACGAAAAAATATATTATGGGTCCGAGATTGTTTTTTGTTTGTATTTTATTTTGTTTGTTTAATTCAAAAATTACCTCAAGTGGTTATGATGTAAAACATATACAAGTAATTGGAAATAATTTGTTGAAATGTTCGCACAATGTCGGAGCGTATAAATCGTCATAGAGTCATCAAAAAAGTTTGAGCCAAACAACTTAGAAGTATGGAACATGTTGTTTGTTTGCCACTGAGCTCGCTATAAGAATTTTAACCAGCCAGTATCAATCCATTTATCACTAAATCGTTTGAAAACATAATATTGTCCAAATAAAACGAATTGTTTTTGTCATACCTACTTTTAACACGAAAAAACCTTTGGGAGTAATCCGTCCCCATCGTTCTCCTCTATGACTACGCCACTGATTACCACTGATATCTGGTCGTGCATCCAATTAGCGTAAAAACGATTTTAGTAACAAATCTTACCAATCTGATGGTTAACGGTTAAGAACAGCAGATGCGACCGACTCGAACCATTCAGTTCTTTATGAATTATGACAGTCCATTCTAAACGCAGAACGAGCGTGTACCGACCGAACGGTTCGAGTTAAATTAAAACCATACATATATTCGACTTAATCCTACGTTAAATTCAATACTAATCACACAATACTGTTTCATAAATCATCGGTTTCGCAGCATTCATTATGCGACTCGCGTATGAAGTACGACGGGAAAGTAAAGTAAAAAAAAAAAAAAACGTTTACAGTCGTAACGGCAGTACGATGAACTAAAACACGCGAGCGGTCGGTCACGAAAAATACAACAGTGTTCCAAGTTAGATGTTACAGAAATTATTTCAGATGAAAATAAAAAAAAAATATTTTCTCATGAAAATCCAAATTTTTTTTTATGTACATTAGTGTTTGAATTTTTTATAATAACTATTAAAAATTAAGTAGCACCCTATAATTTTTTTTTTTGTGCGAGTTGTGTACGCATAGATTTTAAATGAATTTTATTGGTAAAAAACAATTTTTTACGTGTTTGAGAAGTTTCTAAAAATTATGTACCTACTATTATTTTAGTTTGCAAATAATATTTATGCCAACACAATTACTAGGTAATTACCTACTAATTAATGTATTGTAAGATAACACAACTCCAGACTGCCACCATGTTGAAGTACATCGGTACTTTTTAGAAACTGTAACCGAATAACTTGTATAGTTTTTTATCGAAACAATATGTTTTTCAACCACCAAAATTTATTAAAAAATTATGCGTAAACAACACACATCCGACAAAAATATAGTGTGGTATTCGAGTTTTAAAAAACGATTTAAAATACATCAACAAACATACAAAAATCTGGAACTGAATTTCTATAGACCACATAAAATAAAACAACTTTCGTGTGCAAATTTGTTTTTCGATTTCTATACTTTCCCTGATAATATTACCGTAACATCTGTAAACACTCTGTATACTACCAGAGGGCAATTTTACATAGGTAAATATAATATATTCAACACGTAATACGCTGTCGTAAGACTGTGATTTTTTTTACAAACATTATTTTAAAAACGTTTTAAACACATGCTCAGTATACCTTAAATCGTTCACTGTTTGCGCGCACAATAATCACCACTGGCTCACGGCACTCGTTACCGTAGGTACTCAAAAAGAAAATGTAATAAATTATTACGAGTTTTATAACACAACATGCGTACACTCAGGGTAAGTACACCACTTATTTGTACCGATTTAGTTGGTATATATTGGAAATTGAGGATCGCACGATAACCACGGAATTATTGCCGTCAAACAGCGACGGAAAATAGATTTAAAAAAAATATATAAAGAAAGAAAGGGTATTGTTTTGAACACGCGCAGACATGAATTCATTACGGGAACAGCGCAAGGACACGGTTACCATACAACAAACGACCGAGTATTATTACTAACAATATTAATTGGTATAATAAGAACACGGACGATTTGATATAATAACGGTAATATCATCGAATTTGAGGTAAAAAATTATTTGATTTGAGGATGATCGTGACATTTGATCGTGGACCGGCCGACCTGGTTTTTTCTAAAGTAAAATAATATGGCTTTCCGTATTATAAACGAAATGGAACAAAAAGCCAAACAGTAAGTACTGTTTGATGTGATATTTTTCCAGACAAAAATTAGACGAAAAAAGAAAATTACGCGCACAAGAAAAATGAATATTTTCCAAAAAAAAAAAAAAAATGAATACGTGATTCTCGCGTGATGCCAAAATATTTACTCTCGATACGACGTGACTCCAGTTAAACTGTTAGCCAATGCTGATCTGGGTCAATATTTAACTACCCAACGAATATTTAATTTTTGGTTATATTAATTACTATCCGACAATTATTTAACATCAAATACTACAAAGAATTAGAGCTAACCCTTGTAATACACTACATTATTGATTAAAGTTTGTTTAATTGTCCATCACAAAACAACGCGGTTCATTGATTTGTTCTCGGAAATCGGATTTAAATTTATTGAACGTCATTTGTAGTTTTTTACGGAGATTTTTATCCACGCGACATATATAGTGATCCCGGCTTTTTTTTAATATTTAATTTGTATTTTTTTTTTCTTTCGTAATAAAAAAACCTATAAAAAAGTAAAAATCGATAAAATCGGCGCAACATAAACCTTTTGTTACACTATATTAGTCATGTTGAAAACAAATCAAAATATTCATGTCGGTTTTTATTGTTTCAAAGTTCGAATCAGTCGTTCGCATATTTATTGAGATAAACGCAACAAACGTAAGTCCAAACGCTTTGAGAGTGACGCGAAACACGTTTTTTTAGGTTATTCTTTGCGAAAGTGCCATATTGCATCGTAGCAAACGTTTATTAAAGGTCAGAATAAAAATAAATAAGTAATTTATATTCGGATTGAAAATGTCGAGGCCGGCCGCAAACGACGAAGTGAGCAATCGTATAGTGATATTAAAATAACTTGATTACGACTCGATTTTCAAACTTACAAATTGGTACTGAACATGCTTAACAAAAAAGAAAGAAAGCCGGGATAATTCTCTAGCTCGCATGGGTAGTTTGACGTAGTTAATACACTTAAGGTGGGTCACTGATTTGGAAGTTTTGGTTCAAACGTTTTATTTAATACCTGTAAGCAATGATAAAATCATCGCCTTAAAGGAAAACATCAGTTATCTAGTATAATATACGTCCTTGTGAAAACCAAATTTACATAATCGAAATAACACCGATTTATCTATACCATTTTTTATCAGAATTTTCCTAAAAAAGGTCCGAAAACTCCGAATGTCGGATCCACGCATAAAAGAATTGGTATTAGTTTAAGTTACGAGTGAACATTTCAAACCATTCGCACAAATACTTGAGGAGTTATCACGATTTTAGTATAAATTTCTCAACAGTGCGTAATTTTATTGTTATAATCAAAATTAAAACAACTTTTAAAATTGTTTTCATACGCTTGCAGAATTTACCAGGCAAATATTTTTGAATTTTTTTATTCACATAGCAAATGTATTAAAGTAATAATCGAACAAAAACGAAAAAAAAAAAAAAGAAATTTTCCAAAATTTTATAGTTTTTAAAATTTAGTTAAAAAATTAGCGATTCCATAAAAATCACTTGAAACTTGTACCGTATCTTAGCTATTTTAATATTGTGTAACAGTTTCAGCTGTTTTCGATCGTTGTGTTAAATATTATGGCTATAAATCTGAATCCAATAAATCGACAAACACGTTATCCGTAATTTAGACGTTTTTCCTTAACATTTGCTTAGATTTTCATAGTAACTTTTTCAATTTTGAACTCTCAATCTTAAAAAAATATTGAAAGTACCATCAGAGTCTATAGACCTTTCAAAATAGGTATACTGGTTTTAAGCATCGGAGCATTTTTTATACCCAAAAAGTGAGTACAGAAAAAAAAAAAAAACATTGTACATTTGTAACATTGTCTTTGCTCCGCTCAGAATGTATAAAAGAAATAATTTTCGACAATTCACGGCGTGCGTCAATGTCCGTTCGATTAAAACCGCTCAACGCGACAACTGCTGGCGGCTAACCGTTTGTAGTAATTCATGGTTTTTTTTTTATCTTCTTCTCCCTGTTGTCCCGGAAAGTCTGCGTTCTCCTGACGGACACGTCGGGTCACCGTGAAGGCCGGAGGGCTACCGGGGAGACCGTCGAGTACAGGGTGTTTATAGATCCACTCGCAACGAAATTTTTGTACATATTTTATCCACCGCAGAAAGAGATTGTTTTGATTTATGTGGATCACAGTGTGTCTAGAAAACATTTACGAAACGAAAAAAATCGATTCAAAACAAGAGAAAAAGTAGGTACGTTCCAATTTTTCAAAATAGTTCCAACAAAACAAAACGTATTTTGTGTCACTCGGCGTCAGGTTTCGTCGGTGAGCGCGTCCATTTTGTCGATATTTATAGTCTGTTCGAGTCGTGTAAAGTATCCTCATAATTATTCCGGTAACGAATCATTTAAAATCGATATAAAACGATTGAAATGCACAGTTTCGGGAGCCGGGAACAACTACTTAAGGGACCCTCTGTCTTACGTTAACACGTAATTAGCTATCATAACAACATTCTATAGTGACCATATCATCATCTATTAAAAGTCTTTTATGTTTTAAATAAATAAATTGACGATCGCATGAAGACACAATGTAAATACAATTAATACACGTTACCTATATTAAGTTAGATTGTTTTGTGCGATGACCAAGTCATTTTATTTATTTAAAACATAAAAGATTTTCATAGATATTTATATGGTCACAATTGGATGTTGTTAGGTTAATTAATTACGTAACAACTTAAGACTGAAGGTCCCTCCAGTAGGGACTGAATAAATTAATAACCGACTTGGTATTACATGGATCCTAAAACATTTTACGGTACAAGAGCTGCGTAAACTGCAAACTCAGAACAAACATTTAACTCGGTTTTTGTATTAGAACTGTTCCGAGGACATGTATAGGCACTTACGACGAAGGTTTTTGATTCGATTCAAATCGTTTTACCGTATTTACGAGGGAATAGAATAATAAAAAATAAAAAGATACGGATATTTTACGTCGAATCTCTGACGAAATCGTTGATCACCCTGTATAACCGTGTTCCTGTCTTCGGGTAACGGTACACGATAACCGTGGTAAGTTGGTGTCGGGATGAACCGAGAAGCAGCTAAATCACGGACAGTGCCGGATATTATTCTTGATAAGGGGCTTTTTTTTTATTCTTCTCCTACATGGTTTACCGGCACCTATATGGTAATGGTGTACCGCAGCTGCCCGTATGGAAACCCGTGCGATTGTCGTAGCTGATCATGTTCGTTCTCACGTTTGTTTGAACTTGAAAATAACTCCTAACCAAAGTTCGTCTCCGCCGAAACAATGGTGTGTTACGCAGGATGTTTTTAATCCTTGGCCAATAATCAGGCGCAGACCTGATGGAGAGGTGGGGAAGGGGGGGATAAGGAGCTTTGGCCTATTCCTTCAGAAGTATTTTAAGTTATTTAAAAATGGTACTATAATGTATAACAAATATTAATGGTTGATTCATTATTTATTAGTTTATGAAAGCAACAAAAGAACAATATTTTCAACATGAAAAACATAAACAATCAACATCTGAACATGTGTATCGGATGATAACAAGTTTACAGAACGATTGCGGGGGGGGGGGGCAAATAGAATACTATAAAAATGAAAGACATTTGTTTAGATGAAAGATGGTGTGGGAATAAAAAATGAAAAACAGTGTATTAATTTGAATCAACATGGCGGATACTAAAAAGAGGATAATTAGCTTATTTTCGTAACATTTTAGCAAACATGACATAAAATAACACCTCAATAACTATCATCAACGAAAATGACAGGTATCTAGAAATCTGCAGCAAATTGGGAGTATAAGTTTTTATTAATAATGACAAACATTACGATTTTAACTAAATATACCGTCACAAACAATAGCATCTATACCTGCTTATACTATACAAAGCATTTAGTTCAGTGTCAGACAAGTCATTTTAATTTTCATTGAGGTACTTAAATCCTTTTTTGCGACGGTGAAATTCGGTTAATGGTATAGAATTAAGCAAAGTTTCTTGGTTTTTATTTAAGACTGTTTGACATATATGGAGTTTCGGATATTTCAATACAAGATCAGACATTTGAACATGTTGTTAATCAATCTACACACTATAATGTTATTTGCCATTCGAGTTCGACTTAAACCGAAACCGCATGAATAATTTTGTAAAATTTCTACTCGAATGAATCTTTTGAAATTTATGACATTTGGTTTCCTGGTTGATCTCTGGTAACATTTATTCAATTTAATCTATCAACGTATAATTATTTACAAGCCCTACCTTCACAAGACCAATAATATTAGTGTTGTTTATTTCGTTGCGTGTCCGATTAAGTATAGGTATTGCAATAAAATCTAACAGTTTTTTTATGCGAACGTAAGTAAAGAAAAAAAACCACACGTTTTCCGCACACTAACGTGATATATTGTTATAATTGTTATGCACAGCGAGGGCGGACTCAGTGATTTCAAAAATGTAAATTCACGAGGGAACGGCAACATTTCAATTACAATCCTTAGCAAAAACGACGTTCGCAGCGCTAGAAATGAATATAAACACTGTTTAAATAATTCTTACTGTGTTTTTGTATTTCGTTTATTTTTTAGAAAATATCCGTGCTGATCAACCCGTAATCGAGCGTAAAATACGAATATTATGAATCGCAGTTGTGGGCGTACCTACACGTCGTTTTCAGCGCGTGGATGAAAAAAAAAAAAAACCGATCGAGAATCGTTCACGTCTGTAATTCGTTATAAAATACACACAACCCGCTTGTATGGGTTCGTTTTGAAAATGAAAGGACATTGAGTTCTCCAGTATCTTTCGCAATCCAAATCGTTCACGCAGAACTAACCGACGACCTAGTTCTTGTGTTGAACCAATAATTTGATATTAAATCGTGTTGGAAAATGAATGTGTTTAAGATTTTAACCACGACTGTTCTTAGAGTTTACAATGTTTCGTAGAAATAAGTAACAAGTTCGGAAGAATCAATCGCTTGGAAAATTTTGAAATGTTCCGTAATGATTTGGAACAAGTTTTTGGGATTAAATGCTGTTTGAATAAAATACTTCCAGGTAAAATTCTATTTTTAAATTGCATTTATCGAAATCGATCTTCGTACGTGTCTGTCACACAACATTGTTGCCAGATAGATAAAGTATAACTGATAATGTAAATTTGTATACTATCATAATTTCTGTGTGTATGTGTAAAAGTAAATTATGATTATATTATTTTGTGACCATAATTTCATGTTGATGTTGTGCTTTATAAAACGTTGTCTTCATCTTTATGCAGCGTATTAATCAATTAAAATATTCACCATATACATAATTGACCGTGTACAACAATAAAAAACTATATTATTATGTGTTTGAAAACGTGAGATGGTAAAAAAAAAAAAAAAACTAATTTCTTTTTACCCATTTTATAGATTTCAATGTTCTCAATGCTGGATAAAATTTTTGTGAGATTCAAAACTCTTTTTAATAACATTATTTCTAGTGAACTTCTAGGATACCGAAACCGTTATAAAATTGCAAGTACACACGTTCAGAATTTTTTTTACTTATGTTTCACTTCTCCCGAAGTCACGCTAAACAACAATACTTTTAAAGCGTTCAATGTTAGCCGGTAAATACTTCATGGTTTGTAGTTTGTAGTTTTTTTTTTTTCGGCATATAGTTTCAGCCTTTAGAAAAATGTGAAAGTTAAAAAAAAAAAATATTTTCAAACTCTTCTGTACTTTTTGGTTATAAAACCAGTAATCACTGATGCACACAATAATATTATGGTGGTTATCTAAAAAAAAAAATAATTATTTTTACACCCATCTAAGGCCTGTCTTCTTCTTCTTCTTCGACTTTTTCCGACTATTTGGGTTTGGCAGCCTTTGTCCTATTCCTCCACTTATCACGATCAATCACATTCCCTACACACACATTAAAAACCCTCATATCGTTTTCAATTGTTTCCATCCGTCTCTTCTTTGGTCTACCTCATTTTCCTTCAACGTTCATTTTCATAACCACTCTTACTGTTTCAGTTTCTTCTCCTCTCATCACACGTCCAAAAAATCTCAGCCTATTTTCCCACATCTTATCCACTACTGATGCAACACCAATACTACTTCTTACACATTCGTTTCTTATTCTAGCTTATTCTTCTTGTTCTTCTCTATTCTCAACTATCTATGATCCATTAGTTTTTTTTTTTTTTGGTCTGAAGAAGCCATGGTATTTCTGTATAAGTAAGTATATACTGTAATAACATATTTGTATGTAAATATTTCCTTTTCGACGGCGATTACGCAACTGAAACGAGTATTGTTATTTCGGACGGCGGAAACGTAATATAGTTTTGATAGACTTACCACGACGACGGTCCTATTTACATACGTCCAAAAAAATTATAATTTATTATTTTATGCGTTTGACGCAAAGACGGCGATGTCAAGTGGACGTAGGTATTATGCAACGCGACTGCATTCCGTCTGGCGCCAGTGCTCGCTCAGCACATTTGCACCAGCATCGCAACAATATATCATCGTAATAATATTTTAAAAATCTGCATAAATATCTTCAGTTTTACTCGGCGAACGAGTCGCCAGGAGGAAAGGAAAAAAACCAGAAAAAGTGATCTATGAGGTTCCGATTTTAGACAACGTTTACTGTACATACATTCTTTTGTAACATACTTTTTGTAGCGTAGTAGAATAATATAATCTCGATCTTCACGTCCACGATTAATATCATATTATTGTAATCTTGAAAATTAAAATACGTCTGATTTGAGTTGTTTTGCTTCTATACAACTCTTATACGCCTGCTAGTTTTTGTTAAAATTTTTATTCGGTTTTTCTCTTTTTAAATGCTGTCTGTACGAATGTATTGTGTGTATCTTGATTGAAAACTCCAATACAAAAACAAATGAGACGAACATATTCTAAAGGCCCTTCAAATCACTTGAAATTTGCACGCGTCAATGTTTAGGATATAATAAAAAAATAATTAATGAAAAACAAAATCGGAATCGTATTCGAACAATTTTGTGTAAAAAGAGAACTTTGACGTTTTGAAACTTGTCATGGCATTTGAAATAGTTATTGTTCTGTATCGTGTTTCCTTATAATTTGTTTCGAAAATTGAAAATTAATTATTACACACCATCCAAACAAAAATTGTTTTGCTAAAATATAACTTAGATATTTTTGATTATATACAATTTTTACGCGCTTTACACCGATTTGCGTTATTAATTCCTTTTTTTTTTTGCGGGAAACGGGAGGAACCGATCCCGTTATTTCACAAAGAATAAAAACATTCAATTTTTAATTTTTAATTATTTTATTAATTATCGAGACGACGGTCAAGACGTGTGTTGTAAAGTAATAACTCGGAAACAGAAATTCTAAAAAGTGTTTGGAAACGTGCAGTCTGATTCGAATAACACAAATTGATTGCATCAATCAAACATCCAAAATTAAAACTTTTCAGGATTTTTTTTTTGTAAAAACAAAAAAAAAATAAAAATAATTAGTTAAATTCTAAAAAAAGTTGAAATTTTATGGCCATTATGATTACTTATCCATTCATAAAATTCGTAAAGTTTCAATTAATTTTGAACAATGATCATTTTTTGAAAGAGTTTTTGCAGAAGAAAAATTATAATAATAATAAAATAAAATGAAAAAGTAAATAAATTCGATACGGAAACTATAACAACGAGTGGGTAATAAGCATTCGTTAAAATAGGTGTGACAACAGCTGTTACTTGGTACACGTATAAAATGTTATGTGAAGGTGAACACTGTGAACCGACTGCAGTTAATAACTCCGAGAATCATTCGATATTCAAATTTAATTGAAATACTTCTAAACTAACACAGTTGCGTTTAAGTGTACCTACGTGTTCTAAGCGAGAGTAAAAGTGTATTTAGAACCATTTAAATGTTATATGCGGCCGTAATTAATTGAATCGTAATTTTAAACATTACGTCATGATGAAAACACTAGCATCCACTAATGTGAAAACCTGTTATAATAGTTATACTGGAGTTTAAATTATTTAAAGCAAAACATCTCCACGTTTAATATATTTACTACATTTGCCACCGATGTGATTTCTTTTAAATGAAAAAAACTATTAGGGAACACTCGTTTACGTAATATCGCTTACTTCAACGCGTTAGAAGAATTTGAGGTAGTTTTTTGTGGTTTTATTTTTTCGGTTTTACTCGTCATTAACTTTATTGTCGATTAATAATTTAACAAATAAATAAACGCTAGTTTCATGCACCCAACAATCGGATAATTAAATTAAGGGTTATGCACTGAGATACTCATTTTTAAAAATTGTATGATTACGACTGTTTTGGCTGCTTAAAAAATTGGAAATTATTACAGTAGGTGTTTGTAACGAAACATTTTTCCAAATCAACATAAATATTTTTTTTTTTTTTTTTGATTTTATGATTAGTGCGAATGAATAATTTCAATGCTGATTGGACTAATGACAGTAAAGAACTCGTTAGAAATGTTTGAACAAATAAGTAAATCATCTTTTAATCTGCTACCAAAAACAAGATGACGGTCGGAGGTTTTTCACACAATATCTACTCAAAAAAAATTTGCTCACAGGAAAACATTCGAACAAAGTTGAATTTTTAAAATAAACTAATTATTATTCCTCGTAACGCACTAACTTCTATCGTTTTGTTGATTTCGATATAAACTTCATTGCGATTTCGTACGACCACTTTTGCGCACACAAAACGTAGGTGTCATTTAAGTTGTTTTAAAGCTTAAACTCTAAAATCAATGATTGTCTGAACAAAAAATTCTTCTATTTGGATTTCAACCCACTTATTTTTCATAGATATAATCGTACACGACGTTCGTTAATAAAAATTTCAATGTGAACGAAACAACGCGCATAAAATATTGTAGTCGATCAATACATCCAAGAAACCAATACTGATTTAAATACCGTAAACTTTTAATATTTTAACTCGTCGTTTGCAAAATTTTCTCACCGTTCGGTGATTTTGTAAAGACGATTTTTAAGACTTGTATTCCTAAGTAAAAAAAACGGTTTCTTTGTAAATTATTTTGTCGTCTATACGGTTGTCATGGCTGTCGACCACCGCAGTCTCAAAATTATTACGCGAATAAAATACAATTATTTCTGTTTATCTATTTGAAAAAATTCAATGGTGTAATACCGATTTTCTATCTTAGTTTTCTATTTAATACCTTGTTATAACAGAAACAAAAATGTCCGGTTTAATAGTAAGTGCTCGTGAAAAACCGTTTCGAATCGGTCGTCTTTCGAACGGATCAAATATTGATCGACAACGTGTGGTCGGCACCTACTTACGTCGGTGTTGGATTACCTCTATCATTTTAACGGAAGTTTTTATATTTTTTTTTTATCTTTCGTACACGGGAAACAATTCGACTGCATTGCTGTTGATTAATTACACTGTGGCATATGCTTAAAACTGCAGTGTTTACGAATAAAAATTAAATTAAATTAAATTAAATTTCGATCATAAAAGTCGACCGAGTTAATATAATAATTATACGGTGTCTACCGCCTTTTGAACGATCGTCCCACGACGAGCGGTGGGCGTGTACCACAATAAATTGACAATAATTATTTTAAAATTATTGTAATAAAATCCGTTGATGTGTATGGTGATTCCGGGTAAGATACACCCAGTACGACTAAAAATATTAGGTTTTCTTTATTTTTTATAATTTATATATCTACACGTTTTGTATGGCGAGTTTATTCGTTGAATCGCATTCGTCAAGAACAATATTATTAAATATAATTAACGTACGTTTACCTATACGTACCTAAAAAATTATAAGAATTATTCTTGGGCTTGATGGGCTACATAATATGTATAAACAAGTTTTGTCACACCTCAGGTGATGATATTATTATCTTTTCAAAAAATAATATTATTCTTCATCGTTCTCGAGGATGTTCTAAACATTCGGTAATTTTTTTCTCTTCTACCTGCATTTTTGTCCACGCCGACTGAGATTAATGTAATTAGATAGTATTTAAAATACGATTTGCAGTGTGTCGTTTTTGATACGGTTACCGTGGTCAAAATAATACCGGCGGGATAACTGCAGGAGATTTAACACTCAAAACGTTTTTTTATTCTTTGGAAAACATAAACGCGGAATCACAAAAACCTGAAAAAAAAACGTAAAACTACTTTACCGTAAATTTGCCGCGGTGCAAGTAACGCCTACTCCAAATTGTATACAGAAAATGCATTTATAACATGTATAAATCTTATGTGGCGTATACCAGGATTTGTTATTTCAGAAGACGCTGATGCTGAAAAATTCTCTGGTCTACTCAACCATTTATAGAAATTGGTCTCAAAAAATAGAACAAGCCCTGAAAATTAAGAATTACCCTTCCTACATACAGAAAAAGTCTATATAAATACCTATACTGTTGGCGTTATTTAAGTCTTGATACCAACTACGCCTACTTTTTAAGACAAAATAATTCTCAGATATCCATACAACGGTAAAATAATCAATGGTAGAAATACCAAAACACTTTTTCGGCCGTCGTATCAAAAAGTACTAGATTTTTTAAATAAAATCATACAAGTTATATCGTGGCAATACAGGCACAAACGACATGTACCAACAGGTACCAACTAACCAACACACGTTTTTGAACGGAATTTTATCAGATGTTTAGTAAATTCTGTTATTATATATTATGTTTTTACTCGTAAATACGATAAATCACACATAATTATGCGTCCACGTGTGCGCATTTAAGAACGTGTTAACATATACAAAATAATAAAAAAAAATTACATATTTTTTTAACGGTTGTCCGCGCGCGCGCTATCTCTTTGGTTGCGATCTCCAGCATTGCATCAACTAGTTAAAGTTACAATAATTCCGGTCTATTCTTGGGGAAAAAACACACTCATGCGTATTACTCTCGTTTAGTATCTACGGCACGAGTATAATAGCGTACGTGTACTTTTTGTTGTTTGGCGATAAAAAAGAAGAAAAAAAACAGTGATCGATTAGAATATTAGTATATTTTGATAGAATAACCACTCAAACGTATTGTTAACGTATCGTAGAAAAATAAAAAAAACACTACAAAATCTAATGTGAGAAAAAAAATTTTTTTTTTTTTGGATTACTGATCCGTTTTAATATTATACTAATCTAAATAGATCTGTAGCTTCGTAAAAACCAATAAAATCGTAATATGTTTCTAACCTGACCTAATCTCAATTAGAACAGAAATCTATTTTGTGTTTTTGTAAGCTAAAGATAAAATAAAGTGTTAAAATGAAAGATATACAATAGAATATATTCACTATCAACAGCACGTCGGATCTGATTTGGATTGTTGATACGCTAGTTAAGCGAATAACAATTATACGAAAAAAAAAAAAAGACGAATATTGTATCCGTACCGTTTGTTGTTTATTTGAACAAATACAAATCATTTTGTTGGTAACTAATTTGACTCGTATAATAAAAAGCAACAAATCATTTTATACTGAACAAAAACGGTCGGTAGGATTATCTAAAAATAGGTAGTTTTTTTAATCGAAAAACACGTAGTTAACGGCTATTTTGTTTTGTTTCAACTACCTTATTTGTTGAAAATATACTGCACGTTAAACGACACTATATATTTTATATCCAATTTTAACGATTTGCGTATTAGCCAATCAAATTCATTTAATTTATTTTGATCATAATTTAACATTGTTTTTTAGTAAGTATGTACAAACTTGTATAACGTTGACGTGAAAAAGCATGTGTATTGTGTTGCATAGTGCAGATTTGGTATTTCAAATACGTTTGGTGTTAAATCGATCATTTACCTGTAAACAAAAAAAAAAAATCATTGATTTAAATAAAATGTATGGAAAATATAATTTAAAATAGTTATTTTCTCCATATCAATGGGTGATTATATCATAAACATGAATAATATTATAAAGTTAGTTAAATAATAATCAAACAGAACTATAGGACATAATTCGATGTTTCTGTTTTTTAATCATAATTACAACACTTATAAAATCATAGCTAAGTCAATGTTTCACTACTATAATGCATGTGAAATTTAGTTGTATTTTTGAATATTTTCAAAAAAAGAAAAATACATGTATATATATATATATATTATGGTGTTTCTCAATTCCATTGGACGACTTTTTATAAACTGTCATTCAATCGAATTAGTGCTATTTCATTTAAAACAATACAATATTAGGAAATTGTTCCATTCGGCACCATAAATAGGCAATGAATACATTAACGTCAAGTGTTTTTAGCTGTTTAATTAAATATAATAATCATATTTTTTTTACAATTACTAACGAGAGATCCGAACATTTAGGTACATTTTGATTTAAAAATCATATTGTTTTTTTAAATTTTGTGTAATGTAGTCAGTAAAAGATAACAATCAAACTGCGGTCGAAAGATTCCGTAATATTATAATGTTATTCCAAAATTTTAACATTGTAATTTTAAAGTATCGTTCAATTCTATAACAGTTAACTGGATACGCATTATTTTACAGTAATGTATTACTCAATTTCATAGTGTTATATTATACAACTGATCTATTAGTATGATGAGGATCTTGTAACCAATTTTTTTTTTTTAAATTACAACTTAAATTATTTAAATAAACTGGGAAATCGTTTGTTGTTGTCAAATTAGAGGGATACTAGTGGATGATGTGCTTTAAGTCAGACGTAGGAAAATTATCGAAACATGAAATAAGTTTTGGTATATCAAGTCAAATGTCGGAAAATATATTATATTACGTATTCTCTAAGTATAATCATTAAATTTAACGTGATCAAAAATACTGCGTCTCTGCATGCATTCGATTTCGGTCCCTTTTTTCTACTCTCTTTCCCACAACAATTTTAAATACTAAATGTATTCGAAACATTATTAAAACGATAGAGATCTTAACGGCTTGGATGTATTTTTTTCCATACAAGTTATTCTAAAATATAACTACATGAATCGATTGAAAATTAATTCTTTGAATTTAAATTTTGTACAGTATAACTGTTTCGGTATATAGTTTATAGACCTTTCAAATTATATCTTACCAACCCGTTGTTAAGGCGTTAAATTTTTTACACTATTGTTGACGTATGAGCATTTCGCTCACATAATAAAAAAATTTGATTTCTTTTAAACGAAAATAAAAATAAAATTGACACTAAAAAGAACAAAAGGAAGAATTTCTTGAACGTGTTTTCTAAATTGCCTATATTGTAGATATAGTGATGCCGCGAATTGGATGCACTGTAGCGCGGCGGTGCCGTTTTAATTCTTGTCACCCTAATGCACTACAAAATTCGGCATTGTCACTTTGGGACAAAATAAAAATTGTTTAATTATTTCAAATCATTATTATGCTCCGTAGTTATTTTTGGTCAAAAAAAGCATATTTTTAATTTTGACACGATAAAATGACATTTGAATCAGTGGTTTCACAAATGGCAATTGTGTGGGCGAGACTAGCTCATAAAGACAACGACAACGGATTAAATTTTGTAATTACAGTTTTTAAATCTTTCAAATATTTTGAATTATTTTAATGCTTTTCTTTTCATTCAAGTACCAACCTTTAGGTTATGTATAATCAAAACAAAAATATTAGCCTCACTGGTATCATCGCGTACTTAGGTTCGGATTTACACCTCACGTTATTGGCACTGTTTGCTCGCACAAAGACCATACAGGATGTCTCACCGTGTGTGTGTGTGTGTATCAAGAAAAAACGTTTAAGCCATTGAATTTTTTCAAAATTGAGTTTTGGAAAATTATGACTATTTTCATTAGTCATATAAGATTTTTAAAAAAAAATTTTTTCACCAAACGTGTGTTAATATTATACTAACCGAAAAATGGGCATATAATCACAAATCACATTAGTAATTATAGATATAGATATAGTGATTGTTGAGTAGATTTGTAGCTGTTATCATAAGTAAACCGGACAATACACAAATCTATGGAGAAAATTTACCATTTCATTCAAAACTAAAACGTTTAATCATTTTTATTATGCTGAACGACTTTGGACTCAATCAACTTTTATTTTTGGATCTACATGTAAAACATTCAGAAAAAGTATTGTTACATAATATTGGCTGTGTTGTGTTTCTTTACAGAACAAATACAAAAATAAATAATGTTTTTATTTTAAGTTTAAAAATTAAAAAAAAAAAAAAACATGTTCATATGCTAGCATATGGTAAAAGAAAATTGCAAAAATCAGATTTTAAAAAAATAACGAATAGAAAAAAGTTATCCATAGCGACACGCACGGTGAGACACTCTGTACAACATAATTATAACCTGTAATTGTATGAATTTAATTGTATTACGGTACCTTTACCCCTTGCGGCTGTTATTCAATAAATAAATAAATAATAAAATAATAGTTTCGGCGAAATTCCAAATCCTTTAACTACATTAATCGTAAAATGCAGATGTGACAGTAGGTTTCTAATCATATCTGAGTAAGGAAAAAAATAATAATCGTTAATAACATTAGTCACACGTTTTTGGCTACGATAGGTAGAGAAATATATCCTTGTTTTATTCAATTTTACGATTTCTTTGTTTTATACAATATCCCAGAACGGCGGTTATACGATATCGCGGATGGTGACCGTATAATATTATACATAAGTGTGTGGCATGCAGAAGACGATGGGGAATAATAATCTAGAGATGATCCAATGCGAAGATCCACAACCTAAGTTACGTACAACCGTTGCAGTCGAGAGAAAAATACTCGGGGAGACGGCCATAAATGGAAACGGTGTGGGCTCCGATTTGTTTTATTTTTTGTTATTTTATTTTATTTTTTATTTTTTCCCATTCCCAGACCGGCACGTATTGTAATAAATCGGTTTTATAAAGAGTGGAATCGTGTTTATACACACGGTGACCGCGGAAGAATCGAAGACGAAGAACAACCCGAGGCGACGGGGACTCGTCCGAAGATATGCCTAAAAGATACGCCACGCGCTCGAAAACCGAGTGACCCGGCCCGTGAACAATTTAAAACAAACAGTAAGTTTTGTAATCGTAATAATTATTATTTTTATAATGTATCACTATGTTTTTATGGAAATATATATTTTGTTTGAACATTAAACGGTGTAATAAAAAATTTTGAAATTTTTCGATTAAATTTATCGCATACAATGCAGTTCCAGTGACTGAAATGTTTCGTGATTAAAAAGAAAAAAAATGATTAACGAGTCGCTATACAGTGGAGTTCATATGTGGTTTAAAAATTTGAATTAATAATATATTATCTAAAATCATCAAACTAAGGGTTACATACTCATTAAAAATTGTAAATTTCAAAGTTATGTATTAAACACCTAAAGAGATAAAATTTGTTGAAATCATTATCACAATTGAACTACATACAAGTATTTTATCCGATAATTCGTATGGATTAGTTGATTTATTTTTAAAAAAGTTGTTACCAAAAAATAACGTAATAAAACAATTATTTCATTGTAAAAACGCCATTCATAAAAATGTTTTTGATTTTTTGAAATTTTTTAACCGGGTATAAAAAATATGTTTAGATTATACTAAAGTTTAGTGATTCAAAATTGAATATTATAGGTTTCCCAAAATTATAAGTACTGCAAAAATTTGTATTTTGTATCATTATTTGAAAAATTATAAATAAAAATTGCTCAAATACCGTCTTGGGATAACAACATTTTTGTATAGAAATTATAAATTCCATTTAAAAATATTATGTAAAAAATATATTAATAAATATATGTTAAAAAAAAAAAAGCAATTACGATTTATTACATGAACAACAGGTGGACTGACAATTTGGTTTCGAGTTAGTTGAACAAGTAACAAAAAACTAAAATATTACAAATGTTAAATAAATTTAAAGAGAATTATTTACAATTAACACTATATTATTAAATAATAATATAACATAAAATACCAATTACTTCTTGATTAGGGGAAACAAATCTGCTGCATTTAGTGTTGGGATATAGGTCATATAGTTTAAAAAAAAAATTATACTTCACAATTTTGTGAAATATTTCAACACTAAATATATCGAATTATTTCGACCTTATACACTTACAATAATAAATAATAATACCAGAATGCTATTTGCAAACCGAAATATTATTCGGGAATTTTTGCAGAAAATGTTGCGTAGCGGAAGAGTACAATAACCTCTCGCGAGCGAGCGGAGACTTTAACGCCCGAGGGCGGGACTTCAACACTCGCATACGACCCGTCGTAGGTACCTACATTAAAATCTCATCTACTCAAAACGTTTATTAAGAACGGGCGTTAGGTAACTCGTTAAATGTTAAAATTAACAAACGAAAACGTTATGTTAATATCGATTAAGTTCTTATAATACGTCTTGTCGCTATGGTTTTGTCAACTTTTATCTGAAAAACTTTGGGAAACGGTGTCGGCTCAAAAGTGTGCGTGATAAAAAATCAAAAATAAATGGCACCGGCTCAAGTAACCATTAAACGGATATTAACAATTTGTATTCTTTTATCAGAAAAAAAGTGTTCTTCTATGGCGGCCAGTTTTTAAATTTCGTAAAAACATAAACACTCATAAATTACGGACGTTGAAAATGAAAAAAAAAAAATTGGGAAATACGTAACTCGCACAAATTCGTTATTTAAGATATGTTTTGTTTTACGAAATTTTCTATGTGAATAAAATAATTTCAAAAAAGTCCACCCAGTAGATTCGGAATGCGTATAAAAAATTTATTTGAAAATGGTGTAGTTCGGTTATAACAATGAAATAATACGCAATGTTGTGCGATCGGTACTAAAATCATAATAACTCCTCTAATAATGGTCCGAACGGTTTGAAATTTTCACTTGAATTATTTTTTACACACAGATACGACTTTTAAAATTTTCAGGCCATTTTTGTTGTTAAATTTGGTTTTTACCAGGACGTATACATTAGATAACTGAGTTCACTCAGAATCGTTTTTCGAAGGCGATGCGTGCATTACCATCGCTTTCGGATATTAAATATAGTACGTTTGAACCACAATTTTCAAACCATAGTGATCCACCTAAAGCGTAGTTACTTCGTCAAACTGCTCACGCGGCCTCGAGTATGATCCCTGCCATTTTTTTTATACGTTTTTGGGTATTTTATCGGGTAAATAATGTTTCTTACAAATATTCCGCCAAGTTTCGTGTGGGAATAATTAATGTTTTGTGTCTGCATGCACGTGCGATCACAAGCGGTATATCTTACACGTGATTGTGATGTATACATGATCGAAGTTGCACTTTTCAGACGTGCACCAGCTGCTGTAAACGTGCACGCGCGATCTCCCCGGAGATTGTACGGCACCGATAGCGTTAAAAATACGATGTGCTTCTACCGCGGATAATCGAATAATAAAAAATGATATATAAAAAAATAATAATAATAATTTTACGGTTATTATTATTATTATTACTATTCGCATTGCAGTATGGATTCCCGATAACGCGCGGACGTGTCGATAATTCGAAAAATACTCGACGAATCTATACGTGTGAAAAGGGCACAGAACTGAACTGCAGTGGGTATACGCCTTCTCCGAAACCAGAATGGACCCGCACGAAAAAACAAATACTTATCGTTATTAAATTTACCAAATATCTCTGGAGACGATCGGTTCATACAACTGCATAGTGAAGCCGATAAAAATACTATAGTATGGCTATACTTATTATATTTTATGCACGTTTTCGGTACGTAGTTGACTGTGGCATATCTCGCGGAAATAAAAAATAATATTCTATAATCGGAAAAAATCAACGGTCGCGCGATTAAGAGGAACACTGCGGTGTACTGCACCGCAGGTTTAGTTTGTAAGAGGTTATTAGTGGAAATTTGTAACAAAATTTTAAGAATTATGATTATGTTAAAAACACTTTCAAAGTGTGAGCTCAAACATACAGTCGTAATGCAACGGAATAGTGAATATGAGATTAATCAAACACAGAGAATGCCTGTACTTTGATGTTCTGTTTGAATAATTTGTTTTTCGGTTCATCGCAGTCGTACCGAGGACTTTATCACAAATATTTTAAATGTTTAATTTTAGATTTCGGTACATAGTAATTCTTACATTTCCAAACTTTTAATTGCATATTTAGCCTGTTTTTAGCGCATAAGTTCGCATGCTTACATTTATGCGTTTTTAGTGCACGAACTTACGAGCCCTGGATACGATAGTAATACAAATATTGAACTTCGGAGGCAATCGAGCTGATGACGTCATTAAAACGTAAACCATAGTGAAATAGTCCAGATTAAATACAATAATTGACCGGAACGGTAAAAAAATAAAGTTTTATAAAAAAAAAAACTTCTAATGTGAACTTTAACTTTTTTATCTAGTCGACGCCCACCCTTGACAGTTTATTTCAACACCGGTCGTGACCAAGGGTCCTACACAATAAGCGCGCGCGCGTGCACGTCCATAAAAACATTTTAACCGTCTCATAAACGCGTTCTCCGGTCGCGAAACAAATCCGCGCATTTTGAAACCGAAATCGCGCCCCGGATCACACTGCCGGAGACACTTATCTCCATAAATACGAGCTATTATTACGATTGTTGTGTGTGTACGTTTTGAAACGTTTTAGTTTGCGGCAAAATCTTAATGGGCGGGTAAAAAAATGAAAAAAGAAAAGTCGGAATCTTTGTGTGGGGAGTAGGTTGACGCCGTGGGTCACTGTTTTGGAATGTTTAAAAGGTAGCAAGTTGTATAAGAAACAAATACGTAAGTGGTAGTATTGGGTGTTGCATCAATAGTGGATAAGATGAAGGCAAATATGCCGAGATGGATAGGACGTGTGATGAGGAGAGAAGAAACTGAAGCAGTATAAGTGCACTTAAAAAAATGAACGTTGAAGGGAAAAGAGGTAGACCAAACAAGTGACGGGTGGAAACAATTGAAAACGATATGGAGTTCGTTAATGAGAGCGTAGGGGATGTGAATGGTCGTGATAAGTGGAGGAATAGGACAAAAGTTTCTGATCCCAAATAGTTGGGAGAAAAACGAAAAAAAAGAAGCAAAAGAACTATAAGTTTTATACTGTATTTTTAAGCCTTTGTAAATTGCTCGAGAAAATAACTATTCTAAGATGCGATCTCGGTTAACCTATAAAAATCGAGCCGTAACAATAGAATTAAATTATGAGAGTCTTTTATTGGGTAGGCGAGCTATAATAAAAAAGGGAGAAATCCATTTAAATTGTAAAAATAAGTAAGAATCTTAACTTTATCATCGTTAGAAAATTATTTTAATACTAAAAAAGAAAAATTTCAAATACCGTGTAGAGTAATGGAATGTTTTATTTTTAGAACTTCCCGAAAAATGGCATAACTTCTAAATGTCATTCCCATGTACAAAGAATGTATGAATAAAAACGACATAAGTATTAAAATTTCATGCCATTCGGACTGCAATTATTTAAAGAACATTAACGATTTAAGTATCAAATGCGCAACAGTACCAACGTAATCTCATTGTCAAACATTAAAACAAAAATAACACGATTTTATCGATTCTTTTTTTTACACGCTTTCAGAATATATTGGGCGGATTTTTGATGCAGATAGAAAGTATAGTGTTTTACAATACATAAACAATTTTCAATTCTTAAATAACAATATTGTCTTTTTTCTAAAAATAATTTACAGGTTTGATCAATATTTTCGATTATTTTCCAAACTTAAACAACTAAAAAAAAAATTTGTGCCAAACGATTTCCGAAAGATTTTAGAAGTAAATAAATTTTTATTACGGTGGCAAACTTGTATGACATAATCATAGTTTTTTCTGTTAAATTAAATTTGTATCGTATAAAAAAAAAAAAAAACGATTACGAAAATTTAAAAATTCTATAATTAGCTCAAATATTTCCAAAATCTCTTGAAACTTAAATCAGATTTGTGTATCATACTTGTTTTAATATAAAGTAAAAATTTCAGATCGTTTTGATCACTACTTTTGAAGAAATAGCCAATAAATTAAAACGATTCTTTTAAAAACACATTTGCCGTAATTTTTTTACCTTTTTATCCTTAGTTTTTGATCAGTTATTTTATCGTAACTTTTTCAACTTCGATTTCTCAAATCTACGAATCCACAATGTGCCCCGAATGGCGATCGCGAGTAACCCGAAACCGGGTATTACTGCAGTGGCGAATTTAAGAAAGGGCACAAGTGGCCCATAAACCGTATTTTTACTTTTTAGGATTAATTTTTTCGTTCAACGTTACAACCGAATATTTATGTCTTGATACCTAAACATTATCGATCTTTTTTGTTTTTTCTCATTATTATTTGTATTTTTTTTAATCCATATAATATAGTGTATGTAAAACTTATAAAATTATTTTGAAACAGTAAATATGTGTTATGAGTTTCAAAAACGCTTCAAATGAGTCGACATTTCCACAGGTTGTTAGGAAACTGAACTGCGAAACAAATTGGAATTTTTTTTTTCAACTATTCGATTGCAAAATACTTCAAATTCGTTTTTTGAAAGTGACGATTCATCATTGTTTCCATCATTCTAGATACACGTACCTATCATTATTTCGCCAGCAAATATACTGACCTACTCAGAGCAGTGGCCGCAGACCTACTCCACCCCGAAAATCGCTGATTTTTCATTGTGTCCCTTCCATCAGTTATTTTTAAATACGCCTCCGGGTACATGAGTGCAGTGAAGATCGTAGCATTTTTGAAAAAGTCATCGTGGTTCCTCATAGGTAGAAATTATAAAAAAAAAATTTAAAACACCCATCACGTCGAAGCCGATACGCATTCTTCGACGCGCATTCCATGCGGTATAAAAAGTAAAAACAATAACATAAACTATAAACGAATACCTAAATATTATGTTCTTTTATAAAATATCGTCTCATACGAGGCGCTCGCACGCGTATGATACGTCGGCCGGTACAGAACGTGAAAGGCGTCCGAACGCGACTGGGCTAATTAATTGTCGGTAACAAAAAAAAAAAAAAAATAATTGTACAATAGCTTAAAAAATCTATGAAAAAAACCATCTTTATTCTTCGCGTTTCGGATGAATAGACAGCGCACACTGCCTGTATAAATACATCTCGAAATCTCTAAATACTTTGGCTGTTTGTAGTCGTTTTCGGTGGCCCGACGAAAATAAAACAAAACCGGAGAAGCGGTGACCGCGGTGCGTACCTACCACATTTCTGTTCTTTTCTGTTCATTTCGAATAACACGATCGTTTAATGGAACTATATATTATTCAGACAATCGCGCGAGACCGTTCGTCGTGATCTCTCGCCGAACGCTCGGTTTCGAGCTATACGTAGGTATAGCATACGATCGCACGAGGTAAAAAGTAAAAACCAAATTTGTAATTCGTGTACGCTCGTACAACAATAGTTGTGCGCGTATGTAGATTTCTCATTCCAAACTACACGATTGTCAGAATAGGTAGTCGCTTTTACACACATCCTTTTTTAGACTCTGCAGAGCAGACACTTGATAATATCTTTTTTATTCTTTCGTTAAACATTTTTAGGTTAGTAGAACGCTTAAATATATATATATATATATATATATATATATATATATATTCCCGAAATCCGTACAAAGATCGGTCCGGCGAGGTGACTTTGGTTGAATTATTTCGGAAACTGTTTTGGAAATACCATTACGAAAATTTCGAGTTTTAAAAAAATGAAACACTACTCGTATTACGTAAAATTTTATCGCGTCCTTGATAAAGGAGTTCACGCAGTTTTTGTTTCGCTCGGCCGCGTTATAACATTCTGAGCGTCGAGTCTTAAACCTACGCATATTTTACTATTTTTTTTTTCGTTATCAGTTTTTAATCAATAACTCTCTATAGAAATCACATCGAATATATGTTGAAATCAACACGCATAATATTGGAACAAGCGCCGTTCAAACGGAAATAAAATACCGAAATATTACGACTTATGAATTTACATTTAGTCCGAGTTAGAATCACTTAGAATGGCAATTTTTTTAAGTTTGATGTGAAACGTTGAATTACTCCTGCCAAAACTGTGATCCACCCGAAACAGTAACCTACTCATTATTTTTCCTCACAGGACGAGGTTCGTTTTTCACCGACCATTCTGTTCGTCTACTATTATGACGTAAATGAGCCACATAAACGTTGAGTTGTACCGCATGATCATGACGTACTGATTTGTTATAGTAACGAACATCGTGAATTGGCCGCGTAGTATGAAAATTCACACGTATAAAACAGTATTCACACTCCTACTTGGGTTGTACGAAACAAACAAATTAAATCGTTGAAAAAATGCTAATGAATGATACCACGACAACGAAATAATAATTCAGTAACTGTAAATCGGTGAAAATAGGTAGTTGCAGGTCGGCGCGCGAGCGTGGGGGAAAATAATAAGTGTTGTAATGTTTTTTTTTTTTTTTTGATAAATGTGGGAATTTAAGTTTCGTTTGTCGTATCCGTTGGAGAAACGGTTAATTTCTTTCAAACGGAAAGTTTAGTTTTTTTTATAAGACAACACACGTCCTATCAACAGTGCGAACAGTGATGTCGTATCGCAAAAAAAAAAAACATTGCATTTTAATAGTTACGGACTTATTAGCTTCATATTTTCAAAATATATATTATTTTAACATTATGAATTACAATGCATACGGTCTACGAGTCTAAATAAAAAAAAAAAAATGTAAACAGAAGAAAGAGAAATTCTCTAATAACATCTCTAGATGTAAAAAATGATTTAAATACGCGTAAATACCGTGTCTGGTGAATAATTCCAGAAAATATAGGATTCAGTAAAAACATTTGTCTAGATTATACACGCGAGATAAAAAATGACATGAAAAGCAGCATACAATTACTAGATTTAAATTTTTAACCAAAAGTAAATTTGACAAATAACTTTTAGAAACTATTTTAATTGTACCTACTTGATATGATTAAAAAATATGAAAAGAAAGGATTACTATAAACATTGATATACCTGTCATTTACTAGATGATTTTTATAACAAATTGTTAGTTAATCTGTTTATACTTTTGAGACTAAAACGGATAATGTTATTTTTTCTATTGGAAAATCTTCAAATTGGCGTTGAAAGTTTCTTCTAATTTACGAAAAAAATTAAAAATTCACCTTGAGCAATAAAATTATCATGTTGATAAAATGTAACTGGACAAGTTTCGACACTACAAGTCTCATACATGAACGAGGTTAGGTTAGGTTAAGTTATGCTAGGTTAGAATATCTTGGTTAGATACATAGAACAAGGCTTTATCCGAGTTCTATCTTAGGTAATAATTTTAAATCTTGTATAGATACTTTCGATGTTGTTTATTTTTAAAAGCGAATGACATGTTCAGTTTTCATATTATACGCAACTGCATTTTATTCTTCGAATTCATTCAAACTTAATCTAACGACGGAAAAATGTGTGAAAAATAAGCTATAAATTGTACATCCGTGTACAGTCAGATTTCAAAAACTATTGACACTTATCCCGAACATATACGTTAAAAACTACGTTATATTTTTTTACCCGTTCAATCATCTAAATAGATTTAATTCAAATCTCACATTTATTCTTACGCTTAATTTGAATGTTATCTTCATTTTCATAGAAGATTACCAAGTTATTTTACCTCTGGGGCACGGTAGTCGAGCGGCACAGCCGTACCATCCTTTTCTTGAAGGAGTTCAGGCCATCTTTGACCCACCATAACTTCGTTGTGGATAAAACTAGAAGTCTGAATTTTCAATTTTTTTTTTTATCTCAGTAAGATTCGTCTCCGGCAAACACCGGTCCGAAGCGTTCTTCAATAACGCGGTTGCCCGACAGTCTCCAGTAGGTTTGGGTAGCGGATTAACAATCGAAATTCAAACACGTAGGCGAGTCAGGTACGCGTAAATTTAATGTTTATTTTTTTTTTTTATCTTATATTAATTCATTTGCATTCCCTTCACGGTCACTAACAATAAACCAAACCGAATCGTCTTCTCGTACTTACGTTTTTCACATCCGCGAAGAGGATAAGCGTGGGCATATTATTGCTCTCGACGGACGAAAAAAAAAAAAATTCTGGACAGTATTCTCATAAACCGTGTAACGTGTACCCACCACACTGGTGGTGTTTTCTTATAATATATTATTGATATAACCTGTCACGGTTTATTTTTGTTTGGAAAGGTGAATGTAGAATTTAAAACAGAACGCCAAACAAAAAAAATTTAATCTAATACTGAAACCGAATAATGCTCACTTAACGTTCGACCGTAGTTATATTTTCTAACTAACTTACTCCTAAAAAAGTTATCAATAATATTATATGTTATGAAAAAGAGTGGAAACATAACGCAAAATATGTCTGTTTCTGTAAACGGATAATAACGCCAATATAGTGTAGCAGTCCTCGGACTGATGAATACGATTCTATAGATTAGTATCATTGGAACTATATTGCGCCAAACAATTGTGAGATATTGAAGATCGTAAGTATCCGAGAAATACAGCTGTTCTAATAAATTATTTGTAGGCAAATTGTCTGTTGAACATCTATAGTCGTTTTCACAACACTAGACACTCGACACTTTCGTCCACCAGTCGCGCTGCAGTCGAGTATCTAGTGTTGTAAAACCAGATAAAATAAAATTTTTATAGTTGTTTAGTCAAAAAATTACCTGTCCACACATACGTTTGGTAAAATATTATGAATTTCACGTGCGACTGTATCATTTAAACACGTGTTTTGAAACATTTTTGTGAAAAGTGTATCAGTGTACCTTGTACATGGTAAAAAGTAAATTTCTTTTGTACAAGTAAGACGTGCAGTGTAAATACACGTAGGTATCTAAGATTTGAATAAAAATTTTTATAAAAATGTTAACAAATACAAACCTACTAAACGTGTTTCAAACGATCGAGATTACCACACATGCATAATAGTAGATTAAAATAATAATATTAATTTAATATATTATACTCACGTCTTGATCGGACATGCGATTTTTATATAGCACAACCAAAAATACAAAAATAGTGCTCTCCAAACGTTTTAACGTTCTCCGGTTTCGTGCTTGCGGTTTCGCGATCGTCGCGTCCGGTTGCACGAAAATTCAATAAAAAACGACGCGTAGTGGCTCAAAATATCCGAATCGGTCCGAGAAAAAATGTTTTTGGAAAAACAATAATGACACACTGCAGCATTTGGAATATATTCAAAAAATATATATATATATATCAAAAAAATTCCCTAAACGTGAAAACCGAATGTTAATATCTCCAGATAAAGCGGATAACCACGGCGATGAGAAGTATGTACAAAAAGGTATAACGGTCACGAATATCCAAATAGTAGCATAATAATTGTGCGTACCGACCACGAATTTGAGCAAACCTAGAAAAGAATCAAAATAAAGTGAAAGTCTGCTGTTAGAATATCAAAAGAAGCTATAAACCAAAACATAAAACGAAAACGAAATTTAAGTACATATTAAGCTTTGCGACAAGAGTAATTGGGAAAAGAAATAATATTACTGTCAAGACAATTTAACAAAACCTTGACAATACCGTCCAGACGTATTATTTGCATCATTATTCCTGTATGGTATTATTATGTAGTAGGTACTCTTAAGGATTAAACGTAAAATTAATATTTCTACGAGTCTGACAATGTTCGATCAATCTTTTCTACGGTACTGTTGGATAGAAAAATCAATTAAGCTGTTTGTTATAACAAAGAATAAGGCGAATAATCAACGATTTTTGAATTTCGGTAAAAAAAGTTATAAAATTCCAAACGAATATAACAAAACCATCGTTACTCGCACTTTCCGGTCGTCAAAATTGTCAATTTCCCTACTCACTTGAGTCCACTAAATTGCGTGTAATAATCGTAAAAACAAAAATTTAAGCGGTTTTTGTTCATATTTTACTGTTTTTTCTTTTTTTTTTGCTATTTTTTGAACGAATTAACTATAAGCGAATCATATCAATCGTAATAATGTAACAACACGGCACTCGATGTTCCACGAATCACAAATATTTAGCTAACAATATTGTGTATTTTCTTTTCTCTACGCGTGTCTTTTTTACCATACGTAATGATTTACATTTCTCGTCGGATGATATTTAGCGCCGTATTTACCGTATTTACACTTCAAATTCCTGACAAGAACTCCAAAAAATGGTTGTAAAATCCATTTTAAAATAAAGTTATCCAAAAAAAAAAAAAAAACAACATGAAATCAATGTTTCAAATGTTGTAAAATTGTTTATTTTAAACTAAAATTTTAAACCCTATAACCGTTCAGAACTTTTTGGGGATTCGGATCTTTTTCTCTTTTTTTTTTTTTTTTTTTTGTCACTTAATGTTGAATAATATTCAATTGATACCGTAATGGACCTCATAGAATCGGTGGTATATTCATCCGATATTTGAAGACATTACACGAAAATATAGATTTTATAAGACTCCATCGCGAAAAACAGCTAATAGGAAGTATACCTCGTAGTATCGATAAAATTCAA
Source organism: Hormaphis cornu (assembly GCA_017140985.1). Lineage (NCBI taxonomy): Eukaryota > Metazoa > Arthropoda > Insecta > Hemiptera > Hormaphididae > Hormaphis > Hormaphis cornu. The sequence continues at coordinate 38,696,704 of CM029357.1, read as the reverse complement.
CATTAAAATATTATAACTAATTTTACATTTTCAAAAACAAATTTTTGCGTTTGTGAAAATATCATGCGTAAGTATCCGGGGATTCATTCAAATAATTTTGACGGACATTTCAAACGCTTTCATGCTTTTTCCAGTGAAACGGATTAAAAAGTAGAATTTTTTTTTTTTTTTTTTGTAAGCATCGCGTACAAAATGCGTTTTCTGATAAATTTTAAAAACGTCGACTCAATGGTTTCTAACTGACGTAGTGTGTAAAAAAAATAAAAACCGAAGAACTACGATCGAACGTTTGAATCGGATTCGATTCTTGCGGCGCTTGCACTTCGCCATACTAATCCGTCGACCTCGGTGTGATCACTATAAAATATGGTCTATACACCGAGGGTTCTTCGGAAACGATTATGTTTTAATTTTGGCAACGGGTTACCGAAAAAACCGGTCCTACGGCTCTCGGTTCCGACCGAAACAATACATTACATATTATTATTATTATTATTATTATTATTATTATTATTTTATGCGCGTGACCCGTCGTGAAGTGTATAGAGTATTTTTTTTCTTTTTAGTTCTCGGGTGTATCAAAACAGAAAAAGAAAAAACAAACTTATCAGATGCAGGTTTCAACGTTTCCGAAGTCGGGTGGCCACAATATGTTAACACCGGACAACGTGGTGCGGGGATCACGATCGCGTATTATATACGTCTGTAAAAAAGGTTGTTTTAAAGCACTACCTAGTGTTTGAAAATCTCACGAACTATACAATTTTGAAATATTTCTCCAGTAAAATGAACAAATTAATAAACAATTTATGGCCCACGGTTGTTCACCATAGTGGAGTTGGTCACTAATTTGGGTAGGTTGAATTATATTACCAAGTATGATCAAACTGAGAGTTAAATAACTATTATTAAATTGTAAATTTCAAATTGCAATAAAATGTATTGAAATTTTTATTACGATTACACATCGTTCGCCCTATATTATCGTAATATTATAACGAAACAATTTATAGTATAAAATAATTTGGTATAATTTTTTATTTTTAAAATTACTGAACCCAATTAAAAATAAATTAATTGTTATGATAACACTATGGAATATAGTTTCTAAATTGAAAATTATTGGTTTTACGCAACTATAGGTACAGCGAAAATTTGGATTTTGGATCCTTATTTTGAAAACAATTAAAAATATTCTTCAAATTAAGTGCCAACTCAAGTTGACATCATTTTTATGTTGAACAATTATAATTTGCATATAAAAATATAATATAAAAAGAAATTAAAATCATAAATCAAAAATAACAAATTTGAGTGAGAATTTGCCCAAAAATAAGTCAAAGATATGAGCAATTTCCAAAAATGTTTCGACTTAAATTGATAAAAAAAAAAAATTACTATGAATTTCCATAATTTTTTAGTAGCGTGTGTATTAATATGTTTTGAAACATGTATACAAGTTTTAAAACTTTTTGTGTAAAAATTAAATTTAAATTTAACAAAAATTACAAAAAAAAAAAAGAAAAAGCTAAGTATAGAACATAAAATTCACTCGAAATCCATATCCAAATTTTGTCCTAACTAGTTTTATATTATGTGAAAGTTTCAGCTTGTTCCAATTATTATTTTGGAAATTATGGCAAACAAAGACTAAATTTATTATGTCAAAAAAGACGTTAGCCGTAATTTTTAACGTTTTTCCGTAATTTTGCTTAGTGTATTCGATTGTTACTAATTTTGCACTCTCTAATTTGAAACTCCTCAAATTACCACCTCAGTCCATTGACTTTGAAAACCAGAGCATTCCGTTTACCCTAAAAAGTTTTCACAGAAAACAAGAATAAAACCGTCTTTAAAAACAGACTTTTTAAAGAAGTTGTATATGATAAAAAAAAAATCTCGTAGATTATTAAACGTTTCGTTGTTATTTTTTGTGCTCAGAAAATAAAAATAATATTATTATTAAAGGGAACACGAAAATATTTTCAATTTGTAATTGCGTTGTTTTCTAATGTTATTCTGATGTTGCGATAACAGTACCTAAAATTACACGAATTACAGTTTACGATGTTTTTAATTAGGTATAATAAAATTTTATTTTTTGCAACATTATTTTTATTGTTATTCATTAGTTCTATTACAGTATGAATGTTATGTGCTTAACTATACTGTGACTGTGTGCGAATTTGACTGGTTTTGTTCAGCTTAAAACTATTAGCCGTTTATATTTTTAACGAATACCACATTTAAATTTTCACCTACGTCTCGTCATAATAACAATTATTTCATAAATATGTTAAATATTTGTTTAATTGCGTTGGGCGTATCAACAATATATAAGTCTAGTAGGGCCTCTTTTTTTTTTTTTGAGGGAGAGAGAGACTTCAACGCTATCACTATTTGCAAATTTTTATTTTGTTTTATGAAAATAGTCGACCGGGTTGTTGTTTGAGAGACTTTAACGGCCGGTGTTATTGTTCACCACTAATTTCCGGTATGTTTTTATCTGTAATAATTCAATTATGTAATTTTAAAACGATTCCTTCTCGTTTTAGAGGTTGTTGTTAGAATGTTTTCTAACTTAACCTTCTAATTGATCTTTTTGATCAATACTAATCGAATAAATGTGTTTGCTAAAATACATTTATTTTGAGAATCTACTGAAGTATCTCAATGCACCGTATTCCTATATTCGTTTCAATTCGTTTTGTTGAATTACGTATAAAAACGTTCGGTTTCGTGATAATCAATATCTTGTATTAATTTCAATTAAATATTTTTGAATTGTTTTAGTTAGTATAAAAATGTAATCAAATTTACAAATCGGTCAAAAAAATTAAATTTGTTTGGTATAACAAATCAATTTAGTATAATATTCCGACGAAAATGGAAAATACAAGATTTTGATTTACATTGACGACTCTTAAAAACGAAGATTAAACATTGTACCATACAAACGAAAATGTGGGTCAAAATTCATCAAAATGAATTTAAAGTGGTATTAATATTATAGATAACGTATTTATAATTTGAAATTTAATCAGAAATGATATGAATTAAAAATAATGGCATATTTGATATATACTTAATAAAAGACAATACAATAATATTATAAGTTTAATTACATTAAACTCACATAATCATTTTTTTGTAGTAAAAAAAATCATCTTTTAAAGTTACTTATTTTTTAGTGACATTCAAAAATATAAGTAGTACAAGACAAAACAAGTGTATCTACAAAACAACGTCAAAATGTTCAATGAAATTAATTTTATTGTGATATTGTTACATTTGTTCAACTATATTTGTCACCTAAACTAAGTAAATGAAATAATTTGTTCAAATGACAAAATCAAAAAATAATTCAAATCCAGTTTAAATTGTTAAATTTATTGAAAACCTACGTTTATATTTACATATACTTATTTGAGCTATCCAGAGAAGGTGTAGCAGAGACCATGCGAAACGTATTTCAGTATGATAAAATATATTTCTAATTGTCTTTCTCTACAAGAAAATCGCCATTGTAATTGCAATTATACAAATATAATTTTTTTAATTATTTTAATTATTATTATTATTATTATTATTATTACTACGATCATTCTTACAGAACGGGCATTTTGAATTTAAGCACGGTGACGACGAGTTATGAAGATGGTTGCGCATGGTGCCAGAACATACAAAACTAGTTCATAAATTATAAAATCGGTCTTAAATTTAAAATGGAAAAATCACAACGACGCTCGAATCGATTACTAAAGACATTCAAACTATGATAATTTATTTTTTTATTTAAGTTATAATCAGATGATAACTAATTGAAAACGTGTATTTTTGTGTATTTTTAAAGTGTATTTGGTTTTCGACTGATTCATCAAACTCTTTTAAGATTCTACTGTTTATTATTCATTGTAAATTTACAGTAGTCTTGGTTCAAAAGGTATAAAAAAAATGTATTTGGTTAAAAATCTGAAAAGGACATATTATAATTAATAAAGTAAGATGTGATAATGTTACCAAAGCAAAATGTTTTTACAAAATTTCAATTATTTTCATCTTAGGATTGTATTTTAGTCAACAATAATAATAAATTGATTTACAAATTAATAATATTATTTCCGATTTCTAAAAATGAAAAGAAATTTATGAATTTTCACATTGTTCTTATAGATTTGATCTATTTTTAACGTATGATATGAAGATTTTGTCTTTTTTTAAGCAAACAAAAACAAAAAGAGTTGTGTCTGGAGGGATTTCGGTTAAGGGAAATTTAGTTATTGATTTAAATTAAAAAGATGAACTTTAATGGGCTAAAATAAAAAAGCAAAATGAAAAATCAGTATTTTGGTAAAAAAAACTGATTTTTCTCTGCAGTCTTCAACAATTGTTTTATATGTGATTACGCTTAGTTTTGATGCAGACATTTTTTTTTTTTTTTTATCTTAGTTTGAAAAATCAACTAGGTTTGGAAGAAAAATATTGCCGTCAATTTAGTTCAATATCATATCGTTTATAAAAAACAAAGTTTACCATGTGAATTCATTGTTACATAATATTATTATAGATTTACTTATAAAATTTGTTTTGTTTTCTCCATTCTAATGGTTCGAAATTTTTCAATAGACGTTATCATACGGTTGTTATTCATTTTTTAATACTGTTATTTATTTTATCAATTGATTATGATTTAAATGCATTAGTATTAAACGCTTATACTTTACAACCGAAAAACTCAATACGACCCAACGAATCAAAAAAACTTAAGCGGTATAGTGGAAATTTATTTTTATTTTTTATAACTGAACATATTTATTTTGATCGCAAAGCCCTAAAAACTATAATATTATACTATCAACATCGCAGACATACTATATATTCGATCAACGATTTTGCTCGTTCTATAGAAAGCGGATTTTTGTAAAATCACAATCTTTCAGAGTCGTGAACGGAAACATTTCAATTAGATGCCTTTTAAAGTGTATAGAACATTCGTTTCTTTTCACCAAAGTCTCGCCCGAACAATGCGATAAACGCACGTCCAATACGTTTCGCGTGAGTAAATAACGGTAAAGATCGTGTCCGCTGCAACTGTCGCGGTTTTAAAACAAGTGCAGCTCGCAGCTATTATCTGCAGTTCTGTTCGGTTTCAAACCTAGCTAAGGATAGCGCGCGGTCGAAAGAGAACCGTCGGGTGCGGGTGAGCGGCGCTGGAAGGCAGCAAGGGAGAATATTTGAATAATTTCTAAAACGGCGGGTAAAACAAAATCGTGCGGTTTGACATTTTATGCTAATTTCGCGTTTTATATTATGCAGAGATCGCACGAGAATGTCTCTCTGTTGTGCACACCGATGTGATATACGTCTGCCTATATGTATTATTGTTATAAATATTATTCCCGTGTACAATAAACGTGTATGGATCCGCGTGAGCGCTCGTAATTATTTACACCCGGGTCCAGGTTTCGCTTAGTCAGCATCGAATGCTTATATATATAGCACGCCGTTCCGCAGGTCCGTTGACCTCGGTCGCGGTAACCTGCAGAAGAACTTAAGTCTTCGGCCTGTGACTGTATAATACAGCCTACGACCGTGCTCGCGAGAAATGGCTGCAGAAGAACAAAGAATAAAGGACTCGAGCGAGACGCGCTTATTGTTCGCGATGAAAATACCGAATTATTCGTTTTGAAAATAAAACGCCATCGTTTTCAACTACACTATTGTACCTATTTATGGGTGAGCTCATTGCGAAAACGGCAATAGTTCATCCTGCTTCGAAATATCCTATTTTGCAAACGATAATCGAAAAGCTAACAACGACTCCCGAAACCGAGAAACCGTGGTATCTAGGAATCGCTGTTGAGTTTCGATATAATGGAAAATCTTTCGTTTCATTACATGCGAGATGGATCCTAATGTTAGAGACAAAAAATTATATTCGGGCTATAAAACGTGAGAAATAACGTTGTTTTTTATTCTCCTGCTAGTAATTCTTAACAGTGTGGTCTCTCTTAAACTATATTGATATGTACTAGTCATTCTTAATGATTATGTTTCATATGATTTCGGTAAATCATTGGTAGTACGACGAAAAAAGTATGCTTTTACGAATCGTGAAAAAAGCAATACTTATAATTTTCGGACTTACGGAAAAACGAAGAAACTGCGGCGTCAGCTGAGTATGAAAATATTCTCTACTTGTAGGCAACGAAAATGTTTGAGAAACCCAATTAAGATATCAAAAGAGATTTGTTTGAATTTCCGATCGTTCTTTTCGGTTTATAGACAAACCTTATACTGTATGTAAAGATGAATATAAACTTCAATGTAATGTTGAGTTTACAAGCAAAAATTTAACCACATGCTCTTACCTTACCACATTTAATCTAACCACGATGTTCACTTTATTAAGTTCCTGCTATTATTTTCATAAAGTATCGGTACATAATTTACTTTTGTATTTTGTTATGACACGAAACATTTTTAAACCAAGGATCCTTGGAACAGAAAAGTCCGAGACTTAGTCTTAGCCGTGTAAAAATTAGCCATTTTTTTTTTTTTTTTTTTTTTTGTATCGTAATATTGATAAAAGAAAGTATATTAAAAAAAAAATAACCGCATAGACTCTTTTTCCTCTCCGGGTGTTGACAGACCTACACGGGTACCTAAACGATGGATCGTTTGTCCGCGGTGTTTGCCGGGTATCGTCACGTATGCAGTGCGTCCGGCAAAAGCTATACGCATTCGACGCGATGATATTGTGCAGGTGATCTATAAATACAACCCATAAATTATTTATGAACAGTACGTCGTATTGCCCACAATTCGTATGCGCCGTTAATCCAACTTGTCCCGTCAACAATGCTCGAGGATATATAATATTATGTACAATAGCAGGCACGCACGCAGTAGGACGAATCTACTTAAAATAAGTGACATCGCGCAAAAACATTGGTACGCACCAGTTTTTGCGGATGCAGTCGTCACTATAACGACCGGTAGAATATATTCGACGAATGCACCAATTTACTTATAATTTTCATTATTATTATGAATGAGCAATGAATGGACTGGCGGGAGAAGATAGTTTATATAAGGATCGAACACGTAACGGGCAGTATCGGTGTAGCGTCGATAGCGGACAAGATGAGAGAGAATAGACTGCGATAGCTGTTTGGGCATGTAAAGATAGGATAGAGAAAATTGAAGCAGTTAGCGAGATTATAAAAATGAACGTTGAAAGAAAGAGAAGTAACGAAGAATATGTGGATGAGGTATGTTAGTATGTGTGTGTGTATGTAAGGGATGTAAATGATCTTGACCAATTAAAATAAAGGACAATGATCACCGTCTTCAAATAGTTGGGAGGAAGACGAAGAAGAAGAAGAAGAAGAAGAAGAAGAAGAAGAAGAATCAGTTAAGCTAACCAAGTAAAAAGTCAATGCAATTTTTTGTTTGAACCAGCTCGAGTGGAATGTACTTTGCAATGTGGATATATCACATTAAAGAAAGGAGAAAAGAGCGGAACATTGGAAAAATATGGTTAGCTCTAATCGAGAATAACATGATATGATGGTTGCTTTTAGAGTATGTATAATATAAATTACTCCCTTAAAAATGATCAAAATAGTTTGAAAACTAGACAGATAACTCGTGAAACCCTTTTTAATGACACCTATAAATTTCAAGTGAAACGGAGTACATTTGGGAATTTGACCGTTTTCGTTTTTTCCTCAGAACCAAAAAATAATCAACGTTACAAATAAAGTACCATCTCGGATGAACTATCGATCTTTTGAGGTAATTTACGTTAAAATTGGAGCATTTTTTCTACTATAAAAAGTGATCAGAAAAAAAAAAAAGCTGATCCTAGTTCCTAGGGTTCTCCCTTTACTGATTTTTCCATAACGTGTTGTCATCCTAAACAATGCTATATGCAAAATTTCAGCTAGATAGGACAATGAAATGTGGGTTGAATGTTTACTACAAGATTTGAAATTAAAAAAATACTTGAAAAAAAACGCAAACAATTTCTTTCCGGGAGTGGGATTCGAACCAGCGCGGCACCCAGTCGACGAACAAAATATCTAGTGTGATGCACCATTTTATCGAATCTTTTCTTGTACGCTCTTGAAAACTACTGGGCCAATTTCTTTGAAATTTTCGTATACTTATAGACATTTTTGTTTTTAATTCTTAAATAATAAAATTGTGAATGTTACAATTTTTTTTCAAAAAAAAAAAAAAACACAAAATAACAAATTTCGGCCAATTGCAAGAATTAAAACGACTATAAAAAGAAATTATGAGTAACGATTTTTAAAATTTTTTAGTTACGAATAGTTATATATGTTGTTAACATTTTGTTAAATTTTCAAAACTTTTTCTGGAAAATTTAAGTTTTTATTGAAATTAAATGACAATAAAATTGGAAATTTCTGAAAATTTCAAAGTTCTATATTTACCTCAAAAATTTGTGAAATGTTTTGAAATTTGTCTCACACCTGTAAATTACCAATTTTAACATTGTGTGAAAATATCAAGTCTTTCCAATCATTATATTGGGAGTAATAACTAATTAACAAAATTGATTTTGTCAAAAATGCGTTTTCCGCACTTTTTTCTGTTTTTTCTTAAATTTTTTCTTGTTTTTCCTGAAAAACTTTTTTGGAATTGAAAATTTCGAAAAAAAAAACACGATAAAATAGTGGACCTAGTTTATAAAATTCCCTACCGGAAAGTTGGTTTGTTATTGAAAATCGGAGCAATTCCCTAGGAGCTACACGTGCCACAGTCACAAAAATAAAAAAAATAAAAAAACACACATCTTCGCTCAGAATCTTAAATGAGATCACAAATTGTTTAAATAAATTATAAGTTTGTTTTGCTAATTTAAGGATTTAAAAAATATTTTAAGGATTTCGAAAAAATATGCAAATGCTATAAAATCTCAGCCCTGATAAATTTGAAGTTAACGTTTGACAAAAACTTAAAATATACTACACTAATTGTTTTTAGATCGAATGAGATCGAAGGTATAAGGCTGTATTCAAATAATTATGAAAGTATATTATGTAATTATCAAAATGATCTGTATCGATCTGCATTTAGAACTGAATACAGCGATCATTTGAAAATTGTATAATATACGTCCGTGTAGCCGACACGTCAACTGTATAGCTGCACCAAAAAAATGATAACATTTGTTATTAAAATATGGATGACTGAGCTTGTTATTTTGATAATAATTCACTTTTACCGTTACTTGTAGTGGACGTATATTGCTGGCAGCCGTATTGGTATACTCGGAATAAGTGTTGTTTTTACTCTACGGCAAACATTCGAGACGGTTTGAGGTTGTGCAGTCGAAAAACTCGTTCGGGACGAACGGGATTATCACCTACTTTGTTCGTCGACAAACCAAATTCAATTCCAAAAATGTATTGTTTAAAGCGACCACGATGCCTTTTACGTACATATACTGCAGCGTGTGTTCATCAAACAAACAGTGGTAGTCAACAAAGACCAGTTTTAAGTCCACTCTTGGCCACGACAGCGGTCGCCCACCATTCCTAGTGACAAAATTGTAAGTTTTATAGGAACTGTCCTGTAAATCAAATATCCGGCAGAAAGATAAGACTATCGAATGCGTACCTGCTAAATCGGCGATAAAATTAAAAAAACCATATTTGTATCGTCAAAATAGTGTTATAACGCAGCAATATATTACAATAATCGTACTGCACTTACAATGTTTAACACAACGAAACGAACAAATTAAAATTGGGATTCGGTTTTACGGGGCGTTTTCAAGAACAATGCGACAGTGCAGATTATTGTCGTATGATTATCGATGAAATACAAACAAATTGTGAACAAAATAACGACATTTTACACGCATTGATTTTTCATGTTTACCACTAATTGGGATTGGAAAACATGAAAATTGATACGGCTACAATAAAATGGTTTCATACAAACATAATACATTTTGTACTGCATTATTAATCGTTGCGTGGATAGAATGTCAAAAATGTGTACCACCAAAACAAAATAGTCTCTTCTAGAAGACTGCGTTATCTATAAAGTCGATAAATCGAGTACCTATTTTTTTTTTTTTTTTAACAATAAATAAAATAAAAAATATAAATCGATATAATTTATACTCGTAATTCACCCGTGGACTTTGATTCGTGTCCGTAATTTCGTAGCTTTTTTGAATTTCGTAAAAAGAAAACAACACAAAATGATATCGTTAAATAATTACGAGCTCATTTCAAACCGACGGAATTGTTCCCCGGTAATTATCGTGGACCGGATCTAGGGAGTACGTCGAAAAGCGAAAACTTTTGGCGGAGGGATAGTGCTGCACGGTCGCCCTAAATTCGTCCGTACGAGCGCGCAGAGGTATCATCATCACAACAAACGTATTGTACTATACACTTATACAGGGTGATCATAATAATATCGTTGTTCACGTATTAGATCAATCTTTGTTCGTGTTTTTTTTTTCCTGTTTAAAGCAATAACGAACAACCTACAAATCTAGTTTATTTTTCCTCGCGTTTGGTACGCATAACTCGTACGTCATCGACCGTTAGGTACGTTTAATTTTAAATTTCATCATAGTAAAAATTTTAAAAGTAGGTATCCACTAAAACATTTCTGCAGTATTCAATCCAACGCCAATCGCTTACGAACGGCTGCGGAAATTATAACAGTATATTCGGTAAAAACGTAGTTGCAATTCAAACCCGATTGTCGTCCGAAAGACGAAGTTCGGAGGAATGAATCAAAATGTGGACGGTCAAAAACGGAATGCGGAACTATACTTAGAATCTGAAAAAACAAATTTAGAGTCGTACCCAGACCAATTTTATCGAATGTTTCCGTCGTTTTATAAGCCGAGAAAATCGAATCGGTATATTTACGGCAGCTGCAGTCCACGTGTCGTTTTTATTCATACTGCACCGAATACTATAACGTAGCAGACCGCAGTTGTTGCCGGTATAATATAATTATTATAGTCTAATTTATGAAATTTAAGTAACGCCTGTTAAACTCCGTTCGTTCTTTAAGTGATTTTCGTCGTCGTCGCAGTGTGCGCACGCGCATAAATAATATCGTATTGTTATACTCCGTTGATAAAATTTTTATAATATACGTATACGCGTTATATAAATGAGAATGTTCCCACGCGTCGGCGAAACTAAAGCCAATTACCGGAGCCACGAAATCCCGGTGAATTGTTTTTTCTTCCGTTTCTGCATGCCGCATTCACCTGCGCCACCCGCGCGCTGTAATACGGATCTCGGTCGTCCTTCGAGCTCGTTTTATAGCGTAGTCGGACGAGGATAGAAAAAAAAAATTATATTAGTACATTTATATTATGAAAAAAATTAAAAAACCGACATAGTGTAAGCCGGCCAGTGTAATTGAACGACTTGGGAAGTAAGCTACTGTAGCATGGTAGCACATTGATCATGGTTTCGCGCGCTCACTCGGCGTATAATGTAAACCGAGGATACTGCAGATAACCATCACTTGGGAAAATTCGCGTCGTATAAACGGCGAAATGTTGCGGATTTTTGTGCAGTCGTACGCGTAGACTTCAAAAAGAAAAACAACTTTACCTGTACATAATAATCGTAGGATACGGTGGTGTTTGAAAGCGGGTTTAAGTGTACGAAAAAACGTGTAACACACAATACTTTCCAGACAAAAAATTTGCGGTTTGCCGCGGTATACTCCGAGTGGCTGGCCCGAGAACGTTTTTAAGACGTATATAGGAGATGTGAACGTCTTCATACAACCAGAATCGCTCTTCTGTGGCAAGAACAAACATTTCTATATACGTTTGCGACAAATTAACCATACATTTTTAACGGTTTTACAAGAATTTCTAAATGAGTTTTTTTTAGAGCAAGAGAGCGTCTAACAGTGTCGCTCGCAACCCTTCACCCCGACTAGCTAGTCAGCTGATTCCTATTATTCGTCCGAACCTATATCGGCTTTACGTGACCTAATCTGCAAATCTTAAACCAAATCCGTCAGGCAGACGTAGCAAGCGCATTTCAAGACTCGATTTCTTGAATATTTTTGTAAACGTTTTTAAAAAAACGTTCGCAGACACTGAACGATTATAATTAATGTTTCCTTGAGTATTTTGAATAAAAGTGCATGGAATTAAAAAACTATAAAATTGATCTGATCTGGAATAACATTATAGGTTGGTGGACGAAAATAACAAAAAAAAAAAATTGTACAATTATTTTTTGTCGTCAACGGTCCTGCAGTGATACGATAAAATAATAATCAATCACCCCTTGGCCGTTCTGACAATAGCTCGTGAGATTTAATATTGTTTCTATTCAGCAACGTACGTCGATCGTCAATCGTATATATACATACAGTGCCTAAATGCCCAACGGCAGACGAATTTTTAATTTCATTAATAATTAATGAAATTAAATATTACTGTGGAACCGATTGTCGAATCGCTGTCTGTTGATCAGCTGTTACCGACGTGTTACCAGACGCGAGTTCGGCGCCAAACACAAGAAGAGTCCTGTACGAATAATTGTCTTCCAACGACGATTTCTGGTCGTATAATATAAATTAACAACAAATATATTTGTTATTTTATAATATAAATGTTAATGTCTATATATATATATATATAGACACAGAGTGTTGGAGGTACGTGAGGGAAAAGAACAGAATTCTCCCTCTTTTTTTCAAAATATTTTACGATACGTTTTCCAATCGATGTTTGGCGAGTAAGTGAAAAAAAATTAACCGCAATAAGTTAAGTTGATTCAATTGAATTGTCTTCGGTTAAATGTTTTAAGCTTAGGTAACTAAAAAAAGTAACTAGATACGTCAAAAGTTATGATAGAAAATAAACTTAACTCGGTTAATAATAGTTAAAAATTTGTTTGTTTCGCTTTAATATACACAAGTCTTAAGACGCCCATCCTATAGTGTTTTGAAATTGTGTTGCGAAGAAAATAATAAATGATCAAAATGAAAAAAAAGTCGACGAATTAGTCTCGGTTGTTGGTTCCGCTTGATATAACGAAAATAATTTAGTTAACTTTGCGACAACGATATAAAATTAACAGTAAAAATTTGAATAAATGCAATAAAATCTTAAACTGAATGTAAGTTAATAATATCAAAACAAAAATAATTAACCAAGTTAAAAATTATAATTTTTTTTACTTAACTTGATCTTTTTAACTAGTCAATGCCCACATTTGCTTCTAATTTGGCTTATTTAATGGTGAAAAATTGTTACAAAAATAAAATATTTCATTTTTAATTAACGGCGTCCCCATCTATTCGTATCTAAAAAGGAGCACTGTTTATATATATATATATATTTATATATTATATTAAGTTCTAGTTGCCATTGACATAACTTTTATCTTTAGAATTTCTTACACCCATCATGACTACTCCACAATTTCCGCTATCCTAACATACCTATTTATCTATATAAATTTTCTTTATCTATATAAATTGACACCCCTAACCTCTTGTCATCAGTTATTTTTCATGTTTTAGCTTATCTCACAAAAAACCGCTCCCTCTTTTACCCGTCATATGTGACGTTTTGTTCACATGTTAAAAAAATTAATTTTTTTATACAAAAGAAAAAAATTAAAATGTTACTGAAAAGGATTAAAAGAAGAATGCAATGCACGTATTTCCTTTATTATATATTGCCAGGTTTACAGATGTAGTAAAATGGATGCATATTATTACGTATTTCGTGCTACCCTATGTCCTCATGCACTGAAAAATTTGGCATTGTCACTTTGGGACGAAATAAAAATGTTTGAATTGTTTTAAATCATATTTTGTTCCAAAATCTGTTTTGTTAGCAAGTCATAAAAGTATATTTAAAATTTTGATACGATAAAATGACATTTGAATCAGTGGTTTCGTAAAATGGCAATTGTGTGAGCGAATTTCTCGCATAGCGTCAACAACGACGGATTTTTGTTCCTTCTCATCGCACTTCTTTTGCGGACACAACCGACCTCTGTATACAGTACGCTCCTGAATGATAATTAATACATTTTAAGTATTTATCCGCCTAAATTTTTAAAATAAAAATCGCCGTTTGTTTCGTTTAATATTCGCATGAATCCTATTTTATACTGTGTAATTTATAAGTATGTTTCAATTTTTGTAAATTTTTAAAAAATTGCCGTTTGATGTAGAATAAAAAAATTAAATAATAAATAAAACGTAAAAATATCATATACTTTGTATATATTGTATACGCTATCAAAGACACCGGTCTTTGTCGGCACCTCTGGTCGTACGATACGTTACCTAATAGCGGTCTGCTCATTTATCTGTCTTCTCTCTCTCTCTCTCTCTCTCAGTCTGCTCTCATACAACTACCCGCAGTGCCGACGCGACACCGTCGAATTTAACTCGTCGCCGCCGCGGCCTTCTTGTATTTTATCCGAGGACAATCTCGAAAACGGCCGTACGCGCCTATGTATAATACGGTTAGTTTCCGCCAAATTAAGAACGTACAATTTAAAAACATAAAATAATAATAAAAAATAATGACGTCGCGGGCACGGAAACAAACAGGGTCGCCACTATTTTTAAATTTCAAAATTACCTAAATTTTCCAGAAGAAAAAAATGTCCTTAGCTTTAGCTAAATACTATTTTTTTATTTTTTTAACTATGAGTTTCTAAACTTATACATTTTAGTAAACAATCGTTGGAGAATACACTAAAAAATAGTTTTTTTTTTAATCTTTAATTTGAAATTGAAATAATTTTACAATATACGTTCTGATTCACGTCATACCAAATCATATGATTACTCCATTAATAAAATTTATTTATTTTTTTTTTAATTTAAATTTGAAATCGATATCTACTTGATCAGCATTTTCTAATTAACCAAATTTCTAGGTCTCGTAAATGAAGATAAAAGTTAAAAACAAAGTTTTTATGTATGAACGCGCAGAAGTTTTTCTGAATTCTAATCATTATATCACTGGGGCATATCAGATCTATCGTATAAATATAATTATATCTAATTATAAAGCTAACTTAATGTCCCACTTACTAATCATCACTGAGTGAAAATATTTGAAGTTTTCAAAGCTCAGATTTGTTTTTAGATCAATTATAATTGCTTATAAGAACCATGTTTATTAAAATGTATATGCAGTCTTTTATCTTTCCCACGTCATAATAAATATATTGTATGGTACTATAATAAAAAACCGCAAAATATCGAAGTTATCGAATTAAAAGTGTCCAGTAAAATTGAGAAATATTCAAGATTCTGACTTCTTTCTGATTTCCCAAAGTAAATTTTAATTTCTCGAATTTCCAGGTTTTTCATATTCCCAGTAAAAATGACGAACCCAAAAAAAAAATAAATAAAATGCGAAATCGCTCTTTTCCACGCAATAATTTTCCGTCGACGATTTTTACGCAAATTTCAACATTATTATTATAATAATTACGATTGGTGACATTTTCAGGGACAACGATTTTGTCGACAGGAAAAAATGGGAGCGGTTATCAAATTGTCGCATAATCGTTTTCTACCGAATATGAGTTTTTGCGTTTAAACACGTATGTTGTGGAATAAAACCAAAACAATAAAACAACTCACGAATCACAATAATGTATTGACAATTTGTCGTTTTAAAACAATCGCTATCGAGAAAGCAAACAACATTGCTAAATCCCACGCATACGAAAATTTGACTAATTCTTGTTTGTTATTAGATTTGTACACGTCGAAACGTACCTAAATAAGAATTTTCTTTTTTAAATAGTTTTCATTCTTTAGAAGATACCTAAGTACTACCTACATGTTTTTCATGCAGCATTTTTTAGTGTTTGGTCCGTCGTTCGTGTGACACTATTTAAAATTTCATTTTACTTATAATAAAATTTCATTAAATTTTTTTAAACTTGAATTGGACATTCCTGAGGGTCGGCATGACGTTTAAGTGTAGTCGATCACGATTAGCATTAATCGCATTGTTTTATACTAATTAAATAATGTACTTGTTTCGTATAATATTCGTTATCATTGGTACGAATCACTTGTAATTCCTTTGAAAAAAGAACAAGATTGATCGGTTCACCATGCTACTAAATAAAAATTTCGCGTTATGTAAAACAAATATGTTTAACCCACTATGAAGTTGTCGGTTCTTCGAAAAATATTTGTGAGATGATTTCAAAACGTTTACACGAGCTGCGAATGACGCCACGTTATGCATTTTTAATATACTTACAGAAACTAGATTTGTAAAATATACAGATGCTTTTATCGAATAACAAAGCAGCACACTCTTTGTCGTATTAATCCTTTACCTACACGCTAATTCAGTGCTGTGTTCATTACTTTCGAAGTCGTAAATCCGACGAAAGAAATTGTATAGAAAACGTTTGATGGTCACAAAACTTCAAAATTGTTCTCGCAGTCTTACTTATAATAATAATTGTTTCGAATCATTGTTTCCTCCAGTTCCAGACTGTGATCAGGGACGTGTTTCAGGGAAGGACCAATCAGGGCTACTTTTGTGGGCAATAGTTCAATAAGGGTGACTGCTGAGAGGTAAGTCGATAAGTTTTCTGCGTAATGACGTGTCTGCGAAGGCGGACTTCCCGTGCACGTTATTACGAAACGAAAATATATGCTTCGAGAAACCATAATCACTGCTCGAACGGGTAAAATTACGGTGAAGGGAAAACGCTGATGAGCAGGAAAGGTGGCGGGTTTTTCGATTCGATTGTGTACTGTATCGTACGGTAAGGTATATATTTGAAAGGGCACGCTGAAATATTTGTAAAAAAATAGAGGGGTACACCTGTTTTCCCCGCGATTCGAGCACTGGCCAAAATAATGGTCATGTACAATATAGACACACGGATCATAGCGTAAATGCGGCATTTTCAGAAACGCACGTACGCCCAAAAATAGGTAGGTATTATGTTACACACGTGAAACGAATTAACTCTTCCAGTGACCGTTTTACGAAATCGGTATTAGCACTGCAATATAATATTATTTATTGTGTTTATTGTCCGCCGTGTCGTGTTCTATATGATATATACGTACATAGGAATGGCGGCTAGGCGATAAATCTTTTCTCGCGTAAACAAACGGAACCGATAAACATCGATCGGCTGGAAGGACCGCGCGTTCATCGGACGGTCGTCAAAATCGAAGAAAGGTTTTGCCCGACGCGGCATACACCACAACGGCATACACTACCCTTACTTTGTTTTTTGTACATTTACGCGACCAGAGCACGTACCGGATCGTACTAAACACGACCACCCACAGCGAGGCACACCAGTTCGGTAGGTTGGTAGGTACCTGCTTTTTGTACGATAGTATAACGTACAGTATAATCCTCGACGGCGATGCGGGGTCTCGTTCTCGCGTGAAACGGTCCGCCGAAACGACGAGACGATGCGAGGACGAAAGGGACAAATGTGAAAAATAAACGAGAAAAATCACTTGTCCTGGACGCTGAGGTCTGGTTTTTCGGTCGTTAGACGAGCGAGATAAAACTCCTTGGACGCGTATCGTTCAAATCATTTCGTTTCATCTCGTTCAGGTACGGATCCCGACCAAAGGTGCGGGTGCCCACAGACATCAAGTCAAATTTATGATGGAACACGCGCAGCGTCTACGTATAACGGTGTGTAGAGACGTGTCTGGAAGAGGCCGCCGGGGCCCCGTCCCTTTTCTCGTTGGAACACGATTGATTTTATGTTATGTGGCCAATCGTGTCCCGGTATTATCACGGAATCTTACAATTTAAACCCGCGTACCCCCGCGCCCGCCGTCTCTGCTGTCTGTAGGCCATTTTCTTCCGCACGATTTGCGTAGGTCGCAAAAACGCGTAAGAGTTTAATATCCAAGCCGAACCGGGCATAAAATAACGTATTTTTTTTAAATTCGTTATTATTTTTCCGTCTCAAACGTTGTGTCAGCTGCTACTCGTGTACGTTGTTAATAATACCTTTGCTTGGGATCCTTGAGCCGGACGCTGGACCGGGACCGGCTAGAGAACATGACGACGGCCTCCTAATCTTCTCCTCCGCGCGCTGTACCCCGCGTTTACCGCATGTGAACGACCGACCGCGGAAAAATCGCGCGACAGCGGGTGGTTGTTTTATTCGTGTGAATCCGAACGACGCGGGACGTAAAAAAAAAAATAAAATAAAAACACGATCGCGGCTCGGTACAACGGCGTTTAGTACGTATATCGTTGGTATGAACTAAAAGGCCGTAAAAAACATTTTTTGGAAGAAAAAAAAAATTAAATGAAAAGAGCGGCGCCGATCACCGCGCACTCGCACCGCGCACGACGAGACGGTCAGTGTTCCGGCAAAGAACTGCCGGTCGGCTTCCTCGGGGTAACCGGTTCACCGGCGGCGGCGGCGGCGGCGGTCGTCCGGGGCAACGGAGCGACATAAAAGACGGCGACGGTGTGCAGCATCGCCGCGCTCTGCCTGCCGCCCACTACAAACCGCGTCCCGAGCGCCGTCGACGTATAATTGTGTGTTGCTGTCGTCGTTAGAATCATTTTTTTTTTTTATTATTATTATTTTCGAGCTTCGTCTTTATCTCGAGAGCTGGCCCTCCGGCATCTTCGGCGAGACCGCGATTGCGACGACGACGATGACGGACGACGTGGGAATGGACGGTTGTGACTGTATTGTGTCAACTCGAGTATTTACCGAATTTGTTTAACCGAGTTAAGAGTCGAAGAAACGTTTTTTTTTTTTTTTTTAGATTCCGAGCGATAGCGATAGGAAGCTATTGATTTTACAAAGATACGTTTTTATGCGTACGTGAGCGAGCGTATAACTCCGATGTTAACGGTTGAAACGTTTTCTGAAAGACCGACTTATATATTTGATGCGTTGTTGTAATCAACGTGTTTCAGTTCCAAAAATGTAATATACTCAAAATACCGAAAAAAAACATAGAAAAAAAAACGGTACAGTGAACGAACAGATAAACGACACTAAAATTTGACACACGGCCAACCATAAATGAACAAAAAGAATAATAGAGTTTTCATGATATCGCGCCTATTGTATATTGCTCGCATCTTGACGGTTGAAACGTTTTCGGAAAGATCAACTTGTATTATGCACGTGTTTTTTTTAAAAAATTTCAAAAAAAATGATACCCAAAAAACAAAAAAAATAAATTAGAAAAAAACGATAGTACGAACAAATCAACAACTAACATTTGACACATAGCCACAACCATATTGTATAAAAAAAAAAACAAATATATAGTTTTTGACGAAATTTGGGTTTGAGACAACCCTTAGGGATGGAAATTTTGGATCAAACCCTCCCAGAAAATTCCTTGAAAACTGTGTTGTTAAATTACACCTAAAATTTTTGTCCGTACTTCCCAACGTACTGTTTTGTCGAAAGAGATCAGTGTGAACATTTATCAATTACTGCTGGAAATGGGAGCTACAATGACTGGTTGACGAAGGTTTTTCTGGCGTATAGGTACCACGTATAGGAACAACATATTTTCGTAACAATATGGGACAGGTAAGACATAACTACTGAATTGACTCTACTGAACATATACCAAAATTATGATATTGATGTCGAAGAAGTAATTAATAGATTTGCTGGATTACCCCAAAGTGGGGTTGTTATTTTATAATCAACTAGCTGATCCCGCGCACTTCGTTGCCCGTAAAAAATGATAATTCGTAAAAAAAAAAAATCGTGTTTGTTCGAGTACTTTTGGGTGTAATCGCTGCAGTAAGCGCGACTCGGCCACCCTGGTTCGCGGACAAAGTACCTCCTCGGTAGGCCGTGTTCAAAAATTCGATTTGACGCAAGTTTTTGTACCTGGTCTGCCCGAACAACCGGTGGCAACCAATAATAATTAAGTACTAATTTCTACTATATAATTGTTTCTCCTATAACCAGTAACGACAATACTGCGTATCTATTATACACTATTACATCGAAAAAAGGTCCCCGGGTAAAGTACACTCTCCTTTATACACACAAATATTGTATATATATAATTAGTGAAACATGGGTACGTGCGCAGGGCCGGATTTAGGGCGACCACAACAGTGACTCGGGGGAAAAAATCTTTCAAATTACATGTGCACTGTCACCCCGCCGTCCCGTCGAAAGTGGCCAATAGGATTGAAATGAAATTTAACACCGAATGCCGCCGATGGGTGAAATTTTATGTCGACAGCATGTTCGTTCGTCAGTAAATCCGGCCGGATCCTAAACCCTACCATATATATACAGTATATTTATAACCATAGAATATTATAATATTATAATTTAATCAATAAATATAGCCCATCGCTCCGCAAAATTATCAATTTTTGGTACCAGGGTCCCATGAAGCCGACGTTTGCGTTTCAAGTGCACCACGTGGCCACAAACACGTGTTGCGTGTCATGCGGATCATGGGTCCCTGGTACCGCGGTGGGCTAAAATGTCCGAATTTGCGGACCCGTACGCTGCCGTACGCTTAACTATTTTAAGCTCTTTTTACCCTTTAAAATGCGAATTTCGAAAAATCCTTTCTTAGTGCGCCTACACATAGTATTAATTACATTTCCTGAAAATTTCAAATAAATCCGTTCGGTAGTTTTGGCTGTGCGTTGTTTAGTGAGTGAGTGAGTGAGTGAGTGAGTCAGTCAGTGGTATTTGGCTTTTATATGTATAGATAAATTTGTAGTGCCTTTTTGAACTTTTCGTTCTTTCGGAAGATTTCGTACATATTATTTTACATAAATGATAAAATTCATTAGCATAGTAATAACCAAATATTTGTTAAAAAGTTAAAATACTTTCTTCATTAATTTGGACGTGAATCTTTCACCTTTACTACAAATATTGTAGTTTGTAGTCTATTCTGGTTGGAAATTCGTAGCAAAAAATGTATGAAACATTTTTACAGTAAAATATGACACCCATAACGTTGCAAGTTAGTTTAGAGAAACCTAAAATTATAAATTAAGAAAAAAGGAGATTTTAACTTACGTTATTGTATCAAGTTTATTGCTATTTAGTTATAACAACTCGAATTTTCATTTTGTGAACGCGCCTGGCTATTGGATACTGTCTGCAGTTCGTGATTGATTTCCAATCGCCCTCGCTATCATACCTAACGATCTTTATACTAATACAACCTACCCACTCGCGTGGTTCGAATTATATTATATTGTTGGCCGCCGGGTACGTTAGATTATTGAAAAAAAAAAAAAAAAATATTATGTTAAGCATTATTATAATCGCGACTGCAGCAGTGACCAATTAGTCGCCGTTTAAAATGTGCTGTGTCATAATATTATTGTATCGTGATTATTATATTGCAGCAGATCGGCGAATTATTTATGTTACGATAGTATATCCACGGCGTAACCCGTTTTCGCTCGTCCGACAAGCCAATAAAATACACGTTATTGACTAATTATTATTATATACCGACCGACGTCGAAACGGATAAAATATTATGTTTAAAACATAACGTTATAATAATATCGTAGGTGTACTATACCTATGCGCTTTAATATCAGCTGCAGATAATATAGTTTTGACTGAAACGCGAGCAGCGTGTACGGTTTCGCGTGGCTCGATCCGGATCGATTGTGTGTAATCAATGAGAGCTATGTCAATTGGACGAAACTTTCGACGTGGTTGTTCCCACAAATGTATGATTTTTAATAACGAAATCCGTGTTAATTCGTTCCCGAGCTGCGTTATAACGTGACGAATCCCCGAACAAATGCTGTATGGGCCATTGATTATCATATTAATTAAGATCGGTATGCAGATAGGTTGAATGTATGTATAAATTAAAATAACGCATAACTGTCAGGCCGTTAAAATTATAATGTTATCATTTAAATTATAATTTATTGTCGACCAAGTTAACAATAGCAAAGTATTTGCATACTTGCAGTCAGTATAAGGTAAAACGACGGAGAAAATTGATTACATTTATAAATTAAATTATAAAATTACATATTTTATATATATCAACAGGACTATAATTTTTTAAAAATCTAAAAGACATTATCAGTGTAATTTTTTACTATCGTATGTTTGGAGAAGTTGAAAAGAAGAAGTGAAACAATTTTTTTTTTCAGTTGAGTTTTTGTGAATTTGTTGGTGAGGCTTTAATCTATATTATTAACGCGCATTAACATATTTTTTTACAAATACTTAATATGTAACTGTTATATTTTCACCGATTACTTTGTGTCTTTACCTAAAGGTGTTTTTTTGGTTTCGTTTGATCACGAAATAGTCTGTTTTTTTTTTTTTTTTTTTTTTTTACCATCACGTAATAATTACACAAACAAAAGAAATCATCTACATAAGTACATTTACGTATAAGCTACACAGTTTGTGTTTTTGAAATGCTCGAATAGGACGTATGTAATAAGTATAAAGTGTTTTCATGTACGAAAAAATGTTGTACTATGATACGAATAAATCTGAACAAAAAAAAATACTCTTCGGTCATTCTGACATGCACTTTTTAAACTGCAGGTTCGAATGCGTCTGCACTTTTGAAACAATGGATATGTATGAGTACTTACTTAAATATTTCACATAATTTTTTCGGAGATTTTATTGACTCAAAATTTTTAATTGTATTTTAAATAAATATTACGACTAGTTTAAAAAGTGTAAAAATAAGTACCTACAATACGTTATGGAATAGGCTGGAGAGTTTTTGTATATATAATCATTTCAAGTTTTCCATATTGTGCAAGCACACCGTTGACAAAAACCACGTATATTATAATTTTATGTTTGTGTATTTTTTTACAATTTGTATTTGGTTTTTGTTAGTGAATTTTAGTGATACGTATTTAGTGAACACGTCACACCAATTCAAATCCAACTCAATCACCAAAAAATGTATAAATATAAGTAGTTATTATTATCTGACTGAAAATCATAGAGTTTAAATGGACACGCTATTCGTTCTTATTTATCAAATCATATTTTGTATGTTTTTGTTTGTTGTTCAAACTCACTCGATAATATAAATGCGTAGTATAATATTGTCTTCATAACATCTACATCGGTCATTATAAAACTTAAAATGAATTTTACCTTTAAAACATGTATGGAAAAGTAACCGAGTTTCTTACAATAATTTGAATAATATATTTTAAAATTTAAATTTTGACTTAACTTTTTATATTACTGACGGTAACATCAATTTATTTTGTAATGTTTTATTTTTATCAAAATATTTTATAGAAGTTTGGTTAGGCTAAACTTGATCTTCCAAAGGGAACCATTGTAAGTCTTAACTAAGAATAAAGTAATTTATATATATATATATATATATATATTATGTAGGTAGTTATTCTCATATATTACATCTTGTTTATATTATAATATGTTGTACACAATAATATGTCTATACTCTATAGTTTATAAAATTTTAATTGAAGTTTTTATTTTTCTCTAATAATTTTTGATATTTTCACTTTAATGACTTGAATTCACTAAGAAAATTGCTACAAATCAGTAAATCATTTTTTTTTTTTTTCTGTATTTAGGGGCTCTTGAGGTATAGGATTGTATATTAAATGGTTTTTCTAATTTTGTTACCATTCGTATAGGTGATATGTATATCTAATATGGTGAATCTAACTTGAATGTAAATATAAAGTAAATTAATTTTCTCCATATGATAAATTCAATTAAATTATTTAAAACAATAACAAATATTTTCCAAATATGTATTTTTCTCTGTATAACTCTCTAAAGGGTGATTGAGTACCACGATTTTAAAATCTTTTCCATGCCAATCAATGATCTAATGATGCAATTATACTCCTAAATACTGATTTGTTTTTACCATGAATTCTTAAAAACGACTTTCCAAAATTTCTGTTTTTTAGATTCTGAGCATACTAATGAATGTACTTATTGTTTTTTTTTTTTGTCTTTAATTTTGCAAAAATAAATAAAAATGTTTTTTCAAGTATTTGTTTTGAATAAATTTAAGTGATAAATAAAAAAATTTGTGAAAAGTAGACTTTTTGCTCTGAATTCATATTAGAATCCCTATCGCGTCATTATATATAAATCGTTACTATTGGCAAGGTCATAATGTCTAAATTCCTGTGTTAATATAGTGTGCGATTGACGGTGAAATAATCAAGGTTCTCAATTTAATATAACACTGTCTTTCCAAGAATCAGTGAAACATTCAATTCTGTCAACCTTCTTCGAAGTAAAATCACTATAGATTTTAATTTTAACAAATTTTTATTTTTTGTAGCAACGAAAAAAAATCATAATTTTTTATTTTTTCGTGAAAACTCTTACGCCTTTATAATATTGATACACATAAATCAATTTAAATATAGTACCTAGTACCTGATTACTTGTACGCTTATTTACATCATACGGCAGGGAAAAAATAGGTTCAAAACCTTGTTTTGTACTGTCATTTTAATATTATCATTTGTACCGATTAACTCTGATAGTTTTGATTTCATTAACCATCGAAATAGTATGTTATCTACGCGATCAGGAATGTTTAATTATTGCATCTACCTACGTTCGATCACATCTCGGTTCGATACGCAAACGGCCACCACCCGCTATTCAGCTATGATCGATATCAATCAAACATAAGAAATAGCAACATAATATTAACCTTTATAGTAATAAATTATTTTTACCATAGTACTTATAACTTAATTGTAAAAATTAATTGTAGGTATTATAGTCTTGTAATAATTATTGAAACACGCGTGGTATCTGCTCGTTGTTCGACTCGACTGCAAGGTGTTAAAATATTATTTAAAAAAAAAAAAATTATTCTACCAGTTCATTAATAACGATTCCATTGTTCATTACTTTTTGACAATGATTTTTATAAATGGAAATAGTTAATTAGTAACAGATGTTCGTTAAGTACTGTATTAAAAAATTCTAATTTTTCTTTTTGTAAATTTTTTTTTTTTTTGTATCTATTATAATTTTATGAATAGGTACCGACATATTTTTCGCGTACAATTTTTATACGTCAGTCAAGTCTTCGTTCATTTCATCCCACTGTATCCTATTGTATTTTTGAAGTTATGAAATAACATATCGGATTACTGTCCGTGGTATTTTATATGGTAATCTTTCGTTGGGTCAGATACCGACGAAATTATATGTTAAACTCTGTTGTTGTTTCCGCATCTAAAAACAAAGAATTACTTTTGTTATCAAAACTTTACTCTACAATTTATTTTATGTTTTTGATGTCTCGTTTCTGCAGGGTGGATTTAAAAAAAATCAATAGGGGGGTGTAGGCCGAAAAATTTACGACTTCCGACGAATATATCAAATAGATTTTGACGATATATTAAATTTAGAACTACAATCGACTAATTTAAAATCATTATTTTAACTATCGAAACTTTTTATTATCGTTTGGTTTAATATTACTCAAAATACTAGTTACCTGCTTATATTAGTGTAGAGAAGATACACAAACTATTTTGTTATACTTATTATAAAATAAACCATTAAAATTACAAATATATATTTCACAAAAATTCAAATTTAAAACCGTATTTTTAAAAATAAAATATTGTAAGTTATAACGATAAAATACTAGAATTTATAATCAAAATTTTTGAAACTTAAACACAAAGTTAACAATAAATATATACATAAGATACTGAAAAATTTAGAAAAATCATAGTCACAATTTTTTTTTTGTTTGGTCGTCTAAAGTAGGAAAATGGTCGAAAATTGGTCATAGCTATGACTTGTATTTAGAAAACAATTTGCAACTCACACAAATCTGTTATTTATGAATTTTAAATTAAGATATGTGATATAAAACAAAATTTTCTATGTGATAAAAATACTTCAAAATAATCGCCCAATAGATTCCGAACGCCTACAAGAAAAATGTTGAAAAACGGTGTAGTTGAGTTAGAACAATGAAATGATGATTACTATTGTGCAATTCATACTAAAATCCTATTAAATCCTCAAATAATGTTCCAAATGGTTTAAAACTTTCACAGGTTATTTAAATTAATATTCTTTTTACGTGGATACGTGAATTTTGGGAATACTCGGAACATTTTTATTGTTAAATTTAGTTTTTATTGGGATGTGTACTAGATAAATAAGCTCGCTCAGAATCGTATTTCAAAGGCTATGTTTTATCATTTCTTTCAGATATTAAATGATATGTTTGACTTCTAAACTAGTGAGTCGCCCAAAGCGTAATCGGTACCTTGTCAAACTACCCACGCAATCTAGAGTGATTCCGGCCATGGCTATAAATTTACTAGGTAGGTATGTCAGAAACTTTGTGATACGCATGTTAGATTTTTTCTTCCATGACTTTGGCATCCAATATCTGAATATTATGGCGAACGAAACTATTAGCATCAGATTTACTATTATTTAGCCATGTGGTGCGCATTATGGTACTCTAAATTTTATTGACATAGAAAAATAGGTGATTTATTGTTTCTTTCACACATGCGCAGAATGATTGGTCATTATATTCGGGATCGCTGAAATATCTAGTTATTTAGCCATGATCCCGGCATTTTTATTGTAACTTAATAAAATTGTATATGTTTAAACATTTGACCCCTCAAACCATTGTTTGTTACAATTATTAACCTATCAGAAAAGGTACTGACATTGTTAAAGAAGTTATCGTTGTTTCATAGTGACAAACACATTATTTTAAAACCGTTAGCTACACTCAGAATCTTAAAAAAAAAGTTCAATTTAATAATCGATTGTTGTCATCGAGCGTCAATTTACATAATACATTTAAGTTCAGATCGGGAGATTTCTATTCCAGGTAAGTCCCGCGCTGTACGTCTTCAGTGACTTCTGTGCTCGCGCGTGCCGACTTTCACCGTCGGATTAGTTTCCGTATTATAATATTATTGTTTTTACGAAAACGCATTACCGATTATGCCAGTTGTAAATATACACATTTTAGCGTTTACCAATCGGGTGGTCTGTGTATTAAGGCAGCTGCAATTTTATTGTAATTTATACGGGCCGTATAATATAGGGACATCACGAAAGTTTAAAAATCCAGTGTCACGAAGACGTCTCGGCACAACCACAGTTATGGTTTTCTCATCGAACCTTTTTTGTGAATGCTCGGCTAATAAATTCCATCCGCAAAACTATTACTTTTCATCGACCACGCACGTTTTTCAACGTCATAAAACACGGTAGAACTCCCGGATTTGTAGGAATCACTACAACTAAACGTCGTATTATAAAATATATTGAATTAATTCAATAGTAGATGTTTTTTTTTTTTTTTATTTAGAGGAAAACTAGCGAACTGAATTTTAAAAAATAAATTGAACAAGAAACAGCTGATGAAAAGTCAAATTTTTCTAAAGGAATTATTAACTTTAAGTGATTAATTCATGATTTCCCTCGTGGTTGGAGACCGCTAAATGGATAAAGCAGTGTATAAAAATCACAAAACGATTATAAAATGCAGTATTATTTGTTATACTGCCATTTCGTTTTAAACCTAAAAAAATACAGAACAAATAGCCAATTTAAAATTAATTTCAAATGAATAACAATTTTATATTCCATGACAGCAAAACGTCAACGTTTTCTTCTTCTTGGTCTTTTTCGCTTTCTTTTCTGCAACTATTTGTGGTGTTACAGCCCTAGTCCTAAAACTCCACTTGTCACAATCATTCACATCATCACACAAACTAACCCACCTATTATTATTTTCACGAAACATCAATATTATCGTTTACATATTCGTTTCTTTTTCTATCTTATCATGTTACTCCACTCACCCCTTTATACCTATTCTATCGCTTCCACCACAATCTATGTTCTATTCTCCTGTCAACCGCCCAACACTCTGAACCATATAACACAGATGGTGTCACCACGCTCCTGTAATAGTTATTCTTAATTCTAATTCAAATTGTTTTATCACATAAAACAATGGATGTTGCTTTGACGATCCACGTATTGTCATTACTCTTCTCGTAATAGCGATAAATTAGATTTACAATTTTTTGTCAACATTTTAACGAAAATTTATAATCGTTTTTTACTAGCGTAGAACTCACGTTTGACTGATTCATTGTCTCTACTATTTTAAAATAATGCTAATTTTTTATTCTTTTGGCACACATTTATAAGTCAATACAAGTTCAAATGCCAATAATTGTACTTCAAAAAATGATAAGTTTACTAAACTCTAAGTACTTGCATCAATTTATTCCAACTTATAATCCACTCTTTAATGTATTATAATTACAGTCACGATGTAATTTTCTGCTATATTCGTAAAACCGTTTCATTAAATTTATATGTGATATCGCGTGATATAAGTATATATGAAATATTAAACGTGTATTTTGACGAATTAAAATTGTATGTAATACGACACATATTGTGTAATACGAAATTTTAAGTGTATAGTGTGAAATGAAAAAGTATTTAACGGTCTATAGTACTGAAGTATGGTTTTATGTTTCCTATTATTTTTAATAAAAAAAGGTTTTATGACTTATTGCAACAATATTCAAACTGCGATTGCTCATAAATTATTTAGTTCAATATTATTCAATCGACTTTTAATCGTGAAAAAAATTCCTAGATTAGCTCATACATTTCTTAGGTAGTCAAAATAGGGGTGAAAACGTAAAAATTGTTTTTAATTGCTATTATAATATTGTAAACTACTTGTTTTAATGTTGTCGAAAACTTTAAGTGTTTCATTTGAGAGCTTTTTCTAGAATTCATTGTAAAAAACAAAACGAACTTTAAACGGTTTTCAAATACTTTTTTTTTTCTATAAAATTGCTTATCAAAAGCAAAAAAACTAACCGAAAATTCTAAAAAAAAAATTAAATTTTATAAGTATTCTATCTAAACCAAATTTTTGGTACCACTCTTGTGAAAATTGAAGCATTTTCGCCAATTTTCCGGCAGATCACAGCAAAAAATTTTCAATTTCAACCCCAAAGTCTGCAAAATCACAGGCCGGCTATTCAACGGCACTAATTTATAAATATTTTAAGAAATTTATCAGGGCCGAGAAAGAAACAGACTCCCATAATAACCTCATTTTAATGTTAAGCGTGTAATATGCGAAAAATGAATACTTTAGTTTCCGATTCAAACGTTGTACAGTCGAATTGAAAAAGTGTCACATTGTTTGTGATTTAAAAAAAAAAAAAAGTTGTTTTTCTTTTTTTGCATCCCAAATACCAGCACGCTGCAGTGGTCGCATTTTTGCGCACCGACATTTTGCGCGGTCTGCACCTGTATAAATATCCCCGCACGCACTCTTGCGCAAGCGTTTCGAGGGGGGGTAAAAAAGGAATTTTTATAGTTATTTTGCTGTTTTGCTTTGTCCACAAATCTCTCCCGTGTGCGTACCGGTCTAGACATCCGGATCGTCACAATAGGATA
Source organism: Hormaphis cornu (assembly GCA_017140985.1). Taxonomy (NCBI): domain Eukaryota; kingdom Metazoa; phylum Arthropoda; class Insecta; order Hemiptera; family Hormaphididae; genus Hormaphis; species Hormaphis cornu. The sequence goes on along the minus strand of CM029357.1, from coordinate 38,667,194 downwards.
CCTACATCTTTTTGCCGCGACTAAAATCGTATATTAGTATACAGGCTGGTAAACCTCACGTTTTCATACTACGCTCAAGTGACCTGCAAATCCATGTTTTCATCGTTCAGACGTTCAGAGTTCTAAAACGAAAAAAAAAAAAAAATAAAACAAAAAAGACAACCGATTGATTACAAAAATTCAAAGGTTGGCGAGTGAATGAAAAAAATTAAGTGTGATAGGTTAAATTAGTTCAATTAAACTGTCTTCAGATAAAAGTTAAAATTTAACAAAGAAAATAATAACTGGATAAGTTAAAAGTTATAATAGTTGATATAAATTAACTCGACTATGTTAAAAAAATACCATTTTTTATTTTTCCTAAAATATTCGTAAGTCATAAAATACCCCATTTTTTTGTTTACACAAACGTTATATATTGCCGAATGGGGTGATAGAAACATAGTGAGCAGGTTTGGAAACATCGTTTTATCAACATACGAATGACTATAAATTGAACGAACGCATAATCGTTTTACTGTGATGAAAAAATAGAAAGTCCACGTTTGGAAAAATCGTTTTCTACATATAAGGTAAAATGATGGTGGATACGACGCAGTCAGACCGAACGTTTTGAAAAAGAAACGATTGAACTCGAATAATCCACGTCCGAAAAAAAAATGATCGAAAAGAAACACATTAATTCTGCTATGAAATTCTTCAAATTCTTCAAAAACAACCGTGACAAAAGGCTTTGTGCACCGCGTGTATTTGCACGCGGTTCACGTGGGTCAAAAAGAAACCTGTTGCGTCACAGGAGCGTGCCCTCTCCCCATGGAATATAGGATTTGTGATTGTGTGAAACTGACCGTTTTGACCTTTTCACGGTCAATAGCAATACAATCGTTTGTATTATTGTATTTTGCGTATAAAATGCGAGCGGACGTAGCCAATTCGATATGGTGTAGGCATATAATACACGGATTCAGGGTGACAGTGCGTCGGCGGCGGTGTTTTTGGCACAAAGGGTGGATTATAGTTTATTATGATAATATATTATAATAGTATTGTTACGATCTGTGTGAACGGCACGTCGCTTTGTACGTTTCCTTCATAAGTAACGATTTTGGACGGTTTACAGAAAATAGTCTAGGGCTGACCTTATTTTCCAATACGTCAAAGAAATACCGGTATTTTATTGTAGACCATAAACTAGATATAAGTGTACAAAAAATATATACTTTATACTTGACTTTATCATACGATACGACATTTTTCTCGTAGGTACCAAGTATGGGTGTAAAAATGACACGTTCGAGTTATATCACGTTTTATTACAAATTGTTATTTCAGGTCAAGAAGAGTGATGAAAATCACCGGTGATGCAATGAAAGAGGTATAGAGAGGTATTTAGGATGTTCTTTACAAAGGTACGTCATGGTAGATATGAAACATATTGAATCAAGTGTGGTTTGAGAAAATGGAGAGCAGCGTCTGGTGTTTTACGTGATAAAAGAATACCCATAAGGCTAAAAGGCGGTTGAAAGGAGAAAAAACGTAGTACGTAGAGTACGAGTGTGGTGGAAATGTGCAAACGCTCAGTTGGATGAGTAGAGTGACAATAGATGATAAGGGACGAGTATATTAGTGTCAGTATTGGTGAAGGGAGAACTAAAGCAGTAGTTTTGAAAATAAACGTTGAAGGAAATAGATGTAGGGGAAGACCAAAAAAGAGATGGATGGAATAGAATAATAAAAAGAATTTATTTAAGAAAAATGTAAGAACGAGTTGATATTTGAGTAAGTATAGTTCGTACTCAATTGTTGGAAAGGAAGTAGGCAACGGTCTTTAGTGATGCGTTTTTTTAACAATTGAAATAATTTTTTATTTTTTTTTTAAAACGTGAAATATTTATCGTCCGAGAGACGGTATTGTATAATACTTTACGTGTTGAAGTCAACGCCGCGGGCTTAATGCTTGTGTTAAACTCAAGTACACTCGACGCCCACTCACGCAAAATCCAATCGTTTACCGTTAAGAGATGTAGTATTAACTGTCGTATTGTATAAATTATGTTATAAGTGTATAATATAAATACCATAATATGTGATCTCGTGTTCGTAAATAATCGCAACCATGCGGGAATATTGCGCTGGGCTACGCGAAAAAAAAAGATCAATGAACCGAATTCTGAAAGCATAAAAAATATAATGAGGCAGATAATGACCTATTTTCGAGTAGAGTAGCAAAACGAATGTGTACAGTCAAAAACGTATTTGTTTGATGTGCATAATAGTATGTGTTTGAACAAATTTGTGTAACGGATAAAAAAAAAAAAAATAAGTACAACGATGGGTTGGAGACTCGTTTGAGTAGCAAATTTAGAGCTTTGGTCGGGTGAGTGTTTGGAATGGGGTAAAAGTAAATATGGCATATTTATTTACTATGTAGTAAGCATGTAAACAACAGATCTCCAACGAAAACAACTATTCCACGTGAGCTCGTAAAGAGTACGAACTAATACTCAACAATATTGGTAAATTAAATGTTGACGTTTCAATTAGGTTGAACTGTTATTTTCGAAAAATATTATATTGCCGACAAAAAAAAAAAAAAAAAAAAAAAAAACGAAAAGAAAGAATCAATGACGCGATTAATAATACGGTTTGAAAAGTATACTGAAAAAATTTAAAATCTTATATACTACCTAATATAACAGCTCATAGAAAAATGTTTGAGTAAAGTTTTAAGTGATAAATATTAGTGTTACACGTTTCGTCAAAAAACCTATACAAACCTAATTAATTATAATTCTCTGTAATTTCACACACAAAAGCTTTTAACCGTTCTTAGTTTTTTGTCAAATGATGTGCACAGTCGTCCAGAATACTGCTGGAAGTTGTGATGATTTCGGTTTTGAATCATAACTCAAAAACTCAAAACTAAAGCTTTCTCCGTTTACCTAGTAGGTACAGTGGTGACCGTGATTTTAAAGAGCAGTTGTCCCATTTTTTTTTAGGGGTGAGTGGGTATATGAGATAGGTGGTCATAACGAACAAGACGCATTAAGCCGACAACAACAATTAAAAGTATTCACGTATAAATTGAGTTAGTTATCAATTTTTTTTTAAATTATTAAATTATTAAAAATAGATAAGGCCCAAGGGAGCGTGTACCAAAATTATTTGCCCGGTGAAATAATATACTTCGCCAAACCACTGACCTAGTATGTGGTATTACGTGTAGTGGTAGAATATTACCTACTTATTTCGATACGATTTTTTGAAAAAAAAAAAAATAAATAAATAAATAAATCACTGTAATATATTATTCTCGCTGTGCTCCGAATGTAAATGCAATCGAAATTAAATATATCTAAATCCCACTTGAGTCATACAGTGAAGCTAAAATGAAAAAAAAAAATATGGCTTCTGTGGGTGAGAGAGAGAGAAAGAAATGCATCTATCGGTTATGGTCGGAACCTCGGGCGGTATCAAAGCCAGCGACGATATTAAACGACCCAGTAACACGCCATCCGAGCAAACACAATGTTTGATATACACAGAATTTACTATGAAATTATTATTAATATGTTTGGCGAATGACAGCTGCGCGGCAGGCGATGGCGACTGGTTACAAAATGACATATTATATCGGCCTTGTACATTTAAATAAGTACTTAAAAACTTTTTACAAAAGTTAACTCGTTTCGATTTTGAAACCTTTTCGAAATAGTTAACGGCGGAAAAAAAATACTCATGTAAAAAAAAATATCAGGTTATTTAAAAGAATATGAATAAAAATACGGTAAACTTACAATGTAATTATTTGCTCTTGAACAGTATTCAGAAAAATATGTTTATTTGACAATTGATAAACTAATAGCAATTTAACATGGAACTAATTTTGAATTACTTACAATAAACATTCAGTTACTATGAATGTATTAAATGTTCATATTGTTTTCTAATTTTTGTCGAATTTGCCTAAAATACTTCCGTTACTTTTCAATCTTGATGAGCAAAACACAATAATTATTTACGTATACGCAATTAAAAAGCGTATTATGTTGTGATTTGGGTATTTTATTTTTAGAAAAATTATTTACGTGATATGCGTTACTACAATTTTTTAAATCGAATTTTTACACAACACTGATCCAACTGTACATATTTTATTTAAATTTGTACTAAGATCAAGACAAAATTAAAATTTGTGTTTAAAAGTTAAGACATTATTCGATACCGTTTTGACAATTTATATTTTACTAGATAATCGGATAGTTAATGATTTACCTAATGAGGTTTTTATGTTCGATTTTTGATTCTGAGCGCAGCAGTGAATGTATTCTTTGTATAATGATGTTTTTTTTCTTCTTTTTTTTTTCTTATACTAAAAATTTTATAGATTTACTTATACTTTCTTTTCACATAATCTCATTTAAAAGTAGTAAAAGACGACTATTTTCGCACGTAACATAGAACACTACGTTATCAAATTTTGGTTTTTGACGCCTGCATTATATTATTGGTAATGTTTTTTTAAATTTCTTTTGTAAATGCAACCTTTAGATTCTCGGATAATCAGGAACGGAGTAAAGTTTGTACTCACCATTAGAACATAATAATGTGTAATTGTTTTTCAATTTTAAAGAGGACTTGACTTCTTACTTGACTTCTTCTCATTCAATAGCAGATGAGATAAAATAGTTGATTGATTTCGAACTTTATTATATAAGATTAAAAAAAAAAAATTGTGTTTATGATTTTGGAGTTAGCCGTTGAGAATAATTCTGTTAGTGCGAAAAAAGTACTTACATAATTTTTATCATCCGATGACTATAGCATTATAACGTTAAATGTGACATATTTTAGAAGTATTTGATCTTTGTTACAACAAAAGATATCATGCGCACGTGTGCGTACAAAATTAATATGCTTCTTAAGTTGGATGTCACACGTCCTCGGAAACCAAAAAAAAAATAATAATATTTTTCCTTCTTTTTGTACTTTGTTGCATACAAAGCTTTTACCATTCGTAGGTGAGACGATACGATGCAGCTAACCAAAAACCAACAAAAACCCGTCGACCGTTAAAATGACTATAATACAGTGGTATATAATATTATAATATTAAATGTTTGACATTGAATATAAAATAAGAACAATCACTTTATGAAACGTACGCAATCTTAACGGACGTAGTGTAGGCGAAACAAATAAAATACAATAGTCATTCTAACCGTCACATCGGAATAATATTCTACTTCGTTTTTTACTTTTAATTTCATTGAATATTAGCGGTCGGTTGAGCACAAATATTTTCCTCGCTGTCCCACCAAAAAAGGAAGTCACGTTACGCCGTCTCGTTAAAGTATATAATATTATAAATGGTAAATGCGTTAAATCACATTTTGTGCTATTCATACGTAAATAATATTACACTTTATTCGTTCCGTTTGATTAATGGTTTTATCTTCAAACTACACCAGAAATTTGCGCTAAATACCGAAACGTGTTCTCGCTTTGTTTGGCAGATCGTGAGTGCGTGTGTCTTACACTTAGAAACGAGCTTTCAAATTCAGATTTTTCGTTTTATTTTTGCGTTATGGACTCGAAATTTCACCGAAACCATTATTTTTTGGTGATAAAAATTATTTTTAAAAAAACTCCATCGAACTCGAATAATATCACATTAAGCGAAAAACTCGCCTTTACGGTTATAATGTTCTTACCGTTCAAAATTAAAAGATCATATTAATATACAACTTTTTATTTTTATATTTCTCATAGTAAAATCATTGTGAATTTGAAATATTTGTAAATTAATTTATTTTACGCTGTTATGCGTAAAAGCAAAATAATGTTTGTCGTGTGATGGCAGGATGTCATTTTTGCGTTCGACGTGCGGCGTACTTCAGCAAAACCTTTTCCAGACTGTTTTTAAAGCCAAAAGACGGGTAAACGATGTTTTTGTAAATCGTTTCAACGATGGAAAATAAAAATTTTTGTGGTGGAAAAAGGAATTCAATGGTTTATCGAGAATAAAAATTATAACCCGTGTTGTAAATCACTGAAAAATAAATCCACGTGTAAGAATGCAGTCGATTAAAATGTACGACTACGTTATAATTTCCATTTTACCAATAAAATTTGTTGAGATTTCAATGGGTGCGAAATATGTTTTTGGTGCCCTTTATTTGACAGCTGTATATCATCTTGCATCTATATGGGAAAACCGGAAAAGTGGACTTCACTAAACTGCGTGGTTATTATACGTTGGCTCTATTTGTTTAAAATTAATCAAATTCTATTTTTTAACATGTTTTGGTTCGAACAGTTAAATAAAAATATATGTTTAAATCTGTAAATCCCATACGTGGTAAATATTATTTTACCATAACATATTAAAAAAAAAAAAAAAAATAGGTCGGGTAGTTTGGCAGGGTAGCGAGTATGCTTTCGGTAGGGCACTAGTTTAGGGTTTAAACGCATTATTTTATATCTGAAAGCAATGATATATCATTGCCTTAAAAAATACGATACTGAACGAGCTAAGTTGTCTAGTATACCTATAACCTACGTCATGGTAAAAACATTAATTTAACAATAAAACTTCTATCAAATCTGTATCATTCCTATTTAAGTATTATGTGAAAGTTTTAACTTGGTCCGATCTTTGTTTTGGATTTTATGAACAAAATAATCTAAATTGACGTGTAAAAAACACGTTTCCCGTAACTATTTGTCACCCCCAAAATCTCAAAGTTCCATAACTCCCTCAAAAGTGATCAAAATCTACTGAAACTTCTGCGGTACACTCATAAAACTCTACTTAATGACATGTATAAATTTCAAGTCGAACGGAGCAATTTTGAATATTGGGCCGTTTACATTTTTCCCTCAAATCTTAAAAAATAATCAATATTTAAAAAACGCTTCAAATAAAGGCCCATCTGGGATCAATTATCTGTCTTTTAAGGTATCATACGTTAAAATTGGAGCAGTTTTTTTTACTAGAAAACGTGTCGTCCAAAGAAAAAAAAAAACATTATTGTAAAAACAATAAATTCTTTGCTAACGCTCAGAATCTAAAAATAATTTGTATTTATACTGACGCTCTAAGAAAAGCAACGTATAGTATGTGACTCGGTATAAATATGGTTAAAATATTTGCGTAACGTCATCTTAAGAAGACTTAAGTGAACGCCAGCTCTATAATTTTTATTGTATTACGTGACTTTGCAGAAGAATCATAAATCTTTTTATTATAATTCTACAACAGAAAACTACTCATTATTTTTTAAACATTGTAGCGTATGTATCCATACAAAATAAAAAGAGCAATGCTGATTTGGAAAAAAGAAATATGTTACTCAAATAATAGATCGTCAAACTCATCGAAAAAAGATGTTAAGTACACAATTAGAGCAGGTTATTATTTCTAAAATTTTGTTTGATTGAGACCTTATAGTAAGCTTGGATGTTTATTATAACTAGTTTTTTTTCTAAAAGTTAAAACTATTTCCATAAACAAAAACAATTAATTTTAAATGGCTTTTATTGTTAAAGCAGGTATGTCTAGAAAGTAGAAACTATTTTTTTTTTTTTTTTTCATGAACTATGCTCTATACGTCGTTCAGTTCTCCTACTATCGATTTCTTTAATTTGTTTGTTAATTTTATCTCAGTAACCATATTTAAAAAGGTTGTAATATACTGGTTTTAAAACATGGTATGTAGTATTAATTATAATTAATAATTATTATAAACTTAAATATTTAATATAAGTTTGGAATAAACTACTGTAAACACAACATTAAATGGTCCAATACGGGTTAAAATCATTCATCATTTGTTTCCGTTTCCACATCTCCAGAAATTCTTCCGAGGTTAAAACCTTCGATTCGTCATAGCCAACTATTGTAATTTTTTTACGGTTTTTCTAATTTTACTTCTTGGCATTGAAAGTCATCATCACCACTAAGGCCTAAGTGATCAATTTGTTACTGATATATTAATATAAATGTATGATATAGTATGTTATATTTCACAAAATGCTTCTATAAATTCATCATAGGTATTTTACTAAACTATGATACAACTGTGATCCATCTTATTTATTGCTCAGTACAAGATTGTTGTCAAAAACGATTGGATTCTTATATTTTTCTAACATTTTTAGCATTTGACAAGTTTTGAATAACGCGTGGCAAGGTATTTTAAAAAGGTGCAGCAGCAGGTGACGGTTTGGTCTCGATTAATCTCTGCGGCGGTAATGATGTGAATAATTGTATACGTATATAATAGCTGATTAGCGTATTGAACGGTTTTACGTATCGACGGAGAAGTCTTGAGAAACAAAAATAACATTAAAATTGTATGCAAATATTTCGGCGAACCGTTTGACCGACATTTTCCTGCAGGTTCTTCTACCAGGTCGATGATACTATAGTTATTTTATTATATAAAAAAGTAGCGAGTCGGCTCTTGGAAGAAACCGTTTTATTTTCACTACGGGTGTTTTATTTTATTTACTAAAGTTTCTGTCCGTGTCAACAATAAATTAGCCCCCCCCCCAACCACAATAATACATCAATTAAATAATAGAACACAATCATGGATTTTTTATTTTCTTTAAGGCGGTTGTAAGCGGCGTAGTTTATTAGCGTTTTAGACCTAAAAGTCTAAGAAAATTCACATACTTAGAGCGATTCAATTTCAATTCTGAAAAAAGTTTCGAGTTCAATAATTATTACATTTTTAATGTTATTGTGGAAACCAATTTTTGTTTTTTCGATTACAAGTATTTGAAAATAATTTTTTCATTTTTAAATTATGGTAAAGTTTTGTAAAATTATATTTCATTATTCTGAAGTATCTACAATAATTTTAAATTTTGGATTCTACAATAACCTAGAAAAAATATTATTTAGTTTAATCTTTTTACAGATTACAAATCGGTCGAACGTTTGACCGACATTTTCCTGCAGGATTTTCTACCAGATGGAGATGACTATAGTAATAATTATTATAAAAAAATAAATAAAACGCAAGCGACGAGTGCGCGTTTCAATCGTCGTGGTCGGTCGACGGCGAGACCACGATTCGCTCTCAGGCTGCCAATCAATCGACGGCCGCAAACCGCACGGACGAAAAATCTCGTCAGCCCGTTTTTCGGACGTCGATCCTCGATAGCAATCTTTCTTGTGCTCGTCGCCTGACTGATATTTTATATGTAAAGATAACAATAAAATACACAATCGACAATGGTATACATTATTAAATAGATAAAAAAGTAGGTATAGGTAGAAGAAAAATAATATGCAAACTATCAGATTAAAACAAAACATTGCGTGGTTCTGGGTTAAGGTTCGGTTTGAGATTTCTCAAGAGATGGCAAAGTCATGTAGCTCGAATACGCACCAAAGAAAAAAAAAACGATCGATGCGTGTTTTGTTTAGGAGGAAAAATTAGAAGTCTTCGGATATTTAATTATACTTGGTTATACTTAATGGTACACACCATGACTTCCGAAGATTTTCCTAAAAATATGTCTCGAAAATCTTACATTTACTCGGTAGCAGATCAAATATAGTGAATACACGACCTTAAATTATCACAGTATTCACAATGAAAAGTATGAGATGCATCATAAGCGACGGACGGACGTTCCAACAAATGATAAACAGCAGTTAGCAACATACAAAATATCAAAATAAAAAAACCACAAATATTCGATTAGGTTAGATAAAACTGGAGGTCCAAAAAAATGATAAAAATATTCACGTAATAATTTACAAAATCTACAAAAAATGGAATTCGACAATATTCTGTTGTTGTTCTTATCGTATTATGTCCACGCATAAAAGTTAATTAAATGCCTGTACAGCTTGACGTTTCGTATAGGTACGTTTACAGTTTTATGTTATTTTCCCGTCTTGCGTTGACTGTTGAGCACCTATTTTACCCAAATGAAATAATTTTCATTCTATTTTCCGTGATCGCGGGCGTATATCATCGTAATATTATCCGTTTCCGTATAAACAACAAATAATAATAATTAATAACATACCTACGATGGCCATACATACACAATTGAAAAATGTTTATGTCACTGAAATAAATGAGATCCAAACATAATATTTGAGCGTCATTTGCTATGGGAAAATCTAGTTGATCGGTATAAACATTAATATGTATTTCGATGCTAGGTAATGCTTTAAATATTTGGCTGAGGCTAACCATGTTTTTTTTCCCAAAACTCGTAATAATTTGTTAATAATAATTCATGTGTCATATCGTATTCGAACCGCCTTAATCATACTCACAATTTAAATCAACACGACAAGAAATATTATGTCCAAAGATAGCTTTGTAAATAATTTATAAAGCACTCACTGTGTTTGTTTTGTTTTACAAAACTGAATAGATATACTTGTCTGCAGTTCGACTGTTATATTGTGACTTACAAACTCCTGAACAACTAAACCGAATATTTAGATAATATTTATACTAAATTACAACTAATTGTTGAAAAAAGTTGAAAAAAATGGGTTAAAAATTTTGGTTATTTTAATAAAAAAGTTGGAAATTTAAAAGAGAGTTGAAAATGAAAAACCTTATTTCTCGGTCGGAATATTTGAAATTTCGCATAAATACAATTAAGTACAAATAATTGAATATACATTACCTAAATTGAAAAAATTTAGTTCCAATGGTGGTCAAAAAAAATATATTGATTATAAAAGGTACATTGATTAATAATTATTGGAAACGTTATTTCTGTGTCGTTTTTATTTTTTTTTTTAACTTGGTATAAATCTTTGTGAAAATCTAATGGATTTTTTGATAATTGTTCAACAATTTACAGACCTTGTGATTTTGTAATTTGTTAATTTTTGCAGTTCTCGTTTATTTTTATATTTTTAATTTTAATTTAGAATATTTGATCTTTATTAGAAAACCTACAAACAACATGTTTATTTATAACAATTAGCGTGTGGTTAAAAATTTTCAAAAATCGCATCACACAACAATGGGTTATACACCTATGATTTTCGTCATTGTTTCTTGCCGTTTATACCCCAAAAAATTGTTCTAAATTTACTGAAATAATCAAATGTCCAAATGGATTGTTATTTTTACACGTTATTTAAACGAACATTCTTCATTCGTGAATATGACTTTTGAAATTGTGGACCATTTTTAGTGTTAAATTTGGTTTTTACCAAGACGTATACTGGACAACTGAGCTCGCGATATTAAATAAAACGTTTGAACCACAAATTCTAAACTAGTGACCTCCCAAAGCGTAGTCGTACTTTTGTCAAACTACCCACGTGACCAAGAGTTATCCCAGCTTCTTTAAATTTTTTTAACTACACTCAATTTTGTGAACTCACCACTGATTTTGTTGGTCATCGTCGGCACCGAACAAAAATAGCCGCGCATTTCGATATTGCGAAACGTTTTATTGGCAAATGATATTATTTTTATAATATCTCGAGGTACACAAAAGTAATACGTGTTCAAACACCCTTTTCAACGACTTAAGTAACTCGTCGAGACTATTGTCACCATATTGGTGTCCTTTACAGCAATTACAATATTTGCTTGTTTTATAGATAAATGCGGTAGAAATGTATAAATAAAAATACTAGTACACAGAAAGCAAACTGCAGTCGTACAAATGCACGCCGTACGGTTTTTATTGACTTATTATTTTGTTTTTAAAAAAACGTAATATTTAGTATTGCTTATGCGCTTTGCATTATAATATTATAATTTACGATACACAAACAAATCGTGAACTATTTTCTTGATAAACAGTATCGTATTTTATTACTCACAGACATATACGGGTGATAGTAAAAGTGTCGTATACGTACGTCGTATATGGTGGCGATTTGTGAGCAGCAATCGAATAGGTTTGTAAAAATAAAATTTGCTCCGTTCCACGTCGTTTCATTGTACAAAAAAAAACTTGTTTGTCTTTAATTTTTTCTTTAAAACAAAAATAAAGAAAAGATAATCCATTATTTTAGCGTACCTCAACAATATGGTAAAAATAATAAACCGATAACTTTTCCATTCTGATTTGGCTAAATCACAACACGATGAGGAAAACAACTTTTAGTGTGTAAAGGTATTGGATCAATTTTGGCAACGCAGTTTTGTTAAACTTATTCGTTATATATAAACTGTAATGTCTATTAATCGATAAACGATTTCATGGAGGTTTCAAATAATGTACTTTTGTCCTTTTTTTGATCACATTGGTGTTCTTCTTCTTCGCCTTTCTCCCAACTATTCGGGGTTCCTCTTATAATTTTCAATTGTTCCCGACTTTTTCTTTTTCAGTTTTTCTCTACTCGTTCTTCCTCCGACGTCCATTTTCAGAAACGCTCTTACTGCTTCAGTTTCCTCTCTTTTAATGACATACCAAAACCATCTCAGTCTATTACCTCTCATCTAACCAACTATTAGTGCAACACCAGTACTATCCCTTACGTGTTTGTTTTTTACTCAATATCTTCTTTTGTCACTTCACTCGTCCATCAAAGAATTTTTATTTTTGCCACGTCATACACATACTCTGTTCTAAATTCTCCTGCAAACTGCCAATGGTGGGCTTAACTAGTTAAAAAGTTAAATTTAAACTAAAAAAATTGATTTTTTTTTTTAAACTATTTAACTTAACTAGTTAATTATTTTTGTTTTTAACTTATTAACCTATTAATGCATTGATTCAACTTTTTATAGTTAGTTATCACTGTTGCAAAGTTACTTATGTTTATTTTTTTTCGTTGTCAAACGGAACTAACAACAAAAACGAATTATTTACTGACTTATTTTTATTTCGATCATTTATTTTCATAACTATTTAGGTAAGTTGAAAATACTATGTATATAATACTATACTATATGTTTTATAACTTGTAAATAATTTAGCAAAAAAGTAAACGATAAACTTTTTTTTTAACTTAGTAAAGTATATTTTTCTATCTTAACTTTTATCTTATCTAGTTAATTTTTTTCTTTTAACCGATGGCAATATAACTGAACTAACTAAACTTTTTGCAGTTAATTTTTTTCACTAACTTGCCTAACATTGCAAATCACCAAAAACTCCGTACTATATAGCATGTCTGGTCGCTCCAAATTTTATAAAATTTTTGAACAATTTGTCATCGGATCAATTTGAGTCCGTGAATGTGAAACAATTATAACTCAAACGTTTAAAATTTGTTTAAAACGTTTAACGTTTAAAGTAAATGATTGGTGATCATTTATTTGTATAAGAAATTTTTTTTTTTTTTTTTAAAGTAATCGCTTATTTATATAGTGTTAAGTTCATAACAAACGATTCCGTTCAGAATGACCTCGTGCCATCCAAACACTATAGTTACAAGAATATTAATAAAAAAAACTCGGAGTTGTATTGACACTAAACAATGATAATTTTGTTTTTATATAGACTTCAAAATTCATTTGAATACTCTTGCATTTGTTGGAGATTTAAAAAAAAAATTCTAAAATAAAGTAAACCATTTCCAGTATTTAAGTTAGCATTTTAAACAATGGTGATTTTAATATAAGATATTATTAAAATTCATCTTTTTATGTTTAAGACTACATTTGTAGCCTATAGGTTTATTTTGAATGATCTTTAACTATTATAGAAAATATATAGAACTATTTTATTAGAAAGATTCATTGAAAAGCAAAATAGCTAGGTAGGTACACCATGAGAACTGTATTGGCTCAATCACTCATTAAATTGTTGTATAAGAATAAATTTTTTTTTTTAAACCGATTAAAGTTAAAAGATTTATACGCAAACTTTACAGTTTAAACATAATGAGTCGAACAATTTAATTGTTTTTTTTTTTTTAGCTCTTATCTAACCAAAAACTCTTTTGGGCAATATTAGGAAAAAACAATTTTTTCATTTACTCTCTTTAATTTTCATTTATCAAGTGCTTGAATCATTGTGATTCTACATCTGATCAACAAGTTATTTATTATTGAACATCTACAACGGAACGTTTATTTACAGTTTACACCTATTTATCTAACTATATAGGTATTTATTTCACAAAGTAATGATTTATAGTTTTCTGACGATTATCGATTCCCAAGAATTTTTTCCTTAGTTTTCATAAATGCCTGCATTTTGTTTTACCTACCTAATCACGCAGAATGTTGACAGCGCACCGTTAAGTACAATAACATTATATCGTACACATAATATAGATATAAAAAAGTCACCAACAATCGTTATAGCTGTTGTTAATAATACATTTCTCCCGATTCGTCCTAATAACAGTCATTATGCACGCAGTTATTATATTGGTAAATTAAAATCCGCACGCAATGCATTTACTTAAGTTTCTACCTACTTAAATACTTGAGTATACAAAATTATACGAGAATAATATTATGCACAATTCTACCGGAACAAATATCGTATTGTACCGCCGAAAATGCAGTCGGTACAAATAATCTGTTAAATAAAAAAAATTCGAAAAAACCGTCTACAAAGGCCCCATAACCCAAACATTTTTAACAATATTATGATAAAAATTGAAAATTATGTGAAATAATACTAATAAGAGAGTCAGATAATTTTGAGCGCCACTTTAATTGGACAATCCCTATATTTCAGTAGCATTAAACAAATTATGGCTCAAATGCAGACTATTACGTTTAAAAACACTTTAAACGTCTTTGGTAGTAATATTAGTTGGGTGATCAGTTAAATAACCGATTTCAATCACAAAGAGTAAGAAACATTGAAACGTTGAAGTTAATTTTTCTTCAATTTCCTTTGAATTTTTCTGTAAAATTAACTATTAAATCCTAGTTTTGCTTCAAACGCTTTTTACAGACAATTTGTTTAAAATATAATCGCATAGATTATGAAGATAAAGTATCAACATTAATTTGTGCCCGTTAAATTTTCTAAATAGATAAAAAGTTTCTCATATTGGACCACTAAGTGTATACTAAGTCTTACATATTGATATCGGTAAATTTACTTATATTTTTCAACGAGGAGATAGTTTCGGGAACTGGGGTTATTTTTTCTACAGAAATTTTCCTTAAAGATAAATTACCACTGGGAAATGGTTTACCAAAATTAAAAAAAAACTAAATAGATGCATTTACAAACCGATCGTTTATATTGGAATCAGAAAATACAAAGGGCAACGTGGTAATGGTCAGATGGACTCAAACCACGAAAAAAAAAAATAAAGATTCTTGGCAAAAAAAAAACAGTAAATCTACGGCGTCCATTATTCAAGCATCGATTTGAGCGTTTTAAATACGAAGCATTTTGGGTTTTTTTTATAGACGTCTCTATTTCTTTCTTGTGGACAAAATAGTGTCGAAAATGTGTGTGATTTGTAAGTGCATTAAAACGTGATTTTGTGCGTGTGTAATTAGGTATCGTTACCATTTTTCGAACAGACACATCTGGGTCAAGTGTGCAATGTTTGCTTTTGTGCAATTCACCTTTCACATGCTCTCAGATGAAGAATATTGACTTAAACACAACAGTGTAAACAGTATCTACGGTATGCATTTTGAACTAAAATACTTAAAAAGAAAAAAAAAAAATGGGAATATCTTTTATGAAAGGAGGAAATCAAAATGAGTTTATTTCATCTAGAATGGAAGAAATTTAGGTAGACCATTAAAATGTTAAGAAAGGAACAAAAAAAGGAAAAAGTAACGACTACGTTTTAGAGTAGGTCAATTCTTTTGGTGGGTCATTGGTTTGTAATTCAACATGTCAAAACAATAATAAATGTTTGTTTTCGAAAACAATAATTGTGAAATATTCTAAACTGTGACTAAGAATTTTAGCTTTTGAGCTTAAACAGCCATGATGAACTAGGTGTGGTAGGACCTTGTCTTTATCAAAAACTTTTATGTATTAAAAATAGTTTCGAGTAAAACTCGTTGCCGTCAAAAATTGCTTATGGGTGAAACTTATTTTTGAGTAAGTCATTTTTTTATAGTGATAATCATTGGTAGGTAATGTAAATAGCTTGTGCATTGGCTTTTGACACTAAGAAACATTTTTTTAACGAAAAGCGTCATTTTACGGTCATTGTACGATTTCGTAGTAGATCGTTTTGGGCTATTATGGTTTATTTTAAACTATTTTAGATTATTTTGAACTATTTCAATTATTTTATTTTAAATTATTTTAAATTATTTTGTACTATTTTCGATTATTTTGGACTATTACACTGAGTCTGCTTATCCTACATGTATATAATACCACCGTGCATATGTATTGTCTACCCAAATAAACTTAAATTTTCTGGAGAGTTTAATCACTGTACAAATATTAATGTTTTATACGTTTTAAATATTTATAATTTAATTTCGTTTCAAGTACATACAGATTTGCATAATTTTAATTCTGAATAAATAACAATCATTTTCTTAAATAAAAAAAAAAACAATAAACAGAAAATTTTATGTGTTGATGCTATGTTATTTATATTTTATAAAGTAATTATAATTATAAATTAGTAATTAGATAACACTTTTTTACTACAAATAAATAAAAGTTGTTTACTGCTAATGGATTATAACTAATAATTTTTAGAGTTATTTCAGTTAAAAATTAAGTGAAAACTATTTAAGTGTTGTTGGCGAATTTTTGTATTTAATATGATTTTTATTAAAAAAAAAAACTAATTTAATGAAGTATGACTGGATTCAGTGAATTTAGATATTTTAAATCTTTAAACATCCACAAAAGGAGACATGGTTAACATTTTTTGAAATTTAATATTTATAACGGTGAATTTGTGTATTGAAAATTGTAGATAGTATGCTGAAAATCGAAATTTTGAGTGATTGAATTTAAAAGAAGAATAACACCCGTTTTTCTACTTTTAGGGTGTTATAAAATTTATATTTTAAAACATCAAAAAAACTTTAAATCTGTTTAACTAAGTACCATGGCGAATAGAATATTAACCAAATTTAAATTCCTCGTGAAATAATTTAACTATAAATTATGGTTTCTACTTTCCAGACATAAATTGTGTAAAGAAAAAATAAAACATAAAATTAAATAATTACAATGAAAAGATAAGTATCGAGTATTAGTACAACGCTCAAAACCTAACTAAAAGATTATGTTTAAAACTAATGCGTTGTTAAAAATTGAAACATATTTTATTGAAAAACAAAGTTTTATGTAAGTCTGAAATTTTAAAGTTGGTTTTGTATCCCAGTCATTATTTACTCAGTAAGTAAAAAACTTCTCTCTAAAAGCTGCTAAAAAATTGTTTAAATAAATCAGCCTCCGTCGCAAGATTCATTAGATGCATGTCGCATTAAAACTCATACATTTTTAAAGATATATCTTATTCCAAAGATTAATTTTTTTTTTTTTGAGTAATTTAAGTAAAAAGTAATATTGAAACTCAACACAAAAAAAAAAAATTTAAATGAGCAATGGTGAACAAGGGTCGACAAAAACTTGTTTACTTTAATGTTAGGTTGCTAACATTTCATAGGGAATATTACAAATTAACAAATTTATTTAAAATATAATGGTTTTGAATACATGTTTTTTGGTATGAGTGAAAGGTCTAAGATTAAATTCCAATAATGGTTACTTTAATATAAGGCGCCAAGAAATCTATTACTATGCAAAACAGCTTATTATTATTGTTTGGCTGTAAGGCTTGAACACAATATTATATGAAAAAATAATACATGACGTACAATGTACGTGGACCTTCGTTCATGTAAATCTTGAAGAAGATAAATACATTTGAATGTATTTTGTTAACATGTGTAGTACTTGTTTTATAGATTGAATCCTGAAATAGAAATTATTGGAAACCTAGGTTATGTGTCTTTAAGTTTTCGTCTAGGAAAACATTCATTTTATACACTTTAAAATTTGACATAAACGTACATTTTTTTACCGGACAACATATTACACGGAAACAAAATTTTTTTTTAATTTTGAGACAGCAACACCAAGTTAAAAAGTCTATCAGGTTGTTTTTTTTTATTAAATGTCCGTTGTATATCCAATGATATATAAGGTATATTAAATAGGCAACATATCACGCATCTATTTTATTTTATTCAGAGCACGGTGCCATCTAGTAGATAACAGTGGTTTAGACACAATAAACAAATACCAATACCATTTATATAAAACAAAAAATAGCCAGTGAAAAATTAGGTTATTTAGGACTAATCGATTTAGAAATTGTAAATTATAATTAAATAATAATTTACTTATTATTTATGTTTTCTAGGAAGCAGAATAAATTATATTTTTTTTAAATTAAATATATTTCAAATAATAAAATAAATTCATAGTTTTTAAAAATAATTGGTATTCAAACAATGTGCAAATGGTTTCATTCCTTTGACTACTTTTGGCATAATCTTTATTGAACTCACAGTAAAATTACATTTGATAATGTTTGGTCACAAAACGCGTAGATGCAACTTTGTGACGTAGGTTAAAATAATACAAAATTAACATCATAAAAAAAATATTGATATTATTTGTTTTTTCTTTTGTTTATCTGACACTCATGAATGCTCCTAATACTGACGATGAAAATGACCAAGAAAACAAAGAAGAAGATAAGTTAGGACCACGTAATTTTTGTTTTTACAATAGAACGAAAAAAACAATTTAAATTTACATTTATTTTTTTTGGTTACAATTTTGTAGACTGATAATTAAGTACTTATAACCACAAAACTTATTGTTTTAAATGAACTTATTTTTATTACAATGCATAAGATATAGATGTATAAATATGTTATTGATATAATATTGGTTTTTTGTTTTAGACTTTTTTGTTTGCTGGTGTAAGTTTTATTTTATGAATAATTTATATTAATTTAATTTTTCCTAATGACCATATATTGCTTTAATATAATATAATATCTGACTTTCAAATTTATAAAATGTTTCCATTTCATTAGTAGTTTTCATTTTATTTGAATTTAATGAAAGCTGCACTACTGAATATAGGGGTACTTCTATTTAAAACCACGAAATATTTTGGAGATATATTACAGTTATTTTATAGGAATCAATCATTTAAAAGTGAAATGTTTTATAAATTTGTATATTTTTTATGGTTTTTCAATTAGCGACTATAAAAGTGCGCATTATAAGTATATAGTACTTTGTTTTTAGTAAAAATATTGCAAGAGTATGAATCAAATTTTGTTTGTCATATCAGTGGACATTTCTCAAGCTATTGACTTTGCAAAATATAAGATCCGTGAACGAAATGAGTACATGAGTACACAATAGTTACATAAGTATAAAAAAAAAAAACTAAACCTAAAATGAATATAATATATTAATTTGATTGGTTTATTTCTTTTTTTTGAAATAGTTTATACTGAGAAAAAATAGAATGTGATAATATATCAACTCAAATCATATACATGAATCAACCACATGTTGAAATTATTTTTTTTTTTTTTTTTACAAAACTAAAATTTATCCACATTTTTGATTATTTATGATAGATTATTATTTAATTGGTTTATTTCTTAACAAAAAAAAAAAAAAAATTAATAAATAAAAACAGAAATTGGTGGAAAAATTATATTATATAATTTTTTTAAAAAAAACGCACTGTATTCAAAAATTTTTTTTGAAATAAACTGAAGGCTTGGTACTATCTGTTTGTGATTTATTTAATTAGTGGTAAACATTCTTTTGTACTCCAGATGGAATACGTCTATTGTCAAAATATATTATACACTTGAAAATATTATTATGTGTGTACTAACACGTTTAAATATAGTAAAAAAAAACTTATTTTGGGATATATTGCAGTTTAAAAACCAATAAAGCTGTAATTTATGTTTTTGGATACGATTGAAGTAAGACGTATCTGTTTTACTACAAAAACTTCCTTTTCTCCATACTTTTTCATTTATTGACCATCAAATTTGATTTTATACATTCGTTGTTGTTTTACAATTGTCAATCAATTGTGACAATTACTGTTCCTGTTGGCTGTATTGTACCTTTTGTTTTAGTTGGCTACAACGAATCTACACTAAACATGTTATAGAGTTAAATAATGACAAAATTAATTTTTGCCCCATGGCTTATTTTCTGATTCTAGCTATATATTTCTTATTTAATGTTTACACATGTATAATAACAATGATTTAAGTAAATGATGGTTATTATACGAACGAAATTAAATGCTATTAATGCTTTATGTAATGTTTCCATTAATAACTACTAACTATTGATTTGGAATTATTCTCAGTACATTGACCGAGTATACCTAGAGTTTAAAAGATATACTAAATTTTTTTTTGAGAAAAACTATTAGAAATCATCTAACAGCCATATCACGAGAAAAAAAAAAATGACTTTTGCCAATTATATTCAAATTATAGACGGCCAATAAATTATTACATATATACAAAAAACACAATGTTTTATTTCATAAAATGTATATATATTACAAATATAATATACATATGTTTAATTTATTTTGATTACTTAGATCCCAAAAATATCTGTTGTATCATGATATCTTGTTTTATTATGAATTTTTATTGCCTAGACAGCAAATTTATAACATACAAATCTCATTAAACAAATAATTTTATAAATTATAGCGCACTCACGTATTGGAAAAAGGTTATGCCCACCATTATGACCATTAATTTCTTTGAGAACGTTTTGCCTTTGACCCACCAATTTAATTTAAACCAAAATATAGGTTAGTTCAATACTAAGTTAATATGAATACAATATCTTTTAAAAAGTATATTTTTATTGTGTAATTGGCCTAAGCTTGTATGATAGCACAATGTTTATGAATTTTATAAGTAAGATAAATTTTGTTTTTTGTGCTCTAAACTTCTCGTTAAGCCTGAAAGTATTAAAATATGCTATTAACATAAAATATAAAGTTGATTATTACTAAAAGGTTAGAAGAAGCTAATTAAGACTAATTAAGTTTGGTTGTGAAATTTTTCTTTGTGTTTTCCTATACTAATATTTTTAAAAAAGAAACTATAATCTTATTAAATATAACCCATTTAGTCTAAATACCCAAATTTTAGTCTATTCAATCTTTAAAAACTAATAAATGGAAATATGATTAAAAAGTGATTAAATTTAACAACCGTATTAGCCAACTTGTGTTATGAAAAATATAGTCAAGATGCAAAAATATAAATTTTGATTAATTGGATTCGAAAAAAAAAATGGTTAGTAAAAACCTATTTTACTACTTTTTTGGTTTCAATAAATTAAATTTTTGTAACATCAAAAATTGTATGAATCATTTGATTATTGAACCAAGTTAAAGAGAAAGAACAAGCCGAATTCGAATCTCTTATGAAATAATTTTACTATAAATAATTGCTTCAACCGTCCTGACGTAAATTATTTATGATAAAAATAAATCGTTTTACGTTAAATTCAATTTTAATAATTAAACTATAATTGTCATGGATCCGTGCAACGCTCTTAATTTAACGGTAAAAATATTCTCAGTAATAATTATACGCAAAAATTTAAACACATTTTATATAAAAACTCAACTATGTGTAAATGTGTTGTTTTAAAGTTTTTTTAGTAGGTGACCCAATTATAATTTACTCAGCAGTTAGGTTTCAACGCTGAAAACTGCTGAAAAACTGTTTAAATAAGTCTTACTCCATTGTTATATTCATCCAAAGCACGTAATAAAATGAATGTAAATTTTTGATTTCTTATATTTCAAAAAGGTAATTTTATTCCAAATAATATAAGTATAATATAGTTTTGAATGTTGGTATACAAAAATTGCATTTACATTTTGGCAACATTGTATTAAAATTTCAAAATTATTTGTGGAGAAAGCCATTTTTTATCAAACTAAAATGACAAAAAAATTTCATAACTTCATACTATGCTCAAAAATTTTCGAAATCTTTTGATATTTGTATCAGACCTAAAGCACGCAATAACATTTATGTAAGCTTTTGATATCTATTAATTCAAAAAAGCAATTACTTTCTCTATAATATAAGTACCAAAAAGTTTTTCAATTTATCACAAAACAAGTTTTTAATAAAAGGAATTGAGGACAATAGGTTGACGAAATATTTTTCACAAATTTTTTTATTTTTCTAACAATTTCCTAATATTTTTACTATATATAAGATATATACTACAATAGAATAAAAAATAATTTGGGATACATTGCTACTGTGTTTTTGTTCTTAATTTTATGATACAACCGTCTTATAAAATGCCTGTATAAATTTTCCATGTTTATAACTATACGTTGCACACATGTGTTTACACTGTTGAATATATTGCAGATGGGCAACACCTACACAATGCGTTTTATCCAACTCTCAATAATATTTCAATTAATAGTTATTGATCATACTACGAGTACAAAATCAAAATTTCAATCAAAAACCAAAATTAAGTATGACGTTCTATAAAAAAAGTTTCATAGCAGTTTTAATTTTTTCATTTTTATGTCTGACACACGTCATTTCAACTAATAATTTTTCTTATAATCTTGACGATTACAGTAAGTTCCTATTTGCTGTAAAATACGTTTTTTATGTTATACAAATATTATTATTAATATTTATTTTCAAACGCAATTTGTGTTGTAGCATATGTTATTAATCTACTAACATGTTTTTAAATAATATAATGTTAAACAAATGATAGAAAATTTGAAGTATAAGTTGATTGTCAATCAAAACGATTTAAAAGTTTTTCTACAAATAAAGGCTTCTTTAAGGTAGTTCTGATTTGGGTCACAATTTTAAGACAAGGATTTTAATTTATTCACAATTATAAGATAAACTTTATTTTTATATGTTTTTTAAGAATGGTAGCCGGTAGGGGACCTTTTACATGCGGGTTTATTTTACACATTTCAAATTTTTAATAAATTTTGAATTATCTACTTTGCCTAATCGCGTGTATAAATATCCACTATATATTACTTGCAGATTATGAATCCTCAATATGTCATATTATCTTGCCTTTTATTTTATTATCTATCTATATATATATATATATATATATATATATATATATATATATATATTATTTTTTCCCTGTAGTTAAATCCTTTTCCTCCATTCTGTTCTCTCTTTCACTAGGATGTGTCACTACTCTTTATGCTCCATCATATTACTGAATATGTTGGTTAAGCTTATTCTAACTTGGAATTCTCCTATTACATAAAATATTTGGTTACGTACTAATTTGTAATTAATTTTCTTAGTAAATTCTTATTGTTACTGTAAGTATCGTTTTATGTAAAAATTTAATTAATTCACATTTAATTTTAGATGTGATGAATATTAAAAAATTTTTTTTAATATATTATATTTTTAAATGTCTACAAAAACAAACAAAATCAGCCCTTTCCATCCTTTTCTGTACAAATTGTTCTCACAGCTCATGAGCAGTAAATGTTTACCTACAGAAAAGCCAATAGGAAACATTTCTTTTGATTAAGTACAGCTTGCATATACCTAGTTAATTGTTATAATGACAAATTTTAAGTAGTGGTGAAGATTTGAAGATAATCAATACTGATAATCATCAGTCATACAAATAGCTTTATAAATTGCGTAGTTATTGCGTGGTTTATGAGAAAAACCACAAAAAAAAAAAAAAAAAAAAAAAAAAAAATACATTCCAAAAACATGAAATTTATGTGCGTAAACAAAACGGAATAGTGACTGAATCATTGTCGTCTAAAATTAAAATATGTACAGGATCCTTTTGGATAAAAAATTCGTACCGCACAATGTTTCGTCAAGCATTTACCAAGTTCTCTCTAAAATTCCTAGAAAGTCTTGTAAATATATTTTATTTTCCAAAAGAGTTATAAATTTTTTTTTTTGAGATTGAACTTCTCAAAATTAGAGAGATTTTCCGCTCCCCTCTCTTTTTTCTCAAAATCAAAAATTGGACCATTTTATTTTTTTTTTATTTAACTTCACAAAGGTTCAACTTATCTTTACCACAGGAACTATAGTTCATATTGGCTTGCAAAATGTGATTATACACAGACATGGCAGCAAGATTTAAGAAATGTGTGTGACAATAGATCGTTTAACATCTATGTTTGTCTAGCAGAATCAAAGAAGCATGCGCACCACAGGGTTTTCTTCTTTCTCCTCTACTTTTTGCACCCAGTATAAAAGATAGTCGAAATAGCCGTTCTCCAAAGTTCCAAATTTACTCTATTCAAGGACGATACGCTCGATCACGCTTCCGGAACATCAAACTCAAAAGCAAACTGTAATATTCAGCGTCAAATCTACAATGTACAACCCTGGTTTAAATAAGAGTGAATCTGTATCAATTCCTCAAAAACCTCAGCAACTGAATTCACAATTTAAGCTCTTCAAAACAATGAAAGACTTGAAATTAAATCTATCCCTACCTAAATCATTCAAACACCCCGGCGTTCAAATCAACAAAAATTTAAATTTCTCTTAACACGCAAACACAGCAGTTAACGCATATGTGTTGATAATCATATCAATCGAATCGTACCTATACTCAATAAAAAAAATCCATTTCTGTTTTCATAATTATCCACGGGTACTAAAATTACATGTACTGCCATTTGACAGCTGATCACGTCTGCCACTCACGCGCAGCTACAGGCTAGTTTACTGGACAGTACTTCATGCCTATACAAATGAACAAAAACTTGCTCTGTTAAACAAATCTAGCAATAACTTTTCACCACCAGCCCGCAAGCAAAAGAATAAAGTAGCCTTCACTCCCAAGAAATAATAATATGATACCAGAGAGTGGCTTGAACGCCTTGACCAAAAATATCCTTTTCCTTTTACTATGATAATATTTTTATATTTTTTTTTATTGATCATAAATACATCGACAACTAGGACATTAGTATATATACATTAATGTTATTTAAATTTTAATATTTTAAAAAAATTATAGATACTATATTAAATTAAATTTATTAAATAATACAGTTTAGATTTTTTAAGAAATAAGATTAGGTTTCTTTCATCAAGTGGGTTTGGAGTTTGTATGCAATTGTTTGATTATTAACTATAATCGCAAGTCCTACGCCGTTATTTGTTTTGGAGGCATCAGTGTATACATGTTCACTGTTTGGATGATCTTGTAGTATATTTTTGAATAAATTTATGTATAAAACTGGCATTGTGTTTCCTTTTTTTTAATCTGTCAGGGTGAGGTTAACATTAAACGTTGTAGTCCATGGTGGAAATATGTATGGTTTTATTTTAAGTATATTGTTTATTGATATTTTTTTCTTTTTCTGCCTCTTGTATATATGTGTTAATTACTTTGTTAGCTGGATTATTTTTGTTCTTTATGGTTCTGACACAAAATAGAAGAAGAAGTTTTTCTCTTCTGAGGTCAGGTGGGATTTTATTTGCAATGTTTCTGATGCTATCGATTGGACTGGATTTGAACGCTCCAATAGATAGTCTAACGGCAGTATTTAGTTTGGTTTGGATAATGTTTAAGTGTTTGATGTTGACATTTTTAAATAGAATATTACCATAGTCTATTTTGGGTCTAATTAATGCTTTATATATCATTAGAAGAGTTGATAATATTTATTTAATATAATTAATAAAATTATGCTCTTCTGTTATATCTAAACTTATATTAATTTGTACTTCGCAGATATACATAAATGCAATTCATTAAAAATTATGACAATCATTTATATTTAATTCAACAAAATTTCAAAGTAAAATGTTTTGTAAACGTATATGTACTCATTTTTTCCTATTAGCTAAAATCAAACAATATGTCAAAAGTGAGTTATTCTTTCTTTAAACTTAAAAAAAACCTTTTTATTTTCATTATTTGTGATTTTTCTTATATGGAAATAAATCAAATTAGTTTCAATACAACTTGTCGGGATAGAATTTAAAATATATAATACTTAGTTTTTCTTAGTTAATTATCCAGGCAGGCGTTTTGAGATATTGATATAAATAATATAGAAATTTAAACGAATGAATTTTTAAACTATCAAACTGTTGGATTTCCAAAACCCAAACTTAATCATACCAAACCTTTGATAACTGATCAACCAATTGTGTCATAGTGTTTCGAATAGAAAACAAATGAAATCGTAATTATAAAAATGTTCAAATGTTTCAATAGTTGAAAGACCAAAAACTATTGATTTTGCAAAATTCGCGATTCGTGAATTGGGTGAGTAAAATTATAATTAAGTATTATATTTAATGCATAGTAACAAATTATTTCATTTGCATAACATTTTTCATTATTAGCATATGGCTCTAGCATAAATAGTAAAGACAATATATTACAATAGGTAATAAAGACTAATAAAACTAGTGAACTAAAACTGAGGCTAAAATAAAAATAAAAAATTAAATTAAATTAAAATAAAAGATTACATCAGAATAAATATAAAATAAATTATATACATAAATTTGATAACAAAATTGGTAACCTATGACTCTTCTATTTCTCTTTCCGATTAGGCTAGAACTGGGTCATAGGCGCACATCTAAATTTTCCATTCACTTGAAGGCATCATCGCTTACTGAATGTATTTCCTCAAAACCTCACATGAATTTTGTTATTGGGCATTCATTTACTATGTGCCTGACCGTTTGTATTTGTCCACGGCCACATAAAGGGGATTCCACCATTCCCCATTTGTGCAGTAGTTAATTACATTTTCCGAGTTCGTTTCTAATGTGATTTAAGTGGTCTACAAGGCGCGTGGTAAATTAAATCCGGGTGTATTGCTGTTGGATCTTTCATCAGAGATGAATTTTGTACGTCAGATTCTAGCCATCTTTTTTTCCGTTCAACCTGTGGATCATCTTTGGTCATAGCTTCTTCCCATGTGGGGTGTCTGGATCTAAGCTGTTTATTTGGGTGATGTACTAGGTCGTTGTAGATTGGCAGGTCATCATTCCATTTAATTTTATTGAAGGTACATTGGGAAGCTTTTTGTCTCCTAACTTCTGGGTGGTCGATATGTGCGAGAACATGTAGACATTGGGTTGGAGTGCTTCTAATTGTCCCTGTGATTGTTCTCACGGCTAAATTTAGTTGGACATACATTTTTTTGCAATGAACGCTCCTTATCCATATGAGCGCACAGTATTCAGCTACATTAAACACTAAAGATAGTGCAGAAGTTCTTAACGTGCATTACAACTACAACTAGTCCCAGCTAATTTACCGAAAATGTTATTTCGCCATTTTGTTTTGTTTTTTGTTGAATCAAGGTGTTGTTTAAAAGGTAGCGTTCTGTTGAGTTTTACGCCTAGATAGATACTTAGAGCATTCTTCCTTAGAAATGTTGATATCACTAATTTTTTAGCTAGAGTTCTCTTTTCGCTTCACGGTTATTTAGGTAAAAAGTCACAGCTGTTGTTTTGTTTGAATTTAGGGCGAGATACCAGATTAGGAAATAGTTTTGTAAGATTTTTAAGACTTCTTTCAAGGCGTCTTCTAGTTGTTCAAATGAGTTATCCTGGGCTACTAGGCCTATATCACTCGCTTACATGAATTTTCTCAGTTTTGTTTCCGTAATTGCGTCGTATTTGTTTTACATCGTACAGTAGATGAAGGTTAATTAGTTCAGCCCAGTTACTGAGATTTTTTCCGTTGCCGCCATTACTGCTATTGCCCCATTCTATACTGTGCGAATTAAAGTCCCCAATATAAACTACTGGATTATCGGCTTGTGGTAGCACAGACGTAGTCCAGTCTTCCGACGGCGGTTTATATAGGTACATTAAAAATGTTGGTATTTCTTATCACGATTCCAACCGTTTGTTTGTTCCCTTCTATGCTCTTAATATTCTTTGGGTCCAAGTTTTGGTTCACAAAAGTTGCCACACCATGTTTGTTGTGTCCTATAAAGTCGATCAGCTGAAAGCTTGGAATCTTTAGCCTCTCTATATGATAATCTGATATGTGGGGTTCTTGGAGGGCCAGAATATCCACACCATGGAACATATGACTAATGGTCTCAGCTTTTACCCTTGTCATGCCTTCGACGTTTATCTTAACAATTCGCATAAGATGGTTCATTACCGTTTTTATTTTTCCTGCTGCTTCCAGTGTTATCCCTGTGATTATTA
The DNA here is from genome assembly GCA_017140985.1 of Hormaphis cornu. Taxonomy (NCBI): domain Eukaryota; kingdom Metazoa; phylum Arthropoda; class Insecta; order Hemiptera; family Hormaphididae; genus Hormaphis; species Hormaphis cornu. The sequence continues at coordinate 38,639,037 of CM029357.1, read as the reverse complement.
AGGATTTGTCCATTTTGTTTTTTGTATTTTGTTCTTTTAGAAATTGTTTTGTTACTATTGCAATTTAATTAAGTTGGAGAAGGAGTTGTCTTTACTTTAAAATCTTAGGCTGCAGAGGAATGTGTCAAGAGAGCCTTCAGAAAGGTTTTTTGCCGGGAGGGCCAAGAGGTCCTAAAACGTTTTGCAGCCGTGTTGGTGCTTTTTCGTTTCGTGGCATTGTTGTGTTGATCAAAAGCCAGCTTTGGATAACAATGACACTACTTACAGGGGAGACCTCGAGAAGGTACAGCTCCACCTCCCCACATTTTTCACAAACAATAATTATAAGATGTTATAATAGTAGACCTATAAACATTTTCATTTTAATAAACTAATGGTCTTGACTAATATTTATATTTAAAGGATATATTTCAATAAATCATTTACTGCAGCATACTCGTAAAAGAAATGTGTTAGACTTTGATTTTGATGGTTTGACATATTTTATCAATAAGTCTGTATATATACGATTAATATTAATGTACTCTGTAACCAAATTCGGCGTGATCTGTAATAAACAGTCATGAAATCCATATTAGGAGTGACAAATCGATGCTCATCCAGTAGATCCCTGTTACTATCCGAGTAACAATACTCTACCGAACATATATCGGAAGAACTCATTGGTCCGAGAATAGACCAAATGTTCCGGCAACACTGATCTACATATCCACGTTGTCTGCACTGATGATGGCTCGTCACAAAGATTTAAATCCAGAATTCCAATTTGGAAACTAGCAGGAAAATTAATAACTGAAAAATTATAGACTTAATGCCAAAATGGACGGAAAAATGGAGGTCTAACAATATCATCTTCGGATTCGATTAACCTATGGTGCAATCTACTGGTTTTCAACTCCTCTGAAGACGATAGATAGTACTCAACAAATTCAGAACAGGAGATGGACGCACAGAATACAAACGTGTTTCATCGATCGAGGCCGTCCCCGCAATTTGATTGTGGTTATTTAAAAGTTAAGGAAAAAAAGAAAAACACTACTCTAACGCCAGTGTGATATTAACTAAATTTCAATTTTAATGGTCAAATCCGTTATATACTTACGAGTATATATATATATTATCTATTTTAATGAAACGAAATTTATCGGGTACTAAATATATTATTGTAATATCATAAGGTTGTATTACTTTGAAACTTGACGATTATATTTGTTTTCAGCTCTAAAAAAAAATTTATTGTTATTTTTGTTAAAATTGAAACGACTTTTTTTAAACTCTTTACCAACATAAAAATAGTAACCCAATAGGTACTAAATTTTAGCCAAAATTTCACCTGATACACATACCCAATCATGGCTTGATAAATTTTTTTTCATTTTTACTTAAATTTTTAATAAAATCATATGATTTTGCAAAAATGTCATACCTAATATTACTCATACTGTGGTATCACCATATTTATTTAGTTAAAATAAGTTTTTAAGTCTATTCAAATTTTTCAAACAGAATCGCAATCGCTAACCCTCTAAAAAAAAAATTAATTAAAATCCAATCACCACGAATCGTTATTCCATTTGATGTAAATACGGCTATATATGCTATATGTCGAACTAAGTTATAATTATTGAATTACATTGTAGGTATAAGAAAAATCATCTTGTAGATGCAGTATGGACATTTTTTAAAAATTTTTCCTATGATAATTTAGTAATTACTATTGACTGAATAAACGAGCAATAATATAATTCAGGTTCCGGAACAATAGTTTAATGCGTTTTTTTAATCAAAAATTATCTAGCTAAAAAACCGGATTGATATCAGGTCTAAAACACATTGCTTTGATTAGAACCTATACCAAAATTAGTCATTTTGTCTTTTAGCATGATTCCTCACAGTTAGACTGTCACCTACGAGCCGAGTTGCTAAAACTTATACCACTAAAATATTTTATTTGTAAGCATTAATATATAAATATTATTTTTAGTTACATTTGAAACCTATGATGGTAAGGATTTTACATATTTTTTTTGTTTGAAACTATTATTTTTAAAACTATTGAGTTTATTGAAATTAATTATTAATATAAACAACAGTATGATTCACTGTCATCCAGTTTATTACTAACAAAACACATGCTGTAAGATTTTGTAAAGAAAATAATGTCAAAAAGATCGTATTTGGAGACAAATGATATTGTCTCATATAAATGATATATGTAATTTGGAAACGCAATAAAACAACACGGAGTATTAATATGACGTCTTATCCGCAACAGTAAATTCAATTGTTTTCAATTTAATTTTAAGTAGAACCCATGTACGACATAATATGCCAGTGCATTAAAATACGAAACTTACTCACTCTATCTTGTAGATATATTTTATTACAACGCGTGAGACATCTCTCTAAAATTGCTTTGGGTATATTATTTATGATGTAAATTCCGTGTGGGCTTAAAAATAATATTGCCATAGTATAACAGTTCAATGATTTTGATTATAATTTAATAAAAATTTCTAAAAAAAAAGTATAAAATAGAGTTACCATGCTTAAGCAATAATGTCGTCGTGTCAATTCAAGAATAATATATTATGAACTAATTTACTTAAAAATGTACGTTATTTCATCAATACATAAAACAAAACACAATATTCGTTTTTGTTTTCAGCCGTCATTGACCAATATTATAAAAGTTTTGATGGTTATTTGAATTCAGGTATACCATCAATTTCAATTAAAAATAAAATTATTGCACAAAAATATAAATATGCAAAAACTTTAAATTACTATAGAAATTAGGCTAACGTTTTTTAAATCCCTGAATAATTAACACAAACTATTATGTTAAATGGGCTGTCAGATTCATATGTGTTAAATATGTAAACTTAATCAATGTAATATACTTACAAGGCTAAATTTTTATTATCATGTATTATCATATTTCATGTAGATATTGCTTGTATTTTGAATTGTTTCATTAGACATCTAGTCATTGAAGATATAAACTGAGCTAACATACAGTTCAGGGAAATGTAGTGTTGGCATTTTATGCCATCACTACATTTCCACAATTAAATTACTTATTTTATTTCAAAATTTGTTTACATTTGTACCATTATCATAATGAAGTTAAAAATAGTATTAAATATGAGTCATGAAAACCTCGTTAAATAAATTATACTTAGTCAACAAAATTTAAGTATACATTTTGAATAAAATTAGAAGCATTCTTATAAATTGAAGAAAGGTAAATGGTCTAGTTTTGAACGAACTATTAAGTAGACTTCTGAGACAATAATTATTTTAAAACAACTTGTAATATTATAGCATACAATTTAAATTAAACTTATTTAAGAAATTTTAAATTTTGGATTTTTATCAGTGATAGTCTTTCACTTTTTCAAAGAGACATAATCATGTTTCAGTTATCAATCATGTTATTGTTAATTATTTTCAGTAAAATCAATTAACAACTTAGTAAACAAATGAAAGATTTATGAATTAATTTAATCTTTTAATACTTGTAGAGAATGTAATGGTGCCAGAAGATTTTTGTAATAGTTATGGTTCGTAAAAACTAGAATTATTAAATTTTTTTAAGGAATAACATATTTTTTGAAAAAAAAATTGTTACCAATATTGTATAATTTTTTATCCATCGTTAAGGGATATATCCTATAGTATTACAATCAGATTCCGCCTGAGAGCGTTTTATACTTTTTTTTCTATTGCAGTAGGCTAGTTAGCTAGTATGTTAATAAGAAATCTTAGTTTCTAAATAAATGAAACAGTAACGAATTTTTGTTTTGAAAATTGTTTACGATTCAGAATATTAATACCAGTATACTGTGGCATTGATCAATTTTGGAATTTAGATAATTAAAAAAATAAATTATAAAATTTAATTTTTAACAACATAATCAGTTTAAACCCTAATAAATTAGAAAACAAAATCGATTTTTCAAAATCAGCAAACGAGAGTAAATCAAGCAATATATAAATTGTATATTTTAAGTTACATACTTCTAACTACAAAACCTAAACTAGCGGGAAAGAACTTAAAATGCAAAACTTTGATTTTTAAATTGTAGCTGATTAAAAAATGTATGAAATTTTTTTAATTTTTATCGGTCATCGTTAACCTAGTTTAACTTTAGGTATACTCAATCTAACTAATTGAGTGCAAAAAAAAATATCGGATATTCCCCTTTAAGGATAATTCTACCATTTATTTAAAAAAAAAAAACTTGTAAAATATAGAATTTATATTATTATTTATATTACTTATCCTGGTAATGATATTGACAGCGATCACAATCTAATTATTATGGAAACAAATCTAAAGTACAAAAAAATTAAGAAAGGTGGATTCACAAAAAAATGGAATTTAGAAGTGTTTAAAAAAGATGAGAAGAGAATAGAATTTAAAAAGAAATGTAAAAAAGAATTAAACAACATACAAATTGATAATTGTCAGTCGGAGGAAAATAAATGGGAAAATATTAAGAAAATTCTAAAGATCCAGGCAGAGGAAGTATTAGGAACCCAAAAAAAAGAGTCGAGAAAGCCTTGGATGATAGACGAAATAGTTAAGCTTATAAATGAAAGAAAAAGGTATAAAAATCAAATTAACATTCAAGAACAACAACAATACGAAAGAATAAGAAATGAAGTCAAAAGAAGATAAAAAAAGCTAAAGAAAAATATCTAGATGAGCAATGTAAGGGAATAGAAGAATTTTTAAAAAAAGGAATAAGTAACCTGGCGTTTTCAGAAACCAAAAAGCTTTTTCGTGAAAGGAAACAAAACGCAGGAACCCTAGTAAACAAAAACGGCGAATTATTACTAGATGCTGATCAAAAGGCTAAAAGACGGAAAGAATATCTGGAAGAACTATATGAGAATAATTCAACTATGATATTTGAGGAAGAAGATAATATAGATGAGGATGATAAAGGTGATTATATCTTGCATGCAGAATTTGATCATGCAATGGACTTCCTTAAAAACAATATAGCGTAAGGTGTAGATGAAATCCCAGCAGAGTTACTTAAATACACAGACGTAGTTGTTAAAAAAGAACTGTACAAAATATGCGATGAAATATATTTAAAGGGAAGAGCCATTAGTAATTTCGAGAAGGGTATTGTAGTGCTGATTCCAAAAAAAAAAGGAAAACAAAAATGTGAAGAGTACAGAACATTAAACCTCATCACACATGCCGCCAAAATTATCACCAGAATAATCAAAAACAGGATAGATAAAAAGATAGAAGAAAATCTGGGTAAAGATCAATTCGGATTCAGAAAAAACATAGGAACAAGGGAGGCAATTTTAACTCTGAGAGTACTAATTGAAAACAAATTAGAAGAAACAAAGATACATTTATAGCCTTTGTCGATTTAGAGCAGGCGTTTGATAAAGTAAAGTAGAGTATATTATTTGATATTCTAAAATCAATTGGAATTAAGTATTACGACAGAAGATGCATGTATAATTTATACAAAAACCAAACTTTATTAATACGTATAGATGGAAAGAAGAAATAGCAAAAATTAAAAAGGGTGTATGACCGGGCTGTAACTTATCACCCATGCTGTTTAATCTATATATTGAAGAAGTAATGAAAGACCTAAGAATAGAAGTAAAGCGAGGAGTTAGAATAGGTGGAGAAACAATAAACGCTCTGAGATTTGCTGATGACATCGCTTTCTGCGCAGAAACAGAAAATGACCTGCAAAATATTTTAACTAAGGTCAATAAAATATTATGGGACAAATATGGAATGCGATTAAATAAAAAAAAAAAAGGTTATGGCGTGCAGCAAGACAAACCCTGTTCAACTTAATATATACATAGATAACGCAGGCATATAACAAGTACAACACTTTAGTTACTTAGGAAGTAAAATAACGGAAGATGGCCGTTGTAAAGATGAAATTCTAAGTAGAAAAGCGTAAGCGAAGATGGCTTTCCAGAATAAAAAACACCTACTAACCATCAATAGCATGGACTTAGAGGTAAGGAAAAGGTTCTAAAAATATATATTTGGAGTATTGCCTTATATGGCTGTGAAACCTGGACAATCAGTACAATAGAGAAAAGAAAACTAAAGGCCTTCAAAATGTGGTGTTATCGTAAAATGTTAAGAATTTAATGGATTGATAAAATAACGAATGAGCCGTACTAAATAGAATAAAAGAAAAGAAAATACTATGGCATACCATAAAAGTTAGAAGAGCTAAAATGATAGGACATCTACTACGCCATAAGAGTATAACAAAAACCGTCATAGAAGGCGACTTTGAAGGCCATATAGGAAGAGGAAGACCAAGGATGGAGTATATGAAGCCAATAATAAGTGACATGGGGAAGAATAGCTATAAAGAACTAAAGGAATTTAGTAATAATAGGGAAGCACGGAGAACTGCAGCAAACCAATCTAAGGATTGAAGACTGGAAGAAGAAGATTCATATTCATTTTATTTACTTTTGTCAACCCATATCAGTTACAAAATTAATTTGATTTTTTTTTTATATTTATATTATCCTATCTGTATGTTGATTGTTGTGTAAAGAAAAAGAAAATAAACTATTGCAATACAAAATAAAAGTACAAAAACAGTACCATAGTAGAACAAAAAAAAAATAAATAAATAAATTTGTATATTTATGTGTAAGTTATAATAACTTTACAAATTGTACTTCATTCATATGTATCTAAAACATTATTCATCGCAGAACACTGATTATTTTATTAATTATCAGATGTGCAATTGACAAAAAAATATATAATATAAAACATTTTATTAAATTTAAGACCATCTGTTAATCATCTTTGCCATAATCAAATATAATTTAAATTTGTCAAACGGTATTTATAGTAGACGCAAATAAAGCAGCATATAAAACTAAGAAAGGTTTGTAAAATTTAAAATTGTTTTTAAAATATGAAAAATTAAATTAATTTAGTACATTCATAGCATAATATTTTATACATTTATATACTATATAAATATTATTTTGATATTATATTCATGCATAAATTCATATTTCAAATACCATGGACTTAACGTATTCGGTCATTCGAATCCTTGCTTAATAGTTACAATATGGTAAACATATTAACATGTATAATTAATTAAGTTTTGCGTGTAAACATGTCAAACAATGGTTTTGCTGTTCAAAATATTTTGGTTTTTTTTTGTTTTAAGATAATTTAATTTCAAACAATAACTCAATAAATTAATTTTTAACAGAAGTATATATCTGTGGTCTGATAGCAGAAATTGATATGTTATTTTTGACGATTTTAGTACCTAAATGATCATATGGATAATAAAGAAATTGTATGTTTTAAGTGCTCCCAATAGATGATATGTCTCCACAGACATATATAATGTTTCTTGTATAATATGTCTATGTATGTCTCTCTGCTCTCATGTATAATATAGTGCCTGTGATAGTTCCAGCTACGCGCAATAAAAAAAACTGATAAGTTATCAAATGATAATATAGGTGATGAGTGATGACAAACATTAATATGTTTTGGGTAAAATAGATAAATAACTTTTAAATTATACATGTGATGACAAAACTTGATATGTCATCATTAGTTATTAATATTTATAATTTATAATTTAACTATAGGTAGATTAAATTGATTAATACAAATTTTATCACGTTTTTATAAATTACTGAACAAAATAATAATATTAATATTAATTTATTTTTATGTTGTTGACATGTTTATAACAAAAACGAAATACCTAGATACATAATGGCAAAACATGATTTAACTTTTTTTGTTTCTTAGACAATTTTTAAAAACCAATTTATATGTTATGGTCAAATATTTTAAATCATACAAAGTTATTGATTGTAATCCTAAAAGAACGACTGCATTCCTTTGAAAATTGTATATTTTAATTCATTCTAAATTTTAAAACTTTATTTCCCAAAAGATCATAAAATGTACATATCAACTTATGCTATACTATCACAGATATTCAATATATATATATATATATATATATATATATATATACATAAGTATATTGAGTTAAACAAAAAATAATTGGTGTTTACTAAAATAATCAATTTCAATTTATTTTTCATGATTAACTGATTTTCAAACATGTATTGTAATTAATAAATAATGGGCATATTTTATGTATTTATTCATACGATAATAAACAAATAACCTAAAACATTGGACATTCTATGGGTATATTCACCTAGAGATAAATGTTCCTTTCCCCCCCCCCCCCCCCCTGAAACGGATGTGGGATATAACAACATCATTTAAACAAAAATATTTTTCCCATTATTACAAATAGTTTCTAAAACTGCTCAAAACTTAATTTCATTGCTACCTAATATTTAAGTAAAATAATCTAAAATTACATTTTTTAAATATTTATATTTAAAATTAATGATACTAAAATTAATTTGTATAAAATATTATGTAATTTGGTTATATACCCTTGGACGCACGAGAACCACAACTATTTCAATTGAAAATAAATAAAACTCTTAAAAATCGATTCACAATTCAATCATAAGAAAAATTTAACAAACAAAATCTAGTCTAAAATGTTTGATTTAAAATTAAAAAAATATTTTTTAGTTGTGCCTCGTTATAATGTATAAATATAATATAATATGTTAGTGAGTTTGCAAAGTATTTCAAATTGTTTTTATTCGCAACTTCTTGTTTAAAAAATTAAATCAATTATGTATGTGCAAATGTGATGATTTAGTAAAAAAAAAAATTAAAGAACCTTATTTTTTGCCAATTTTGAAGATTTAAAGGAAACAATAGAGAAGGTATCAGGAGGTATGTAAAATTTCAACCAATTTATTGTAAATACTTTTTGTTACATTGATGAGGTACCTACTGTTTGTCGGTTGGATATAATTTTAATATACTAGTCATATATGAGTAGTTTGTTCACTGCATACAAAATTTATAGCAATTAATATTAAGTTGGTAAAATATAACATACAAATTTAGTAATAGTTTATGTTTACTGGAAATCAAAATTATGTTTTTTTTTTTTGTTTTTTTTACTAAAATTTATCTACAATTATGAAAAAATTGAATATTGCACTTTTAAAATTTTAAAATAATATTTTTAATTACTTTTGTTCAAAAAATCAAAATTTTCTTTTCTACAGAACCTAAACTTTAAGGCTCTACAAACATTTTTACAGAAAATACCTTTTAGAAATGTTTTAATATTTTTAGTTTAACTTGTTTTTTGTGTATGCAAAACGGTTTTATTTATTAAATAGAATTACTTATATTTGTCCACAAATAATTGGTTTTTTAATGAATTTTTGTTAGTTTCTGAGTTTGAAATTTATATTATTTGCTTAATTTGCTGATAAACTAACCAAAAAATAATCATCATAAATAACAAATACTTATTAACAGTTATTAATGGATGAATGTGACTGATCTAATATTTTTGAATACAAATGAGAATAGGTACATCATATTGTCATATTTTTTATTTATTTTAAACCTGTTGTGCGTTCTCAAAAATTTTAAGTAAAATAAAACACTATCAATTAACAGTAAAACCCTATTTTGTTCTATATTAGTATTACTAATTAAATAATTAAAGTCATCAGGTGAGCCCAAATGCATTCAATAACATACTTTATAATATACATTATGTCACTAAAATCCATTATTATATTGTGTTTTTATGATTATTTATGATTATTTTTTATTTTTTTTATCTCTTAGACGAGTAAATAATATCAATTGATACTTCATTTTGATGTAAATCGACTGATTTTGAACTTCAAAACTCATAAAAGCGCTAATATTTAATAGAAAATATAATTTATATAATTTCTGTATAAAAATTGATTATATGGTTACACTGTCGGTACATCAATATAATAACTAGGTATGGAAGAAAGTAAAGTCAATTTACTTTAGTCAATTCACTCTACGATTAAAGTTACCAAAGAACATTAAACATAGTTTAATTGAATTACATACGTACCTAAAATCTATGTCAACAAATTATTGTCTTATTCTTTAAAGAAAATTCTTCCAACAATGTTGCGTCTAAACCTACAAGACCAAGTAAGTTTCATACTACACTTATATGGCCCGGTGCAGTCTATTTACTAAGCCGAATTTCATAATTTTCAGTGCTTTTTTAAATGGACCTAGTAGATTTTGCGGGAATAGTTCTTCTTTCTCGTAGAATCAACGCGGTTTTATACCTATATTTTTCTTTTAACAGATAGAATATGAAATTGGTTGGGTTTGACTTAAATATACAAATACACTTTAATTTTACTTATAATTATTGAAAACATCATGTGTGAATGTTATTTTAAATCTATATTTTCAATCAATCCAAAGCATTTCCTACTTAGAATCATAGTGTTAGAAAATGAATATGAATGCGTCTTGTAAAATGTAACTCTTCACGTATCAGTTATTAAAAAACAAAGCTATTGGTATAATTATAATTCTACCAATACAATGCAAGAAAAGAATTTTTTTCCAAAGCATGTATAATAATAGTATCAGTAGAAGACCCTTAATATATTTTGGAAGAGTAAATTACACTAGATTAATTTTGTTTTATGTATCATTTAACATCTTTCGGCATATAGGTATTTATATATATTATAACAAATAAAATATAAAGCTTGTCACATAGGTACTATACGACATTTTAAATCTCTACACAATTAATAAAAAACGTTAAATATGTACTCATTATAAGCATTTTTAAGTTATCCGTAACTCTCATAATTAAAATGTGAGACGCAAACAATTTGAAGTTGCGTATTTGAAATAATTGTAAAGATATAAAACTAAAACACTAAGTAATTGATAAAAACCAGTGCTAATAGAATTTTTAATTTTTTTTTTTTTACTTGCACAGACATAGCATACGCTGAGAATTCAGGTATTTCGATGATAATGATTGGTATACATACATATTTTTATTTTTATGGACAAAACGCTAAAATCCATTCTTTGCGGCAGTACAATTTTTGGATCAATCTTATCGCTTCATTGACGTTCATTCTGAGCTCTGGCTTCTAATTCTCTTTTTTTTAAAGCCCGTTTTTCCAAAGATCACGGAAGTAAAGCATAGCAAAATTGAACATATTGTGTGGGCTTGATACCGTAAGGTTACAGACATCCAACGTTCGAATGTTTATCAATAATTTTCTCTTTTTTTGATTTTAATAATTAAATTAACTCATTTAATCGTTTAAAACGTTAGGATATTCGTATCACCAATTGAATTGTTAGTTATTTTTTACTGCAAACTGTTATTGATCAAAACGCATAATATCGCTATTTGACGCCCACCAACGCATAAGAATATATTCCTGACAGTGATTCCTCTATTAGTGACATAATGTAATTTAAATATACGTTACGAATTTTTAAAATTTTAATATCTTTTGTGGTTAATAATATTTCAATAATTTTAAAAATTTTCCATTTTTTTTGTTGTTAAATAAGAACTTTGAAAATTTGAATTTGTTGTCGCCTTGATTACAAACATTTACATTCCTTTTATTTTTTGCAATTGTGTTCCACAATTTTAATTTTTAATAATTATTAGGAATAAAACGTAAAAATAACTTTTTTTACGAATATGATGGTTTGAAATTGTGAAATAAGACGGACATAAAGTTTTATTTTGGACATTAAGTTCTATTTAAGTTTGTTTAAATAATTTATGCACTTACATAATACAACTAATATAATTTGCAATGTGTCAGTTTATCCATCAACTTCTAGATCTATTAGAGGTAAGAATATTTGAAAAAAAAACTTCAAAATTATCAAAAAAATAAATTTCGCTTCAACATGAGTGTACTTAAGATGAAGGATTTAACTATGATACTAGTAGTTTAGGAGTAAAAATAGAGAATTAAATTAATAAACCGATGATTTTACGTTACATTAATTAGGTAGTTTTATTAAGGGTGTTTGATTACAAAAATAAAAATTGAAAGCAATAGAGAAAATATTTTCTATTAAATCAATATTTTCCTATTGTATATGAATATCTTTCCTTAAAAAAAGAGTTTTCAGCTAATCTAATATGCAGCATGACTAAGTAAATTTAAAAGCGTCTTATAAAATATAAACAAAAATTTAATCTTTCAAGAAATGACTAAAAACAATTTTTTAAGCAACTTACTAAATATTTAATCCTTTTAATTTTTTTAATGCAATGACAGTTGATCATTTAGTTGGAAAATTTATTTCATAATTATTTTAAATATGTAAACATTACATGGTTAACATCTCGGTTAACATTCATTCCCCGCTCAAAACAAAATTTTTTTTAACAATGAAAACTAATTAATTTATTTTTTATTTATTTTTTTTAATTATATTAAGAGAAAAGAAAAAAAACACAGATGGATATTGAAGGTTCGTATATTCACAACATATTTTCGCATTGTTATTTGTTAAATTTATATTGAGAATGCAATTTTAAACAGTACTTAAAGGTTATTTAGTATAAAAAGGTACAATAGATACTTATAACTTATTAAATGTTCAATAATGTAAGTTTTTGTATGTTTTTGAATCAACCAGATTCTCCATTGTGACTTGTTCAATTACTTTTTTATTTTTATTGAGGAAACGTTTTTAATAAGTTTGGAAAAGTTATGTCTGTCAAATATTTTAGTGTTTGAGTAAACTAATAATATTAAGAGGTAATTTATTATGTCAATTTTTTTAATGACGCGCATAGTAAATAATTCCGTGTTTTTCTAAGCAAAACGCATCTAGAAAATAATATAAATAATATTACAAGGTACAACTGTTACGTACTATAATATAAAAGGTATATTTCTTACCATGTTGTCATTTTCATTAAATATATATTTCACTTCCATTCAGGTGTGAAGAAAAATTGCACAAGTAAGTTGACTGTATCTATATAAAAATAAACCTGTATTCACTTAAAAATATTTAGCAGTCTATTATTATTTTTCCTGTGTATCGCCAAGCGTTATCTTTTTCTTAAGCTTCTTTACACACAATTATAATCCCGATCGTATGTATTGTAATGAAAAAGGCCATCGTTTTACCTAGCCTAACTTAACACCATTAAACAATCTTTATCAACTTATGTTACTTTATTATACTCTGCATAGGGAATATTCTTACCGCATTCTTCCATTTAAACAACCATTTAATCTTTTAATCTTTAAATATTAAAAGTATATTTTGTGATTTAAAAAATCACAAAATGTACGTCTTTACAGAATAAAATTGTAATATCTCCTCAAATAATTGTCCAAATGATTTGATATTTTCAAAAGTTATTTAAATTTAAATTTATTTTCTTTGTACGTGGATATGACTTTTAGTATTTAAAGATTGTTTTTAGGAAAAATTTTAACAAAAAAAATTTATTTTGTCTCGACGTATAGTGACGTTGTACACCTACTAGATAACTAGAAATCCACCCAAAGCTTAGTCACTAATACGTCAAACCACATGCACGACCTAGGGTGACACTGGCTTTATTATTTTTGTATTTGCTTGGACCAACCAGGTTGAAAATTTTTTTATCAAAATTATGAAAAATTCATTTTGAAAATGTTTAGCATAACCTTAAACTGTGTTAAATTAAAACAATTTTTTATCTTTTTTATCTACAGGGAAACTAAAGGCTTTGTTTGGAGGTAAGTTTAAACTTATATTTTGAGACAAAACATGTTGTAGTTAAAAGAAAAAGAGTACAAATTTATAGTTTTTAAATGTATGCCTGAAACTGTTGAGGCTTTGTGTAATATAAAATTAATTTATGAAATAATATGAAATATTGTCAGATTCTGAGCAGAGTAATGATGTAATTGATTCTACTAATATGTGGTTTCTTTTTTTTTTTTTTGTATCACGCATTAGCTGACCTTTATTTTTGCTATCATTAAATTTTGAAAATTTTTCAATATTTAATGGTTTTACCCAAAAAATAAAATATAAACTTAATAATATTGAATATTACTATTGGACATAAGAATAGGAAAAATTGTATATCTTTTATAATTATTAACTGTGATATTAATGCTACTTAACGGAGATTTTTTTGATTTTTTTCCGTCCCATATAAATAAAACTTAATGTGCATGGTCAAGTTCATTGCCATTGTAACACAGTCACATAAACATAATTTGGAAAAACAAATTTAAACATATCTATACGATGAAACATAAGTTTTTAAAATTTGAAATTAAATTATAAAAATCTTACAGATTCGGTAAAATTAGAGGTACATATATGTTGGAGAAAAATATTATTTAGACATTTTGCAAATTATAAAAATTATATATCCTTTGCATTCTCATGTAACTTTATTAATAATAACATTAAGATGATACAAAATTTGAATTGTCGTTAAACATTTTATCTACTATAAAGAACAAAATTAAATTACTATGTGTTCCATGGTTTTTTTTTTTTTTTTTTTTTGTAGAAACCAGTGATAAAGCACTGCATCATGCATTTTTTAATACAAGTACGAAAATTCAAATAAATGTATTAATTTACATTTGAAATCATGACTTTTTATATTGAAAGACGTAAAAGTGTAATTATTTTACGCAAAATTAAACATTACTATACATTTTGAGAAATTGCAAGTGATTAACATGTTTACTTAGTATGTAGTTATTTTTACCCGGAAAATATTATTCCAATTTCTATTGTTTATGTTATACTGTTTTTATTGTAATTTCAAATATAACATCGATAACTCACTTCAGACTTTAAATTATTTTAATGTTTGAACATACGTAAATAATTATTAGTATGAAAATTGAATAAAGGGTTTTGTCAAAAAACTTTCAATGCAACAATTATTTAATTGCTCTTTTCCGGTAGAACATTCTAAATTTGAAAATACTTATCTTCTTCTTATAAATTTTGCTGATAAGGGCTTGTAAAATATTTTCTACTATAAATTTAAGTATGATCGGTCTGGGAGAAATATAACATAAATTATACATTATTCAAACGAATTCGTATACTGAATAACTTAAATATGTCAAAAAGATTCGATAAGATTTTAGCTAAATTTAAAAAAATATACATAAATATCATATAATATATAATATATATCATCATCATCATCTATAGGCCTCACCTTGTCGTGATAGCCATAAGTCTCTGTCATTTGCCATGTTTTTAATTTTTGAATAAGGTGTGACCTCCATGATATGTTTGAGGTCTTGAAAATATGATGTTCTTGGGCGTCCTCTAGATCTTTTCCTCAATATCTTTCCTTCGAAAATATTTTTTATAAATGTGTTATGTCTGAATAGGTGCTCTATTAATTTCATTTTCCTTTTTAATATGTGTTTTATTATATTCCTTTTTTATTTTACATCTTTTAACACTTGCTCATTTGTTTATCTTTCAACCCATGATATTTTGTTAATTTTTCTCCGAATCCATACTTCCATTGCTTCTAAGCGGTCTTTTTCATTTTTCCTGATAGTCCAAGTTTTACATCCATATAGTAACACACTCCACACAAATGTTTTAATGAATTTTTTCTTCGTTTTGATGTTGAAATGTTTGCTAGTTAATAGACTGTTTTTGTTTATGAATGTTTGTTTGACTAAAGTTGTTCTTTGTCTTATGTCAATGGTGGATGTATTATTATGTGTTATTATACTTCCTAGGTAGGAGAACTGTTTGACTTCTTGGATTACAGGGTCGTTCAATTTTATAACTGGGTTGGCATATATTTAATCTTTTCGGGCTGTCATTTGTTTTTGTAAACTATTGTCCATCATATCCTTTGTTTGTGACCTACTCAAAAGCCACGTTACTACTTTAACAAAATTGATAAATTATAATATAAACAATAAGCATTGTTTAGTCCAACACGATAATGATCAATTACTAACTTCTTTGCTTTTAAGAGATAAACACACATGCAATTTCAAAATTGATTATTTCAAAAATAATTTATAACAAATTCCAAAAGTTTAATATTACGCGAATCCTAGTAACTAATTTTACATCTATTTGTTCCACAAATTTCAAAGTTGTTAAATAAAATTATTATACTATGATGAATAAAATGTTTATATCATATTTCATATTATTTATACAATAAATATATTTTGTCATTTTGTATCGAATAGTTAAACCAATAGTTTACTAAACAATACAATTGTATCATGTTTTTAAGGAGCTCCAAATAAGGGTAAGTATATGTATGCTAATTTTATTCATGTAAGTGTGGTAATATAAAATGAAAAATTGTTTATTTTAAACACGTCAATGTTTTGTGGTGAATAAGAAAGTAAAACAAAAGTGAATTAATAACAATAATAAGGATGACCTGAAAAATGTTAATTTGGATGTAGGATATTATTGAGATAAATGCCATATTATGCACAAGCGGTATAAATATTTGAATCAAGAACAACAACGGCTTGTTTTGCTCTGAAAACTATATTTTTAAGTATTTCTCTTTAATCATGAGAGCTAAAAAATTGGTCATTAATTTATTAAATTGGGATTATAGAATAAATAAAAATTGTGATTGTTAAAAATTAGATAATTAACTTTCGATTTTTATTATAATACATAACTATTATTTTTTTTAACGATTCGAACAAAACTTAACAAAATAAGAACTATTTAAAATACTTGAAATTATTGAAAAAGATGATATATTATATATAATTAAATTGCCTTTTACGTTTCAAATATCAACATAACGATTATTGGACAATAATTAGAATTGTGATAATTTTAAATATTTTGAAAATTTTGGTATTTACCATTTTTTTCTGACTAAATCATATACATTTTACTTTATCATACAAGAAAAAAAAAAAAACGCATTCTTTTTATTCATTCTTTAATATTAAAAAATTGTAGTTTTTGACGATTGGATCTAAAAATGTTATCTATACACGTCAATTGTTCAAACGCGTCTACAAAATTTTTGAAAAAGAAATTCTTTTAAAATATATTTTCATGAACCCGATTTTAATTTTGAAGATCTTTCTATATTATTTAAAATTAAATTTTCAAATTATACTTACAACAGGTACCTAATTAGCAAATCACACTAAAAATCACCTAACCTAGCCTTATTTCTTTTTTTGCTCTATATTTAAGATCCTCTTGAACAAATTAATGATGATGGAAATGAGTTTGAAGATGAAAGTAAGTCATAAATAATATTTTTATCTATATTAACAAAATATTTTAATTTGGAAACAAATATTTAAAAAATATTAGTTATATCTGTTTAGATACTAGTTGTACCAGACATACTCATATTAACATTGATTATAAATAATATATATTCAATGATACTACTTATACCACGATTTTTTCAAGTTTGAATTTATAACATAAAAATTATGTATTTGTGAAGTGAACCATGCACAATATATCAATCCCACAAAACTTTCAAACATAAAATTTAAGATTTTATAAATTTTTGTTAATGAAAACACTCATAAATAATTTATTGTTTGTTACTTGTTCATTGTTTTTGAAATCGTGTAAGTGATTTGCTCCAAAGCTTAATCGCTACACAAAAAATAATTTCTTATCCAACCTTATATTTACTACTATACATTCCTTAGGTAATGTCTTGAAATTTCTTCTTTTCTTTCCTTACTTCTTTTTATTTTATGTAATTCCACGCTTGTTATATATAATAATGCACTATTTAAAAATAGTGACCGTCTGAAAAATGTGACCTACCCTTAGCTACTCACAGCATGCTTTAACATTTTATTTTATTTTTTATTACCTTGTTCATTGCCTAACTCAAGTAAACATCACAGTAAATTTAAACAATAAAAAACTTGTACATTTCATGATTTAAATTTGCTAAAATGACATGTTACCCAATTTTTCGGTACCTTAAAAGTATAAAACGTATAAAGATCAAACAACTATTAGATTGATATAAAATGCAAAATTGATTCAGTAGATTACAGATCGATTACAGAGAACTAAATAATTCTATGTATTGTTGGTTTTCAGTTATTATTTTTCATTGATACTTATCAATTTTATGATACTCAAAAAAAAAAAACTTTTAATATGGACAATTCTAATTTAAAAATTGTTTTTTTGTAGAAATAAGAAAATTTATTTTCTCTAATAGATGTTTCAGAAATAATCTTTTCAAAGTAGAATTATTTTTAGAGTAAAGAATACCCAGCGCAACTTTTCATGCGTATCGTATAGTTAAGATTTATAAGTGAAACGCAATCAAGCACTAAAATTACAAGTCTTTTAAGTTTGAAAATGTTCATTGTGTATTGGATTTTTTTCTTCGTGAACAATATTGAATGGAGTTTTTCAAATATAGTAACACTATTGCCTAAAACTTAGCAATATTGAAGTTAATATTCATATATAATATTGTTCAATATGTTCATGAATTAAAACAAATGATTAGAAGCAACTAAGAACATTTTTAAGAATCTAAAATGCTATCTAATTCTTAAAATTAAAAATGTTTACGTTTGATAACTGAGTAATTAAGTTACTGTTAATGTAGCTATTCATGAAAATTGAAGGTGCAATTAATTTTGTTTAAGCTATTTTAATATTAGGTATACGTACCAACATAGAAAACAATAATAAGAATCCCTTATTGAATCCCGTTTATTATGGGGATACAACTACTTGTATGTTTGTGTTTTAGATTCTGAGTGAAACAAAAAATGTATTGATTTTTACATGATGTGTGTTTTAAATTTTTTTTATGTTTTTTATTTTTTTAAATTTGTTTACTCTTTTAAAAATCACGATAAATTCTTCAATAATGCTCCTATATTTAACTCAGTATTTCAAATGATAGGTATATGGACACTGTGAGGGATCAAAAACTTAAGCGTTCCCAAAATTAAAATTTTGCAATTAAAAAAACAATAAAAAATTAAGAAAAAACGTTGAATATTACGGCAAAAGTATTTTTGACATAAATGATTTAGAGTTTTAGCATTTACTTCTACAATATTTATCGAAATAAGCTGATACTTTAACGGAACATTAAAATTGGTAAAATACAGTTTTGATTCCAATTTCAAGAAATTTCGAAAATTTCTGAGCTAAATACTAAACTATACAATTTTCTCAACATTTACAATTTTTGTAATTTTTGTTCAGTTAAATTTTAACTTCACACAAAATTTTGTAAATTTAATAATAGGTTTCAAACATGTAAATACATACGCTACAAAAAAATTATAAATATTTGAAACAACAATTTTGATATTTAGTGTTTGAGGTAGGAAAATTAACGAAAATTGGTCATATCTTGTTTAATTTTGGAAAAAAATTCCTAACTTACACAAATATGTTATTTAAGATTTAAAAATTAAATATGTTATTTAAAACAAAATTTGTAATCTAAATAAAAATTTTCCAAAAATATCCACCTTGTAGATTCTGAATGCGTATAAAAAAAATATTTAAGTTGTTTGTTATTTTGATTAGAACAACCAAAGTACGCAATGTTTTAAAATGAGTCTGACTTTTAGAATAATTATAAAAATAGAACATTCATTTACTTCGTAGTACTCAATATTATTTTTTGGGTTTTTTGGTATTAGTTTTAAAATTATTTTTTTATGGTGATAAAATTAATATTCTAAACAATATTTGAAACGGTTTTCACTACTTTTAATTCTAGCGTCTAATAAAAGACCAATGCTAAATTCTATTGTTACGGCACAATTTTTATAGTGTAACTAATCTCACTCAGAATTGTTATTTTTGTAAGCAATTTTTAATTGATTACAGATTTAATGTATTTTTTCTATATAAACCTTCCACAGCGTCAAACTACCCACGCGACCGAGAGTTATTCTGGCATTTTTGTTTTTGCTATAGGTATTCCATATCTTGATCATATTATTGATCAATTTTTAATTAAAGGTATGTACTTCTAAAACAGTTTAAATGGATATTAAAGTATCTAGTTATCTACTTGATTTAATATTATGTATATATGGATCAATACTTGTATATAATTTATTTGATTAAAATTTAAAATCATCATTTAAATTGTAATTTTTAATAAAAGTATTAAAAATTTTTGGGAGCTCATTTTTAATTTTTTTTGGAAAATTTTAAAACTATAATTTAAAATTATCAGCTTTATGTATTGAAAAGTATATTTCAATATTTATAACGACCAGTACAATAAATAAAATCTGTAAAATTTTTTTGATACTTAAAAAATGATATACCTATAATATGTTCCTATATGTATACATATGTTACATGTTAAAATAAACCTATGACATTCAAATTTTAAAATATTATTGGCAAACTTTTTAAGCTATCATTTAAACATTCCTCTTGTATTTCTCTTTCATTTCCTCTTGGTAAATTATATTTTACAAAAATTAAAAACAATAATAAAGTATCACCTAA
This sequence comes from Hormaphis cornu, assembly GCA_017140985.1. Lineage (NCBI taxonomy): Eukaryota > Metazoa > Arthropoda > Insecta > Hemiptera > Hormaphididae > Hormaphis > Hormaphis cornu. The sequence goes on along the minus strand of CM029357.1, from coordinate 38,618,585 downwards.
TTATTATTCCTAAAAAGTAGGTACCTATTGTTTTATATTTTTACATGACCGGATTGAGCAGTGTCAAATTACAAATTAAATATACATCGAAACATAATACAATTAGTCCATATTTTGTCACATACACCTAAATCTTTAAAAATTATTTGCATTATTCGTTTTTTTTTCCTAGTTACTTCTTTAGTACCTACATTTTTAATTTCTCTTCCATCTTTATAGCATGCTTCATAAAATAATAGTTGAAAAGTTATTTTTTACAGCTCGAAAAATATTTTTATTTAATTATTTATTAAAAATCAAAGAATACAAATATTTTACCAACAAAAATTTCATTTTATTAAAGAAAAACGGGGAGATAAAATTAAAATCGTTTTTAACAAGAAATACATTTTTAGGAAGACAGCATATTATTGATAAGGATAAATAGTGGTTAGTTATTAATTTGACTTGTGCCAATTACTTAAATTTTCTCTATATAGCTTTTTTAACAGATACTTACGTAACGTTACATATTTTGATTTCAATTTTGGTTAAACCGTATACTCATACAGAATTATCCAACATTTATTGTCCCAAATTAAATTTTTGAAATTCTTAGCAAAATGAACTTTGCACATTGACAAGTCACCTTTCAAGATCAAAAAACAGTGTAAAATAATGTATTACTAGTTTTTATTAATCTTATTATGGTGTTATCAGCCAGTCTGAATATAATATTGAAAGTCAATTTCTGACCACTTCAACCAATCGGAATTATCTGAATTTTTGAATACAAGTACAATTTTGATAACAATACTATACTTCTTACAGAAATGTTTTATTAAAAATTGGTAATTTTTTCCGATTTTAACATTTGTGAAACGTTATATTATTTAGCACTTGGGTTTTTTTATATGAATTTGTATATAATATATATATATAGTATATTATACTTATTTCAGTAATATATAGGTAACTTATGGTGTGTTTTAGTTAAAAATAAATAAAATGACTTGTAAGTGACACAATTATATATTGTGTTGAATTTTTTAATAAATATATAGATGAGATGAAAAGTCCACTACAATTTTGTAAAGATTATACGGAAGAAAATTCAAAAAAACAATAAATTTTAGTTCTGATTTAAATATTAAATGTAATTAATTGTGTTATATTGTTGGTGAATAATAAAGTTTTTACTGTAAAAAAATGTTGTTTTAAATTTTCGTTACATAGAAAACACTGTTCAAAATTAGTATTTAATTTGCTTTGGAGTGTATCAGTGTTTTGGATAATAAAATGTTTGTGAAAATAATAATAAGAAAAATGAAAATGAGCGACAACAATAGAAACGTTTCAATGAAATTATTTATTTTTAGAATCGTATGTAGGACGCACAATGCATTATTAAATAAAAAAGAATGAAGACGTTTAAAATTGTAAAAAGTAATTTCAATCTTTATTTTATCAGTATAAAAAATTATTTTAAAACAATTGCCGACAAAATCACATTAAATAAGTATCATCGAAATATGTTTTATATTTACAACAGTAATAAAAATACTCAGGAAATTTCCCAATTTATACCTACTCTTAAAAAATAATAATTTAAACAACGCGTGAAAAATCAAATAATTTTGACAGCTTTTTGAAGAGCTATAACAAGCTCACTACAATAGTTATTATAGGAAACTTGAAGGATTTTCTTTGAAACAAATACAACACAATCTCTTTGTATCTATTTATTTTGTTGGTAACAATTGTATACATAACGATTTATAGTCTTACATTTCGCAATAGAGTTACAGATAGGACTTAGAGGACATACTAGGACAGTCAACTTATAAAAAAACCTAGTTATATGAAGAAATTAAAGAAGCATTAGAGTATCTAGGTAAAAGTTGATTCAAGAGGTAATTGAAGGTGTAACAGTACAACAATTGATCAAGTTTCAATTTTTCAAAAATCGACTTTTTCATGTTTCCGTGCTCATGAAAATAACTTTTTTTTGGTGCAAATACCAGATAAATCTCACTTTTATGTATAATATTATGTTATGACGAAATAATATGTACAATTAGTATCTGTTTGAATACAAAACCAAAATTTCTGTGAGTTACGAATTTTTTCCCAAAAATAGTCAAAGGTTTACTAATTATCGAACATTTTTCGACATTAAACAACTAAGTATACAAATTAAGACTACGGATTTTTGAAATTTTTTAAAATTATTTGTTTGTATATGTTGGAATCATTGCATTAAATTTTCAAAATATTTTTTGATAATAAATTTTTTTATCGAACAAAATAACAAAAAATTAAAATTTTTGAAAACTTCAAATTTATACAGGTACTTAGGGCAAAAATTTTTGAAATTTCTTTGAATTTGTATTAAACCTATATTTCACCAATTTTAATACTTTGTAAAAGAGTCAGCTTATTCCGATCATTATTGTGGATGTAAAGGTTAAAAATCTAAATCGATAATATTAAAATCACGTTTGCCGTAATTTTTAATGTATTTTCTAAATTTATTCTGAGATTTTTTATTTTAACTTTTTAATTTATTTATGTTTGAGCCTTCATTGTACCATCTGTATTAATATACTTATCTTTAGAGGTACTGAGTTAAGGTAATTTATTATTTAAGATGTTATCAAGATTATATAGTGATAAAAAACAAAAATAAAAAACACACATTATGTGAAAAACAATACATTCTTCATTACAATTTTCTATAAACACCATAAACATTTTAACATACTCAAAAGAAATTCGTTAGTAAAATATTTATTTGTATCTTAACAATTTTAAAAAGAATTTAGTTTAAGTTGACGGCTTATAATTTTTACCACTCACAGTCCTAAATTGTAAGTTATGGTCAAAAAAATAAATTGATACGCTTCTATTTCCATTAGTAAAAATGGTTAAAACCAAAGTTTATAGTGTTTTATTTATATCATTAAGACTAAAATTATTTATTTATTGGATATTCAATTATTTTAAATTTTTTTTTTCAGACGTGAAAAATAATATTTATTTATTTATTTATTAAAGCATACGGTGAGTGTCCAATTACATTGTGTTCTATACATAAAAATTAAGAAGAAAATATTTATATAAGTTCAAAATTAAACGGAAAAAATATTTTAACACTTGGTGTTTTAATACATAATAATTAAAAAAAATTTACAAATTATTTGGGATTAAAACAGACAAAAATAATTGAACTAAGTATTAAAGAAGAAGTGGGTCTTCAATGGCTAGTTTCGTCATATAAACAATAGGGTAATTAATTAAATAATTGCAGCGGCTAATAGAAATACAAAAAAGAAAAGCATATCTGGAACAAAAAGTTAGAACTTTGAAATTAACAAGGCTGGGCTATCAACTTCACCCTTAATAAGCTTAGAAATAAACGTTTAATTAACCTGTTTTTCTCCGTCACACAGGGTAGATAAACGTAAATATTGTGACACCGGTTTATTATAATCGTGAGGTGAGCACTAATGCAATAGCGGCAAATTAAAAAAAGTTTTCATGGACTCTTTCCAGTCTTAAAATATTGACGTTGTATAGAAAATTGGAAATTCAAATTTAATAAGTCATAGTTTTGAATATACTCGTAATAATAATACGTTACACTAAGTTAATCAATTATTGTAAAATGCCAGTACAGCGATTTTCATATTTGTAAAAACAAAGGAAAACAACGTATACCATTTTAAACACTTGTGTTTAATTTTTTAAACAAACTTCTATTTTGTTCAACTTACAATAAATATAATATTCTTAATACAAGCTAGTTTTTTTTTTCAAGACGTAGTTTGAAGACGAAACTCAACATGGAGTTCTATAAAAAAGAATTTTTGATCATTATATTATTGTTTTTGTTTTCTGTGGTTCTCATTATTACTGCTATAAATAGTGTAAATGAAGACAACGATGATGAGATAGATATAGGTTGGTAAATACCACTTTTTTGTATTATACATTTTTACATACTAAATGGCTGATAATTTTATGTGGACATATATTATTTTAAATTCGTTATTGTATTTTTTGGTTTGCTTTTGGCCATAAATGTTATGCAAATTATTGACTACATTAACGATTTTTCAGTTATGCCAATGTAATGGTATTCAATGTTATAACTAATAAAAAAATATGTTATTAATTGGTTTAGTAAATTCGTATTGTTATCGTAAGTTTTGTTAGATGTATTTTAATAAAATAATTTATGTTTAAAAGTGATTAGTATTGTTAACTATATTTTAACATATTTATAAGGTTCATTTAAGATTTAAATTAAAACTTATAGAACTTAATGTTAATTACTATAAATTATTTTTAATTTGATGATAATAATTTATTATCATCCCAAGAAACAGCGTATTTATGAAATAATATAATAATAAATACCATCACACATTCTTAACAATTTTGTTGGATTGCCTATATTAGTAGATCAAGTTTTAGATACAACACTACAAAAAATATGGGAAGGTTTACCAAAAAGTTATTTATTTAAAGTTGTTTTTAAATTTTTGATTATTTTTGGAGTTATTATCAAATAATCAAAACTAAAATAAAAAAAATGCTCCAAATGATTTGAATTTTTCACCATTCGTTAGGATTGGTTTAACTATCAAAATAATGTAATTGTTATTGATTCCTTGAATCTTTGTAAAATAATCAGAAAGAATAAATTAAAACTAAAATTAAAGTTTTGAAAATATTTATTATAATGTCCCATATAAAATTTAAATTTAAATTGTTTCATACTTTGACGCACTGAGCTTTTCAGAATCGTAATTGTTTCAGTTATTTATTGCTTGAGTACAAGTATCATTTAAACATAAAAACACAACTCACAGACTATTGACCTATTTAAAACAATGTTGCCACGATAGCAAACTTTCCGCCTTACCCGGAATTAGTTCATTATTTATTAATATGTAGATGGCTCAAATAACTTTTATAAATAAATGTAGTGGATATTAATAGCATACAATTTGTAACTGTAAAAATTATAATATATGACCATGATAACTTATCAACCTAATTAAAAAAAAATAGAAGAACATAGAGTTCCAAGTTACAATTCCTCACTCAAACAAAAATTAATAATTTAAATTTAGGACAACTTTTTTTTTCATTAAATATGATATAAATTTATGTCCTAAACATTTTTAATAATGTAATATTAATAAAAAATTGTACATCAATTTTATTAAAATAAAAATAATAACTTAATGTGTTACTTTATTTTAAAGTTGTTTAAAATTATTGCAGAACATTAAAAAGTAATTTAAATCGTAGGGACATATATTTTGAGTTTACTCAAAAATTTGAAAAATGCTCTGAATAAAATACTTTCAAGTATTTTTGGCCAAATTCTTTTAAACATCTACTATAAATATTTTACTACTTCAAATTCATATTAAATCTAAACGAAAATATCTTTAATGTAATGATTGTTTAAAGTCTAAGTCTAAGTCTAAGTCTAAGTCTAGTGACTGAGTCGTAAATCAATTTTACTTGCATATAAAGATTATTCTACAATATTTATCTGACAACCATTTTACAACTAGAATTTATTCATAATACAAGTGAAACAAATTTTCAAAAACATCACTTTATGATAATACGATTCATTATTATTTATATTCTAGTTAAATTGGTTAACAGTTTCACATATCAATATTTTTATATTTTAAGACAAATACTATTGATATTTTAAATTGATGTCAATCATTTTTGTTTCATAAAATTTTTTATAATTATAATGTTTTGTAATATTTGAAATTAATTTGTTATAAGATTTTATGCAAATGTTTACTGCTAGTGAGTTAATTATTGTTTTAAGTAAAAATTAACTTAATACATCTACATATTAATACTACTATTTCATAAAAAAAAAAAATGGAATTTTAATACAATAAACCTGAGTTGAATGGATTGATTTCATAGTGTACCTATTACAAAATATAACTTCTTAAATTTGCAATTATGCTAATCATTAAAAATATAAACAGAGGACAGACCCGAAGCTATTGATTTTGCAAAAACGGCAATCCGTGAATGGAGTGAGTAAATTCAATCAATAAAATTAAGCACCGGGATCAGTTTAGGTTGCGTGGGCAGTTTGACGGGGTAGCGACTACGCTTTGGGTGGGTCACTAGTTTTGAAGTTTTGGTTTAAATGCATTATTTAATTTTTGAAAGCAATGATAATTCGTTGCTTACGAAAATACGATTCTGAGCGAGCTAAATTGTCTAGTATACATCGTAGTAAAAACAAATTAAACAATATATATTCTTGTCAAATTTGTATATTTCCTATTTTGTGATTGTGTAAAATTTTCAGCTTGGTACAATCTTTAATTTGGATGATATGATCAAAAAAATCTATATTGATGTAGAAAAAACACGTTTCCCGTAATTATTTGTTCCCCCCAAGTTCCATTACTCCCTTAAAAATGATAAAAATATTTTGAAAACTAAGCTGTTAAATCATTAAACCCTTTTAAATGACACATATAAATTTAAAGTCAAACGAAGCACTTTTGGGAATTTGACCGTTTTCGTCTTTCCCTCAGAACCAAAAAATAATCAACCTTTCAAATAAAGTACTATCTCGGGTCAATTATCTTTCTTTTGAGGTACCATACTCTTAAATTGGAGGATTTTATTACTAGAAAAAGTGATCACAAAAAAAAAAAAACCTAATTCTAGTCCCTAGAAGTCTCCTTTACTAACTTTTCATGACTTGTTGTCATCCTAAACAAAGCTGCATGCAAAATTTCAGCTAGATAGGACAATGAAATGTGGGTTGAATGTTAATTACAAGATTTGAAAATAAAAAAATACTTGAAAAAAAACGCAAAAAATTTTTTTTCGGGACTGGAATTCGAACCAGTGCGGCACCCAGTCGACAAACAAAATATATTATTTTAGTGTGACGCACTATTTTATCGACACTTTTCTTGTACGCTCTTGAAAACTACTGGGCCAATTTCTTTGAAATTTTCGTATACCTATAGCAATTTTTGTTTTACATAAAATATTAAATTTTAATTCAATAATAATTAATAATGAAATTGTGTAAGTTACAATTTTTTTTTAAAAAAAAAAACACAAAATGACAAATTTCGGCCAATTTCCAGAATTAAAACGACTATAAAAAAAAGTTGTGAATAACGATTTTTAAAATTTTTTAGGTACGAATATGTTGTTAACATTGTATTACATTTTCAAAACTTTTTCTGGAAAATTTAAGTTTTCATTGAAATTAAATGACAATAAAATTGGAAATTTTTAAAATTTCAAAGTTCTATATTTAGCTCAAAAATTTGTAAAATGGTTTGAAGTTTAACTCACACCTGAATATTACTAATGTTAACATTTTGTGAAAATATCAAGTTTTTCCGATCTTTATTTTGGGTGTTATGATCAATTAACAATATTGATTTTGTCAAAAATGCGTTTTCGGTCCTTTTTTTTGTTTTTTCTTACATTTTTTTTGTTTTTTGTTTTTCCTTAAAAACTTTTTTGGAATTAAAAATTTTGAAAAAACATAATTTGTAATACACCAAGGATATACAATTCTCTACCAGAAAAAGGTACTGTTTTTGAAGATCAAAGTAATTCCCTAGAAGCTACCCGTACCACAGATACAAAAAAAAAAAAAAAAAAAACACATCTTTGTAAAATCAATAGCTTCCTCGCTTTGCTCAGAATCTAAAAAATCAATTTTTATGCTTATTTTAATGGATTTATAAATTAATATTTTCCACAAAAAATAATTAATATAATATAATATAATCAAACACTTTATAATTTTCTTATAAAAAATTGTTTATCATTTTTTACTGGAAATATAATGATATAATACATTAATAACAAATGTATTTTAATAAAATATTAACTGTGGAAGGCCAGTCATAAGAAAAGCATAGAAAAAAAGGTCAACGATCAGTGATCATTGATATCGGTAGTTTAGTATTCGTCTTTAGCATGCTACAATTTTTATTATAGATACTTCGTATAAATTTATAACGTTTTAATAGTCAAGTTTAGATTCTGAGTGAAGCGAGGAAGCTATTGATTTTATAAAGATATGTGTTTTTTTTTTTTTTTTTTTTTTTTTTGTGTGTGTTGTGGCACGTGTAGGGAATTCCTCCGATCTTCAACAACTGTACCTCATTACGATAGAGAATTTCATATCCTTAGTGCATTACTGATCGTGTTTTTTCGAAATTTTCAATTCCAAAAAAGTGTTTTAGGAAAAAACAAAATATATATAACTATTCGTAACTAAAAAATTTTAAAAATTGTTAGTCACAATTTTTTTTTATATTTGTTTGAATTCTGAATATTGGCCGAAATTTGTAATTTTGTGTTTTTTTTTTTTTGAACAAAAGTTGTAACTTACATAATTTTATTATTAGGGAATTAAAAATTTTATATTTTATGTAAAACCAAAATTGCTATAGGTATATGAAAATTTCAAAGAAATCGGGCTAGTAGTTTTCAAGAGCGTACAAGAAAAGTGTCGATAAAATAGTGCGTCACACTATAATATTATATATTGTTTGTAGACTGGGTGCCGCGCTGGTTCGAATCCCAGTCCCGAAAAAAATTTTTTTGCGTTTTTTTCAAGTTTTTTTTTGTTTTCAAATCTTGTAATTAACATTCAACCCACATTTCATTGTCCTATCTAGCTGAAATTTTGCATACAGCTTTGTTTAGGATGACAACAAGTCATGGAAAAGTCAGTAAAGGGAGACATCTTGGGACTAGGATTAGGTTTTTTTTTTTTCGTGATCACTTTTTCTTGTAGAAAAATGCTCCAATTTTACCGTACATTACCTCAAAAGATTGATAGATGATCAGAGATGGTACTTTATTTGAAACGTTGATTATTTTTTGGTTCTGAGGATAACACCAAAACGACTAAATTCCCAAAAGTGCTCCGTTTGACTTGAAATTTATATGTGTCATTAAAAAGGGTTTAACGAGTTATCTGCTTAGTTTTCAAACTATTTTGTTCATTTTTAATGGAACTTGGGGGAAACAAATAATTTGGGGAAACGTGTTTTTTTCAGATCGCTTTAGATGTTTTTGATCATAACATCTAAATTAAAGATTGGACCAAGCTGAAACTTTTCACAAGACCAAAATAGGAAAGATACAGATTTGACAAAAGTATTTATTTGTTAAATTTGTTTTTACCACGACATATACTGGACAACTGAACTCGCTTAGAATCGTAGTTTTGAAGGCAATGATTTATCATTGCTTTCAAAAATTAAATAATGCTTTTAAACCACAACTTCTCTACTAGACTAACTTCTCTACCCACCCAAAGCGTAGGCGCTACCCCGTCAAACTACTCACGAAACCTAGTTTGATCCCGGCGCTTTTTTAAATTCTGTATTTATTTGCAAATCGTATTTAACTAGTAAAATATAAATAAAAGACGAAGATTGTTTGCATTATTTTAGAGGACGAAGTTTTTGTTTTCTATAAACACATTAAGAGCCTGCAGAGGAGCGTTTAATTGCAAAATGTAACAGCACTTAAAAGTTTAGATAGTCAATCTAGATGGTACCTTACTTGAAGTTTTTTTCTTAAATTTTAAAGACGTGTTTTTGGGTAATAGCTAAAAACCAAACGATTTTTGAAAATTGTGACATAATTTATAATCCCTTTTACGGGAATTAGGAGGATCAAATCTTTACATTGAATACAACAAAAATGTTTTTACATTGGTTTTATGATATATTTTAAATGAAACATTTTTAAATATTTTTATTATTTTCTATGTTGTCGGCTAAATTTACGACGAATATTGGAAAATGACCAAATTTGTTTTTTTGTGTTTTTGATGGAAGGAATGATCAATATGATAAATTGACAAAAAAAAATCAGGAAATTTTATTTCAATTACATCTGATTTAACAAAGTTTATCAAAAAAGCATGATTAAGAGGCGAGTATTGGTCTGATGATATCAATATATTGTTATTTAAAAATTGTTAAACATATGTATTCAAATAGCGTAATCATCGTTAAAAAATATTTTGTTCCGTTACGATTTTTAAGAGTGTAATAATTTATGTCGAAATAAAATAAATCAAAACTTTAAATAGTGTTTAATTATATGAAAACTGCTGAAATTGAGTAATTTAAATATTTTTAATTCCTTTCACAATATATATTGGAAGATTTTTTGGTGGATGTCAAACCTACGAAGTAGGTACTGTTGATGAAATGGAGAGAAATATCTAGAGTTTTAGTTGAAAGGGAAAATAAATTTAAGCTGAAATGTAAGTTTTGTAGAAGTTTTATTGACAAAAGTGAACCGATCTGTATCGTGAAGAACCTTCCTTGATACACACCTTATAACGAAATCGGAGTTTTAGCCTTAAAATTTAAGTAGTCGCACCAAACTTCTAGCTAAGACTTGGGTGACCAACATAATACTATATTATCATTAAATATTTAATGTGAAGCGTGCACATACCTAATGACATTGTTTCTAGTTAGTTCGGATGCTGGATCACATGGCAGTAAGCAAAAATTTGCATAGTTATATTTAAAGCTATACATTTTGAATTGCGTCGAATTTGTTTAAATTAAACACTATGAAAAAAGACAATACTGAAAATCAAAATATAGACCAATTAGCACTTATATCCAATAAATTATAAAAGCCACAAAACATTAGTTATTGTTAATATAATTTAAAAAAAAAAAACATAGTGGACTTTTATTAAGTATTATATTGTCATTTAAATCATATAAATTTTAAAAGGAAAAGTTAGGCTTTATAAAAACACACGATCATAACACACTGCAGCTATTGCGTTTGTATCCTAGCATTTATTTAAAATTAAACTCCTCTATTTCGTAAACCTAAAACAAAACCATTTCTTAACAAATGGTAGTTTCACTACAATATACTTTCATATGACATTATACATTTTTACTCTAAATCGAGTATATTATTCTATTTACCATGAATTATTATTTGTCGAACCATCTCTTTTATACTATAACATTTACCATTGCCATATCAATCGATAATAAAATGTTTTATTTGTAGTTGTATTATAATTTTTAGAAATTTATATGTTATAAGCGTTTAATACTTACCTACCATTATTTTAAAAACATATTTTGTTTTGACTAAAAAAAAAACCTAAATTAACATCTTTTTTATAGTATGCATGTTAAAATATTATAATAAATTGGAAAATTTTTTGATTTCAAGTATGTACCCAACATTTGTTTAAAAGAAATTAATTATACAAATAATAAAAATGAAAATTCTAAAAACGTAAATTAGTTAACTAAGACTTAATCCATTTAGATGTATTCAGAATATTATGTAAATAGTAGGGTGAGTTTGACAAATCCTCAAATGGTTTTCCCCTTTTTATAGCAGTTCGATTTCACTTGAAGTATCATCCACACCCTGTATTTCATATTGTTATAGTAATTCACTAGGCTTTAGAATTTATTCTGAGTTGTTGTGTGGTTTAGCGTTAATTTTGTAGTATTTTATACATTGTTAAAATTATTTGTTTCAAATTTATTTAATTTGGAAATTATTAAATATAATTAAAATATTATATAGTGACAATTTTTATTTTGTGTATCTTACGGTTAGATGGCTAAATGTTGTTGCAGAATATTAAATTAAATCAATTTGATGATTAACATGGGTCAGAGTATAATTATTCTTGGAAATGTGTAAAACGTAAAATAAGAATAAATAGATACAAAGTTTATGGGGTTAGTTTTGATGAATACTATCTGCCAAACGAGCTAATTACATACTGAGATCTCTGTTACAATAAGTCACTTTTGTGAATCAAAAGATAGCAATGAGGTAAATAAAAAATAAATGTTCATTCTTACTTTGAAATAGTCACACAAAATTTTAGAATCTGATTCCTGCCCGGAATTTATCATTTTTACAATTATCTATTTTATTATTCCTTAAAAATTTTTTGAATAAAAAAATCTTTTTACATATCATACTATACATAATGTTTTATAGTGATCACAGATTAAACTTTATTAGAAAATTTTGTTGAATACTAGATTTATTTCAGCTATGATTCAAAATAAAAAAAAATTCAAAAATACACCGAATTACTTCAAATATAAACACGTAAAAAGGAAAAGAAAAACCGATATACGAATTTTATTTAAATTAATTAATTTACATTTTCATGCGTTACAAGAATGAGAAATTTAAAACGTAACGAAGCCAAGTACAAAGAGATACATTTTTAAAATTTGTTTAGTTTTTGACTCACTAAGATCGGTATAAATTAAAAATTTATTTTATGGATAGACTTTCAATGTGTTATAGGAATATTGTTAGTTAATGATTTGATTAATTATTATGAATGAAATCGATTTGAATAATTTCAAATGGATGCGATTTAAAGCTGAACAATGATCATATGGAATTAAGAGTTACTCATGTGAAAAAAAAAAAACAGAACCGTTAATAATAATAAAAATTATTATTTTTAATATATTTTACGATCTAACTTCCTTTTGATTTGACTAAAAGCTATTTCATAAAGTTTGTTATATTTTGTTTTAAATTTTGATAGCTTTAGTTATTTTTTCTTATTAGTGTAAATATTCAATGAAATGGTGACAAAATTTGTCAATTGTGACCGAAATCATAATTTAGTATTTATTGTAAAAATTGAATACATTAAAAAAAACATATTTAAATATTTTTTTAATAATATTTGTAGGTGAAATAAGCCATCCAAGAGATTTTTGTATTGAATATGGTTTGTAAATTCTAAAGTTATTATATTTAATATATTTTTATGAGATGCGAAAATTCAATGATTTGAAAATGATTTTTTATTTTAGATTATATAATTCAAATAATATGTCATTTCCACCGTTAATTAAATATACATTTGTACTTAATCAATGGTTCCAAATACATTGCAAAATACTATTGTGAATTATAATATATTCAATATAAAACAAACCAAATTCAGCTTTTTTTTTTTTTGATATTTACAGCAATAAAAAAACAAAGAGAATTAAACTATGCACAAAGTTTGTACATTTCAAAAATATTTATTATTTTTCAAATTACGCAAACAATTTCCAATTCTGATACTGGTTTTACTACATGCTTTTTGATAGTATTTTTAATTTGAATCTTTTAGTATAAATGTACAAAATTAGTAAATTTGTGGAATGTTACCCATTTTTTTAATAACAAAATCTTATTCAGAACAATGATGATTTATTTCTATGTAAATTATATGTATTAAATAATTAATTTATAGGCATTATTTATTTATTTCATTTTATTGTTATCACAAAAGTTTTTACTTATGTTAATATTTGAAGTGATGAGAGAAGAAAGAGCAAAAAATTTAGAAGGTTTGTTTTGATTCAAATTTTTTTTTTATTTTAAAAATGTTTTATCATATTTAAGTTTGTTATACTAATTTCTACGTTGAACAAAGCAAATTTTAAAATTTGTATATAAATAATAATATATGGTTTGATTGTAGACTTAGTCCATAATGTTTAAATTTGTCACTTTCAAATATTATTATTTTGTAGTCTTAAATTTTTATCCAAGGTAGTTTTTTATTATTTATGAATGTGTAATATGCATTTGTGTTTTATTTTTACTGACTGGAAACACCGTATTGAATGAAAAGAATTCGCCGATCATTTCAACCGATTCGATTTGATCAATGTCTGTAGGTACCATATTATTTTTGTGAATTCTAAACAGGTGCGTCAGGGTAAACTTTGAGACGGCGTCTCCCCAATAATTATAGCCGGGCAAAAAAATTGTCTTAATGTTTTCACAAATGTTTTAAATAATCTTAGAATATAAATATACAATATTATACATCTATTGTTGACTACGTTCAGTACATACGTTCTGAGCTATTCTTAGAATTGCCGATAACGACGATAACGCGATACCAATCTGCGGTGTGCCGTAAATTACGGCCCGTAATAATAGATGTAATATAGAAGAGACGATTGAACGACAGTCTCAATTCTAAAAGGTAGGAGGTTATTACAAAGTTGGGGGGGAATCATTGCCATAATGGTTTTATACGGAGTCCTGGAGACTAGTCTCCTTCAACGGGCGTCGCTATAATCGTTTTTCATGTGTACTGTGCGTTTTACTTTTTTGCGTTTTATACTGAATAATTGTTTAAATTATGGAATCGAAACATTGTGCATTAGACGAGTTGTTGGACAAAAATTTTCATTCTCTTACATATGATGAGAAATGCAATTTAAAAAACAAAAAGCCCATTCCATATTTATGCTTAGAGTATAAAGACGGAAAAATTACTCGCAAATTTCAGAATAGTTGGTATAGTAAATTTACATGGCTTTGCGGTTGTGATAAACGCAAAAAACTTTTTTGTTTTATTTGTGTATTTTTTCGTGGTGAAAAAGAATGGAATTTTGAAGGAATATCGACGATTAAAAATATTATAAGAAAAGCAGAAAAACATGCCATTTCGAAAACACACTTAAAAAATCAAGAGCAGTTTCATCTTTCAGGGAAAGTTCGTATTGAACATGCCATTTCAGAAAGTCGGCGACTAGCAGCACAAAAACATAACGAACAAGTTGGTATTAACAGACGAATATTAGCCCGAATGATTCATGTTGTATGTTATTTGGGTAAACAAGAACTAGCTTTCCGTGGCCACCGAGAAAATACTGAGTCGTTGAATAAAGGTAATTATCTCGAGTTACTAGATTTACTCGCTCAAGAAGAACAATTTCTAAAAGATCATTTTATAACCTCGTCCATTTTTAAAGGTACATCAAATACAATTCAAAATGATTTAATACAATGTGTTACTAATGTTTTGAATTCTAAAATTTTAAAAGAAATTAAATCTGCTAATTTGTGTCTGTACAAGCAGATGAAACTACCGATGTTTCATGTCGATCACAAATGAGCTTAATATTTCGATATGTTGTGGACCAAAATATTGTAGAAAGATTTATTGGGTTTTTTGATGTTTCTAAAGATAAAACTGGATCGGGTTTAGCAGAAATAATTAATGCTGAAATTATAAACTTGGAAGTAGCAAACAAAATTGTAGGTCAAACGTATGATGGAGCTTCAGTAATGGCTGGTGGAAAAAATGGTGTTCAAAATATAATAAAACAAATATACCCAAGTGCTTTATTTGTACATTGTTATGCCCATCAATTAAATTTAGTGTTACTACACGGTGCGAAAACTATACGGTCCGTAAAATTGTTCATATGCAATTTAACAATGTTCCAAACATTTTTTAGCCGATCAACAAAAAGGAGTGAGCTTCTAAGAGAACAAGGTTTTAAATTACCACATCAAAGTGATACAAGATAGAGTTATCATTCTCGAGCCGCTTCAACAATTAAAATTCATTTTCAAGAACTCAAAAACGCGGTTTGACACGTGACAGAAGAATCGATTTGGGATCCAATTTCTATTGCCACTGCTTCTGGATTATTAGATAAATTAAATGATTTTCAATTTGTATATCTATTAATTTTGTTTAACCAAATATTTATTTACACTGACCATGCATTTAATTTTTTACAATCTAAAAATATGTCTGACATAAGTGGATGTATTAACGAAGTTCAAAAGTTAAAAATAATTTTTCAAGATTAAGAAATGAAGAAATCGTAATCAATTGTTGCGATGAAGCACACAAGTTGAATAATATATTGAAGTATGATGATACACTAAAAACTCTACTTCGTAAAATAACGTATGAAGTATTAGATTCATTAACCGTTCAAATCGATATCAGATTTAAAGATTTTTCAAATTTTGAGTTTGTTGAGCTGACAAATGAAAAAATGTTTAAATCTTATTCAAATCATTTTCCGGAAGCCAAACTAATGAAGTTATTAAAACAATATCCAAATTATTTTGATGAGCAAGGTTTACGTAATGAGTTGCAAGTAATCTACTCAGACACAGAAAAACATTTACTCCTCGTGAATTATTGGATTTTTTTTTTAAAAGTAAGTTAATAAAAAAAAAAGTCTACAAATGTAAATAAATCAAACAAATTTTTATACTTTTATTTCAGATGATTTACAACAAATATATTCTCAATACACCAAATTAAGTCAGCTAATTTTATCTATTCCTGCAACCACTGCATCCAGTGAACGATCAATGAGTACATTAAAACGCATAAAATCTTTTTTAAGAAACACTATGACAAATGAACGCCTTTCTTGCTTGTCGACATTAGCGATCGAAAAACAACTGCTTGGAGTCATGGTAAAAGATCCTATGTTTATTGAAGACGTAATAAATGAATTTGCCGAAAAAAAAGAAAGAAGGCTTGAACTTATTTATAAAAAAATGTAATTCTTATAAATTTAAATATTCATTTTATTGTAATGTTTGCATTTTATTTTAATGTAATATAAAATATATACATTTTTCAGTAGTTTGAAATAATTAATATTGCAGTTAAATTTATAAAAATAAAATTAACCAAAGGTATTA